>CM049841.1:9738197-10356322 GCA_027422415.1 Schizothorax lantsangensis | reverse complement strand
TATTTACAACCATCTCTGGATCTGGTGTTTGATATATTGCTTCAGCCACAGTGTTTTTAAAAGGATCTTTTTTTAATATTTTTGATTAATCTGTAAGTATTATACAGCCCTGCTTTTCTGTTTCAATCAAATCAAATCAAATGGAACGATTTGATGAAACGCAGGCCTGCTGTGATGGTGAGTGATGGGTGATGATGGTGTTATGGAACAGGAGGTGTTATGATGAAGTATACTAACATCAAGAAGCAGGCAGCAAAGCTTTATGTTGTTGCTGATCATGCATGAATGCTCAAATCAAATCTGGGCACATAAACATGTCTCAAATGGCAATATGTTATTTATTTTCGCTGATTCCACGTACGATCAAGTATATGTAATTAATCATCTAATTGGTTATGTACAGCACAGTGTGATCTGAAAGTCAAAAATGCTTCTATTTTGCATTCTTTTCAAATTGACAAATGATTATGCTGCTAATGATCTAATCTGAAATTAAACATTTTGTGAAGAAAATGTCAGGGACTCCATTTCTGCAAAACCCGATGATCCATTAAAACATCTGACCTTTACAAAGAAGTTAAAACATGGTCAATGTCCCAAATTTGATCAGTGACCTATAATAATGCAAAATTTTAAATATTCCTTCATTTGCGTTGTACATTTTCAAACTCCCAGTTCTTTGTTTATATCCATCTTTAAATGAAAATAAATCCCAGATTTTCAATGTAGACCCTTGGTCCCCACCGTTACATATTTCTATAAAAAATCGCATCCTTTATGCATTATTTTTCTTTTGCGATGTCTTTTACATCTTTAATCTGTTGTATGTCACAATATGGATTTTTAAATAGTGCTTTCACATTCATACTTTAATGAATATGCATTAAATACATGATTAGCACCAATTTTCATGTGTCACCAGGCATATAATGGATTATAATATGCACTATTAATATGTTAATAGTCTTTATGCAGACCTTATTGATAGTGGTATCAAATAATGTTATGTATAGTTGGTTCCCTGCAAGTATTTTGTTAGCTATTTCAACGTATTGCATCTTTATGTCTGCCTGCCTTCGAGTGTTTGTCAGGATGTTCTCAATAAAAGGAGTTGACTTTGCTGTTGCTTTAGAAGGTGAAGTTTAAAAGACATTCATTCTGTCGTTTCTCTTCTGGAGATCTACTGTATGTCAGTATCTATCACAGTCAATTTTAAACAACCTCCCTCCTCAAAAAATTCACCACTGGAAAGTTTCCTCCCAATTTGTCTGTTGTAGATTGTTATTTGTTTTCCAACTTATAACAAGGTTCATTACATTTCAGCTTGATATGCAGCTTTCAAAATCTTGTTTTGAATTCCTTGTAGGATAAGAGGATGGAAATACTGACTTTAGTCTATTTGATTCTGAGGTACGTTTAGAATCTGCTTGCAGATTGGCATGGAAATAATAATTATGATAAGCAATAACTCTGTTACTGTTACTTTTGGTCAGAACCATTTGTTTTTATATATAAAAAAAATCAAATTTATAATTTTTTTTATAAAAAGATACACACCTTTTGAAATTCCTGCTCGTTGTTAATTTGACAAGACCTGCATTTATGTAGTGATGAAATACTAACTACAACAAAACGCTTTCCTGTTTTGTGTATCTTTAATATACATTATCATATAAACATCCAGTCAGTAAGAGAGTTTTTTCCTCTATACAATGAAAGTCATTGGAATCCAATGGTGTTTTGGACCCAAATCGTTTTCATTTGATGGACAAAAACAGTTTGGAATGATATTAGAGTGAGTACATTTTTTATTTTTGGGTGACCTTAAGGTTTATGGAAAATATAAGTCACATTAGCAAAATGTTTGACATTTCAGTAAAATTTAGCTGGCAAAAAGGTCTATTGTCATTAGTGTAGTTATCTATGAATCACAGCTCACACAAAAGTCACTTTCAAACCAAGCAACTTCCGAATTTGCATAACCAACTTGAACCTGATGTGAAAAATCTTCCCCCTTAAGCAAAACTGAATTCCTATTGAAATTACTCGATTTCGACAACATAAAATTGCTTTATACTCAAACTACTGTATATTTTTGGAGCAGCTACACATTTATTTGCTATATCTGTACTGAGTTTCGAATATTTCTTCATCTCTAGTTCACTCACGATGTCCAATCATAGGTTACGCAATTAGCAGTTGGACATATTCTTGTTTCACACCAGTGAGCTGTTAATTATTTTGTATATTTGACAGGCTATAATAGGCCAATCCTACAAGCACCTTGAGAATTGATGCTAGTGCGTGCGTTCATTTTTGCATCGTCCTCCCTCTCCTCTCCCCCTCGTCTACATGTGTTGTCATGTAATAAAGTCCATCCTTGAAGACATTTACTCACCTCGTTTCAACGTGAAGGTTTCTTCCCGTCATTTTCAATTACAGGCACAAGGCTGTGTTGATTCGGTGTGTGTGTCCGTCCGTCTGTTTGTGTGTGACCTCTGCGGGGTCTTGTCTTTGCCAATGAGAACACGCAGGCCAAAATTTTATCTCGCAATGGCAGCCGACTCGCACAACATGAGCCAAAGTCTCCTTCAAGAGAATTAACCAAATCATTAGAGATAAAGAAAGAACGAGAGAGGGGGGAGGGAGAGAGTCAGACTCATTAATGTCTGAGTAGTTTACTGAAAGGTCTCTTCCTCCCTCTGTACCGTCCACTAAAGATGTTTGGGTTCATATTGTGGAGGTTGTAAGTGTGTGTTTTTGGGCCTGAGTGATACAATTGTTATAATTTCCACTGTAGACATACTAGCTCTGCTGTAAATCTACTGAGCTGCTTTGCTGTGTACTCTCTACATTGGCAGCTGCCTTTTAAAGGAACTGAAAAGGAACCCGATAAGTGACTGATTTTGGATGCTATACAAACACAGCAGCTCTTCATGTCTCACACATAGCATTCAACTCAAAACAGATTCCAGAACAGTTTGATTTTAGCATCTTTCTAAGCTCAGTGCTTCAATATTCATTATTAAGCAATGCTATAATAATACTTTAACAAGCATAAATCCATACGGTTTGGTATAATCTAAATGTATTGAATTATTTTCATTTTCAGTTTTCATTTTAGTAAATGTGTTATGTGATTTTGTCATTTTATTAGTTTTTGTTTGTATAGATTTCCATTTAGCTAATAAGTAATGTTTTTTGTAGTAATTGTAGCACTTAAACTTATTTTATTTTAGTTAATTACCACGGCAACATTCCTAATATTAATTCATTTAAATTATTATTATATAAAATTCATTTGTCATCTAATATTTATATTTGTTATTTTATTTCAGCTTTACTTCAATTGACAATTAGTTTTGTTTGTTTTAGCTTAGTGATAATAACACTTAAAAAAAATACATTTATTAGACTACATTTAGAAATTATTCCCCCCTTTACTCATTGTGTAATGCTAAAATGTATTTAAAAAATGTACTGCACACTTTAGTAGAATTTAAATTTTTCTGATACACTCAATGTTACTATATTTCTTGCACTAAAAACAGTCATACCTTTGTTTTTATGGATTTTATTTGTGAATTCTCTCATGATTGGCTAACCTTTTCTTTCTGGTGAAGTTCACATCTTTTTTTATTTCCAAAGTGCAAGAGAGCTCCTATTTTCCATTTAGATTTTCCCTTTAAAAATACACTAATACCCTACCACAGTGTTATATAAGGATGTGTTGTGTTCAGGATCTTCTTCATGATAGTGTTGTTTAAGGATCTGGACTTTTGACATAAAGTCTGCAGAATGGATTTCAAAGAAACCTACTGAAATCACAATCCTTTTCTGTTATCGTTGTGTGTTTGAGTGTGTCATTTAAATCCAGTGCTCCAGGGCAACTCATGCAGTTAGTCTGAACTCTTCTATAAAAAAGTGTCTGTTAAATAACAAGTGACTACAAAAAATGAGGTATACCGCAGTTATACGTGGGAGAGAAAGTCTTATTTCTTGCTTTAGGAAGGCTTTTAAAGACCCCATGGAATTTCAAATTGGACTTTTGTGGCTTTTAGTCCATGCCTTTTAGCTTTGATGCCATCTGTATGCTAGCATAGCCTACGCCTAGAAGTTGACAAAATTAACTTTGAACTGTTATCAGGATTTATTCTTACCTCGCATTGAGCGGCAAGTCTGAGGCAATTTATCTCCCATATTAAACTCCATTGGGCCTCAGCCTTGAAGGTCTTCAATATGTGTGTGCATGAGAGTGTTTGAAGAAGTATTTGTGTCTCATTGTTTGTTTGTATTTACTCGTCCTCCCTTTACAACGTGCTTTCACACTAGAACACTTTTATTTGAATGTGTCTAATTTGAAGTGTCCCTGAGTCAAGCTGCCTGTGAGTCACTCCTGCAGCTAGACAGTAAACTGGATTAATTCATGTTTGTCAGTGTGCTTCACTGCGGCGGCGGTCTGAGCCTCTGTAATCCACATGCAGCGGTCTACATGAGGACACATACACTACCGTTCCAAAGTTTGGGGTCAGTTTTTAATGTTTTTAGCAGCCATTACTACAGTCTTCAGTGTCACATGATCCTTCATTCTAATATGCTGATTTGGTGCTCAAGAAACATTTCTTCTTATTATCAACATTGAAAACAGCTGTGCTGCTTAACATTTCTGTGGAAACTGATGCATTTTTTCAGGATTCTTTGGTGAATAGAAAGTTCACATAACAGCATTTTTTTGAAACAGTATCTTTGTAACATTATAAAAGTCTGTTACTGTCAATTTTGATCGATTTAATGAATCCTTCCTTAATAAAAGTACAAATTCCTTAAAAATCAGTAGTGTATATAAGTGAGGGCTGAATGAATGGAGTGAGTGAACAAGTAAAGCAGTTGATGTGAAGTGAGTAAATGAGCGAGTTAAATTTTTCCCCGCCATTGAAGGAATTTTCCAGCAATCCATGTTTTCACTGTTATATGGTAGGGGGCGCTATTATGCATCATCTGAAATTGTACAGAAACTCCAGATCTAAAAACAAGTGAAGAAGAAGAAGAAACAAGCGATAGAAGCATAAATTACTGAATGAAATGTTGAACTCATGAAGAGGTATAGGACTGTGCAAGCTGTGCAAATCTGTGTTTTGATCATCGTTCTGAATCCAATCCAGATTTAGTCTTTGACAAATAGACAATTTTCCCAACTTTTTGTTCAAAATGTTGCTTTTTTTAATATTTCCCACATTCACAATTGTTGATAAAAAGAATGCATTGAAGCTAGAATAAAATGGTTTGTTTTGTAGAGCAGAGCATCTGTTCTTTGATATATTGTATGTTTAGATTCTGGGAGCCATGAAGTTTTTGTGAAAATTATCTATAATGCTGACACTGGCTGGCAACTAAAAAAAAAAATGCTTAGTGATTAACTGAGTAAATAGAGAAAGTTTGAAGTGAATGAACGAACAAAGGAATAAATAAGTGAGTGAATAAAATGAGTCTACAAATGAGTGTGACTCAAATCGCCTGCTGTTATTTATAACAACGCCTGGATGAATTGGAGTGCATGAATGAGTGAGTGAATAAGTTAAAGGAATAGTTCACCCAAAAATTTAAAATTCTGTCATCATTCACTTATCCTTTTGGTTGTTCCAAATCTGAGTTTTGAGGTTGTTATTTTTTCAAATCTGTGTCTACATTTTTTTTCTTCTGCTGAATGCAAATGAAGACATTTTGATACCAAACAGTTGATACCAAACAGTTGATACCAAACAGTTGACGGTATCCACTGAATTTCAAATTTGGAGAAAAAATACCATGGAAATCAATGGCTACCGTCAACTGTTTGGTAACAACATTCTTCAAAAGATAAAATAACTCATACTGGTTTGTAACAACTTGAGGGTGAGTAGATGATGGCAGAAATTTCATTTTTGGGTAAACTATTCCTTTAATAAGCAATTAAAGTCAAGTGAGTGAATGAGTGTGTTAAGAAGTAAGAGAGTATGTGATTCACTGTAAATAAGGCAACAAAATGTATAAGTGAATAAATAAATGAATAAATAAACGAGTGAACGATTAAATGAATCCACAAATGAGCATGGCTCTTAAATCGCCTGCTGTTGTTCATAACTTTAAAAGCTCTCAACTGTTGTTTACTCACTTGGCATGACTCTGAGTAACAGACCTCATGACCCAATTACCCGAGTTTAACCGCTCAACTTTAAACAGCTCGGAGATACTGAGATATCTTCATATCTCCGATCACACTCTAACCTTCACGGATATACAGCTGTAATGAGTTTGACTGGAGGACTGTTTGAACACATGCAGTTGCTGAAGGTAGATCTGTGGTATCACTCAGTCATATTGAGAGCCCTCAGAGACTCACCTCTTTAATTTGGTCCGCTGTGGCTGGATGAGTTTGACACTTTTAATTAATTAATGCCGTTACACGTCGCTTAACATGCACGTTAAGAGGTCAGATATGGAAGCGCTGCTCATACAGTATAAGTTTCAAATATTTTGTGTGCAGAGCTGGTTCACTCTAAAAGGACCTTTATGTTAAATGAGCTATTATACATTAATATATTTATGCATTAGTGACCTGAGGAAAAATCACATCTTATCAGTGATGAAACTCTGAACTCAGATGCAGGGTTAAACCATATTTTGGGACTAAGACGAAAACCATTAAACATGACCAGACATGCTGTGACTAAAATAACTAGCCTATAGATACTGATAACTGTTCTTTTACCAAATTGTTCTCTAAAGACAGCTAACCAGATCACACACTCAGACACATGGGACTTGAAATCATGTCCATGCCAATCCAGAACCATGGAGTGTATAGTAGTTGTGATTCAAAACCTGCTTGTTGTTTAGACCCTTTTTGTGATGGATTGTACTTATCTTGAAAAAACTCACTCTGTGTCCTAAACAGATGTGTCAAGTAATTATTCTGTCCTCACTGAAAGCAAACATGCTGCATGAAGACAAAATCACTGCCTATCAGAGCAGGACTTTGGTCCAATGAGACTAAAAAATACTACCTGGTCTCATGGCATTTATGTACCTGGGCGCACTTTTTAGCGAGACGTGAAATTCATACCAATAAGTACATATCACTGCAGTTTCCAAAAGAAATGAACACTAGAGGCAGTAAAACTCCAATGCCTTTTATTCCTTTTCACACAAATTTACAGAGTTTCGATTAAAAAAAGCATAATTTTCTCACAATTACTTGAAGAATATCATGTTATGACTTCAAAACAATATTAATATGCTGGGAGATTTGAAAACTGATGCTTTTGAACGTTAGCATCGCACATATCCAGCTTCATATCTATGGGTTTTCATAGACGGTAAGTTTGTTCGGTAGCTCACAGAGTACGGAGACATACTTGAGAGGTGAGGAGCTCTGATTCGAATCCTGTGTAACTACGGTTCGACAAAACAGTTCAAATCTGCATATAAGGAAGTTCAGATAGCATGGTTGCATCAACAAATAAGTTTTTATATCAGTTTTGCATTTGTCAGCACTATCGGGTAGGTTTAGGGTTGGGTTTGGTGTAGGGCATATTTCCAACACGATTAATTAATTCATTTTTAGCGACAGTCCCCGGATACTTGAATTCTGAACCGCCGCAATACGTTCCTGAAGCAACTTAATAAAAACACAGCAATACGTACCTATATCAACATAATAAAAATGTGCCAGGGTTCACGTTAGGGCTGCACGATATTTTGCATGCGATAGTCATGTGCATCTCGCCAGTAAAGCCGGTTCTGTGATTAGCGGTAAATCTCCATCACCTGTTTTCAAATGGAGCAGCATTTAATACACAGAGCCGTAGTTCACTGACAAGCTACGCAAATCACACTCAGAATCGCAGATGAATCGCCTGCGATATTGAACATGATATTGCTTAGCTTGTCGCTTTACCGTTTTGTCGATTTACCGCTAATCACAGAACCGGCTTTACTGGCTAGATGCGCATGACAATCGCATGCAATATATCGTACAGCCCTAGTTCACGTATTGAACCTGTGTTTTAGCACCACTCAGTGGACATTTCTCTTTGAAACTGCGGCGAAACGTGCAGTAAGGTACGTAAAAACGGTCTCGCTAAAAAGTGCACTGAGGTTCGAATTTTTATAAGACCAGGTTGAAAAAATAACACTTTTTTTTTTTTAACTAAAGTTTTACTGTCTTATTTTAGTATTATATCTATGGAATTATTAATAATTTGAATTTACTTTTATTTTTATATTTCCAATTTTAATTTTAGTTATGTTTTAGTCATTTTGTTATGTACATTTGCCATTTTTTATTTTTTTTATTAATATTTTTGATTTAGCTTTATTTTATTTTTTTCAGTTTTAGCTTAATTATTCTAGTACTTAAATGAAAATTAGAAATGTTGGCTTGGCAATTAACTAAATTAAAATGTTTTAAGTTTTTCTTAAAATATGTATATTTATATTTATATCCATATTTATTTTTATATTAATTTTTTAGTAGTTGAACACTGAAAGTCACAACCCATAATAATGATTTTCAATATTTATAATGTGCAAGAGGATTTTTAGATTAGAGTTTTTTCTGATTTTGTGTTTCTACCAAAAAATGCAATAGTTTCTCGAGCTATTTGAATGAGGCTCATTGCACAAAATGGTTGCAAAACTCAAAACTAAACTAGAAAGTCATCCTTTTTTACACTAGACACTCAAGCTGAAACTAACCCGAAAGGACCGAAAGTTCTAGGTGAAGATGTTTCAAGTTTTTCTGATCGAGCAATTTGCCGTTCACTGACAGTGTTCAAAGGTGATCTGTGAAGTTCTTTTGGGTCGTACTTCTTAATTAAGCGCCGTTCCTCCTGCATTCTTGGCATGATCAAAAGATCTCTGCCGGCAGAACAGGAAGATATGTTCGATTAAAATGAGCCCTAAAAGTATATTAATAGCTAAGTCTGTTAGCACTCTCAAGGGAACTGCTGAGATCCAGCTCTTATGAATGCATCCAGACACCAGGAAGACTACAAAAATAAGTCTCTGGCTTTTAGACTTATTTTCCTCACCCTTGCCTGCTGTGGCCTGGAAGAATAAACTGGATTGACTCTAAGTGTGTGAATTGCCTGACAAACGCGAAAGGCAGCTCTGCTATTTGGTCCGTTGAGGGTAAGTGGAAAAATTGCCAGAAATTACACCTAGGGAGTGGACATCCCTCTCTTTCTCACTTGGCCTCTTTTTACCTCGCTTTCTTGTTCATTAAGGTGATTGACGCTGGAACTGGAGAGGGTCAATAGGTGCTGGTGTGCAAAAGAGAAAGGAAAGAGATCTCTTTGCAATTTCTGTTTTGTCCCGGTTTCGCTCTCTTTATCTCTGTCTGGCATGCTTCTTTCACAGCACAATCGCAGCATCGTTCTCTTTCTCAATACTTAAGTCGATCGAACAGAAAGCAGTACATCATGATCACTATAAAAATTCTGTTATAGCTGTATGTTTTCAAAGAATGTTCCAGATGAAGTGAGGAATGTATCTGTATAATCCCACCAGATGTGTACTTTTTTGGTGTAGCCTAGTGGTAAAATATCTGGGTTTGTAACTAAAATCAAGACCGTTCAAAAATCCGGGTTGGTAAGATTTTTAAATGTTTTTGAAAGTCTCTTATGCCCACCAAGGCTGCATTTATACTGTCAAAAATACATTAAGAAGTAGTAATATTGTGAAATAATTCAAATTTAGAACAGAAAATTGATTTTGTATTTTAATATATTTAAAAAAAATATTTGTACCTGTGATGGTGGAGATGAATTGTAACATTTTGTGACATTTTTTTTGGGGGGAGATTTTTGTTTTTTGTATTTATAAAAAAATACTGACTCTAGACTTTTGGTACTGTAGGTTCCAGATCAAAGCGGGTCCATTAACTACGAAAATTTGCAATAATGGATTTTTGTTGTTGTTGTTGTTGTTGTTTTCTGAATCATAAAAGGAATCCCCCCCCAAAGAAAAATAAAAAAATATAAGTTATTGTCAGAATTCAAATCATTATGAATGGGAACTGTACTTTATTTACTGTCATTACTACAACTACAACAACAACAACAACAACAAAAAAGAATATTCTGTCATGATTTACTCACCCTCATTTGACTTGTCTTCTGCTGAACATAAAAGAAGATATTTGAAGAATGTTAAGGTCAAAACAACATTAAAATTTCAGTAAAACACATAACTTGTTAATGTGTTCCAAGAAGAAAGTCAGGTTTGGAATTACATGAGGGTGAGATTTAAAAAAAAAAATTGGATGAACTATGCATTTAAGTTTGAGTTCTAAATCAGAAACAACCAACAATCAGACATTGATGTTTTAACCCCTCCATTCTGGATGACGAGATAAACATGTTTACCCTTGCTGCTCCATATTTATTTAGATATTCATGAAGTGATGTCTGAGTTCTTGCAGCAAATAAAGGAGGGAGGAATGAAAAGAGACACTGAAAGATGAAGAGAGAGACTACTGGGGTTCATCTGTTTATTTCCTGATGTCTTATCATCTCCTGTTCAATTACAGATCCAGAGATTAAGAGTGACAGATGATCAGAATAACATGCGCCTCCAATCCAAAATATTATATGTAGTCATATGCATGTGTGGCTTCTGCTCATGCATGAACATGGGCTTGTTTTTGAATGATCAGTTCCCCTCTCTCTCTCTCTCTCTCTCTCTCTCTCTCTCTCTCTCTCTCTCTCTCATGTATCTGATGCTGCTGGGGTTCCTCTGTCAGTTCCTGATGATGTAAATCTTTCATGACTTGTCTCTCATTCTCACTTCCTCCCTCACGCTCATCCTGTTCTTTTCCTTTCATCCGCTGTTTCTCGTGTCCTTTCTTCTCTCCCCGCTCTCCTCTGCTCTTCATTTACCCTGGCACATCATCTTCCTCCCTGAAACTTCATCACTCACTTTGTGCTTCGCCCTTGTTCGTGTTTGTAAAGTTTTCAGGAGAAAATGGGTGGGAGAAGAAGCGAGAGGAATATCGCAAATGAGATTTCTTTAATATCTCAGTTGTTCCTCCTGTGCATTAATGAGAGCTTTTGCTTAAAGCAGAGTTACATTTTTCACACTATTTCATTGCCCGAGACAAAATTTGCAGGTTGTAAAATATTTATTTCGTCATAAGGCAACATCTGTTGTCTTGGATCTCATAATTGGCTGATAAATTGCCTTTGCGATGAATCTTAGCTGGCAATGTCACAGATTTTGGTTCACATTCCTCCTACAACACCCTTCTAATGAATAACCAATTGGAGCACAGAAATTTATCGTGTGTGTGTAATCACAAACACAATATGCACATTTTTGTATGCGCTGAATACCTGAATGACTTCAATCACTCGACAAAAATGTGCAGTGAAAAACAGGAGGCTGCTGGGAATAATGTTTCCCATAATACAGAGAACCAATTTCCAGTGTAGTTATTCGGAGGTGATTTTTAATACTTTTATGTGTCTAAACAGCTGCATTCTTTTTCAAAAGTTTGTTTGTCATAAAATGATGTCATCGTTTATTCAACTTTGTGTCATTTTAAACCCATATGAGTTCCTCAGACTACAATCTAAGTAAAATCTGTAAAAAAAATAAAGCCCAATGTACCATGATAATATGTAGGAATGTTCTGTATTGTTCACAGTTGTTTGAATCGTGTTGTGTTTTAGGGTTGAAGGAAATGTCTGTAAACTTAATGGAAAATGTAATGGTAATTTTCTGCAAGGACAATATCTATATTTCTATGGATTTTTTCTTATAGTGCTGTGTTATGTTAGTACTGAGATGCTATTAGATCTTCTTTTAATATTATACATTTTCATTTTTAAATTTAAAATTTATCAATTTTATTAGTTTAGTTATGTTTTATTTTATTCATTTTTTTTTTTGTAGTATTTATAGTATTTTATAATACAGTCTATATGCACTGGGAAAAAAACTGGCATTGCTAGTAAATTTTTACAATTACAAAGAAGTATTGTATTAAACATTACAGTTTGAATTAGAAATACTGAAAGAGTATTATTACAATAGTACTCTAATCATTTTTCTCCAACAATCTTTGAACTTCAAAAAAATATTGTTTGTTACTTTTATTAGTTTTTATTTCAGTTTTAGTTATTTTAGTACATCAAGTTAAACTAAATGAAAATGAGAAATGTTGCCTTGGCAACTAGCCTAAGTAAAATAAAAGTAAGTTTTTTTATGGTTGTAGTTTTATTTAACTATAATAACCCTGCCTCAGATGTACTAAAAGAATCATTAAGGTAACAGAATCATTAATTGCAATCAGAATCAAAACCAGAATCATTCAATTCCCTTCCTAATCACTGTTGTGCCCTTGAGCGAGACACTTGTGTTACTCCAGAGGACAGGATTGGAAAACCCACATTGTGTCGAAGCATGTGTGCTGCCACTAGGCTAGAGCCTACTGTACTGTTAAGATATTTTTATACAAAACTAGATTAAAAATGCATGTAATGAAGTCGTGTGACAATGCAGCACAGCTTGTTTAGTTTGGAATGTTTATTATTTCATAATGTGTACTGTTTCACTTGCTAGTTCTTGAGTTTTGGCAGTGTCGGGTATTTTGGCAGTGTGACTGCTCCTATGACACCCATCTAATGTAAAACCAATTAAAGCACAGCAGTTGCTGAGGTTGTCGTGTGAGACAGAGAGCAACAGAGACAGTGAGAGGGAGAGACGTTCACTTAAATGTTAATACTAGCTTGCAGTATGACAGGATGATGAGCTAATGATAAAGCTACCTTCTGAAGAATAACTCTCTCTCATGTTATACTTTATATATGCACTGTATATACACACTACCTACTGTCAGTACTATTTTTATGAATAGATTTATTTAGAAAGGATGCATTAATTTGATCAAATGTGTCAAGACTTCTTATATTTAAAAACAACAACAACAACAACAAAACAAAACAATTTCAAATAAATGCTGTTCTATTGAACTTTCTATTTATAATAGATTCCTGAAAAAAAATACATCACAGATTTATATAAAATATTAAATACAGACATATTAAGCAGCATAACTCTTCTCAACATTGGTAAAAAAATAAAATGTTTCTTGAGCACTGAATCATCATATTAGAATTATGTGACACTGAAGACTGGAGCAATGATGCTGAAAATTCAGTTTTGTCATCACAGGAATAAATTATCTGAGCTAATCCACCCATACTCAAATTATAGACCAATATATATATATATATATATATATATATATATACATACATACATACATACATACATACATACATATATATACAGGTGCATCTCAATGAATTAGAATGCCGTGAAAAAGTTCATTTTTTCTTGTAAGTTATTTAAAAAAGTGAAACTTTCATATATTTTAGATTCATTGCATGTAAAGTAAAACATTTCAAAAGTTTTTTTGTTTTAATTTTGATGATTAGAGCTTACAGCTCATGAAAGTCAAAAATCAGTATCTCAAAATATTAGAATATTTACATTTGAGTTTCAATTAATGACCATCCCTACAGTATAAATTCTGGGTATCTCTTGTTCTTTGAAACCACAATAATGGAGAAGACTGCTGAGTTGGCAATGATCCAGAAGATGAACATTGATGCCCTCCACAAAGAGGGTAATTCACAGAGGGTCATTACTGAAAGGTGTGGCTGTTTACAGAGTGCTGTATCAAAGCATATTAAATGCAAAGTTGACTGGAAGGAAGAATTTGGGTAGGAAAAGGTGCACAAGCAACAGGGATGACTGCAAGCTTGAGAATACTGTCAAGCAAAGCTGATTCAAACACTTGTGAGAGCTTCACAAGGAGTGGACTGAAGCTGGAGTCAGTGCATCAAGAGTCACCACGCTCAGACATCTTCAGGAAAAGGGCTACCAAGCCACTTCTGAACCAGAGACAACATCAGAAGCGTCTTACCTGGGCTGTGGAGAAAAAGAACTCGGTGGTCCAAAGTCCTCTTTTCAGATGAAAGTCAATTTTGCATTTCATTTGGAAATCAAGGTCCCAGAGTCTGGAGGAAGAGTGGAGAGGCACAGAATCCATGTTGCTTGAAGTCCAGTGTGAAGTTTCCACAGTCAGTGATGATTTGGGCTGCCATATCATCTGCTGGTGCTGGTCCACTGTGTTTTCTGAGTCCACAGTCAACGCAGCCATCTACCAGGAAATTTTAGAGCACTTCCATGCTTCCTTCTGCTGACAAGCTTTATGGAGATGCTGATTTCATTTTCCAGCAGGACTTGGCACCTGCCCACACTGCCAAAGGTACCAAAAGCTGGTTCAATGACCATGGTGTTACTGTGCTTGATTGGCCAGCAAACTCGCCTGACCTGAACCCCATAGAGAATCTATGGGGTATTGTCAAGAGGAAGATGAGAGACACCAGACCCAACAATGCAGATGAGCTGAAGGCCACTGTCAAAGAAACCTGGGCTTCCATACCACCTCAGCAGTGCCACAAACTGATCACCTCCATGCCACGCCGAATTGAGGCAGTAATTAAAGCAAAAGGAGCCCCTACCAAGTATTGAGTACATATACAGTAAATTAACATACTTTCCAGAAGGCCAACAATTCACAAACATTTTTTTTTTTATTGGTCTTATGAAGTATTCTAATTTGTTGAGATAGTGAATTGGTGGGTTTGTGTTAAATGTGAGCCTAAATCATCACAATTAAAAGAACCAAAGACTTAAACTACTTCAGTCTGCGTGCATTGAATTTATTTAATACACGAGTTTCACAATTTGAGTTGAATTACTGAAATAAATGAACTTTTCCACGACATTCTAATTTATTGAGATGCACCTGTATATTAGTGCTGTCAAACGATTAATCACGATTAATCACATCTAAAATAAAAGTTTTTGTTTACTTAATATATGTGTATACTGTGTATATTTATTATGTATATATAAATACAAACACATGCATGTATATATTTAAGAAAAATATGTTATGTTTACAGTATATATTAAATATATTTATATATAATATAAATTATAAGAATATAAATATATGAATGTATATACATGTAAATATTTTCAGAATATATACTGTATGTGTGTGTATCTATGTATACATAATAAATATACACAGTACACATACATATATTATGCAAACAAAAACTTATTTTGGATGCGATTAATAGCGATTAATCATTTGACAGCACAATTATTTATTTATTTATTTGTAGGTAGCTGAGATAGATACTTTAAACTAACTGAAATATATTTGCATTTGATAAATTCTGAAACTCATTCTCTGCGTGATACTGATCAAAATGCATCTCTTTGTTTATCTCTGTGTGTTTACTGTCATTTGTACAGTCTGCACCTCATTATCTAGGTTTAAGTGAAAATAGGAAGCCAATAAGTGTGGTGTTTCCCTTAAGGGCAGGTCAAGGGGCAGCACATTCCCATAATTACATGTCACAGGATGATAAAATCATGGCAGGTGTGACAGAGCGACCAAGAACAGTGGAGCTAATGTTTTTTGGGGGTTAAAGTTTGACGATATATGAGGTATTTTGGTGAGAGGAATGAATTTTTTCTAATTTCTTTTTTTTTTTCTCTCTCTCTGCTCTCTGTGACCTGATGAGCAGTAAACAAGAGGAATCGTGGTTCCCTTGGTAAGACATTCTAATGAACTCTTAAAGCTTGTAATCTTCACTCTTCCTTCCACTTTCTCTCTCGTTCTCGTTCTCTTCTCCTGTCTCCTTCCTCTGATGACATCAGATGATCATCTGCTTTGAGATTTTGAATTATGAAGTGAACATTCGTCCTCTTGGCATTTCCCTTTCTGATTGCCCAGAAGATGAGACATGGGCTATGTTCAGATTTATAGGCTGCGGGAAGCATTTTGAACAGGATTAGATGAGAACAATGACGAGAACAGAAGCAATAATAGGTCTTAGTTTTAGGAGAAACAGTGTAAGCCAGCACAAATACTGCAGCTCACTAAAAGACAAATCCACTGAGCACAACAGAATAGGAACACAAAAATATACATTTGTAATAAAATACTTATAGTTAGACATTAAATGTAGGTTTTGGATTCTACATGTGACAAAAGTAATTGTATTTTTATGAGAGGAGTAACTATAATGGGCTTTTTGTAATTGAGTATAAATGTAATATAATAGCTCAGATTGAATTGAATTGTTCAGATGAGTAAATAAATTGATTATATATGTTTTCATAAACTTCAAATTGCACATTGTTTGGGGGACATCATTGGACAGGATGTGGAGTAACATTTTTGTAAATAAAGGATTCAATTTGTAATTATATTTTTTTTTACGTAATGTTTTAATCAAATTAATTAATTAGCAAAATAATTGTTAGCTGCAGCCCTATAATTAACATAAATCAAGTAATTGTCACAAAATCATGTATATTTAAAATACTTTCATTTCCTTAATGGCGATTTTGTTTCAGTTATTCAGAATTAATTTTTATTTTATTTTATTTTATTTTATGACAACCAAGAGTTAAGAGATTTTTTAATGAAATTAGTGTACTAATATTATGAGTACAGTGTAGCGAACTATCATAAGAAATGTAAATGAGTTCATAAGGTAGTATGTAATGTAGTTTTTTATTTTTTTATATGTGATGTTCAGTGTATACCCAGTTTGCAGTATGCATGCATTTCATTCCAAAAAATAACAACTACTGTTGTTTATCTTTTATGTTTATTGCACTCTAAAAAATGCTGGGTTAAAAACAACCCAACTTGGGTTATTTGGCAACCCAGCGCTGGGTAAATATTGGACAGAACACATGCTGGGCTATTTTGACCCGGCTGGTTGGGTTAAACATTTTTACCCACAATGCTGGGTTGTTTAATTTATTGTTTAAAATTATTATATTGCTGGCTTAAAATGGGCTGAAATTAAAAATCACACACATAATTACTAGAGGCAACAGCAATAATCAAAAGATGAACATTTATTATTAAGCAAGAACACCCATGGACAAAATACAAGACAAATTTAATTTATTTGGGTGAATACAGCATACTTTACAGTATTACATACATTCGTTTAACAAGAATTTGTGCTGCTGTTCACCGGGGGAACAGTTTCACTCGTAGCTGAGAGATGGCGTGACTGACTCCAAAACCTGCCCAAAAACAAACAGTACTGAAATAAGATAACATATTTTAACATCAAATTAAATTACACTCAGTATTATAACGAATAAAATCCATTTATGTTATGCAAGGCAAAGGCGTTTCCAGCGCGAAACGACCACTGCTGACGCAGCTGACCGACATCTCGTCCTTATGTTGCGTTGCATAAAATAATATAATTTACACCACATTAAAGACTTATAAATTAAATCAAATGTATACAAACCTTTATTTCCCCGAAAGAGTGCACCAAATCGGCGGCGGTGCTGAGAACCGCTCTCTCCTGTGGACTTTAAAAGCCCGTGCTCTCAGCAGCTGCGTTGTTGAGAAGTTTTACCGGAAACAAGCTCAACCCAGCGGTTAGGTAGAAAAAAATAACCCAGCGTTAAAATGACCCAATAAAATGACCCAACAAGCTGAACCCAGCATTTGGGTTAAAAAAATATCCCAGCATTCTTTAGAGTGTGGATCTCCTTATTTTTCTCCAATTATTTTGCATTCTGTACATTACATATTATGCATGCATACCCAAGTTCTTGTCTGATCATTTCATCATCTGACCATCCTAAAGCTAAACCTACACACACAGCATGTTATGTAGTTTCACACTGATTAATATGTGCACACATTGACCAGTCACAGCTGAGAGTCCTGAGAAATAAATAATTTCCGTGCTCTCTCTTTCTTGTCTGCTCTCACCCATGCTGTCTTCCTCTGTGTGTGTGTGTGTGTGTGTGTGTGTGTGTAATCTCTCTTGTACTGTGTTTTTAGATGGATTTGTTAGAGGCTTAAGATAATGGATTCTCCTCAGAGACAAATTTAATATCTCCACATGTCGTAATCTCACTCACTACTCATGTAGACAGACACTGGATTAAGATTATTACATCCGATCTCACCGAATGACCCCTATCCTCGTGTGTGGACTCTGTGTGTCCCTGTAGCTGTGTTCTACATCATTTTACATCATCTCGATATGTTCAAAGCAGCTAATCTCTGCGCCTGATGAAAACCAACCTGAGGAAGACAACGCCGTGTCAACACCATGTCAAACACCGTTCTGACTTGAGTGCATGAGGCTATATAAGCGGCTGACAGCAACATTACCTCAGAAGCACGACACACTGTCTTTTCCCCTTAGTGCAAATCCTCCTTTTCATTTGCGGCGTTCTTCAGGCTACTGTACTTCTGAGCTCACTCTGAAAAATAACACGCAGCTATAATCAGCATTTCCCGAAGCACAATATGAGAATAGATAGACTCGCACAATTATTCTGTCAGCAGAGGTGAGGGATGTGAGCTAGAGTGGGATTCTTTATTTCTGTTGGATCATATTTAATGTATTTATGTTAATTGTTTGCCGTTCAGCATGATATTGCATTTCACACAGTCTGATTTAGACGTGTACAGTTGTTTGTTGGTTCTGGAACAATGTTCCTATCGATCGATCACAGCCATTTCAACCCCTGAAACCAAAGAGCACTGACTGGTTGAATTTTTTTTCTCATATATATGCATATTAGCTTATATTAATAATTAGGCAGATAATGTTTGATGACACTGATGACAAAGTGTTAAATCATGTTTGGCTGACTTAGTTCACAATAACCTTGAAAATCTTGAAGTTTGAAGGTAGCTATAGCTACTCAGAGAAGTCAGAGAATTAAAGGTTGCTAACATGATTAAACATGATTTAGCATATTGCATTATTTAACATCTTGCAGGCACGTTTATAGCGTGTTTTAACATGTTGCTAACATGTTTAGCACATTTCTAGCATGATTGTTATCATGTTGTTGGCGTGATTTAACAAAACATTTTAGCATTTTAGCTCATTGCTAGCATATTTCTAGCATGATTTAACACCCAAAAGATCCAAATGTTGTTGTTCATACTTCATAAATAATTTTATCCTCCATTTAGTTTAATGCAATTAATGCAAGAATCAATGTGACCGAATCACTGAATCAGTGATTTGAACTCAAGAACTGATTCATGCATGAATTCAGCCTGGTTTTGTGAACTGAACAGTTCTGACTCAAAAGAATGTTTTGTTCGTGAATCAGACTTCATGACACTGGCTCTACTGTACACAGTTGTGGTTCTAGCATGATTTAACATGTTTTAACAAAACATTTTAAAAAAATTAACATTTAAAACATTGCTATCTGTTTCTAGCATAATTTAAGACTTTGTTGCCATGTTTTAGTAAGTTGTTAACATGATTTAACTTACTGCTAGCACGTTTTAACACATTGCTAGCATGATTTAGCATGTTGCTAGCATGTTTTAACATTTTGCTAGCATGTTTTATATGTCGCTAACATGTTAGCACATTTCTAGCATGATTTAGCATTTTTCTACCATGTTTTTACATGTCGGTAGCCTGAATTAGCATGTTTCAGCAAGTTGCTGGCATGTTTTAAAGCATTTTAGCACAAATTTGCTAGTATGTTTCCAGCATAATTTAACACATTGCTAACATGTTGTAGCACATTGCATTGTTTTAGTAAGTTGCTACCATGTTTTAAGTTGTTGCAAGCATAATTTAGCATATTGCCAGTATGTTTTATCAAACATTTTAACATGTTTTTTTTCACATTGCTAGCATTTTTTCCCTTACGAAAATTAAGTGTAGTAACCATGTTTTTTTGGTGTATTATTACCATTTGTATAACCACACAGTTTTACTACAAATGCCATGGTTAAACTATGGTTAGTGTAGCAAAACCATGGTTAATTTGTTTTAAAACCATGGTTAATTTTCGTAAGGGTTAGTAAGTTACTAGCATGATTTAACATGTTGCATGGTTTAACAATTTTTAGCTAACATGCTAATTTGTTATTTATTTATTTAAATTGTTATGTATTAAAATAAATGTAACCAAAAACCATGTGGTCAGTGAAATTAAATAAATAAATGTAATCTTTCTCAAACCTCAAAATGAATATCCATTTTCCATACTGTACATTATAATGTTGTGATGCCTAAGTTAATTTTGTGCCATTTTAAAGCAGATTTAAGTTTTTATTTTTATTTTATTTAGACAAAAGAACAATTTTAATGTCACCCGTTTATCAAATATTAACCATAACATGAAAAAAACTGGTTGAAAGAATTGTTGTTCGAAGAACAATAGGCTATAAGATCTATAAATCACGCTAAGCTCTTATATTCTGTGAACATCAGTTGTTGAAATATGGAAGCTATTTAACACCAGATGTATCCAAGGTTTGCTTAGTGTAATTGGTACTAGACATAAATTTAAAATGTGCCAGTCTATGCAAATCAGGTTTCATGCTGGGTAATAAGATCCAAAGCTAAGGTGCCACCGTTTAACACATACATGGCTACATTTAGAGTGCACATACACAACTGCTTTTGAAATAGCATTTCGTTTTTAGACTTTCAGAAATAGCACTTCTATATATCTTGTTCCTCTTCTTATTGACTTTTCCTGTCCAATTCCATTCGCTCGCTCCGTTCTTCTGTATTTCATTTTCACTCACAGTTTCCTGCTAGGTTTTTTGTGCTTTGTTTGTCATCTTTTTGAATGATGAGATACAGCCAGATGAATGCATAAATTACATACATTCCTACTGAGATTACAAAAGTTAGAGCATCTATCACTTCTGTGTTCGGAGAAAGTGAGAATGCATTACACCTTTCCAGTCAATGATCAAAGACCAGATCAAAGCTTGTGTGTGTGTGTGTGTGTGTGTGTGTGTGTGTTTGCATCTGTGTGCCAGTTTATCTATCATGGTAGGCTGGTTTTCATCTGAGGTGTATGTTCTCGCCATTCTCCCTGATTCTTAAAGGAATCATTCTCATAAAAGGAAAATTATATCAGTATTTACTTGTTCCATCTTTTATTTCATGGCATTTAAAGATAACGCATAATACAACGAGTGGAGATTTAAACAATAAAAGGATGCAAAAGTATAAAAAATTATATTTAGAAGATGTAAATAAAACAAAAATTATTGGAGTACATTGAGAAAATGCTATTTCAGTTTTTGTTTCTGCTTCTAAATTTCACTTTTAATGTGTTACTTGGCATTTCTTTGTAACTGTTTTCTCAGTGTACCGTATAAGTATCATAAGTGTAACTGTAATAGTTATACTAATAATTAATTAATTTCTGTGACTCCAAGGCTTATGAAGCAATGCGAGTGACAAACAGATCAAAAAGGTCCAAATGTAGTTGTTCATACTTCATCCGTTTAGATGTTAATGCAAGAATCAATGTGACCGAATCAACGAATCAGTGATTTGAACTCAAGAACTGATTCATGCATGAATTCAGCCTGGTTTTGTGAACTGAACAAACTGATTCATTGAAAAGATCTGACTCAAAAGAATCAGACTTCACTGGTTCTACTGTATACAGTTGTGGTTCTTATTTTTTTTTGTGGAAACCATGGTACTTTTTTTTCAGGATCCTTTGATGAATAGAAAGTTTGAACGGCATGTTTAAAAAAAAAAAAAAAAATACTGTCACTTTTTATAAAATGAATGCAGCCTTGCCATCATCGGAATAAATTAAAATGTATAATATATTTGCATGTTGTTGTTCATAGATAATTTTTCCTTCATTTAGTTAATGCAAGAATCAATGTGACTGAATTTCAAAGAGTTTAAATCGAGAACTGATTCATTGAAAAGATCTGACTCAAAAGAACGAGTCATTTATGAATCAGACATCACTAGCTCTCTAATAAATATGCCAAGGAATGTAAGACATGAGTCATATAGAATGATTTTATACATCACAGTATGGGCAACATATGTGCAACTCTTGTGATATTTTTTGTTGCTTTTGCATCCTTTTTGCGATTGAATGCAGTTCCCATTTATTGTAATTGCACAGAATGACATGAGAATGAGTAAATGACATAATTTTCATTTTTGGGTGAACTATTTCTTTAAAGATGCAATCACATGTCATTTTCGCCACTCACCTATCTTTCCCCATCTCCCGCTCTTTCTTCCCCTCCTCTATCATCTGTCAACCATGGATAGTCATTTGACTTTCTTCTGCATGCATTATTTTTCAGAGAACGAAATGATTCAGAGAGAGGATAAAAAGAAGAAGAAAAAAAAACTTAGCACCTCATCACAAAACCTTATCTCCCCCATGATGTTCAGTCTATTAACCTGATTGATTGTGCCAATAATCAGCCGTCTCTCTCTTTTTTACCATTCTTTTCCCTTTCTCCATCTCAGACGTTATTGCCCCGGCTGAATTGGTTGCCCCGGTGATAGTGATTGCACCTAAGAACACATCAGTGGTTGCCGGGGCGAGTGAGGCTACTCTTGAGTGTGTTGCTAATGCGAGGTGGGTTGCCCTCGACAGCAGTGACTCACTGCCAGGGTTCCGTTAATAACAGGCTCCCTGTATAATTTCACAGATGTTTGTCATCATTACATTGTTTTTATTATCCATCACATTGGTGATGTCATTTAGTGTCAGTCATTTTGAATTGTGATTATATCTGTCATTTCACATTTTCTTGCTGTAAAATTCACTTATGCACTTGTTTCAACTTAATTAAACCAGATTCTTCTTTTTAGTTTTGTTAAATACACTATGCGGACAAAAGTGTGTAGTTGTAGATACAGTAAAGCTGACTGAGAATTTAATTTCAAAACCGTTGACCCCATAAAACTTAAAATAATTTAGATTTTAATATATTTCATTTTATTTATTTTAAAGCAAAATCTTTCATTATTGCAGTCTCCAGTTTCACATGAATCTTAAATAATATTGCAATTTGCTGATTTGGTGCTCAAGAAACATTTCTGTTCATATCATATCATATCAATGTTAAAAACAGTTGTGCTGCTTAATATTTCTGTATAAACTGTGATAAATATATTTTTTTCATGGATTAGTTGGTGAATAAAAAATAACAGCATTTATTTGAAATAATGATAATAATTTAAAAAAATCTAATAAAAAATTTAATGTTTTTACTGCTATTTTTTGGCATTTTATTGCAGCCTTGCCATCACATGAATAAAGTACATTTTATAATTTATTAGATCAGAAAGCAGTTAGTTTCAGTTGTTTTTATATTTCAAAATATTGCAGTTTTTTTTATTCAAATAAATGTGGCCAGGCCAAGTAAAATACACAATAAATAAATAAATAAACAATCGATCGATTAATCAATCAATCAGTCAATCAATCAATCAATCAATCATCAATCAATCAAACAATCAATCAATCTTACAGACCCCAAATCTTTTTGGTAGTGTATATGACATCAAAGCTAACAAACATTGGCTAAAACCCACATAAGTTGGCTTTAAACATTACAATTGGTCTCGGCTTGAATTTGGGGCCTAGTCAACCTGTTAATTCAGGGTGCCCACATACTTTTGACCATGTAGTGTATGTATTTTTCTAGCATATTTAACACATAACTAGTTGCTGTGCTCTTCATAATTCTTGGCTTGAGTATTAATTTCAGAATGGCAGTTAATGTGCTGTGTTTTGTGTGTGTCTGCGGAGCAGATCTCTTGACAGGCTGCAGGTGTTCTGGAAGCGTAATGGGGTGAGACTAACAGCAGGAGTGGACTCGTTCGGTCGCAGGCTGGTCATCAGTAACCCCACCTCAGCGGACATGGGTCTGTACGTGTGTGAGGCTGCGCTCAGAAACAGCAGTCAAAAGAGCACAGAGGCCAAAGCGTACCTCTCCGTGCTGGGTAAGATGATTGGTGTTACTATACATGCAGGTTCGGACAGATTTTTAAGTATTGTTTTACTAAAATGCTCTAAAGAGAAAGAGTTTGACAGATTTGAATTCAGGCATATCGTTGAATTAAATACTGCAGTCAGCTCATTTTGTTCTTGTATAATACCAGATCTTTAAAGCAAGTCAGTCCACTTCCATGGCCATTTTTTCAATGCCTCTGGGCAGTTATGTCTAGTCAAGTACAGCTACAAGCTTATGTATGAATTACTGTACATATGCCAATTCAGCAATAAAATTTAAAAACATCATCAAATTTGAGAAACCAAAAGTGAGAACTATATTGTTCAATGATAACTATATTAGCATCCACATCAATGGACAGAAATGCTTGTTTAATTTAAGCACACTGTTGCAGTCATGTTCTCACAGCTCATGCTTTAAAATCCAATGGATTTTGATTGGCTGTCAGTGGGTCTCATTCCCTTTTTTTCTCAACTGTGTGGATTATTCATATATCTATAAACAGAAATTCTCACAAATAATTTCTGCCTAATTCACAACACATGCATGTGCACATTAATTTTTAATTTTAAAATTTTTCTTAACCTCGTTCTAATGTCAGTGGATTTTGAGTAATCTAAAATGAGTTACACTGTGTGCAAAGTGTTTTTTTAACATAAAACGCCCAAACTATCTCCATATAGGGAGTTTTTGCACAACCTATATTTTTTACAGCCTTTAGACGCTCGAAAAACACACACTTGCCTGAAAGCACGCACAGCAAGATCCTTAAACAGTGTGTATGTACATAATGTAATGTGTTTCAGTTGCTCACGTTTTTTCAAATTTAGAACAAATTTCAGAATGAAAAGTTAAAGTGAATGAATCATGATTTTTTTTTGTGAAAATGTTCATATAAAGTACTGTGTTGTTATCATTATAGTTGTTTTATTATCTTTGTTATTCTCTTAGAGTTTTTAAACTGTATGGTTATAGCTATCATTGGTTATCATTATGAAAATGAATCATATATTTTGAACAAATTTTGGCATGAAAGTTATTGAATGAATCATGATTTGTTTGTAAAAATGTTCACATGCAACTTTCATCAACTAGAAAAGATCCCTCTGAAAGTTCCAGTCACTGGATCATTATTGCTATACTTTGTCATTATCTAGAGTTAGAGTATTTTTTTTTTTTTACTTTTTAGTTACTTTAACTTTATATTATTTATAATATATATATATATTATAAATTATATATATATATATATATATATATATATAATTATGTTTATAGTTAGGCTTTCAAGGCTGTTGTAAAGATCAGATGATGCCTTTAACAATAAGATGATTGTCTCTTATCATTGCATTTTTTTCTATTCATTTTTTCAATTAGTTAGCTATACATACACTCAACCTACACAATACTTAAATTTAGTATCTTCATCAAAGTGACCTCTCTGCTCTTGATTTAGTGACAGTGATGGTTTTAGGTGGCCTAAAGATAAAACTCTGATGGAGCATTTGATGGCTAGGTATGATTAAGAACTATTTCTGAGCTTGTGGAAAGAGTCAGTTTGAAATCAGAAATACATCCAAAATCCTAAAATCACAGTTGGAACTGCCTCTGTGACATTTTTATCGACAGACGCCTACATAAGACTTCGTCACGGCAGAAGTTTAAATGCAGTCTTTAGTGACACATCTGCCCTGTTGTCTTTTTACCTATTTAGTTACATTTTTTCTTTGTATCTCTCAGTAAGTGGGCAGACAAATTTAGACATTTGTAAAAGTGAATTCTAATAGTACACATTTATTCACACAGTAGCAATTTGGCTTTCAGCTTTGTTTTTGTTTTTTTGGGCAAATCATTGGCGTTTTATCTGAGCATCACAACTCTTAGTTTCCAATGTTTCCAGAAGGTCAGCTGGCTTAAACATCCTCAGCCTCCTTAACATCCATACTCTTTGATCTAAAAACACAAATATTATTCTCTGCCCTGAGATCTTTTTCACCAAAAGATGTGCTATGAATATTTATACCTCAACTCGCACTCTTATTAGAAACAGCTACGAATATTCTTTCAATGAGTTTATCTGACAGGTGTGCGCCTTACATGATTGGGCGAAAGGGGATCATGCATATGCATGAGGCAGCCAATGGAGTGATGAATAAATTGGGGCTGTTGGAGGCTCAGAGAGACTTTTATAGAAAGATAAAGTGAACATGTCAGAGCAGCCAGCAGTGGAAAAGAGGTTGAGATGGAGGAGGTATTTATTGTTTCTGCCGTTGAATCCGATCCAGGCGCCAATCTGAATATGTATATCCTGATCTGCATAAACGTACAATGAGACTGAATAAGTGCTGATTTGTTAGGGAAGAACCAAAAGGTGGAGAGCAAAGAGAGAAGAAAGGATGAGGACGAATTAGAAAAACTGTGGCATTGTTATGGTGTTCATTTTTTGTTGCTGTTGTTGTTATTTGTTTAACCCCCTCCTTTTTTCTCTCGATATTCTTTGTTAAGTGAAAAGCTGTTATCAGTATCACGGTTAATAGGTCCTTTGTCTTTTTTCATTTGAAGTGAGTTAGACAAGGCGAGAGCGAGAAAAAAAACAAATGCCAGGTGTGTGAAAAAGTAACAGGAGTCTTGCTCTTCCTGTCATGAAATCTGAAAATAAAGGTGAAAATAAAAGTGCATTAGATGAAAGGGGTTTCTTTTTTATGTATACATTTATATAAAACCTGTTTACTATTATGAGCTAAGTGCGGCACCAAAGACTGCTGGAAAAGTCTAGGCTCACTTTTTGATTTTATGTAGTTTAGTGAAAGTACTCATCCATACTTTTATTCTTTCATCATGACTTCAAAATACACTTCTTGAATATCTGCCTGTTATGTCAGCAAACTCTGGAACACACTCATATTGGTATTAAATGGTGAAAATATAAATGCAGGCCCACTGCATGAGGGATACAACACATGATGTCTTCCACAAAAACCTAAACAACCACCCAAAACATCTAAGCACCCACCTAACTACACTCTAGCAACCATCTAGAATACATAAAAACACTTAACAACACCCCTATGACCACCCAGAACACCTAAGCAATCACCTTTTTTTTCAGAAAACGTTGAAATCTTGTGTGTACTGACAAGTATACTGTATGTGTGTGTGTGTTGTATGAACACAGAGCCTCCGTACTTCACGTCAAAACCAAAGAGGTCGGTGATAACGGAAGTTGAGAAAATCGTGGAGCTTCACTGTCAGGCCAAAGGTAAGCCCCGCCCCTCCTGGAGACAAACGGCTTTGTTGCACCTATCAAATTACTGCAGCACCTCTGAGTTTGACCACTTTAGAGTCATATAATACATGTCCTACATCGTCTGCTCTTATATAACCATTCCCCTGCAGGAAACTATAATCTTTATATTGTCAGGAGTATAAAAACTGCCAGCACTTGCACAAAAAAAGTCACTTAACTTCCAGCGCAATACCTGTCAATCCTGAACCTTTAAATAGGTTTTTTAAAAGCAAAATGTTCCCATTTCTGCACAATGTTATAGCATGTTCTTTTTACTGTGGCCGGTGTGCTTTCAGACGACTATTTGCTATTAGAACATCATTCATTTTATGTGCTGTGTCAACCAGAAGACTTTTATCGTAGCTGTTTGTCGCCTCACAAATTTGACCTTTTCGCCAAGCGTGCCGCATCGACCCCCCGCTCGTTTCCTCCACGTGTCCTTATTTGAATTCATCTTTATCTAATCGACTAAATGAGTGATCTAGAATAAGCGGTCAAGTACATTAGAAAAGGCGAGTGAGGCGCTAATGGAATTAGCCGCTAATTGGCATCAGTGTTCATATTACGTTAGAATCTAGTTAAAAGACATTAGGTATATCATTGGCTCACAGGGCAACGGAGGAATAGAATCCAACTAGAAAATCCTTTTAACAAGCTGCGTAAATCTGACCTACATTTCAGCAACAAAGTGCCAAGTGTCTAAAAGTTAAACTTTTTATGACTTCTAACAAGGAAAAATAGTAAAGAGAGACCTCAAACGGTTCTTTCTTCTCCCCTTCTTTCTATCGTAATATTTTTCTCCTTTATTTAACAGAAATCTGGACAGTTTCACTTTCATGAAACTTTTGAAAACTACTGAGACTTTTCCTTTTTTGTGGCAGATTGTACCTCTGCAATTTACACTTGCTGTGAATCTCGTCTCGTTCTTTTTGCACTTTCATAAAGGTGTGAAGCTGAGTTTGTGCGCACTTTGTCATAAACTGTCAGAAATTTAATTACAGCGAGCTTGTTTTTGACAGTCTTATTTTAACATCCTTGTCTTGCATCCCCGTGGGTGTGACACAACTATCAATGATGGAAGGAGGGTGGAGCGGATTCACGCTATTTGACCTTTTAAAGTGTTGAGCTGCAGGATTTATCCATGATATATTCTTTAATTTGCATATCGTGATGAGCATATCATGAGTTCCTTCAGATGAACTTCATTTAGAATTATTGCTAATACATATAATTGCCGTTTTATTCGTTTTCGTGCTCGCTTCTTGATTTCTCGCTCACTCTCTCTTGATCTCCCTCTCTTATCTTCTCCAAATCTTCTGCTTTTTTGTCTGTGAAGCATGTCAAAATTTTATTGGAAGTTTAATCAATCAAAGCCAATTTATTAGATAAAATTTTCATTAATTAAACCAAAGTGTGCCCTGATGAAGGTCTATTGATGAAAACGTTAACTTGTGATAAATCATGCAGTGTGTGCATGTGTGTGTGTGTGTGTGTGTGTGTGTGTGTGTGTGTGTGTGTCTGCTTTGATAATAATTCTCTCTTCTATCAAATGTCATGAGGCATTTGTGTAAATCTAGCCCTTAAAATTTTGGGGTGCATACAATCTGGTTAAAGTTTGGAGTAATTAAGATTTTAATGTTTTAAAGTCGTTCATGCTCACCAAAGCTGCATTAATAAGACCAAAATACATTAAAAAGCATATTAATATAGTGAAACATTATTACAGCTATATCAGTTACTAACTATTTCTATTTTAATATATTTTAAAATGTAATTTATTCCTATGATAACAAAATGTAGCTATTACTGCAGTCTTTATGTTCACATAATACTTCAGACATTGTAAAATGCTGATTTGGTGCTTAATTATTATTGGTTCACAATTATTAATAATGATTGTGTTGAAATCAGAATTTGCTGCTTGAAATGTTTGTGGAAAGCATGATACATTTTTATTTTTTTCATTTTAATGCATACATAATAGAAAAAGAATAGAGAATGCTAGTGTTTGAGGGTCATTTTTATAGTAAATAAAAAGAAAACAAGTAGATAGAATAGAGAACGCTAGAGGGTCAGAGGTCAGATTATTATTATTATAATTTAATATTAAGCAACTGTTTTCAACATTGGTAAGCAGATTAGAATGATTCCTGAAGAACCATGTGACACTAAAGACTGGAGTAATAATGCTGAAAATACAGCTTTGCATCACATAAATAAATTATATTTTAAAGGATATTACAATAAAAACAAATTTTTGATCAAATAAATGCAGCATTAAAAATCTTACTTATATATACTAATATTGTACTTATATATATATATATTTATGTATGTGTGTATATATGTATGTATATATATATATATATATATATATATATATATATACACACACACACACACTTACAGGTGCATCTAAAAAAAATTAGAATATCATGAAAAAGTTATTTTTTGTAACTTATTTCAAAAAGTGAAACGTTCATATATTCTAGATTCATTACATGTAAAGTAAAACATTTCAAAAGTTTTTTTGTTTTAATTTTGATGATTAGAGCTTACAGCTCATGAAAGTCAAAAATATTTGAATATTTACATTTGAGTTTCATTAAATGACCATCCCTACAATATAAATTCTGGGAATCTCTTGTTCTTTGAAACCACATTAATGGAGAAGACTGCTGACTTGGCAATGATCCAGAAGACCATCATTGACACCCTCCACAAAGAGGGTAAGTCACAGAAGGTCATTACTGAAAGTGTTGGCTGTTCACAGAGTGCTGTATCAAAGCATATTAAATGCAAAGTTGACTGGAAGAAAGAAATTGGGTAGGAAAAAGTGCACAAGCAACAGGGATGACAGCAAGCTTGAGAATACTGTCAAGTAAAGCTGATTCAAACACTTGTGAGAGCTTCACAAGGAGTGGACTGAAGCTGGAGTCAGTGCATCAAGAGTCACCACGCTCAGACGTCTTCAGGAAAAGGGCTTCCAAGCCACTTCTGAAACAGAAACAACGTCCAGAACCATCTTACCTGGGCTAAAGAGAAAAAGAACTGGACTGTTGTTCAGTGGTCCAAAGTCCTCTTTTCAGATAAAAGTACATTTTGCATTTCATTTGAAAATCAAGATCTGGAGTCTGGAGGAAGACTGGAGAGGCACAGAATCCAAGCTGCTTGAAGTCCAGTGTGAAGTTTCCGAAGTCAGTGATGATTTGGGGTGCTGTGACGTCTGCTGGTGTTGGTATGTTGTGTTTTATCAAGTCCAAAGTCAATGCAGCCGTCTACCAGGAGAATTTGGAGCACTTTATGCTTCCATCTGCTGACAAGCTTTATGGAGATGCTGATTTCCTTTTCCAGCAGGACTTTAGTACCTGCCCACAGTGCCAAAACCACCTCCAAGTGGTTTGCTGACCATGATATTACTGTGCTTGATTGGCCAGCCAACATGCCTGATCTGAACCCCATATGGAATCTATGGGATATTTTCAAGAGAAAGATGAGAAACAGTCGATCCAACAATACAGACGAGCTGAATGCTCAATAGTGCCTCAGCAGCGCCACAGGCTAATCGCTTCCATGCCACACCTCACTGATGCTGTCGTTTGTGCTAAAGGAGCCCCGACCAAGTATTGAGTGCATAAATTAACATACTTTAAAGAACCTAAACTTTTCTGTTTTGCAAATCCTTTTTTTGATTGATCTTTAGGAAATATTAGGATTAGGAAATATTCTAATATTTTGAGATACTGATTTTTGACTTTCATGAGCTGTAAGCTCTAATCATCAAAATTAAAACCAACCAATTTTTTTTAAATATTTTATTTTACATGTAATTAATGTAGAATATATGAAAGTTTCACTTTTTGAAATAAGTTACAAAAAAATGAACTTTTCACAATATTCTAATTTTTTGAGATGCACCTGTATATATACGTATATACTGTATATACACACGTGGTCAGAATTGTTGGTACCCTTGGTAAATCAAAAGAAGGCTGTGGAAATAAATTTGCATTGTTAATCATTTTGATCTTTTATTTTAAAAATTCACAAAAATCTAAGCTTTCATTGGAGAATAAGAATTTAAAATGGGGGGAAATATCATTATGAAATAAATGTTTTTCTCTAATACACATTAATGGTACCCTTTTATTCAATACTTTTTGAAACCTTCATTTGCCAAAATATTATAGTTTTTTGGTGAAAGCATTTTCTTTTCTTGATTTTTTTCTTGAAACCCTCCCAAACAACATGTGGTGATGTAGGTGCTTTTTGATAATTTTTTTAAAGGTTTTCTGACCCCGAAACTCAACCTTTTTCTGAAATTCTCCAGCTGTGGTCCTTGAAGAGTCTTTGGTCACTCAAATTCTCCTCCTCACCATGCATTAGGACGAAATAGACACATGTCCTCTTCCAGGCAGATTCATAACATTTTCTGTTGTTTGGAAATTCTTAATTATTGCCCTGATGGTGGAAAAGGGAATTTTCACTGATCTAGCTCTTTTCTTAAAGCCACTTCACTAATTTGTGAAGCTCAATTATCTTTTGCTGCACATCAGAAATATATTATTTGTTTTTTCTCATTGTGATGGGTGATTAATTTGGAATTTAGCCTTTGTTTTCCCTCCTATTTATATTTCTGTAAAACAGGAAGCCATGGCTGGAGAATGTCATGTTCATAATCACGCTGGTTTGCTCAAAATTGTGAATATGAATGGGAATATATTTAAGATATATTTTACTCATAAGAATTTCTAGGGGTACCAATAATTGTGTATAATCAATACACAATTACTCTTTCCCTCGTCACTTCGTATGTCACGTCACTTCACTAATCAGTGTATTTGAGAAAAAAAAAAAATGTACATGTGTTTATGTAAATACATAAACATGTATTTGAGAAAAAAAAAAAAACATTTATTTCATAATGATATTTCCCCCCATTTTAAATTCTTATTCTCCAATGAAAGCTTAGATTTTTGTAATAAAAAAAACATCAAAAGGATTAACACATTTATTTTCACAGCCTTCTTTGATCATATTTACCAAGGTTAACAATTCTGACCACGTGCGTATATATATATATATATATACACACACACACACACACACACACACACACACACTTACAGTATATATACATACTATATATATATATATATATATATATAATAGTGATATTTATTTAAACACATTGCCATGCTTCATGTATTATTCAGGGGTTCCCACACCGAAGCTGGAATGGTTCAAAGATGCTGTCCCCCTCTCCAAACTGAACAACCCTCGATACAAGCTCACCTCCTCCTCAATGGTTCTCCAAGTGCGGAGAATTCAGCTGGACGATGCTGGAATTTTCCAGTGCTTCGCTGAAAACATGGCCGGAGAAATCCAGGCATATACTAACTTGGTTGTCACAAGTAAGATGAACAGCTATAGGAACATTTCACCAAAATATGCAATACTGCCATCATTTACTCACCCAAATGTTGTTCAAAACCTGTATGACTGAGAGGCCTTGAGTAGCACAAAGACATTTTGAATTTATTTTGGTGGTTTTTGGTGCTAGTTACCATATGTTTTATATGGACACAGAATTCTTCCTAAAAAACTTGAGTGTGACATGAGGGTGAGTAAATGATGACAGAATTTTCATTTCTGGGTGAACTATTGCTTCAAGCTAATGGGAGGATGATGCATAAATACAGCCAGGGATGTTTTAAAAGTCAGTGATCTTGCTCTCTTTCCCTCTCGGTTGTGAATTGATCAGGGAGTTCAGAGACCCCTCATTGATCTGTGTAATTAATCAGTGTCTACTGAGAGATCAACCTTTAACACACACACACACACACACACACACACACACACACACACACACACACACACACACACACAGCACTTAATCAACACCTCCAGCTCTCTCTCGCTTAGTCATCCTCATCTTTTTTTTCTCTCAAGTTTCATTTCACTTCACACCATTTTTTATTTAAGTTTGAGAGTTTTAAAGTTAGGCAAATTCATCATGTTTATGAAATTAATTAGCAAGTGAATAACTTGAATAACTGAATGTTATAATACTGGTGTGATATTTAAAGCCGCAGTTTGTTCACTCTAAATACTGCATGTACACATACTGTATGTGTCAGACTCGTGTCTTTTGTTTCCCGCCCTCTTGTGCCCATATTTGTTTTTTCCTGTTTCCTGTTCTTGTCATTAGTTTATTAGTCCCTAGCCGTGTGTCATTAATTATCTAATTTCCTCCTTGTTCTTAAGTCCTGTGTTTCCCTGTGTCTGGTGTCCGCTGTCGATCGTCATACCGTGTCTCCATGTTCCCTTACCCTGACGTTATTAAAATATTGGTATTTGCTCGACTCCTCGTCTCCTCGCTCCTTCGTTCCAGTGTGCCAGAGAGATAACATGACAGAACAGCGGACCTACAAAGAGTAAGCAGCGTCTCTTTCCCCCGTTTATTTTCTAATTTTTTGAACAGTTTTTTGTTTTCCCTTTTTCCTCCCATGGCTATGGAGACCGCTGCTCGTATCCTCGCCCTATCCCGCAGAGATCTCCCCTTCTACGAGTACGCCAGGGAATTCTGTGGGCTCGCCGCAGGGACGGTGCTGGACGACACGGTCGTCAATCATCTGTTCTGGCTCGGGGCGAATTACCATCGCCCCGTGGACCTCCCAGACACCACAGGACTGAGTTGGAGAGAAGGGATCTTCCGGTGTCTGGGAAGTGTCCGGGCCCGAGCCAGAACCAGCCCGCCATTCGCAACTCCCTCAAGCCCGCCGTTCTCGGGAAAATCAGCGCCGCCGTTCGCGGCTCATTCACTCCCTCCGTTCGCAGCCAACGCTAGCCCTCCGCCATCCGCTGCAAACGCAAGTCAGCCGCCCGTGGCCAATGCAAGCCCGCCGGCAGAGAGTATGGCAAGCCCGCCGGCGGTTCGTATGGCAAGCCTGCCGGTCGCTGCTCAACCAAGCCCAGTGCCAGCCCCTCGACAGGGCCCTCCTGTGCCCGCTCCTCGACAGCGCCCTCCTGTGCCCGCTCCTCGACAGCGCCCTCCTGTGCCCGTTCCTCGACAGTGCCCTCCTGTGCCAGTTCCTCGACAGCGCCCTCCTGTGCCCGCTCCTCGACAGCGCCCCCAAGAGCCCGCGCCTCCAGAGCACCCCCAAGTGCCTGATCGAGCCCCTACTTTCCCCAAGGACATTTTTTTTTGGGGGGGGGTAGTAGGGCTCCAGCCGGAGAGGCGGGGGCTAGGGCCGCGGCCTCGGAGGCGGTCCCGCCATGGCCTCCAGAATCCCCCGATCCACCATGGCCGCCCGAGCTCCCCGATCCGCCATGGCTCCCCAATCCGACGGGGGTCCAGGAAAGGGCACCGCCCTGAAGGCCTACTGTCCTGTCTCCGTGTCCCTTGAGGCCTCCAGAGCGCCCACCCACCTTCCCCGTTGGATGGTGTACGGCGCGGGACGCGCCGTTAGGGAGGGGGGAGTAATGTCAGACTTGTGTCTTTTGTTTCCCGCCCTCTTGTGCCCATATTTGTTTTTTCCTGTTTCTGTTCTCGTCATTAGTTTATTAGTCCCTAGCCATGTGTCATTAATTATCTAATTTCCTCCTTGTTCTTATCCTGTGTTTCCCTGTGTCTGGTGTCCGCTGTCGATCGTCATACCGTGTCTCCATGTTCCCTTACCCTGATGTTATTAAAATATTGGTATTTGCTCGACTCCTCGTCTCGGGTGGACTCGGACTCGGACTCGGGTGGACTCGGACTTGGATATTTTGTATGCAGAAATTTTTCAGAGTACAGATGAATCCATGTCATGTGTAATATATATATATATATATATATATAAAAAAAGTAACAACATAAAATGAATATGAAAAGACATTAATAAACGTTAAAAACTAGGACTCGACACTGGACTCGGACACTGGACTCGGATCCAACACTGTTAGTTATCTTGTACTTGTATTTGCATGTCTTTGACCGTTCTGTAGACCCCACTTTCTCACACACCACAATTGGTTGATTATATTCAATGCCTGCATGCGACTGAACTACTTTTCAGTCCCCATTCATCCTCCCATTTTAGGCAATTTAGAAATCAAGGCCAGACAATTTCCAGAAAAAGCTGCATATTCACCCTTATCACCTCTATATTTCTTAGATTTTCAGTTATTTGACTCACTTGTTTTCATGGTAGGCGTGTCACCATCTTTCACCACGCCCCCTTCTGACATCACTGTGACTGATGGAACGTCAGCTGTCTTCACCTGTGAGACATCTGGTGCCCCCAAACCTGCCATTGTTTGGAGGAAAGGTACGTTATATTATATTCACACTCCTTTGCACGTCATTTACACGGTTACATGTTAAACTTGTAAGCAGTGACTAAACCCTGTGAATCTTGCAGGTTCTCAGGTGTTAGCGAGCGGATCGGTGCAGATGCCTCGTTTCACTCTGCTGGAGTCCGGAGGCTTACAGATACTCCCCATAATGCCGAGCGATGCAGGAAACTATACGTGCTTGGCATCTAACGCTGAGGGACTGGTCAACGCAACCATGGCCCTGACAGTCTTGAGTACGAAAGTGTAAAATTGTGAAAAAATATGTTGTTTTTAATGACTTGAAAGTACAAACAAATGCAGTGTATTTGAAATTCAGCGGAGGCAGGATTGCAGACAATTTCCAAGCATGCCTTTTATCAGCAGTCATTGTTCGGCTTAATAGCAGCATTCATTAGCTAGGCTGATTGTAAAGGCATAGCAGAGCACAGTATTTGTGAAATGTTAAGTCTTTTGCAGTAATTTCACACCGGAATAGTGTCATCCTTAAATCCCAAGGCCTCGGTTTATCTTGCTCTGCATGCTTAATGATGCTGATGTAGGTTTACGCTCAAGCGTGGGTGCGTGGAAGTGTCTAAGAGCATTTTTGACATCCAGCCTAAATAATGCTGTTTGTGGATTGGCCACTTAAAAGGAAAAGCAAGAAGTCTGTCAGATTAAAACGGCAGTGTGTAATTTATGCACTATTGGCGCCACCAAAATGGAATTTCGAAAAACTACTCCCATCTACCACCTTTCAGACAAAAAAGATAGTCTCGGCCCAAACTCATGCATTGGTTGAGCTGGGTATTGACATGTCGGGCCGCAGAGCAACTGTGTTAGGGCTATTATGGTTAACTTTAACTAAAACCAAAAATAAAATTAAATCCATAAAAAATAAATAAACTTTTTTTTTTTGTTACTTGAAATAAACGTTAAATGAATTGAAATAAAAAGTGACTAAAATGCTAGCTAAAATTAAAATGGAAAATATATAAAATAAAAACTGATTCAAAATATTAATAAAAACTAGAATAGTATCTCAATGATAATAAAATAACACTCTCTGTGCATTAAACTGGGAGAAAGCGTTCAAATGTTGAAAATATTACACGCATTAGCTTTAATCAAGTCAATTGGACCCAGTGGGTTGTGTGTGAGAGAATTTGTTCATTTGCTTAGCCGTATATGTTCATTGAGACGCAGTGTGAATATTCGAACGTTCATGCTTTGTAAATTTCATTCTGTTTTGCTAATGAAGCTGTCAGTGGGAATTACCTAATAGGGTTAACAGAACTGTGAATAATGATGTTGGTAATGATTAAACTGTGGCGTGATTTTGTCCTAAACTGCATTTTATTAATCAGGTCGAACCTTCATTTCAACACCCCCTGAGGATCAGCGTGTCATCAAGGGAACTACCGCTGTGCTGAACTGCGCCGCAACCCACGACCCCAGAGTCACCGTCAGGTCAGAGCTTGTGCTGAGATGCATGTTGTGGAACGCATTTTGACATTTAAATTTCTCAAACTTAATAATATTGTCTCTGCAAGTTCTGCATTGGTTTTTGCTAATTAGCGATGCTACAATAAGTCAAGCATTGCTGTTGCTGTTACTCAAAACCTCTGACATAACTCGCCCCGCACCACTTGTGCTACAGACATGAATGATTCCTTATATTGTGCTACTTGAGTACTTTTCTAAGCTATTTGAAGGTAGACTTGAGGCGGATGAGCAATGATGTAAATGCTGAATAAATTCCCACAGTAGATGCACATCAAAACTAGTCATGTGACTGAATAATTTCTTTGCACATTATTTTTATTTTGTGTGCCAATTACCTAGGAATGTGGAATGGCAGCACTGATTATTCACAAGTTGTTTTTGCAATAGTTATGTTAAAAAATATTACTCAATATATTGCTGAATAAATTGATCAAAAGTTACAGTCAAGACTTTCAGATTGTAAAAAAAAAATCCTGTTACAAATAAATGCTGGTCTTTTTATTCATCAAATTAACATATTAGATCATATAAGGATCATGTGACACTGAAGACTGGAGTAATGACTGCTGAAAATTCAGCTTTGCATCACAGGAATAAATCACTTTTAAAAATATATTAAAATAGAAATTTAAATTGTAATAATATTTCACAATATTACTGTTTTTACTTTATTTTTAATCAAATAAATGCAACCCTAGTGAATATAAGAGACTTCATTACAAAACATCTGAACTAAAATATCTTACCAACCCTAAACATTTGAAAAGTAGTGTAGATTGATATTTTTAATGGAAAAAGATGAATATATAGATTTTTTTTAAGTCTAATTAGTCATTTACTATTGCTGCTGCCAAAATGTTTTATTTTTAAGCTTGTCCCTGCTGAAAAGACCTGCATGAATGTCAAGTTTATGGTGTTTAGTGACAGTTTATCTGATAAAACACAATATTTACTGCTAACCAGCTATGATAGTTGAGCCATTAAACTATTCTGGCAACCACGAAACACAAACATAGTTTACATTATAGACAGCTTACCCTGACTTTATCCTCCTTGTTTATGTCATTATGAAGCATATAAGGGAAAGAAGCCGTCATATGGTTTTTGATGTTGTTCTGTCTCAGGAGGCTAAGTGCATTTTCTGCACGTCTTTGGAGTGTGATATTTTTGGTGGATTATGAGTCATCATAAAGAGTCTTATTCTCCTCAGATATGCATGGAAGAAAGGAACCAAGCCTCTGAGCGTGTCGACTGGTGGGCGAGTGTCAATGAGGGAAGGTTCACTCCACATCAGCCAGACGTGGTCCGGAGACATCGGAGACTACACCTGCAGGGTCATCTCACCTGCTGGAAATGACTCGAAAACCGCCCGACTGGAAGTCATGTAAGCAGAAATAGACACACAGAGATCCTCGCCAACATGCACTCTCGGAATCGAATACACTTGTACAGTTCACACGCGCTCGCTACGTATTGGAGTGCTATTGTAGGAGGAAGATACTTGGATCTCAGCTGCAGTTCTAAAGCCAAGAGAACATCCAAAAATGGGCTGTAATGATAGGACAGAGGATGGAGCAGCTGTGATTGTGCATGTGTGTGTTTGTGTGTGTGTGTGTGTGTGTGTGGCAGGAGGAAGATAAAGCGAGAGTGGAATAAGATAGGCCTGATGCCCAAGGCCAAGATCAGCTCCTTTGACGACTAGCCAATGTTGCTACACTTCTGTGGCATCAGGAACTAATTAAACACACACACATGCACGAGCTTAGATATTAATTACTGCTTCTAGACGGCTGAATGTTGTTCTCCCATGGATTGTCGTATGGATGGATGTAGAGGAAATATCATTGATCTTAGTAGATGAAATACACAGAAAAATACGAATGACAGGCGGAGTGCAGTGCTTGTTTAATTGGATGCGTTTGAAAATATTATTCACAATCAGAAAGATGTAAACATACCAGATCGACCTAAAGGCCTAAAAATGTGCCTTTTGTGTCAAAAGTCTTTCTTAACCAAGTAAAATTATTGCATGTACATTACATGTACACTTCGCTTTTATTCAGGAAGAATGAATTAAATTGATTAGAAGTCACAATAAAGACATTTATAATGTTACAAAAGATTTATCTTTCAAATAAATGCTGTTCTTTTGAACTCTGATCCTCAAAGAAACCTGAAAAAAATGGATCACTGGTGGATCACCCCAAATATTAAGCAGCACAACTATTTTCAAAATGAATAATAACAAGAAATGATTTCTGAAGGATCGGGTTTCTCAAACACTCCCCCATCCACCATTGGTCAGCCAAACAGATAGTCCCGCCCCAAACTCATGTCATTGGTTGAGCCAAATGCTGCTGTGTTGCTAGTTTTTGGTGGAAATCAACCTACAGTATAAGCTTGAATATTATTCTTATATAAAAAAAAATTGCCTTAAAAAATTGTGAGTGTAGCTTATGGAATCGCATCACAGCTCAACCGTGAGAAAAATTTAAAAACATTACAAATCATAAATCATACAAAACATTACTGTAATAAACTGTATGATTCGCAAATGTGCTTACAGGACTGCATTGTCGCACAATTCTTTTAGTACTACTTAACTGAATGCATAATAAAGCAATATTTAATTTAAGACACGTTATTCTGTGAGAAAAAAAACGGGTTTTGGCTGGCTTTAGAAAAAGACTCCTAACAGCTGACATTTAAATTATGAGATACAAATTGAAAACACATGCGATTTGAATAATAACAATAATACCTTTGACAGTCACATTAAGATAACAGAGCACCACAATATACTCCTACCTTTAATATTACAGCCTGCAAACTCTTTCGAAAGAAAACTCATCAGACGGTTGAAGGAGAGGCAATGCTTCACATGCTAATGTGATTTCACAGACTTTCAAGTTAATCTCATGCAGTGGACAGGTCCTCTTATTACCACATGTTAGACAACGGCAGAGCAGTTCCTTGCTTAAAACAATATTAGCTGTTATTGCATATTTAGGCTGTTGTGACAGATGGGCATAAATTCTCACACACATATTACAAGCATCTGCAAAGGACATAATTGTATTACGTGATATTGTAATGTAGTTTTCATAAATGTAATGTTGTTGAAGAAACAGTGGAACTTTTTATCTTGCAACAGTAAGAAAGTAATGTTAAAAGGACAGTTCACAGAGAAATAAAACTAATGTCATTTTACTCAATCTCATATTGTTCAAAATCCTGATGACTTTCGTCTGTGGAAAAACAAAAGGAGGTACTAGGTTAAATGTTCATGCTGCACTTTAACAGTATGTGCTGCTTTCTCAAGCTCAAAAAATGACCAAAAAGCTCCATAAATGCACAATAAAGTAATCAGTTTTACATTTTATATCATGAGTCTTTGCGGCTCTGACATTTTTCAAAATATCTTCTTTTGTGTTCCACGCATGATATAAAATCAACAACATTAAGGGGAGTAAATGAAGGCAAAAATTTTGAGCTTTTTAAAAAGTTTTTTAAGCTAACAGGTTTTTCTTATTGTTTTTGTGACACTTTAACTTTTTTAACTTAAGCACAAAGGTTAAAAATTCTACCCAGTAACTCAAAAATATAACACTTCTTTTTGTGAAAGAATCTTTCTTGTACCTAAGCTGCTCGGGATCTTATTGAGACTCCACAAACCCCTTGCAGACATGAAGAACACTTTTTGCTTGCAGAAGTTTTTTTTTTTTTTTTAACTACCCACCATTTGTCCTCCACAAGTCCCCAGAAGTACCGATTTGAAAGTGCACGCTGCAACAAAGACACAAATCTACAAAGTGACTTACATGTATTTGAACATATAAGCCTAAGGGCTATTTATGCTATTTGAGTTGAGCGTCTCTATTTGTATTGCTCATAGTTTAGAGTAGGTATTTGAACTCATAACCCTAATAAACTTGACTCATCCTACACCGTGTGTGCAACAGACACGAATGATACCTCAAAACTGACTTACCAAATATGGGAAAAAAACAACAAGACAAAAATACAAAAGAAGACGAAGACAAAAAAATACAATACAATAATACATACCATACCATTTAAAGGAATAGTTCATCTAAAAATGACAAGTTTAGGTACCATCCAAGATGTAGATGAGTTTGTTTCTTCATCTAAACAGTTTTGGAGAAATTTAGCATTACATCAGTTACTCACCAATAGGTACTCTACAGTGAATGGGTGCCGTTATTATGGATAGAGGACTCGTATTTTAGCTGGAAGCAACAGTTTGAGGTTAAAAACATCTTAATGGTGGGTTTATTACAAACACACAGCTTTTCACTTCACAAAATGTTAATTGATAGACCGGAGTCTTGTGGATTATTGTGATGTTTTTATCAGCTTTTTGAACTCTGATTGTGACGGCACCCATTCACTGCAGAGGATCCATTTGTGAGTAATGCTAAGTGATGTAATGCTAAATTTCTACAAATATGATACAAACACCATCTTGGATGGCCTGAAAATGACAATTTTTTTCTGTTTTTGGGTGAACAATTTTTTTTAGGTCGAAATTGGACTGTTTCTTAAAATATAGACCTTATGTACTGTAGCTCCGTCCCTTTTCAGCACTGTGCTCGTTGTCTTCAGTCCTCTGTTTATATTTCCACAGCATAAAGGTAAAGTCATTTATGACATCCTCTTTAAACATTACAATGCTCATGATAACTTTCGTTAATTCAGTAAGTAAATGCACTTCACCAGCTACAGTAATTACTCTTCAACAGTGATGCTATAAAGCTACTGCAAAAACTGAAGTTCAAAGGCAAAATTCTCTGATGCATAAGGTCTATATTTAGATGTGATAGAAAACTGTTCCCTGAATTGAACTGAATTCAAATTTGAATTGTGTTTAAAATGTACCACACTGCAAAATACATATAAGCATATTTTGATTCATAATTTGGCTTTCTCTCTCTTTTTCAGAGAACTTCCCCATTCTCCACGTAACCTGCAGGTGGCTCTGAACGAGACAGACAGCAGAACAGTTCTTCTGTCATGGGTTCGGCCCTTTGATGGGAACAGTCCTCTCCTGCGTTACATCATTGAGCTCTCTGAGAACAGTAAGTGTGTGTGCTATTTATATGAGCTTTGGCATATGGTTTATTAAACTTAATGCATCTTAGCCACAGCTTTCAATTAAGCTGGTTTGCAGCCAATGGATTCTACCGAAGAAGGTCTCTCTCATTTACCTCTTGCTGTCTTCCTCCTTAAGCTCAGACAGACAGGCTGAAGTGAGTGAGAAGACAAGAGAAATGGAAGTTGATTGTAATGGAGGGTAGTGGGAGGAGGTTGGTTTTCACTGTATTAAGCCAAGACTCTGTTATTGGTGGAAGATGAATGCTGGAAGAGATAGTGACAGGAAACGCAGAGAGAGAGATTGATTTGTGTGTCGTCAAAGGAAAGACAATGAAAAATGTGGGTTGGGTGGAGGTGCTGGATGTCTAATAAACACCAAGATCTCTCTCTCCTCATATACACAAACGTACACACACACAGAGTTGATTTTCAGTAAATCCAAATGATCACACACTCTTTTTTTGATGGTTTTGTGCGTGAGTGTGTGTCTATTGGTATTCATGTGCGTCCCTGAGGCTTAATATTTACTGTTCCTGTTGAATTTGTGATTTATTTTTTGCAGTTGCTCATAGTTTCTGTCTTCTCTTCTCTTGGGTCTGCTTGAGTGGTTTCACCATCTAAATTGTTCATTGATCTGCTTCCCATCATTTTTAATGTACTGTAAATGCACACACAAACGCACACGCTCATATATTGGGTGTTGTGGGTAGTAATGCCTCCAGAATAAACAACAGCACGGTCAGATTCATCATTTACCCAACTGCTGTAAAGAAAGAGATGATTCAAACAACTCATAATAAATCAAGTAAAATAAGAAAAATAAAAACAATACTCCCTTTGACACTCTATTTTACCTGTTGTCTTTGGGATTGTGAAATAATCTAGTCAAAATAAGCAGCCATGTTGTCTTTATTCTTTCTCATTAAATTTATGAGTAATATTTTACATTATAGCAAGCCTGTTGAATGTGATTTCAGTTGAGTTTGTAGTAGTGGCAGAAATATATATTGTCCAGAAAAATTAGTCAGAGATTATTATTATCAGAGATTACATCAGCCGATGTATATACTATATCAATTTACAATTCACAATTCTTAATATTTACAATTAAGACATCCTCTGTTTATATTGATAGAATGTATACTGAATTAAATTCTTATAATAATGATAATAATTATAAGTAATGTTCAGCTTTGCCATCACAGAATTTTGAATTGTAGTGATCATAATAATGCAAGTAGTTACTTTGTATGAAGTAACGCAATATTATAATGCATTACTTTTAAAAGTAACATTCTCCCAACACTGCACATCATTAACACAAATTATGTTATTTTCCATATGAACATTGTAATGTACTGTAAATTACGTGTGGCCTTTTCAATAGTATGTTTAGATGTTAAGAAACTTATTTTTGTCTGATTGTTGTTCTTGACAGATTCTCCATGGAAGGTCTACATGGATGATGTTAGTCCAGCACTAACTAGTTTGCTAGTAATCGGTTTAACGCCAGCAAGAACGTACCAGTTCAGGGTGTGTGCTGTCAATCAGGTGGGACGTGGACAGTACAGCACTGAGACCAACAGGTAAACAGTCACAAGCATCATAGCCTGTTAGCTTAGCATATTGGGAAATGTTTAAGAAAAGCTTTATTGATAAGCTAGAACAAGATATCACAATAAATGATTTTGATCAGGCATTGAGGAAGGGAAACAGATCTTGTCTGACAATGTCATGGAACTGCAGAAGTTACAGTAACTGGGCCATGCTAACAAGCTAAACTTTGTTTCCAACAAACTCAAAGTCCTTTGAATTCCGACTGTAGTAAGTTACATAGCCAGTCAAACAGATTGGAACTGGTAATTTTCACCAACTCTTGCCTTTTTTGTGTGTTCAGCACACACACACACACATACGCACACACAACCTCAGTCAGTTAGAGAGAATGTTATTAAATGTGAGGACAAGCTTTGAACCCTATCAAAAGAAAGGCTGATTGTAATTGAATTACATGAGAGCTTTCATCACTGGCTCTGATTGTGAGCCATTATGACACATGGGCCAAAAAAAAAAAACTCCCATATCCAGGAACACTATGAAGGTGTGAGAAATAGATTTTTTCAAAGCCAATTCCACACGGTGAAAGAATGTCAAATAGAAACTTGGCTGGAGGGAAGGACACTTTAGCACACGCAGAGGATACTGCATTTTGTGCTCTCTATTTTGTTTTGTGAATTTTTATTTGCGCATAAATTGGCACACATCACAATGACTGCATTCCAAATCGAATAAAATCGCTTAAAGAACTTAAAAGTCCTGAAAAGTTCAAATGGCTATTTTTCAAGCCACAGGCATAAAGCTAATGCACATGCCAAGCACTCTTTGCTAAACGGCAGGAAGAAGGGCCTGCTCAATCATCAAGGACATGTTAAAAAAGCTTGTCATGCTGTTTCCTAGTTCTCAGCTTAGCTTTCATTTGAAGCAAGTCTCCATTAAACCAACATTGCCAGTTTATATTCAACAGTACCAATTTAGCCAGAGACTCCCGTTTCTCTCATAATGAGAAATGCTCAGCTGCTCAGGTTTAATTGGTGCTGAATTGGAACCTTATTATATATATATATATATATATATATATATATATATATATATATATTCATATACGTGATCATGTGACACTGCAGACTGGAGAGTCTGTACATATGATTATGTGATTAAGTGTGATTTGATTATTTAGTCAGCATTTTATGTAATCAGTCAATTTATGAAATTTTATTAATTGTCAGTCCTAATTACAGTACTTTAGGCTCAACTTTGACACTTTGTCAGTTGTCACGCAGTGAGAGCTGATGACTGTATTATTCGTTCTTGTTCATTCTTGTTCACACACTTTATTTTGCTCTTTTGGATGGATGCAATGTGCACTAATTTATCTGTAACTATACTATTGACATCAGCTCAATATGCAATATCCCAGCAAGTAAGTCAACCATGTCTGGGCTTGTTAACAACGTTTTAAGCAGATTTGCAACATGCAAAATCCATTAAGCAAAATTACTGGTGCAATTATAGAAACTCTGTCAAAGACAAGAGTTATACAATAACTAATGTGAGCTTGCTAACAGCTTAACTGACCTCATGAAAAACAGGTGTTGTACAATTTAATTAGTCCCACTTTATATTAGGTGGCCTTAACTACTGTACTTACATTTAAATTAATAATTTGATACAATGCACTTATTGTGTACATACATGTTTTTACATTGTGCTTATATTTTCAAAAATACCTGCATGTAATAATATCTGTAATTAATTACATTTATAATTACACTGTTGACCCATCCCTTACATCTTAACCCACACTTAAACCTACCCATACCACCAAACCTGTCAATAACCTTACCCATATCCCACCTCAATAGCAGCAAAAGTGTTTTGCAATACAATATGAACTCAATAAATGTATTGTACTTATTTTTTTGATGTAAGTATAGTAGTTATGTCCACCTAATATAAAGTGGGACCATTAATTGTCTCAACCTATTCACTCTTAACCTTGATGTGTAAAACAGTAATTTGGACTCATGTCTGGTATAAAAACAAACAATTTCATTGTTATTTTACTTTTAACTTAGCAGACAAAACTCAGTTTTGATTTACAAAAACATTCCTGTATGTGTTTTACATATTTTAGCTGATTCAAAAGTAGTGTTTAAATGTAATTAAAATCACCAGCTTTATTTGTATAACCACGTATCTTTCAAACTGAATGTTTAATATAAAACGCTCAGTTAAAACAAGAGGAAAAGACTGTGGAGAGTGAGACGGAGAAGATGAAGACGAACAGAAACACAAAAAATCTAATATTGATGGAGAGGGCACTTATTAAAATTTGAGCACCTATCTGCTGTGGCCTCGTTTCCAATTAATGTCAGGATCATCATCAGTTATATGAAAAATTTAAATCTCTATTTCTTTTATTTCTTCTTATTCATTTTTTGGCAAAGTACCATCAAAGGAAGAATATAATATGTGCTCCAATCAGGACGGTTTCATGTCTAGAAGTATATCCATATTTGGCACACTGCAAACAAAGTCAATGTCAAACTAACTTTTTTACTGATTTGTGTTCAATTTAACAAAAGCAAACTCCATGCGCAACTCAGCACTTATCATTTTTATTTGCATTTAATTAATAAACAACAGTTAATGCCATGCACAGTAATGACAAAAACAATACGATAGAAATCCCCTTAATACCCAGTCCAACCCCAACCCACCCCTTCCATATAGCAAAAGAAACAAAGTGATAGTCAGTCTAAAATAACTGCTTCTAAGCCTTTTAAATTGGTTTAGGATGATTATTGTTTATTTGACAAAACATCAATCAGACTTAGCAACTTTCCTACGAGATTGCTTGCTTCAGGCACTTTAGGCCTTGCTCACTTAATCAAGCTAATAACCTTTAAACCGCAGATTAGAGCGAAGGATTGTTTATCGCCTGCTCTGGGGATCTACAGTCTCCAGAATCCTGCAGACAGACTTTGAGAGCTAAAGCCTATGGTATTGATCAAACTGAGAAATTAAAGAGTTCACTGATTTACACTAATGGGGTCAAACTAACAGATTTGTCTGTTTTCTGTAGCATCAAATTGCTGATTTATCAATTTTGATATTGTTTGGATATGGTATGTGATGAAATACTAAAATGCTCACTTGTTTACATTTTAATGCTAAATTTACTTCCGGTTGGTTTTGTAAAAAAAAAAATATACATCACAGGAAACAAGAGGATTTGAATGAGGGGTTTGTCAGCACTAGCCATGGTTTCTCTATATTCATTGTTGTCTGTCAACTAAAAATGCCACAAAGGTTCACAGTTCGCCTGTTTAACTCTTTGTAACCAAATTTGGGGACCAAACAATAGCCTTTCCAGGCTTTAAGTACATTTCTGTGACCAGATGCCAGTAATTTTGACTAAACAGCAAACATGCACTACTGTTCAAAGGTTTGGAGTCAGTAAGATTGTTTAATGTTTTTGAAAGAAGTCTCTTATGCTCACCAAGGCTGCAGTTATTTGATAAATATAGTCTTTAAACAGTAATATTTTAAAATATTATTATATATATATATATATATTTGTTTTCAATTGTAATACATTTTAAAATGTAATTTATTCCTGAGATGGCAAAGCCTACTTTTCAGCATCATTACTCCAGTCTTCAGTGTCACATGATCCTTCAGAAATCATTTTAATATGCCGAATTGCTGCTCAAGAAACATTCGTTTTAATGAAAAGAAAGTTCAAAAGAACATAATTGATATGAAATTGATTTATTTTGTAACATTAACATTGCTATCATTTTTGATCAATTTAATGCATCCTTGTTGAATAAAAGTATTAATTTATTTCAAAGATGATAAAACTTTTGAAAAGCAATTTATTAAACAGGCTCAAGGTGAAAATGTACTCAGTGAGGATTCTCCTCAGTTTGGTCAGTAAGTTGTTTTTCCAGTGTTGTTTTCGACTTTTAAAGAGCCAAGTCAAGTTCGGGTTATTCCAGCGAACCCTGTTTACCCCAGCAGGGTCAGTTCTCAGTTACTCCTGCACTATAAAAGACCTTTCGCACAAACCAGAAAGATCAATTTCAATCTCTCCAGGACTACTGGATAAGCTCCCAAGGAAACTTTTAGTAACTATCGATGCCTCTGGGAGAAACTCCCAGATAAGACTCCAGGGTCTAAATATTTCTCTTTTATGATGTGATTCTCATGATGTTATCTCTCAGGCTGATGCTGCGTGAGGAACCACCCAGCGCGCCTCCAAAAAACATTGTGGCTAGTGGCCGTACCAACCAGAGCATCATGGTCCAATGGCAGCCGCCCCCTGAACCACAGCTCAATGGAGTCCTGAGGGGCTATGTGCTCAGGTATGGTTTCATGTATGGCTTCAGAAATGTAGAATTTGTATAAAATAGATCTCTACACACACTCTTTTGTACTTAATATTGAATTTTAATGCAATAAAAATGTCTTTAAATTTTGGTACAGTGGTAATGCAACAGCACAGCTTAAAGGCATGCTCAAATTTACCGCATTTACAGTACAGTAGGAACCCCGCAAAAGATTTCCCCACACAGATTACACAACAGTTGGACATGTAAATTCACCACGTTGACTAACAGAAAACTTGGTTTGGTTTGAAAGTGACTTTTGTTTGAGTTGTGCTTCATACAAAGTTACATTAATGACAGTAGACTATGGATTGTTTTTTTTTATGAAATTTACAAAATTGACTGCACTCAATGCTCAATGATATTACCATCCAACCAGTGTTAATTAAATCTAGCTTCTGGTTTTACATAGTAACTAGCTTGTCATCCAAGATATTAGATACTATCCAAGTTCTAGATACTTGATCAGATAGACTACCAGCTGCTGGAGCTAAGGTTTACCTTTTAGCTGGTTAAAGCTCTTAGAGATTTGCAAAAAAACCTTAACTCCCATAAAGTCGGCATGGAATGGACATTCAGAAAAATTCATCTATTTTCTAAATGCATGCTATTGATCTTACTCTGAATGATTCTGTGCATACTGTCAACAACTGCGCAATTGAACCAAGACCCTGCCCTACTTTTTTTTTCTTTTCAATAATCCATTACACTCATATGTACATCACAATTTGGAAGAAAAGATGTTGCTACTTCCATTACATTACAACTTTAAAAGGAAAGTCCACACAAAATGAAATTTCTGTCATCGTCTTCTCACCCTCATTTCATTCCAAACTTGTACAATTTACTTTCTTCTGTGGAACACAAAAAAAGCTATTTTGAAGAATGCTGGTAGCCAAACATTTTCAGTTCCCATTGATGTCCATTGTATGGAAAACAAATACAATATCATTGAAAACTGAATCAAGAAACAGATTTCTGGGAATCAAAAATCTTCTTTTGTGTTCCGCAGAAGAAAGAAATGCATACAGGTTTGGATCAATACGACAGTGAGTCATTTTTACATGGACTATCCCTTTAAGGTGGCATGACCTGGTTTTTCCACCAGGTTTTCAAATTACATATATTCAATAGTAGACGATATGAGTTGTAAGCAAGCATCACTACTACTTTTGTTCAGAGCTGGGTAGATTACTTACAAATTGTAGCCCATTACTGATTCCAAATTACATGATAAAAATTGTAGTTACTAACGTAATCGATTACATTTTGATTACATTTTGACTAATTTTTGATTACTTTAGATTATTTTTGACCCTATTTATCACATTGATTTATAGGATAATCTTGCACCATATTGATAAAAAAATACAAAGAATAAGAAAATATATTCCATTCATTGTAATTAACAACATGAAGTGCATTAAACATTTCATTACTGTTCCCCAAACTGTGAAATGCCTTGTAGCCACCTGACTATGTGTGTGTGTGTGTGTGTGTGTGTGTGTGTGTGTGTGTGTGTGTGTGTGTGTGTGTGTGTGTGTGTGTGTGTGTGTGTGTGTGTGTGAATGTCCACAAAACTGAAAACTTTCTGAATGTATATAAGCGGTAGGCTATTTAAGAAAAGGACATTAAAAAGATGAAAAAAGGGAAATTAGGGAGAATCAATAAATTATTGATAATTTATTGCTACTGTGTGAATAATATGTAATCATGTAATCAATAAAAAGTAACTGTTGTCTAATCATGAGTATTTTAAAATGTAATTTAATCTAATTACAATAACCTAATTTTTAAAATCTGAATATGTAATCCAGATTACATGTAGTCAGTTACATGTACCCAGCTCTGTTAGCAACCATATAGCAATGTACTGAAAACTGTCCACAATATTCCAGCATCGTAGCTGCGAGTTGTGCATGGGTAAGCGCCACTTTCATTTCCTACAAAAAGCATCTAGTTGAAATTACGAGTGAGTGTGTTTGTGTTAAAGGTTCACAATCAACTTCCAAAAAAAACACATTCTCTTTCTCTCCCCCTCCCACTCAGGTACAGATTGGCGGGTCTGCCTGGTGAGTTTCAGCTGAAGAACATCACCAGTGCAGAGATTAATTACTGTCTGATTGGAGAGCTCATCATCTGGACGCAGTATGAGATCCAAGTGGCTGCCTACACTGGAGCGGGCCTGGGGGTTTACAGCCAGTCTGTCACTGAGTACACGCTGCAAGGAGGTTAGACAATCCTCACACACACACAGAAATAAACACAAACACAATGCCTCATCAGTCGGAGCAAACCCTTGATGTTTCAAATCTTTGAGGTTTAGGTCCATAACTCCGTCTTTCTCATTAAGATACCGATATCATAAAAGATCTAGAGTAACCATGGGAACCGTAAAATCCATTAGCCGGCTTTACTGCACAGATCGGCCAACTGAAAGATTATTTCTAAGAAGAGTAAATTTATGGACTCTGGGCAAACAGTGACCGTAGCCCATTAATTAATCTAATTTGCTTTATGTGCGTGAATTTGTGTGCGCATGCAAGGAAGTGTGGGGGTGTTCTGAGATCCTTCTGCCATGATTATTCATATTATTTAACGTCAGTGTAATGATACTCCTGCAGAGATTAATAGAGACCCAGTGTCCACAGAGCCTTCTTCTCGTAGAGACTGGAACAAATGCTTTTGTACACGTGGTTAGAGGCGGTTTTTATGTCCCAGTTCAGATTTCCAGACACACTAATGTAACCTTGTGCCGTTGTGTGATTGTGTTTGAAATGAAAAGGGCAGCAGGACGAATCGGAGTGCCCAATCCAATTGAGCGATAGCTAATCTGTACTCAACTCGCCAGGCCTGACCTTAAAGGGGGCATCTTAAGCACATTAAGTGTAAGCGGCATTGAGTCTTTATGGAAATATGATCTCGTTCTTTCCACTTCCCGCTCAGGCCTGCTGCATAGCACCGATAGGCTACAAGAAAGGCTTTGAATACAAACTGTAGTTTGTGCGTATTTGTATGTGATTATCGGTGCCGCTGCGAACAATCATTTGAAAAATAGAGTATGTATGTGTGGAAACGGGGGTTTGGGTAGGCATTTAATTCCAAAATCCAGGTAGCCACAACGGATATAGTCTCGCTGAGCCAGACTTTTGACTGTTGTCTTATTTTTTGTCAGTCCAAAAGCAGATTAGTACAAAGAAACAATGCCCAAATATTCAGTTCTAGTCATTAGTATACTTCCTACTAAGTGCCTTATAGAGTATTTAAGCACTGTAAACTTGTTTTTTATTATTTATTATTTTTTTATTATTATTGTTATTATTATTACAATATTTATTCATATTTTGAATAAGATTTATTTTTATATTTTCAGTTTTCATTTTCAATGTGGTTTAAGTTTGGTAAATTGTGTTTTAGTATTTTTTTTCTCTTTAGCCTTAATTTATTTTGATCACACTTTATTTTAAGGCAGCGGCTATTTGCACTAAGTGCAAATAGCATATTTTTTAGCGATAGATGCTATTTAAACTAAGTGCAAATAGCAATGAATTCTATTTACACCAAGTGAAAATAGTAGTATTTTTTAAAGATATGCTATTTACACTAAGTGCAAATAGCTATAGATTATATTTACACTGTTAAAATAGCAAGATTTTCTGCTATTTACACTACTTATTGCAAATAGTGGCAATTAGCACCTCAGTATTGTCGTACATTATAAAACAGTACGCAGTAATAACGTATTGAGTGCAAATTATAGTTTTAATTCAAATTATTAAATGCATGCCACCTTATTGGGACAATAAAGGGACTTACCAGCGTTAGTGGGCGGAGTTAGTGCAAATAGCCTTTGCCAACAAGACGGGCTATTTGCACTTAGTGTAAATAGACACTCGGTTATTTTAATGTCCAATTCTCATTATTAGCAAACCATTAACTATTATTTTTTCCTTAATAAAACTCCTAATTTGCTGCTTATTAAAAGTTAGTAAGGTAGTTGTTAAGTTTAGGTATTTGGTATGATTAGGGATGTAGAATAAGGTCATGCAGAATATGTGCTTTATACACTAAAAAATGCTGGGTTAAATACAAACCAGCACTGGGTAAAATAAGGACGAACCCAGCGATTGGGTTGTTTAGACCCAGCGGTTGGGTTACTGCCCAGAAGGTTGAGTTAAACATTTAACCCAACTGTTGGTTGAAAACAACCCAGCATGTGTTCTGTCCAATATTTACCCAGCGCTGGGTTGTATTTAACCCAGCATTTTTTAGAGTGTAAGAACTAATAAACAGCCAATATGTTAATAATAGGCATGCTAATAAACAACTAGTTAATAGTAAGAATTGGTCCCTATACTAAAGTGTATAAAGTGTATTTTTAAGTAATTTTAGTACTTCAACTTATTTTATTTCAATTTGTTGCTAAAGCAACACTTCTATTTTTTGCTAAAGGTTTTTAAGTTTAAATGTATTATTAGTGCTGTCAAAAGATTAATCGCAATTAATCGCATCCAAAATAAAAGTTATTGTTTACATAATATTTGTGTGTGTACTGTGCATATTTATTATGCATATATAAATACACATACATTCAGTATATATTTAGAAAACACTTACATGTATATATTTATATTCATATAATTTATATTATATATAAATTATTTAATAGATAAACATAACATATTTTTCTTAAATATATACATGCATGTGTGTGTATTTATATATACGGAATAATTACACACAGTACACACACATATATTATGTAAACAAAAAAAAATATTTTAGATGTGATTAATCACGATTAATCTTTTGACAGCACTATTTATTATGTAATATTTACATCTTATTTTATTTCATCTTTATTACTATCAACACAAATTATTTTCTAAAATGAAAACTAATAGTTTTAGTTTTACACTTTTTATAGCAGTATTATAGCAATGATAGTATTTATAGTATTTATTTGATAGTATTATTTTAGTATTATTAACAATTTTATAATACAATTCTGTGCACATACTCACTTGCTTATTAAAATGCATTTAATAAATTAAATTAAAAATAAATTATATCGTGTACATAAAGTTCTACAAACAATCAGACGAATGAATGAATGAATGAATGTACCATTCTAAACCACATGGTATATACATAAAAAATTCTAATCATGTTGAACTTTTAGGTTAAATGTAACATCACACTTTGCGAAAATATGTTTGTACATTACCAAAATATTTCAGTGCTAAATTGTCTTCCACGCTGCAGTCCCCACAGCGCCCCCACAAGACGTGGATGCTGTTGCGCTCAACTCCACCACCATCAAATTCACCTGGACACCACCACCCCAGCAGTTCATCAACGGCATTAACCAGGGATACAAGGTAGAGAGAGACAGATGTGAGAATATGTGTTTGACTGTGTGTATGAGAGAAAGAGTGACACATGTTCTGTTGGAGGTAAAAAAAAAAAAAATCAATTACATTTGCCTGGCAGGTTTATTCTCTTCTGGGGTGTGTATGCAAGATTGATTGGCTAAATGCCTGACAAAAACAGCAACTATAAATTTGAATTTGCATAATTAAATCCTAGCAGTGTATTTTAATCACGTTTTGTGTATGTCTTATTGTTATTCTGTATCTCTGTCACAGCTGCTGGTGTGGCCCGAACACTGTCCGGAATGCATTACCATGGTGACCATTGCCCCTGAGTTCCACGGGTCACGTCACTATGGTTACATTAGCAATTTAAGAAAGTTCACGTGGTATGAGACGACAGTGCTGTGCTTTACCACGCCTGGCGATGGACCAGCTAGCACACCGCAGCTGATCCAGACGCATGCTGACAGTGAGTACTCATACAAACACATGGACACGTTACAGGAATCATCCACATTCAAGGACTATTTGCTCACCCTCAGGCCATCCGCGATGTAGATGAGTTTGTTTCTTCATCAGAACAGATTTGGAGAAATTTAGCATTACATCACTTGCTCACCAATGGATCCTCTGCAGTGAATGGGTGCCGTCAGAATGAGAATCCAAATTGCTGAGGAAAACATCACAATAATCCACAAGTAATCCATACTCCAACCCATCAGCTAATTGTTTGTAATAAAAAAAAATCCATTAAGACATTTTTAACTATTTCTTCCAGATAAAATATGAGTCCTCTAATAATATAATATTGTTTTCTCTAGAGGAAAAAGTAGTCTCGTCTTAACCAAGAGAGAAATATGCACAGATCAATCACCGTTTATAAGAGAAAACAGTCCAAAACCAGTTCTAAACAATTTTGATGTGAGAGGACAACAGAAGATCAAACTTTTTTTTTACCGGAGGAAGCATTATTATGGATTATAGACTCTTACTTTGGCCAGAAGCGATGGTTTAAATTTAAAACTTCTTAATGATTGATTTGTTTCTTACAAAAACGCAGCTTTTCACTTCACAAGATGTTAACTGATGGACTGAAGGATTACTTGTGGATTGTTGTGATGTTTTTATCAGCTGTTTGGACTCTCATTCTGATGGCACCCATTCACTGCAGAGCATCCATTGGTAAACAAGTAATGTAATGATAAATTTCTCCAAATCTTTTCCGATGAAGAAACAATCTCATCTACATCTTGGGTGACCGGAGGGTGAGTAAATTGTCAACAAATGTTCATTTTTGGTGAACTATTCCTTTAAAGTTATAGCTCTCTTTGTCAGAAATAATGTCATATGTTTCTATCTATTTTAGGAGAGAAAACAGTGATATGCTATAATAAAAAGCAACTGGGAGATCCATTAAGTCTCCTGAGCAATGAAAGAGCAACCTCTAAGCAATAAATGCGTCCTCTGGGATATAATGTTTTGCTTGCACTACTGACATGTAAAATAATATTTCACACTCTTGCAGATACCCACACACTCTTACAGACAGTCTGTCTGTATTTAATTGGAGACAATCGACTAACAGTATGCTCTTTACTTGAAAACTGTCCAGCAGGCTTTGAGAAAGAGATCTCTCGGCAAAAACAAGCCTGTTTGTTTGACATTCTAGCCACCAGAATCGATACGGAGCAGAATTTGGCCCTTTCACTATGCATGCCGCAATTTGCCACGTAATTGTGCTTTTTACATCGCCATTGATTAGTCTTTTCGCTGAATATATATTGGCCACCCAAGCGCTGTTTTCACGTCACGCCACAGGCACGGAGAATCATCCTTGACTAACCTGCAATTATTGAAGCAGGATCACTCCTGTTAGTCAATGCACATGTGCTCGCTATTGATTGTCCCACCGTGTGTGCGTGCGCTTGGATGTGTGTGCGAATGCGCGTGCAGCTGTTAACAGACAATGTAATTTTCATCAGATGATAACAGCATGCGGTCTTCTCTGCAATGTTGAGCCACAGGAGCTTGTTTCCCATGAATAGCTCAATCACACAAACAGGTTAGACACGAAAAACCGTTGTACACGTATGCGCACTCTCATCTCTCAGCCTTTTATTTGTTTCAAAAAGACTGTGCGCGTGCAAGCATTATGTGGGAAATTCGCTTCGTTTGGTCGTTTAACTGGATCTTTTGATTGCAGATCCCTGGTTGTTTCGTACTTTTAAGGTTTAATTTTCCAAAGAATGGAATGGAAACACACTGAATCTGTTAGCATTAGTGTACAGCAAATAAACATCGCATGTGCCATTTTTGATAGATCCTATAAGTCTATTTCACACCTCCAAAAGTAATTGGCCACTGGTAAAACATCTGCTACAATATAATGAAATGATTATGAGTAATATTATTATGATTTAACTAATTAAAGCAAGGATTGGTAATGTATAGGAACTTGTGTTTGTTGGGAATATTATTATGTACTTTTTTATGTATTGTTTATGAATCCAACATATTGTAATCCAACATATCGTCAATGTAAACGCACCTTGAGTCCGAAACTAATTTCCTCTTGGGGATAAGTGTGATCCATTTCATTTTAAATACTGGAAGTCTCTTTTGCTGAACAAGGCTGCAACAAAAATGATAATAATAATAAAATAAAATAAAAAAATGATGTAATATTGTGAAATATTTGTACTGTTTAGCAGTTTATGTTTGAATATATTTTAAAATGCAATTATTATGCAAATATTCCTGAATTGAATTGAATTTTCTAAAACTTTTGAATGGTAGTATGTTGCTTGCAATAAATATTTTTGCTATTTTCTTTATTATTTAATATATATATATGTGTATATATACCGTATATATATATATATATATATATATATATATATATATATATATACGGTATATATACACACTCTCTTATGGTATTCATTAGTTTTTTGAAGTTTTTTAATTAATATTGATATTAGCTTTTTTATATTTTCAGTATTCATTTGAATTTGAGTATTAGTCATTTTGTTAATTATAATTTTTGTCACTTTTATAACTTCATATATTTCTATTTCTAGCTTAATTTATTTATTTAGTTTTTACATAAAACACTTTATTTACACAACATAAAGTTATTTTTATTCAGTTTTTCAAGATTAAGTTTTATTCTAAATTTTATATTTTATTTTATTTAACTTTATTTAAAATGACAAAGTATTTGTAACAGATTTAGTTTAAGTTAGCAATAACAAAATAAAAGGCTATTTTTAAAATCTATTTATAGAGAAAAATGAATCCTTATGGTGTATTTATGGCATCTACCAGCAGTGACCATGCTAACCAGCTAAACCTTGACCTCTTGTTCAGAACAAGCGAAAAAAAAATTGAATTGAAAATTAATTGAACTGCAGTGCAATGAGTTGCATGCAGTCATACGTTCTCATAAGCATGTGATTGATTAACCTGTCAGTCTAGCGTGACGACTCATACTGATAAGGTCTGCTTGACAGTCCGGGGCATGAGGGTTTTCCACGCGCGTGTTAGATCTAATGAGATTGAAGCTTTATCCGCACACATTAACCACTGCGCTTTTCAGGCAACTGTCATGTTCGCCTGTCAGATGTATTGTCTTGCGGGGTGTGTATGCATGATTGATTAACTACTAAATGACTGCTAACTCGTGAGGGTAATTGCCAACAAACACATAATTGGCTTTTGCCTATTTGCATTTGTGATACAACGGTTCCATGGCAGCAAGCTCTTTGTTGGGAGTATTATGATCTCGCGGACTGAGGGTGCGAGGTAATCCTTTACCATGAGCGGGTTTGAAAGCTTCCATAAAGTGCTGCCCAGTAAATAACAAGCTTTGTTCCACTCACGCATACACACACACACGCTTGTGGTAAGAGCATCGACAAACCTGCTGTGTATTCACGGGTTTATATCCCCTCAGATAATAAAATCATGAAGCTGTTGTTTAAATATTTCAGTCTCTGTATGTCTGTCTCTGTAGTTGACCTTCTACTTATAATAAAAATGCACGCTGTGTATTCCTAGGTACTCAAAAATGTACTAGCATCCATAAAACATATTTGAGATCTTCTTAAGGGCCTAAAGCGTAAAGTATTTGCATCAAAGCATAGTTATGTTATGTTATGTTATGTTATGTTATGTTATGTTATGTTATGTTATGTTATGTTATGTTATGTTATGTTATGTTACAACCCCAAATCAGAAAAAGTTGGGACAGTATGGAAAACGCAAATAAAAAAAGAAAGTAGTGATTTCTAAATTTACTTTGACTTGTATTTCATTGCAGACAATATGAACACAAAATATTTCATGTTTTGTCTGGTCAACTTCATGTCATTTGTAAATATACATCCTTTCCTGTCATTCAGACCTGCAACACATTCCAAAAAAAGTTGGGACAGTAAAGCATTTACCACTTTGTAATGTTGCCATTCCTTTTCACAACACTTAAAAGACGTTTAGGGACTGAAGACACCAAGTGATGAAGTGTTTCAGGTGTAATTTTGTCCCATTCTTCCTGCAAACAAGTCTTAAGGTGGGCAACAGTACGGGGTCTTCGTTGTCGCATTTTGCGCTTCAAAATGCGCCACACATTCTCTATTGGAGACAGGTCGGGACTGCAGGCAGGCCAGTCAAGTACCCGCACCCTCTTCCTCCGCAGCCAGGACTTTGTAATGTGTGCAGAATGTGGTTTTGCATTGTCTTGTTGAAATATGCATGGACGTCCCTGGAAAAGATGTCTTCTTGAAGGCAGCATATTGTGCTCCAAAATCTCTATGTACTTTTCAGCATTAATGGTGCCATCACATACCCCTTTTCCACCAAGGCAGTTCCAGTGCTGGTTCGGAGCCAGAGCCTAGATTCAAACCGGTTCTTTGTCTTTCGACACCCAAAGCACCAGCTCCGAACCAGCAAAAGCGGTTCGTAAGTAGCACCAAAACATTGCTGGGCTAGAAGGAAGAACCGCTTGCGTCAGGGGCTGGGGGCGGGGTTACCGTGACCAACAAGACGAAAGAAACTGTGGACCGCCATATTTGAAATAGCAGCTAAACACGGACACGTTGGATTCGCTGTGTTTGGATGCCAATGTAGATTCGCAAAGCCATGAACGTCAATAACAACACAACGTCCGCCATTGTTGATAGTTTGTTTAGGCTTGTTCGGGATGGATCGGCGCTACGCGGACCGTTCGGTGCGAGGCATCGGGGTGCTGCGGGAGCGACTGGAAAGCTGACGGCTCTTTATGCTTTTGGATCGCTCTCGCTGTGCTTTAGTGTGTTGTGTGCCGATCGATCTGAGTGGCGCGATGCACCTCGAACAAGTCTGTTGTGTTTGGCGCTGCCGCGCTAGTGAAACGAAACATGAAACATATTCAGTGACGTAAGTCCTGGCTCTGTATTGGTTCTCTAGCCAGTGGAAAAGCAACCGGTTCTTAAAGGGCTCGCGAGTCGAACCAACTAAGAACTGGCAGTAGCACTGGCTCTGAACTAGCACCTGGTTCCTGCTGGTGGAAAGGGGGTAACAGAAGTGCAAGTTACCTTTGCCAAGGGCACTGACACAACCCCATACCATGACAGACCCTGGCTTTTGGACTTGTTGCTGGTAACAGTCTGGATGATCCTTTTCTTCTTTGGTCCGGAGCACACGGCGTCCATTCCTCCCAAAAAATACCTGAAATACTGATTCATCTGACCACAGTACACGTTTCCACTGTGTGATGGTCCATCCCAGATGCCTCCGAGCCCAGAGAAGTCGACGGCGCTTCTGGTCACTGTTAACATAGAGCTTCCTTTTGGCACAGTACAGTTTTAACTGGCATTTGTGGATGTAACTACGTATTGTGGTACTTGACAAAGGTTTGCCAAAGTAGTCCTGAGCCCATGTGGTGATATCGCTTATAGATGAATGACGATTCTTGATGCAGTGCCGCCTGAGGGATCGGAGATCACGGTTGTTCAGCTTAGGCTTGCGCCCTTGTCCTTTACGCACTGAAATTCCTCCAGATTCCTTGAATCTTTTAATTATGTTATGCACTGTTGAAGGTGAAATATCCAAATCTCTTCCTAACTTTCTTTGAGGAACATTGTTTTTAAACATTTCAATAATTTTCAAACTGGCGATCCTCGGCCCATCGTTGCTCCTAAAGGACTAGACCTTTCTTGGATGCTGCTTTTGTACCAAATCATAATTACAATCACCTGTTGACATCAACTGTTTCAAAACACATCATTATTTAACCAATTTACCTCATTACTAGCCCTAAATTGCTCCTGTCCCAACTTTTTTTGGAATGTGTTGCAGGTCTGAATGACAGGAAAGGATGTATATTTACAAATGACATGAAGTTGACCAGACAAAACATGAAATATTTTGTGTTCATATTGTCTGCAATGAAATACAAGTCAAAGTAAATTTAGAAATCACTACTTTCTTTTTTTATTTGCGTTTTCCATACTGTCCCAACTTTTTCTGATTTGGGGTTGTATATTATATTTACTTTTTCCAGAGAAAGCTGCAGTAACATTGCTGAGTGCAGTAAATTCATGTATATGTGTTGTAGAACCGGGCCCGGTGACTCAACTGAGCTTCACTGAGATCTTGGACACATCTCTGAGGATCAGCTGGCAGGAACCGGAAGACAAGAACGGCATTATCACAGGTGAACAGGCTCAATTATCCAATCACAGCTTCAGCTCAACCGCCACAGGAACTCTCACTAATCTTTCCAGCGCTGCATGTGAAGGTGTCCCAGGGATTGACTTTTGTTAAAACTAGCAGCTTTAGCTGTCATCTTTTTGTTTTTATAAAGATCACATTAAAACTTGGAGAATTTTTAGCTTGTCTTAATTTATTTTAGTTTCCAGATGCCTTTTATGTAATGATTTAGTTATTGTACCCTTGTCCTAGACCCAGATTTTCACTATTAATATATGAATATATATATATATATATATATATATATATATATATATATATATATATATATATATATATAAAAAGTTTAAAACATGTCAGTTGTAAACATTTAAAGCATTTATTCTGTGAAAATGGTTGATGTATGAAAAATCAAGGTAAATATCACTTGTGAATATAATGTTTTTATTGTGTCATTTACAATCAAGTTGTTATTTTGTCAAATTAAGTGTGAAAATAGTTTCAAACATAATTTGTGTAAAATCTCATTTCCATACAATGCTATTAGACACCTTAAGACAAAAACAACATAATTTATTTCTAAGCACATTATTATTGCACAAATAAAAAAAGCAAGAGTGTAAAAAGGTTTGCTTAAAAAGTAGTGTCTGGTTGCTTCTGATTACATGGTTATGAAAACTGCTGAATTGCTGTCATGGGTCCACTTTAATTTAAGGTCAAATTCTTGCTATTAACAAACCATTAACTACAACTTTTGTCTCAATAAACTCCTATTTTGCTGCTTATTAAAAGTTAGTAAGGTAGTTGTTAAGTTTAAGTGTTGGGTAGGATTAGGGATGTAGAATATGGTCATGCAGAATATGTGCTTTATAAGTACTAATTAACAGCCAATATGTTAATAATAGTCATGCTAATAAGCAACTAGTTAATAGTGGGAATTGGTCCCTATACTAAACTGTTACCCTGTCATGTTACTAGGAAGTGTAGTTACGTTAGTAGCTTTGCTGCTTTGAATCGGTTGCTTCCTAACACCGCTCTGTAGTGATTAACTGTGAGCTACGGTAGTTGATTCTCTCTGCATCTTTCGTGTAATTTCATTCTTCGAATGCATGCAAGGAACCATAAAGAGAGTTTCAATTCAGCCACTTATAAGAGACGGTTACTGCCTATGTAGACAAAAAGCAGCGAGGCGCTTCAACTTGTGGAACAAAGCTTAATATTCTCTTTCTTCTCATCTCATTTCCACCTCTCCATAGGTTACGTCTTGTGTTGGGAGGAGGCCGGTCAGAACGAAACCTGTGTATCTCAGACTCTGTCCAATTCTACGCTGACATACAAAGTGACCGGGCTCACTTCGCTCACCACGTACACTCTGCAGGTGGCTGCGGTGACACAGGCCGGCACCGGTGCTGCCACCTCGTCGACCATCTCGACAGGACTGCCGCCAGGTCTCCACACTCTCAAACAAATACACACTTCAATGCTAGCATCACTTTAATGCATCAAATTCTCCCTTGGGGATCGGGGATAGTCACCGTGTTCGAACTCTAAAGGAAATTCAGCACATGAAAAAGGATGCTGCAGTGGGTCGCATATTTCACATAGACCAGCAATCCAAGACACAGTCAGTAAGACTCTAATACATCACACGGAGTCAGTATGAAGCTCTTGGGGCCGCTGTGTGTGTGCGTGTGCGTTAGAGAGAACATGAAATAAATGATGATGACCAAAAGCCAAGCTACACTCATTATCTCCCACTGATATGCTATAGAGTCAGGAGAGAACGAGCTTTATCTACTGTTGAATGAGCCACCGTGAACCACCCAAATATCATTATCAATCCATTTAATTACCAATTAATCATATACCCAAACACAATGTGCACTGCTGTACACAAAACCTAATTGACTCTGAAGTGAGTTATGGGCCCATTTACAGGAGTTTTCTTTGAAGGATAATGAAGACACGGGATGGAGAAAACAGACAGAGAGCAGAACACAAAATGCAGGAAATGTTTCAATTAGAGAAGCTTGTGAGTTACATAAATATGTTTTGTTGTGTTGCTGAACAGAGCTTCCTGGTGCACCCTCCAATGTGGTCATCTCCAACATCAGTCCTCGCTCTGCCACCATAAAGTTCCACCCCGGAAGTGACGGCAAAACTGCCATTTCCAAATGGATCGCAGAAGGACAGGTGTGTAGGCGTGTGTGTGTGTGTGTGTGTGTGTGTGTGTGTGTGTGTGTGTGTGTAAAATTTAGCAAAGCTTGTATTGCCAAATCGTTTTTGGCAAGTGCCAAGCTTTACCACAATGGCTAAAGGGTTAACAAAGTAGCAATTTTGCCATCAGTAGCAATTTGCTCTGGACAAAATGGTTAATTTTGCCGCAGATATTAATATTCTGTCTGGCTAATGGTTAACTTGCTCTGGACAAAATGGTTAACTTTGCCGCAGATATTAATATTCTGTCCACCTAATGGTTAATTTGCTCTGGACAAAATGGTTAACTTTTCCACAAATATGAATATTCTGTCTGCTTAATGGTTAACTTGCTCTGGACAAAATGGTTAACTTTGCCACAAATTGCGCTTTTCTCTTATAAAAAATTAATTTTCATGAAAACTTTAACTTTGTCACTTGTAGCAATGTTCTCTCTCCAAAATGGTTAACTTTTCTCTCTGCAAATATATATAAAATGAAATATGTAGTTTCACTTTGCCACAAATGTCAATAATCTGCCAGTCGAATGGTTAAATTTGCCACAAATGTCCATTTTCTCTCAGCAAAATTATTAATATTGCTTTGAAGGACACCTTTCTCTTTAAAAAAAATCTTACCTTTTCCACGAATTGCTGTTTTCTCTCTGCAAAATATGTAACTTTGTGACGAATGGCAATTTTCCTTCTGCCGAATGGTTAACTTTTCCAAAAACTGCAATTTTCTCTCTGCCAAGACTGCTCTATGGAATATGACTTTTCAGTGTATGTGCTCATAAGTATATATGTGTGTGTGTAAGTATTTGTGTATTTGTGGGTGTGTGTTATGCCCTTGTCTGGCAGGCTGTGCTCCAGTGATGATGCTGTTGTCTGGCAGGTACTTCATCTCCAGGGAAAAACAGGCTTGCTCTTGCACTAAAACATCTTCCCCTGGAGAAAACGCACACACACAAACACACATGCAAGCTCACACTCTGTATTTGACATAGTACGAGGAGGCTAAGGAGATGTCATGCGCCATGTCTCCCAGCCCTTTAGGTGTGGTGTGTGTTTGTGTGTGCGTGCATATGTGTTAAGCCCCTCTTGGATGGCGTCCAGCGCTGTGCAGCGTGAAGAGAAAACCTCCTCCTAATGAGATCCCTCTCTTTTCCCCTTCGTTTTCTTCGCTCCTGTCTTTAATACTGTTTAATCGAGGGAGAGCAGGAAGGAGGGAGTCAGAGGGAGAAGAAGATTAGAGGTACTGAGGTGGTACTAATGGGTCTTAAGTCTATGGGTTAGAAATCAGCTTGTGTTGGGGTGTTTTTTTACAGCTGACTTCTTCACAGCTGTATCCTGGACCAGGTCGGTTGCCGATTCCGATTCCCTTTGTGATCTTTTCACCTTTCCTGTGCTCGAACAGTGCTGCACAAAACATGCTGTGTGGATGCAGTGTTTACATGGAAACCAAGTACTAGTTGTTTCAACGTATGGTTTGTAATATTGAAAGGGACATATCATGGAAAACCGCATTTTTCTTCCTCTCTCCCCAGTCCAACCAGATTATTTATGGATGTTAAGCTGCAATAACAGTGTCACTAACAGGAGCTCATTAACATATGGCCACCAACAAAGCTTATTTATATACGAACAACACCTGTTCAGTCTTAAAGTGAAAAAAATAAAAATAAATAATAATAATAAAAACTTTTTATCTCACTGTTTTGCAACTTTTTATCTCACTGTTTTGACAATTTTCTGAATTTATATCTTACAGTATGGACTTTGTTTCTTGAAATTTGGCAGGAAAGAAATCAGAATTGCGAGATATGAGAGATGAGATGTGACTTTTTTTCTTTGAATTATGAGTTTACATTTAGCAATTCTGTTTTATTTTTATTTTATTTGTTTTCTGTCATGGAATCATTTTTTAAAGGTAATTACGACTTTTATCTCGCAATTTCTAATTTTCTTTACAGAATTATGTTCTCACAATTGTGACGTTTTTCTCAGAATAACAAGAAATAAAGTCAAAAGAGTGAGTTAAGTCCCATTATTAATTAATTAATTAATTCATTAAGTTATTTAAGTTTTGCCAAAACAATTATTTAAGTTTAACAAACCGTTATTTAAGTATGCCACCAAAACAAATTCCTTGGCAATAAAAGCTCATTATGATTTCCATATATGCTATAGGTTTGGAACAATTTTTTGTCAATACAATGAAATTCAAATGAGTCCAGTGATGTTGTGGACTCCATTGACTTTCATTATATGGACAAAATCCTTCTTCAAATTATCTACTGTTGTGTTCCACAGAAGACAGAAATTCATACAGGTTGAGAATGGCATAAGGGTGAGTGACAGAATTAACATTTTTGGGTGAACTTTCCCTTTAAATTCCCTAGCCCATTCTGATGAATGATAGTGTGAACCATGAGGTTGGCTAATCACACCAAAGGTCATTTACATATGGAAATTTGAAAAGTGTGGTAGCCAAAAACAGTCAGAGGGTCAGAGAGAGGCTGGAAAATGTAAAATGATGACTGTTTTCTGTGTAAGAAACCTTGACTAACATTATAAGTGAACTTCAGTGGGAAATTGCAATGCTTTAGAAGTGTAGAATATGGCCCCTTTTAAGTATTTTGACAGTTTATACATGGTAATGATAGGAAAGAGCTAACTGCATGAAATTAATCACAGGTTGCTCTATGAATAAATTGAAGCAGCTCTCAGTGAGGTCCTAGAGGAAACGTGAGTCACTTGATTGTGACATGTTTGAAATGATAAGCAGTTTTTGTTTGCAGATAATGACTGGCTGCATTACTCAGTGTCTCTTTGTAGATTTTTTTTTCATGTTGTGGATCCACTTTTTAATTAGTTCATTACCTCATTACGGCCTTATTAAGATCAAGGTGGTTAAAAAAACGAACCCTTTCTGGCTCTCACATGAATCTATAGCATCTTGCTTTTGATTAGTGAAAAACAAAAAACACAAAGCAGAGAAAACAAAGGCAACAGGCCTGATATGGAGTCTGCACTGCGGGCAGCTTGGTTGGGTTTGCTGTTACTTTTCACTGACAGTCAAGCTTCTCTATCATCAGCTCTGACTGCTGAATCGGACTCTCTGTATATTTGGAATGACACTCTGCCATAATAGGAATGAGGGATGCAGGATGTGTACTATACACAGTGTGGGGGACCTAGATTTGCCCATATTTGCAGTATACATCAATTGAAATCTGATATGAAGCATAAGCTATATCAACTGTAATCTTAACATCTAATTTGTGACTGTTGATTGTCATGTTGATGTCAGTTGACTACCCAAAGTTTGGGCATTTTTACACAAAACTGGATTATAAAGGTAAAATTATCTCTATGCGTTGACATATCTTAATGCCCGGTTTAATCTCTCCATTGGTTATATGTTCAAATTAGCATAATACCATACTGCTTTTACTGTTGCTGCATTAAACAGTATGCACATTTTTGAATACAGGGATGTAATCCCTTGTGGGGTGACAAAGATGCACTTTCATATAGGGGAGACAACTTCGCCCCAGGAAGAATATTTTGTAAAATGTCTGCTTTAAAATGTGGATTTATAGTCTTTTTTTTTCTTTCTTTTTTTCAGTTGATCATGAGGACACGAGGAAGAACTCACCCAAGATTCTGTATAGTTTCTGTATAGTTTTTTTAAAAAAAGAGTTTTTAAAAAAATCACTCTACTAAGGCCACATTAACATTGTTCTTATGGAACTCTATAATATATATATTTTATATATTATATTATATTAATAATAATAATAATGCAGTGAAATTACTATCTTCCATTTCCAGTGTGATGTGTGATTATCCTACCTTAGTCTTTGTTAGCATACAACTTTCTTAGCTCATGTTTTGATCGGCATTCTTAGATCACATTTGATTAAAAGTGCAAAATAACCATTATTATTATTGTTGTTGTTGTTGTTGTTATAATTATAATTACATTCTAAATTTTAGACAAACAATGAAGAAATGTATTACTATTGTAGTTTTAATGTTAAATAATAATAATAATAATACATTGAAATTGCAATACTTCCCTTTTCAGTGCACTTGATAAAAAAAAAGGCTATTTTTTGCTATTTATTTGATGGGGCATTTGTAGAAAAAGTTACATTAAAAGTTTGAAACAACCATTTTTTTCTAATGACATGCAACATTGATGAGGATTGATGCAGCAACATTTATTACTGTTTGAAGCATTTATCATAAAATAATGCTGTTTCTTTGTCATCTCTGTACTATTGGAAAAAGTTAAAACAATGCACCCTATTTATGTCTCTTGCTGATATTAACATGCAACACAGTGATGTGCTTCGACTGCAGTGAAGCATACTACAGTTTGAAATGTTTGTCATACTGGATATTGTTTTTCATTTGTGTGTTTTTACATAGCTTTTTTAAATGAAAATCATCCTGTGTGTCCACAGGTGGGGACTGTGGGTGAGGACGAGGAATGGAAGGTTCTGTACGAGATGGACAGTCCACCAGCCTCAGACACTCTGGAGATTCCCAATCTCATCCCATTTACTCAGTACAGGTGAGCCTTTCACTCCTTTCCTGAACGAAAAACCACTTTCCCATCAACCTAATGAACTAAAACGTGGTGACAAACAAACCTAATAATGTGAAAGTACCTTCACAAACCTGTTGAGTGTTTTGGTGTTGGTGTGTTCAGCAGGGTTTCTGAGTAATTTCAGCTGTTTATGAGCTTTCAGTGTTGACTAAACACTCATTATACTCCCAGCTCTCCCTGCGTTATATATCTCCAGCTATCTTTTTTCTGTATTTTTTTCTTTGTTTCATTTGTTCTTCAGTCTCTCTCTTTCTCTCATTCCCCTTTTCTATTTCTCTCCTCAATTGATTTTCTGAAGGTCCTGTGGAAAGATTGTCTTCTGATTCTCGGCACACTATCTTGTCCTAAAGGGATTATAGATGATCAGAGGCTGTAGAGATCTGTTATCCTGTCCAAAATCCCCCGTCCTCCCGCTACTCAAGAGCAAGATCGGAGAATTAAAAATGCTGTTTTTGTCTCTCTCCACTTATATATTCCTTTCAGGTTCAGGATGAAGCAGGTGAACATTGTTGGGTTCGAGTCCCTTCAGTCAGCCATCTCGTATGATGCAGACCCTGCAGTCCAGTCCAGATGTGGCCCCGACCAATCTCATAGTGTTTTCTGCGAGTGAAACCAGCCTGAGGATTCGCTGGGAGGTGAGGAACGGACACACACACAGTCCACACCAAATAAGGGTTTTCTACATGTAAATGTGATTTTGTGTTCTACACTATACCGTTAAAAAGTTTGGGTCAGAACTTTTTTTTTTTTAAAGAAAGAAATTAATACATTCTTATTTAGCAATGATGAATTAGATTTAGAAATTATAAAGAACCTAATGACACTCTGACACTTGGCTTCTGAAAAATCAACTTTGCCGTCACAGGTATATCAATTTTCTTGCCATGAAAATAGCACAGAAGCTGGCATGACAGTAAACACAAACAAACAAACCATCACAGGTATAAATAACATTTTAAAATATAACATTTATATTTATTATATAAATATAAATTTGATGTTTGGTCAAAATGGTATATATATATATATACACAGTATATACTCTAATTAAAAATAGTGCTGTCAAACGATTAATCACGATTAATCGCATCCAAAATAAAAGTTTTTGTTTACATAATATAAAAGCACACACATACAGTATATATTTTGAAAATATTTGCATGTATTTACATGTATATATTTTTATTCATATAATTTATATTATATATAAATATATTCAATATATAAACATTTTTTTTTTTTGTATTTATATATACATAATAAATATACACAGTACACACACATATACTTTTACATCCAACTTTTATTTTGGATGTGATTAATCGCGATTAATCGTTTGACACCATTAATTAAAAATAATTAAAAAAGGCCTGTTTTCCATACTTTTTACTAAAGGAATATTTTTAAATTTTCACAATATTAAATTATTTTCATTTATATGCACATTGCTACATAATGTTGCAAAAATGTGGCAAAATATCAACATTGAGTTTTTAATGAAAACATTTTAATACATTTAAAATGCCATGCAGGATTTCTTTAATGACACAAACAAATCGGTAAAACTGAGTTTTGAATCATTTTATTAAAATGAACAATTTGTAATGAACAACACTAATGCCATTTTTTGATGAAGTACACATTAGACATTTGGCATTAAGACTTTTAAAGAGTTTTGTTAAAAATGAATTTTCTATAAAATTGATAAACACATATATGATTATCATCAGAAAAAAAACATTCATTATAAATATTAATATACACTATATATTAATATTAATTTGTGTCAATTTCATAAAAGTTTTGATGTATTCATTTAAATTATATTATTAAATTGTAGTATTTTATGCCTATATGTTTCTTTTGTTGCATCGAAATGGGATGGTTCTGGATTTGGTGTGAACATTATTATAAAAACTGTAGCCCTCAAAAAAATCCAGCGATTCATGCACACTCAAAAACATGCAGAGATGGACACAAATACTGTCTGTTGCGCTTCTGTGCGCACACTTTATAGATGAGGGATAGAGGATACTGGAAGAGGTTGACAGCTTATTTTTCCTGTCTGTTTTTTGCTATCAGGAGCCATAGTGTCTGTCAGTATCAGATGTAATTGCTGTTATTTTCTCCTTCAGTTCTCCTTTTTTCCTCCTCTCACCTTTTCAAAACCTGAAGAGCGATCAAAGAATTTGAGTTGTAGAGGCACATAACATGAAGGCTGTCATTTCATAAGACAGGACTCCATTTAATCTAAAAAAACGGCTTCTGCAAAGCCTCCGCTGGTCGTAGTAACACATTTGTGGAGGCGCTGGTGCTGAAAAAAATGACCCTCAGGACATAATAGTGCTTAATGCAGTACTTCACAAGCGCTGAAAACGAAAACAGTGACCTCTAACCCGTTTTTATGGATAGTCATTTATTATGCTCGTACTAAAATTTCTATGTAGCTGTCAGTGAAGAAAAGGTTATATTTTTACCGCTCTTCTGTCATTTACCAAGCAACCCAAGTTTCTTAAGTGTTAATGTCTTTAATGAGGAGAATTTACACTGTAAGATGTATTTTATGAGAAGTTGCTGTGGAAATAGCTGTTAGATTTTTTTATATCAATCATGTATCAAAACATCATATTACAAGCAACTAAAGATTAGCAGCCTATTATGGAGACCATAAACTGACATTGATTTGGCCCATGCCTGTGAAGAAACTTACATCAGCATCCGTCAGCTCACCAAAAGCATTTTAATAGAAACGCTTTCAAGCAGTCAATGTACTGAAGCTGTGAACATCGTAAGGTTTCGAGTGTGCATTAAAGTACTAGGCGAGCAACCATGTGCGAACTCTTGGCATCCGATGCAGGAAAATGTCTCCGAGCCGTGTGCCAATGTGCAATGCACAGCTGAAGCAGGCGAGGGATTGAGTTGCATTACAGACAATTTGAAATGTCATTTAATTTATGTTTATGAGGAGATTAAGGAACTTCCTTTCTGTTTGCTGCACACAATTTGACGCTTGTGAAGGTTTTCATTCATCCAGATCATCGTAGAACTTAGCCATCGGGATGAGTCATGAAACATTTATTTCTAATTCCTGTTGAGTAAGATTAGAGTGCAGAAAATTAGTTCAACTTTTTCAGCCCTTAAATTTCAGCACCATTCCATTATAATTGGCCAAAAATGTGTTTGGACAACTAAAGTTTCTCTCAATTGAATTTAATTGAATTGAATTTTTATTATTTATTTATATATTTTTTATTTTTAATACACTACTGTTCAAAAATTTGGGGTCGGTAGGATGTTTTTTAAAGAGGTCTTTTATGCTCAACAAGGTCTGCTTTTATTTAATAAAAAATACAGGAAAAACAGTAAAATTGTTACAATTTAAAATAAGCTGTTTTTTATTTGAATGTATTTTTAAATGTCATTTATTCCTGTGATGGCAAAGCTGAATTTTCAGCATAATTACTCAGTTTCAGTTTCACTTGATCCTTCAGAAATCATTCTAATATGCTGATTTGGTACTCAAGAAACATCTCTTATTATTATCATTTTTGAATTGAATTGTTGTGCTACTTAATGTTTTGTGGAATCCATGATGCATTCTTTGGTAAATAGAAAGTTTAAAAGAGCAGCATTCATTTGAAATAGAAATCTTTAGTAACTATGTAAACATTTTTATTGACGTTATCAATTTCATGGCTTATTGCCAAATAAAATAATTGTTTATTTCCTTCTTTAGAAAAATATTTTTTACTGACCCCAGACTTTTGAACAATATTGTATCTAATTTATTAGAAAACAAAATATGGATTTCTTACACTAAATCACTATTGTTTTGGGGCAATCTTTCATCTATTTCTATTTTTTGCTATCTGATGCAATGAAATTCCAGTTCTCTTCTTATTGATGTAGGTTTATCAAAGTCTGTCCTGCTCCAATGTTTTTCCTCTTCATGTTTTGTAGCCGCTTCCAGAGGCAGCTTATAACGGAAATCCTGAAAGCGTGGGTTACCGTGTACGTGCACAGAGAGCAGACGGGTTTGGGCAGCCCCGGATGGAGACGGTTTCTGAGCGTCTGTCTCGGGAAGCGACGGTGGAGGGACTTGAGGAGTGGACGGAGTACGAGCTCAGCATTCAGGCCTTCAATGGCATCGGGCCTGGACCCTGGAGCAGTCCTGTGCTGGGCAAAACTAAAGAGTCAGGTGACAACATGTTCCATAAAACTTGCTTGCTTTAGAAGTAGCTTCTCCACTTTTGATTTTAAAAAAGTAGCAATCAAAATAAATGATCAGTGAAGTTTGTTTCAAAGTTTAATGTCATGCATGTGAGGAAAATAAATAAAACTTAGTTGCTGTTTTGTATGTAACCAAATTAATTGTTAATTTAAGCATCGTTGTATTAATGCATCACGGTCACATTTCCTTTTTAACCATTTTTCATTTTATTTGTGTGTTATAAGACAGATAACTTAAAGTATAGGACAGATATTTGCATTAAAGTCTTATAAAGATATGTCAGTTCGTTTTTAGATTAATGCCACAAGTTACTGCATTCCTTAGCAACTCTAAACAGACACAGTTTAGCCAGCACCCTACTAGACGATTTTTAGTCATAGGCATCATTTACATAGCCGTTGAGACTCAGATGGAGTCTGTGCCCGAGGCCACATCTAACAGCGGGTGGGTGTTAGCAGCTCCAGCGACTCCCTGCTGAGTTAATGATCCTGCCGACCCCTAGACAACATCTAGAAAGTTTGGCAGCTGGTGGGGCGGGCACTTGTGACCACTTACAGATTTCAAACATCCGATCATCCATGTATTTTCCTGTTGATTGTGGTTTAATTGCAGAGATCACACTCATAAACTAGAACTGAGCATACACTACTGTTAAGAAGTTAGGGGTCAGTATTTATTTATTTATTTATTTTTTGAAAGAAATGTATACTATTTATGAATTGATTTGCATTAAACTAATCAAGTGACAGTAAAGTCCTTACTACGTTGAACACAAATGGGTTGATTTTAAAATATTATTTTTAAAAAACCTTACATCTAACAATGTAAATGTCTTTACGGTCACTTTTGATCAGAAAAAAATTATTTTTTTATATATATAAATATAAAAAGTTAGTTGAGCAACAAGTCAACGTATAATGATTTCTGAAGGATCATGTGACTCTGAAGACTGCAGTAATGGCTGCTGAAAATTCAGCTTTGCCATCACAGGAATGGTATTATAATACTTCTTTGATTTATGAATCAGTAATATAACAGATGTGATTGACTGCCTAACTGTTTTGCTGTTTTTGATCAAGTAATGCTGATGAACATTTGTGACCTCAATGATCACTATAGCAGTCAGATTCCTCAAAACCCCAATGATTGCATAATTGATATGCTTTTTTATATTAAATGGCAGTAAAATTAGTTATTTTATGCATTTAAAATTGTACTTTACTAAAAAAGCGCATATTTTCAAGTGCACTGTGTACTTGTGTCACCCTCGAAGTAGTAAATTTGAGAGAAATGTGATGCTATACATACTGCACTATTAGAAGTTTCATGACTTAACTGACAACAGAATTTTATACTTAGACTTATATTCGCAGAGCGTTTGATATGTTTTCTAAACTTTTCCAGTTCTGGAAATTACACTTTTGAAACCCTATGAGGTTTCAAACCCGTAAATCCTTTGTTCATCTTCAGAACACAAATTAAGATATTTTTGATGAAATCCAAGAGCTTTCTGACCCTGCATAGACAGCAACGCAACTACCACGTTCAAGTCGTTATTTTTGTTTTCTTTATTCTTGGATCATTTTTCTTAGCAAATGCTAAAACAATTTTTCTGTCATTCTCCTACATCTAAATAGCTAAAAGAATAAGAGAGTGCCTTTGTCGCTTCGTTTAGCAAATAAAAATATGTTTCTCACTGAAGCTGCACATGAACATATGCCGGCAAGCCCTGAAGGAACAAATACACATCACACACATTCACGGGGTAAAGTTACCCCTTCAAATTGTATCTTAAATCAGTTCATTACAAGTGTTTATGCTCACGTGGTTCTCCTGTTCTTATTTCGGCGAGCTTCACATGACAGCGAATCAGAGAGAAATGTCAGAGGCTGTTGTTTAAGCTGTCAGCCCTCTTCCGTTTTTAATCAGTACATGTGACAGACTCCAGTAGAAAGGAGTGAGATTTCAGCAAAAATACTGAGTAGATGTGAAACCCTGACTGAAATAAATTGTTCAGAGTCGGCTGGTAAGACATCAGCCTTAGGCTAATGAGCTGTATTACTTGGTGGAATTGTTTGTTCATATTATTATTAATGATAATTGGAGTCTTTTATTTCATTATTGTTCCAATAGGATGAAAAACAGCCTTTAAGTGTTGTAAAATCACTCTAACACATGGCCTTGAATGGGTTTTTGCTTTAGTATAAAATGGCTATTTATATGGGTGTGTTTTCAGTTCCCTCTGGTGCCCCAGAAAATGTGAGCGCAGAAGCAATGAGCTCCACGAGTATATTGGTCACCTGGGATTCGGTCCCTGAACAACAGAAGAATGGACACATCCTTGGTTACAAGGTACGGTTACTATATCAAAGAGAATGCTTTAAGACCCTTAAAATCCCCCACAGCTTTGACTGGAGAGTCCTGCCTGCCAAAACACTGCAACGGGTGAATTTCTACTGTATGGAGACGTCTGACTGGAATTATTTTATTAGCAGTGCTTAGGAAGATATTTTAATGAATGTTTCAACAAACAAAGCTATTTGCTTGCTCAGTGTTTTTTTGTATATACAGTGAAGGTCAGTGGGGTCCAGTATTTTTAAAACATGACAGCTTCATCTTAATGATGACAGAATTTTCATTTTTGGGTGAAGTATTCCTTTTAACATACCTGCAAACTTATCATTTTTGATAAGAGTGAATCAGTATTCAGAGTGAATTAGTATTTTCATTCAGCCATTTTTGTTCAGACCAATTATATACAACACACAACATCATTTATTGGGCTGAAATTGCAGCTTTATCTCTTTTTTTCTCAAATCTTTTATTATTTGAACTGTAAAGTTGTTTAAATCATAGTTTGTATGGTAAATGTACAGTTTAATATGTTACCGGTGTTGTTTCTAAAGAACGTTTTACCTAAACAACATGTAGTTCTAGTAGTTTAATATCACAATTTTCAGATTCCAAAAAATTTGAATCTTTTTTCGCCAGTACAGAGTTTGCAGGTATGTTTAAAGCCGATATGAAATGAAAATTTCTTATTTTGTAAATGCATGTTTTAGATCTTTTTGTGATTGATTGATTCATCCATGTATATTTCATGGATGATTTCATTTTTTTCATAATGATTTGACCTTGTAATGTTTCATCAAAATGTCAAAACCTGATCATCCGGCGAAATGTCGGACATCTTTTTGGTGACATATGCCGGACTTCTCCAATAATTTAGTCAGCTTAAACCCCACTCATCCAAAATCGACAGCAAGCTTGCATTCAGATTTGCCCTCATCCAATGAACAATCGATGGATAGTGCCAAGTCCCTGTCCTATATTTTACAAGTGTAAAAAAGAATAAGAAGGAGGAGGAACCTGAGCCATATCCCCATGCAGATATTTGGAGGTGGACTCTTTTGATGTGGGAAAGTAAGAAACCATCCAGAACAGCCTAACAACCACATAGCAGAACCATTCTTAAGCACCACAGCAAAAAAGTGTATGCAGTACACTTCTACACATCTAATGTAATGCTTGTATCATCCGCCAAAGGCACTTTATACCACAAAGAGCTGTTGATATGCACATCTGCAAAAGTTCTTCCACATGCTTTAATGCACATACATTCAGCCGAACATAGTTCATATTGAGTTCATTTTGAACACATCTATAAACTTTGTGAAGATATTGAAACCCATGTGCACTGTTGCTTGTATAAAGCTTTCTCCATTTTCTGCTTAGGCTGTGTAGAGTGACATGATGCAAGATCATGAAACTGCTGAAACTGTTTTTCCTTTTACTCACTGTCGGAAGAAGCCAATTGATAAAATGCTTAGACTGTAAAAAGTGGGGGGGAAATGAAATAACACAATTAATTATTGATCTCTTCTGAAGTCAGGACCTAAGTTGAGGCAAAACCTGAACTTGATTTTTTTTGTAGTTTTTATCTGAAGAAACAAGGATGTTTGCATGTGCAAAAGATGCTCAAGTGTTGTGAGCGGTTGCTGTATGGTTGAATACTTCCCCAAGTCAAAAGAGTTTATCTCGACGTCTTTATTGCTACATACACTGTAAAGTTTCAGGAGTGACAACCACATTTAAATATGGGAGCGAATTCCCTAAATGATCATTAACTCACACTTAAAACTGTGATGATTGACACTATGGTTACTGTAAGAAAGTTTTGACATGTTGTGCATGACATGTTATGACATTGGTATTCGCTATTTTTAACCAAAATAATATTACCAAAGACACTCTCTGTTTGACGATTTTAACTAAACCACCGTTGACAGAGCCGCTGTGTTTTATGTATGTTTGGAAGGTCCACTTATTATAAGAGACACTTATTAAACATATTTAGGCATGGCTCATAAACTGATCCAGTTAATGGAGTTAATAAATTAGGCAGGTGCAGGTTGTGATATATTGGCATGTGGCTTATTTCCCAGATAATACGTTTGGATTTAAGTTTATTATGGACTTGCTTTTATTTGCTCATTTTTGTAGCAAGATCTGGCAACACTACTGAGTTCAAATGTATCACATTCCCTGTGATTTCTTTCACTGCGCATACAGGAAAGAGATACAACTCTGATCTGTGTTTAAATAAGTCATTAACAACTAGTTGTTCAGTTTGGTTCCCTGCACGTTGCATAAAAGTTTTGTAAATGCAGTTGTCACTATCTGAATTTTTCAGGAGTTCATTTCATTGTAACAGCACTAAAAGGCAAACTGAATACCGAATTTAACTGTACTGTGTTCGTGGCCATGATATTCTGATCTGTTTTATCATCCACCAGGGGTTTGTTTAAATCCCTAACTTTAAGTATGAATAGTGTGTATAGAATAGTAATTAGCAATTAGCAAGCACTACTACACACTGTACAGTTGTTGTTGTTGAATTTAGGACATTCCAATACTCAATATCACATCAAAACTGTTTCTATGTGACCTATATTTCCTTGTTTCCTTTTATCTCTAGGTATTGTACAAAGAAAAAGATTCAGAGCGGGCTCCCCAGGTCCAGCTGGTGAACGGGAACCAGACTCACTTGCTGCTTTTAAAAAAACTTAGCAAGTTCATCTTGTATGAGGTTCAGGTGCTCGCGTTTACACGTGTCGGAGATGGACCACCCAGCCTGCCCCCCACAGCTGAGAGAACCAAGGATGATGGTAAGCAACCAATACAATCAATGCATCGCCCACTGAACAGAACACATCATCTAATTCTTCACACGTTCCCACTGGTTATGACAAATCATACACGCATAATAAAAGCAAACATAAATGTTCGCACACACATTGGGTCAAAATTAGACTTTGAGTGAAAGCTACCCATTTAGCAGATGTTCCTTCACACACTCACACACCAGTAAACACACACACACATTCATAATGGTAGCTCATAGTTATGCCTTGCTTCATGCTCTGGTGGTTTCCAGCTGTGCCCGACATTCAGACTGGCATTACCTCCCACGTGGCTCCAGACACAGACAAACACACAGCCATGCTCGCTTACACACTCGCCTGGCCTCCTGGTGCACCCACTGCATGAAACCTCATCCTGCATCACTGCATTCGCTTGAGTCACCTGTCTGAACCACCTCTCACTCGCTCCATTTTCTTATCCCAGCTCACTCAAAAATCACTAATGAGATCTCAATCTGTTCTCAGACAGAAGTGGCATTAAAGGGTGACTTGTGAAATCCTTACACTTTTCAGATATTTTTTCCAGTATCTCATGTGTCTCCTGTTTGTCAACTTAACATAAATTATTCAATATTCAATTACTAAAATTATTTTAATTATTGTATTTATAATTAAATTATTGTATATCTTATATTTTTATTATTTTTTATAATTATATTCTCAGTGTTGTAATGAGCAATAATAATAAAAATACTTTTAATACAGCAATCATCCATTTTTAATTACAAAAATAATAAGCATAACTTAAATTATTGAACATGCTCAGTTTACCTGTTCAGAACAAACAAGGGACTCATGAACAACCATCACAAAACAAAAAACAGTCGTGGATCAATAACATGCATTTTGTATGATCTCTCTTATTTTGTTAAAATTACTCGCATTTTCACAGATTCTTCAAGGGGTTCACAAACTTTCAAGCAGCACTGTATATATATATATATATATATATATATATATATATATTAATTATTTTATTTATAATTATATTCTCAATACTGTGATAGGCAATTAAAAAAATGTTGTTGTAATACAATAAATCAATCATCCATTTTTATTTAAAAAAAATTAATTAAGCATATCTTAAATTATTAATTAATAGAATAATTAATTATTGTATTTCTAATCATTGAATTTATAATTATATAAACAAATTATGTTTTGTAATTATTATTATTATTATTTTTTTTTAACTATTAAATGTTCAGTGAATGTTCAGTACTGTGGATTAAATATTATTTTGTATATTTACTAAACTGAGTATTTTATTTTTTAAATTATTATAAAATTTAAATGTCATTATTTTTCGCATTGCAGTAATGAGAATGAGATGTTTTTCAGAATACGGTAATGAGAATTTGGAGGGAAAATGTGCTTAGTTATCATGAAACTATATCATAATGAAAAAAATAGACTTCTTTTAAATCTGAAGTGAAATATGACACAGGCATTATCTGACAGTTTTCATGAGACTCAACCAAGTGGGAACCTCATTAAGTCTCCTGAGCTATGAAAGAGCATCCTCTGAGCAATAAAATTTCCTTCGGAAAGTTTCTCTCAGAAATATGTACTCGCATGTGTGCAATATATTTCCACGGCAAGGGGAAGTAAGCTGCCATCTTTCCCTTTGAAATGAGCGAGTGTGTTCATATGTGGACTGTGGAGTCTTGCCAGTGGAATGACAAATGCCCTCTTTCTGTCATTTTTCTTAATCGGCTCAATGGAGCAACATTCATTCGGAAATGTACAGGGATACCAGATACTGGAATGTCTATGTGATTCTTCTCTACACACACTGACTCACACACACACACACACACACACACACACACACATATCAGAACTAGTGGATTACCAGCGCTGTTGGCCTAGTGTCCACTGGCAGAGTTAAATGTGTTTGATGAGGGATTATGAAACACTAATATTTATATTTATGGATTTAAGGAATTAGAAGTTTACAGGGAGACTTTGTGTGTGTGTGAGAAGAGATTAAAATGTCATATTTATCATGGCTGAGATAAAAGCTTGGCCCCACAAACAGATGTTTTGAAGTGTTTGAAATATGTGCTACATTACAAGAAATCAGAATGTATGCTACAGTAATCTGTTTTAAATGCATGTATCCTCTCTCTGTCTCCCTCCCTCTCTTCTCTTCAGTTCCCGGTCCACCTGTCAGGTTGGTGTTTCCAGAGGTGCGTCTCACGTCTGTCAGGGTTGTCTGGCAACCTCCCTCGGAGCCAAACGGCATCATTATGGGTAAGAGAGAGCATAAACGCTACACAACCAGCCACACACACATTTACCTAGCCATATTAATGAGGACATATCGCAGACTTTTCTTCGCAGACATATCTTGTTTTTAAATAAAGCTAATTATAATAATTTTGCACTAACCCTAAAAGAAAACCTTTCTGCATAGAAAGTGTAATAACTAATGGATTTAATATAATATTTAAATGATAAAAATGCAAATGTAAAATAATTTACGTAATAGATTTTTACCTTATAAGATGTAATCTCTTTTCTATTTTTTTATTTTTATTTATTAATCATTTTAATCTGTAATTTATTTTACTTAGTAATAATTTTATCTTCTTTTTTTATTTCTTCCATATATACACTACAATTCAAACTAGGGATGTCAACGATTAATCGACGATCGATTAATTGTCGATAAGAGATGTAATCGATAAAAGCTATCGATGGTCGATTAAGCAGTTTCATTTTGGGGTGCGTGCGGCTCGTGCGCAAAACACGTGCAAACGGCTGTGAGTGACGGTGAAGGGGCTGGATCTTACAAGAAATAATTTACTAATGTACAAACTACGCTTTTAATATGATCCGAACTTTAAAAGTACATTAAAACAGATACAGTACAAAGTTCTTTTGTATTGAAATGTAGTAATAAGTCATGTTCAATTATAATTTCCCTAGATAATTGTTGCATATCGGGCACTTCGCTTTGACAGGGCTGCGCACGCGAGCAGGACAGTCTATTCATTCATACAACTTGTTAATTCGTTCCTACGACATATTAATTTGTGGCAGCTGTCCATGTTTCATTAATTTGTTCCCTAGAAAACCCATGATTTAACTTAAATGCGGGAACAATTTAAGTCATAGTAACAAATTCTTAATTCATGGCCATGAAATCTTTCATTTCCCCCCACGTTTACCACAGTAAGAGATGCGAAAACAGTGATTAAAAGTGAACAACAATAAAATAAACCTGCGACTCTAGAGGGTGAGACAGTGAGGATTTGGGAAAAGAAACAACAAATAATATTAAATTCGTGACCATCCGGAAAAACAGAACACAAACCGCGTTTGGCTTGATTTAAATGTATGCACTCGAACGGCATGAATCAAAAAGCATGGTCGCGATGTAACATTTGCCTGCTAACCAATTATTTCTCTTATTAACAAAGTTTTGTACCTCACTTGTGTCATAATACTTACATTAAAATGTTTCAAATGGGTAACAGTGTGTTTGTAGCAACGCAGGTGGTTCTGGAAGCGGATCACTGACCGCGCGTCATGAGCCCCACGCGCCGTACTTGCGTTTGGGATCGTTTTATTTTAAATCCCGATAATGTCAATTGCAAACATTGCTATGATGTTTTAAAAATAAAAAAAACGATCACCATGAAACCATTTAAAAAGGCGCATTCAGCGGTCTCGTGACAGGATTTGAAACAGCACACAAAATATAATGATCTCGTGCGTAACTACGGCGCGCTCTCTTTCTTTTATCAAATGATCGTAATCACATCCATTCATTTTACCATCCTGCCACTAGCCTTTTATTAGACTAAAAAACCTTTTCATTCGGGTGAGGAAGCTGGCGTTTTGAGTGGCATTTGCACATCATATCATGCCGGTGACTATATGCCACTGTAATAGACGCATTTTGCAGTAGTTAAGGTTAATGATTAATCGATTAATTGATCGTTAATTTAAACGACGATCGATTGTGGAAATTATTGAAAATTGACATCCCTAATTCAAACATTTGGGATTGGTATTTTATTTTATTTTATTATTTTTTTGTTCAACATATTTAATCAAAAATACAGTAAACCATAATATTGTAAAATATTTTACAATTTAATATATCTTAAAATGTAATTTATATATTTAAAAAATGCATTTTAAATTATTTTAAAATGCTATTTATTCCTGTGATCCCTCAGAAATCATTGATTTAATTCATTTGGTGCTCAAGAAACATTTGTATTATCAATGCTGAAAGCAGTTGTGCTGCTTAATTATTATTATTTTTTTTAAGAAAAGGATTCTTATAAATAGAAAGTTTATATAGAAAAACAGCATTATTTTTTTTATTCTTTAATTTAAAATAGAATTTGTAACATTATAAATGTGACTTTCAATCAATTTAATGCATACTTGCTGAATTAAAGGTGGGGTAAGTGATTTCTGATAGCCAATGTTGATATTTCAAATCACTAAAACAAACACGCCCCTACCCCAAAAGAGTATTGGCGAACCTATTTTGATAGCTCCGCCCCACACATACGTACGCAGCCCAGGCAACGATTAGTTCTGTGAAACAAAGCAAAACCAATGTTGCTCACCTATCGAGAAGAAACAAAGCAACCTCGGTGCCTGATTGCAGGCCTTCCCACTCCTTGAGTTCTCTCCAGTGCTGGAAAGCTGATCCGATATTTACACGGGTCCTACTTCTTGCTTTATAGTAACACCGTGCCTACACCGGACGCGATGCTACACCAGTGATGCTATCACTGGATGTGGTGCAGCGCAGCATGACATGACAAATCCCTGACATTAAACTGTGTCTGGTGTAGACAAGCCTTCTTTTGTTCCGCAGACGTTTTCCTTTTGTTTTTTATCCGCCATCTCTATCTTTCTGTCATCGCTCGGCTCGGCTAACGTCCGTCATGTGCACTGACGAGCGCTCTCTCCTCTGCATCATGAGTAGACACATCCCTTACTGCTGATTGGCTAGAAGTTTGTTTTGGTACTCGGCCCGACTCAGTTTTCTAAAACGTTTTTGAAGAAATACATACCCCACCTTTAAAGTATTCTGACCCTAAACTTTTGATGATAGTGTGGCTAGATAAAGCCTAATTATGCAAAGTAAATACAAATAATTGATACATCAGTAAAGAAATAAACATAAATAGAAACATTCCAAAGGGACATTTGGGGAGATTTAGCTTATTTCTATCATGACAACTCTCGGAAGATTTTAGCATGGTAAAGAATATGACAATTGGTGCTTTTCCACTGCATGGGACGGTTCGGTACAGTTCACTTTTGGGGGGTACTACACTGCAGTGGAAACGCAAACCGAGCCGAACCGAGCCGTGCCGAGTCGAGTCATACCACGCAGTGGAAAAGCGCCAAATGTTAATGTATTTGGTCTTGGCGGCATTGATCTGTAGTTGTAGATTATTGCTGCTGCTGCAAGCAGGTACAGGAACTTGCTACTGCCAGTGCATACGGCGATACGGCGCTGTGAGTATTTAAGACATACTGCTGCTGCACAAATAGCATATAAAATAACCTGGAGCAGATCTATACAGGTGGAGCTGGGGAAGGTGGTGGGTTTCAGAGGAACTCTGAAAGTGCGCTGCAAAATGTTCAAGTGGATGCTAACCATACATTTAAATGTAAGGCAGCAAGCTCATTGGCTGTGTATGCAACATGAACCAATCAGCTTGTGCCAAGTTGTTTAACGATATGAATATCGTCAGTTACGTTAAGACCCATCAGCCTGCACCATCTAGATTTTGTGTGTGTATGTTTAACGATATGAATATCATCAGTTACGTTAAGACCCATCAGCCTGCGCCATCTAGATTTTCATGAAAGAACTAGGCATTTCAGTGTAAATTTTCCTAAAATATAGGTATTTAGCTAAATTATAATTGAATTAATAAAATTAATTATTTTGTATTTATGTATTTTTTATAAATTTTATAGCTCATATCCTTGTAAAGGCCTCAAGAATGTAATCTTCATCTGCAGTAAAAATGCAATTTGAGGCCTTAAAGAAGGTGTGTTGTTCCCATTGTGCCCTGGGCCATTTGAAATGTTATTATTGCAAGGACATGCTGTGTATTGCATTGGAGTCAGTGTGTACGTGTGTGTGTTATGAGATTTTCTGTATTGGGATTTCAACCGTGTATTGAGATTAAACTGCCTCAGTTTTGCCGTTATCAAGATTACGGGCCGTACAGACACTGACGCGCAGCTATAGATGACTGGATTATGGACACTTAACCACCCGTGATGGATCATATAATCCCTTAATAGTGATAGAAATGTGAAGCCTCTTTACCTCGGATAATCTCTTGCCTTCTGTCTCTTTTCTACACACACTCGCACACAGAGCTCTCTGCTGATTGGATCAATCGCTCCCTGTAGGATTGAACGTTATAAACCAAAGATCTTCAATCAGAGAGGAGCTGTCAGTGTTCCAGCGCTCATTTTATCCTCTCAGATCTTTGTAATATATTTCATACATGAGGATACACAGATAATGTGACTTTCACGAGGGGTATATCATTCTTCTGTGTTGATTTTCCTCAACAGCAGTCAGTTACTCTCGCAATTATTGAACATCTGACTGTACAGTGCGAATGAGGCGTCGATGCAGTATTCATTAAGTGACCTTGGAGGGATTTCAGATAGCAAATCTATAAACCGATTAAGAACAGATCATTAGATCAGATAATCATCATTATACTGCAAAAAAAAATAAAAAACTTTTTCTTAATGGAGTAGTTCACCCAGAAATAAGTCTTCTTTTAACCTCACTTTCTTTCTTCTGTGGAACATTTTCTCAGTTTTTTATTATTTTTGAGGAATATCCTGGACACTTTTTTAAATAATGAAAATTAAGCATGTCTGGGACTGTCAGCCACTAAAACAACAACAAAGCATCATAAAAGTGATCCATCTGACTTGTGCACTATATCCCATACTTCTGCTGTCATGCAATATAAAAATAGGAAATTTTCAGGACAAAAATGGGTTACACTTTATTTTTTGTTCTTGTTACAGTGTAATTATACATTTGAGTACTGAGTAATATTAATTAACTATATGTACTTACTATATGGTTAGGGTTAAGATTAGGGATTGGCTTAGGGTTACTTGCATGTAATTATGCATAATGTACTGTTATCATAATAGTAAGTACATGTGACGTGTAACAAGGACACCTTAAAATAAAGTGTTACCCAAAAATGTGTAAAATTCTGTAATATTGTGATGGACTATCTATAAACAGTTTATATATATGCTGTATACACATATATATATATATTAGGGGTGTAAGGATACGCGTATTTGTATTGAACCGTTCGGTACGAGGCTTTCGGTTCGGTACGATTCGGTACACCGAACGATTCGTTGGACTAATCCTATTATGTTTGGAAAATAAAAGCTTAAAGTGTGTGAAATATAATGTTCTCAGTGCCACTGCACTCAACAATGCAGCCCAAACGACGTAACAGGCAACGTGCTGTCTGCCCCGTGATAACCTCCCCTTGCTGGGGTGCGTCGAAAGACGATGATCTTGTATCAACGATAGCCAGAGATATTGTCAAAAACATCAATTATTGGCAATCTTAAGAGGATTTGGCATTTCCAATTAATGTAGGCCTGTTACATTCTTATTTTTATTAGGCCTATTATTATTATGAAGTTACTTTTATTATTCAATTAAAATAAAAGTACAATTAATTTGCCCCGCAATAATTAACGCATAACTGATGCTCTACGAGGATAAGATTAGGCTATATTTAGGCCTACTCCTCAATTAAAATGGTTTTAAAAAAAACATTAAACGGTCTTTTAAAACAGGTCTATTAGGCTATAGCAAGGATCTCCAACCCTGCTCCTGGAGAGCTACCATCCTGCAGATTTCAGTTCCAACCCTGCTCCAACACACCTGTCTGAAATTAACAAGTAGCCTTGAAGACCATGATTAGCTGGTTCAGGTGTGTTTGATTGGGGTTGGAGCTGAAATCTGTAGGACGTTAGCTCTCCAGGAGCAGGGTTGGAGACCCCTGGGCTATAGGCTACCTACAATGAATTATAGTCCTATAATTAAAATATTAACACTGCAGTCATCAATAAAAATCAATGAAATAAAAAGCTTTTATTTCGAGCACCAACTTTCAAAAACAACCTGTTTAACACGAAATACGTTTCTTTTCTTTTTTTTCAGTATGAAACGTCGGTTGTCAGCAAGAGAATATGCGGAATAAAGGGTCACAAGCTAGAAACATGTAAGGAGCATAAATGAAAACAGTAGATATCGATACCGTTGTCGTCGTCGTTGAGTAGATGGTCTCATGCCGATGGTCCTAAGAGAGCTTGCGTCCATCATCATCCGATTTTCCCCACTTGTCATTTCTCCATGTCATTCCGTTTTTACATGCACTTTGTGCTTATAGTTTGAATTGACCCTGGTAAGCAGACCCGTGCAGCTTGTGTGAAGTTTGCATTGTGCAAACCCTGGTGGTCAGACGCGTGCTTGTGTCAATCTGTTTCCAACAGTGAAGCTCATCCTTCGACCATGAACAAGACCCTATTCTCCAACATAGCCGACAAGACAATTACCGAACCGTGAATCTGTGAGCACTCACCTGTCGAACCGAACCATTCCGTGAACCGACCGTCTGAATTTTGTGAAGTGTGTATATATATATATATATATATATATATATATATATATATATATATATATATATATATAGTATGCTAAACATGTCATACAGCACTGGTGTAATCTGTATATGCTACTGTTGCTTTACTGCAGTGTAACTTTTATTCTAGCTCTTAATTGAGTTTCAGTGGTAATGTATTGAAAGCAAGAGCCCGTTGGTGAATATTGATCGGTGGATTGAGGTCCCTCTGGTGTCTCTTTTTGCTCTGGCATTTAATTTCTCTCTTTCTCTCTTTGTCAGTATCTCTCTCACACATTATCATTCTCTTTTATTCATCTCTCTTGTTCTCTGTAAGGCTTCTCTCTATCTCTCTCATGTCTATTTCTCTTTGTCTTATCCTTGCCTTGATTTGTATATGGAGTTACAAATATAATTGTGTGTCAGGCTGGTCTGGATGTTCAAACAAGTTTTTTTTTCCTTTAGTGGAACACATAAGGTAATAGTGCAGAGTCTTATGGATTGCTTTTATGATACTTTTATAGTGCACTTTTATAGTGCCCTCCATACATTGTACATAAATTGCTTGGTAAAAGCGACAGGTATGTTATTCAAAAATGTTTCACGTTCCACAGAAAGAAACTCATAAAAGTTTGGAGTGATATGAGGATGAGTAAATGATGAGCTAATCCCTTAAGCTGGGATAGGAGAAAGTATTTTAACATTTGAAAAAATTTCATACCTTCATTCTCTTTGTTGCTCTGTAAAAACAGATACAGCTTAAGCAGTAGCTGTGTACGCAACTCCATGTGTATTAATGAGATATTGATAATTTCTGTAACTTCAAAAAAAGAAGACAAAATGCTGTGCAGAAACTCATATATATGTGCTTATACAGTATACATAAAAAGTAAGCTTTTTTGATGAAAATTAATACTATTATTCAGCAAGAATGTATTATATTGGTTAAAAGTGACAGTAAAGATAATGTTACAAAAGATTCCCATTTCAAATAAATGCTTTTCTTTTCAACTTTTCAACATCAGTGAATCCTGAAAACAAATTTGACACAGTTTCCACAAAAATCCTAAGTACAACTGCTTTCATTGAAAATAATAAGAAATGTTTCTTGAGCACCAAATCAGCATATTAGAATGATTTCTGATGGATCGTGTGACTAGAGTAATGATTTTATTTCAAATTTAGCTTTGCATCACAGGAATAAATTACATTTTAAACTCTATTAAAATGGAAAACAGCTATTTTAAATTGTAATAATATTTCAGAGTAATACAGTTTTTACTGTATTTTTCATCAAATAAATGGAGCATTGGCCTTGTTTTCAGAAACATTAAAAAATTATCCCAACCCTAAACTTTTGAAACGTAGTGTATATTTATTTTATTTACACACACACACACACACACACACACACACAAAAAATCATTCTGTGTTAATGACAAACAAACAACATCTTAATATCAAATGTATACTAACGTACCATTATATTTATATGTACCTTTATTTACCGCATAGAATATGACTGGTACCACCATGAACGTGTCCCAAAAATATGGTGTTTATGGTAGCACCATGCTTCTTTTTGTAATGGTCTCTCCTGCTCTCCTTATCTTCTAGCGTTGAGTGTCCGCTGTAATGTGTCCTGTGGTTAGGGATCAGTGATTGCTGTGGTAACAGGGCGCACAAATAAAATACGCCTGACCGAGGGGGCGACGATCCGACCAATTACACGGCTTACTGCTCTCACCACGGCAACCCAGACATTAAAAAATGAGTACCGAACCACCTGGCATGGGTCACAGCTCTACCATGATAGATGAGGGAAAATACAAAAACTGAACAGTTGATTGTTGGCCATTTTTTGTCCTTTTGCCTCCTTCTCTCCATTTCCAGGGCAAAAGCTACTCTGAAACAGCAAAGAAAAGGAGGAAAAAAGTGTTCAAGTTGATTTCTGCCTCTAGCGTAACACACAAAAAAAAGAAGAAGAAAAAAGGAAAAAGAAAAACCATCAAAAGGGAGAGCTCAGGAACAAGCGGAAAAGCAGCGGATTTTGCATAGGCCCCTCTGGGCTTTTTGGGTTGGGTTAGCGATGGCCTCTTAATAAAGGAGGATCTTAGCGAGCTGAGCGTTCAGAGAGGGGAAGAGAGAAAAGGAAAGAAAGGGTGAATAAGAATCTGAGAAGAAAAGGCAAAGGGGAAAAAAACATTGAATTAAAACCAGCCTCAGCTCTGTAGCGCCATGCTAATCCTCCAAACGGAGCACGCTAACACCAAACGCCCCATGTGACAGAGATAAGAACGTCTCTCTCGGCCATTCTGTAGATTCCCCCGTTTACAAGGCACTTAACTCTCTCAATCTCCCCAGCACCTCATGTCAAAAACACCCTTGCAGCTGTAATAAACGCTTCCAGGTTAAAGCATGCTCTCAGACTGTGGAGATCTTTCATGGGACACTTTGGTCTTAGCATCTGCATTGAAATTAAATGAGCCTTGTCTGCAGTTAGAAGAGGATTATTAATTCTTATGAAGGAAGGCTGCTGTTGCAAACTTGTATAATGACCTTACGTATTTAAAAATGTGACGCCTCATATGTTTAGACCGTTGTAATGATACACACCAGATAGATTGCTGTAAGCTGATTTGAAATGAGTTGTGTGGTTTGTTTGATATGGCTGTATGGAATATTAATACTGTTCTTTTCCATACATTGAAAGTCTGTGAGAATGGTTGCTATCAAGCTCCAAAAACACAAAAACAACATCATAAAGCATCAATTCTCTTTTGCGTTTCTGCATATTAAAATTATGATAATAAAAACAATAATTATATATTAATTATAAATAATTATGGATTATTTATAGAAATAATTAAATTATTATTATTATTAATGATGATGATGATGAGGATTATTGTTATTAATTTTAATATTAATGCATGCGTAATCATTTAAGAATAACAATATTTATGATTAATATTTCAATAATATTATTATTAATGTATTAATATTATTTATTATTATTATAAAATAATAATATTAATCAGTATTAATTAAGTATTCCCTAATACGACTAGTATGTATAATTGATAATGCTAATAATAATAGTAATTATTATTATTTATTTAATGTATTAATATATTCATTATTTTTATTATTAATAATAATAATACATGGAAAATAATTGAATAATACTAACAATATTTATGATTAACATTGCAATATTATTATTAATTTATTAATATTATTAGTGATGATGATTATTATTAAATAATAATATTAATAAATATGAATTATTATTGAGAATGTCATAATACTAATATGTATAATTGACAATAATAGTAATAAATTCAAATTGATTTAATTTTATTAATATATTAATTAGTATTATTGTTAATAATAACAAATATATATATTTTACAGTGACAGTGCAAAGAGTTAAACAATGTACTCCAGCCGTTCTGATGTAATTGTGACTTTGTTACTGCAGGTTATCAAATTTCTTACCGTTTGGATATCAACGACCCCAACAAGTTTACCACGGTTGAGGTGGGATCCAACGCGCGTCAGTTCACAGTGACAGGACTGATTCCAGAATCGGCGTATGTTTTCCAAATCACAGCGCGCACTCAAAAGGGCTGGGGACCCCCAGAGGAGGCCATCGTCATAACGACAGAAAAAAGAGGTATGTTTGAAGGGTTAATGTTCAATTGTGTTGTTATCAAATTGTTCACTACTTAGGCTACTGTAGAATTATTTACATTAAGAATGACAAATTGGATGTGACTAAGGCTAAAACCTCGCTGAAACGCTCGTACTTCGTGGAGTCAGTTTGTCTGAGTCGAATGTCAGCTGATAAAGCATACTGTCAAAACAGCATGTGGCCCTTCGGAGCTGACTGCGTTTAAACCCGAGCTCAAAATTAGCCGCGAGCCGGGTCTGTGACACATGCATATGCCCAGCAGTGACTCATTACACATGTCCCACAGAGCGGCCACAGCCCCCTCGACGACTCACCGTGCCTCAGAAAGGGGTGGAGTCTCATAAGCTGCGACTTCATTGGACGGCGGGGGGAGACGGCTCTTCCCCAGTGCGCTACTTCACCCTGCAGACATTAGAGCTGCCAGACGGCGAGTGGAAGACCCACACATCCTCCATCGGTCATAATAACACCTCCTGGGAGGTGGATAGGTAACACACGCGCACATATCTCTCTCTGATTAGTCATAACTGCCTGTGCGGCCAACGGCTGGTACAAGAACAGTCACTATTTATAGCATAATGTGCTTTTGCTCTGACAGACAGAAGACATTAAAATACACAGGATGGAGGTACACTTGAGCTTGTTGTAAGTTTGGGATATGCAGACGTGGAAATAATTGAAGCTGTAATTCAACAAGGACATTTTTTAAATTGCACAACAAGAAAGTAACAAAATCATTTTTTTGGACATGATTGAAAGGGTAATGCCATGTTTTTGAACCATATTAGCACCATGCTTTTTGTTTTGTTTTTGAACATGGATGCAAAGGTAATGGCATGTTTTGTTTGTTGTTTACATACACACAGTATGTGTTGTTTTTTTAGGACATGTACCACGGTAATACCTTGTTTTTGGCCTTTTTTCCAGACTGTTTTTTTGTTTTGTTTTTGTTTTGTTGTGTTGTTTTTTTTTTTAGATACATACCATCAAAATGTTACAGATTTTTTTGGGATATGCACAATGCTATTCTCTGAGCTATGTAAATAACACAATTATAATAATGATTTAGTCCCATGGTATTGATTCCATCACTTTATCCCACAGTACGGCTACTGGGTGAAAGAGTCAGGGTGAGAATAAAAAGGGTTAAAATTGAAACAACCTCTATTGGACTGAATCAAACAAAGCTCTTCAATCTAAAAGAGTGAAATTACACAAAACATGTAGGGCATTTTATATTATAGACATGCAGTGACACTGATGAGATATCATTAAGAGTAAAAAAGAGAATGAAATCATCAGACAGAGCGAGAGTGAGGGAGAGAGAGTGCAATCATAATCAGACTGACCATCGGGTGGCCTGATGTCTAATCACACATCCATTCAGCTCCACCCGCTCACTAACCTGTTTTCTGCTCTCCATCCTCCAGCACTGCAGCACTAGCTCATGTTCTTTCACCCTGATTCTTCTCATCATCACCTGTCTGATTCATGCTGTCATCTTCGTTCACATCTCTAAATGTCCACTTGCATTAAGGGGAAAAATATATCGAGCTAAAGGACTTGCCTCCCCGTAACACCATCTTTCTCAACCTGTTTTGTAATGGAACCATGGGAGCATTTCTGCATTCAGTACCACTCGATTACCCACAACCCACATTCCTGTCCTTTTAATTACCCGCATATGCCTTTCACTGACATTCAATGACTCACCGTAAGCTATCTTCTGACTGCAAAGGAGGCACAGAAGATGAGTCTGAAGCGGCATGGATAGCACGCAAAAGTGCATTTGCACAGACTATTTAATGTGGCACAGAGCTGGAATAAATGTAAATGTATTTATACCGGAATCACGATTGTGAAAAACAATCACTATGCTTGGAGTACAACTGTACTACCCTTACTATTTCTGCATTATATACAGTAGTTTGCACTTCTACTATACACTGTATGCTGATTTCAGACAATGGCTGAATTGAATTTTGAAATTTGAATATGAATTTCAATTTGTATTTAATGTAATTGAATTTATGTACATTACAAAAGTTTGGAGCCTGTAGGAAATATGAAAGAAGCCTTTCACACACACACACACACTCAGGCTGCATTTGTTTAATCAAAAGTACAGTAAATAGAAACAGAAACACTGAGAAATATTATTAAAATTTTTAATATTTTACATTTTAATTTAAAAATGTTAAGAATTTTACAGTCTTCAGTGTCACATGATCTTTCAGAAATCAATTTATTATGCTAATTTGGTGTTGAAATACATTTCATATTATTATCAGTGTTGAGAAGAGTGTTGTGCTGCTTAATATTTTTTGGAACCCTTTTTTCAGGATTTTTTGATGAAAATAAATATTAAAAGAACAGCATTTAGTAAAATATAAATTTTACTGAATCTCACTGATTCCAAACTTTTTGAACGATAGTATATATTTCATCATATTTAATAAATCAACTTTTATTTTATGGACCACAGTGAAGGACCACTTCATTTCCTGCTTCATTTCATTTCAGAGAGCCGATTATTACATTCTGAATTTTTCCATACTTTATGCAGCAACGTAAATGTCCCTACTGATACTTACCTATTCAACCATTTATTTCCTGTATAGTTTGTGTGTATATGCTGGTACAGTGCTTTGCTTCAGTTTGTCTCGATTTCTTTCTTTCTCTGTCACACACGCATTTTTCATAATTGCATGAACCGAGTGTTTTGAACCAAGAGGATGTTTGTGTTCAAACCATCTTGATTCTCAGAGGAGTAAATGCCTCCAGCTATTAAAACAGAAATGCCACTAACAGTCCTCGTCTTCAACGCCCTAATTATAAACACACACACACACACACACACACGTAAACAATCACAACGACACAAGCACCCTCACAGTCCTGATTCTCAAATCCCTAATTGCTCACTTCACACACATGCACACACACAGACTCAAAGTTTCCCTGATGGCCCACTTTGATATACATTACCCACAACCCTGTGTCCCCTTCCCACGTCCCCTCAAAGTTTGAAAAGCAATAACAAATCTGTGCAGTTGACTAATATTAACTAATTATAAATTAATAATGAGCCATTCTTATAAACATGAAAATCTCAAGAAATATTCAAGAGTTTGGTATCTGTTCAAGCACTTGAGCAAGACATTGTGGGTTGAGCAGACATGTCTACTCAGCAGATTGGGATGTGTTCTTATGACTATATTTATAAATGCATTTGTATGATCTTACCTGTTGTAGCAAGAGCTTCTGTCTCTGATTTTCTCAAAAGAAGTCTAAAAATGCATCACTTATGGTTCCTGTTGGTACTCGAGAATGATCTAGTGTGTGAGTTGAAATGCATCTCTTTTCTTATAGGCTGAAGCCATACACCTCTTACAAATTTAGAATGATGGCCACAAATGATGTGGGAGACAGTGCCTTCAGCAAAGAAACTGAGCCAGTTACCACTCTGCAGGATGGTAATACTAGATTCTGTGTGTTGTGCAAAGTGAATTATAATTTTTTAGAGTGCTTTTTGGATCTGTGTATTTGTGAAAGGATCTGAGTAGATAGTAATTTTTTTTAAGTATTTGGAGGAGAAAATGTAGATATAATAGTGGATAGATGAATGGAAGCTTGTCATTCTATTTACATTTTCTCAGATTGATAGATAGACAGACAGACAGACGAACGATAGATAGATAGATAGACAGACAGACAGACGAACGATAGATAGACAGACAGACAGATAGACGAACGATAGATAGATACATAGACAGACAGACGATAGACAGACAGACGATAGATAGATAGATAGATAGATAGATAGATAGATAGATAGATAGATAGATAGATAGATAGATGGATGGATGGATGGATGGATGGATGGATGGATAGATGGATAGATAGATAGATATAGACAGACAGACAGACCAACGAACGATAGATAGATAGATAGATAGATAGATAGATAGATAGATAGATAGATAGATAGATAGATGATAGTTTGATTGAGTCATTAATTGATTGAATGTTTTTGTCTGTGTGTTTAGTGCCAGATGAAGCGCCAGTCATTTTGAACATCAAACCTTCAACCACAACATCTGTGATTGTCCAGTGGCAGGTAAAACATTGTAAAACAAAGATTTAACAAGAGTTTTTTTTTTTTTTTTTTAAAACAAACCAGCCCAAATTTTTGAACAGTAAACCTTGTTGCAGTGTGTTCTGGGATTGCCTTATCATCAAAACATTGTCCAAACAAGGCATCTTAGAAGGCAGCATAATGTTGGAAGAGTCCTCATGTGGAGAGCATGCCTGTGATGCTTACAATGCCCACTAAGTTTTGAAACAGCTTTGGCATGAGTAGGTGTCACAGGAACTTTTCCTGTCTTTCCATTTAGCTGAAGGTTCAGGGGTTCAAATTGTCCAACAACGTTTAATAGCAGACTTGTGTGCAAAGTATTCAGCTGCCCTCTCAATGTTAATTATGTTTGGCAAGCAGGTTCTTAGCCTTACTTTTTACCCTCTAATTAGTTAGCAGTCGTTTCACGTACCTCCTCTATCTATTCACACACATACGGATACATTTACAAAGCTGGCCTGTTTTGACCCCATCTTAATTAACTTTGCCTATAACACTGATCACATACTAAATAAGACACGTCCATAATAGAATAGGAGAGTGAGAACGCATGTTAGAGTGAGTCAGAGTAAGAACAACCAGATCAGGCCTTTACTGACCTGTGGTCTCGGCTAACTTGTCCTCTGTTGATCTGTGCTATCTCCTGGGCTGACGTGTATTGTGCGGTAATTACTTTCTGTCACCGTCTCGAACTGCTAATTAGCTGGCAGCAGACAGCATAGGCACTGTCTTTAGCATTCTTTCATTAAGTAGCATCACAGGTCATATGCTGAAATGTCAGGTGAATATTTCCTAGCCTGTGTTAAATGGAGTAATTAAACGGCAGTTTGCTACTTGGAGACTGACTGAAACTCGATATGTCTGTGTCTGCAGCCGCCTGCAGAGGGAACTGTCAATGGGATTATTGTGGGATATCGCGTGTATTACCGGGAACTTCCACGTGAAAACAGTCCAGACGAGCCAAAGACAGCAACCAACCAATCAACAATCAGTCCTGAGTTCAGAGGTTAGTCTGTCTGTCTGATTGTCTATAGTTTTGTCTGTCTGTCTGTCTGTTATTCTATCTATCTATCTATCTATCTGTCTGTCTGTCTGTCTGTCTGTCTCAATCTATCTATCTATCTATCTATCTATCTATCTATTTATCTGTCTGTCTGTCTGTCTCAATCTATCTATCTATCTATTTATCTGTCTGTTTGTCTCAATCTATATATCTATCTATCTATCTATTTATCTGTCTGTCTCAAACTATCTATTTATCTATTTATCTGTCTGTCTGTCTGACTGACTATCTCTCTGCTTTTCCCTTAACAGCTATAATTTTTGTTTTTAAATGAAATTGTTTTGAATTAGATTTTTTTTTTGTTACTAGGTGAACTGTGTTGTTTTCGTAATGGTACCATATTGCTACTATATATATATATATTACAGTTATAAATATATTTTGTCCATGTTGCGCTACTTTCTGTTTCAGCTGACTGTTTTGTCTTCTGTGCATATTAAACAATGTCCCTTGTGTAATTTTTCTCTCTTATTCTCTTTTTTGCTTCTCTCTCTCTGGGTTTATTTCACAACTCAAACAGCTAAGAGCACTTTTAAGACAGTGAGCAGCCCTTCATTAACAGAATTTGAATTAACGCGTAAGTATATTTTGATATTATTTTAATTGCTGAGTTGTTTCAATAGTTGTAATCTTTGAAGTGTTAACAGAGTCACATTCAAGCCCGAAGGCTTTCAAACTCCCTGTTCTATCCTCTGATCTCCTCTACCTCTATAACAAACACTTCCACTAGTCTTTGCGCTTTGTTGTTTAGCCTCTGGTCCTGTCACGATCTGCTGTGAGGAAGGGGAAAAATGTAAATCTATTTTGTTCTCCACCTCATTTCCACACCCTTTATCTCATATCCACGTCCCTCTTCCGTCGCCTAGTTTTACATTTTTTGGGGGTCTTTTTCTCTGCATTTCTCTAAACTAGTACCTCAACACTCTGCACCTTCCATCTTATTTTTCTTCATCTCTATTGGTGTTTTTCAGAGCTCAGCAAGTACAGACGATACACGATTGTCATGACAGCATTTAATGTTGTTGGAGAGAGCCCTTTAAGTGCACCTGTTGAGGTGTTTGTGGGAGAAGCAGGTATGTTTTGATGCCTTATTAAGATCACTTCTATGACTCAGCTCTAAAACTTGAACCACAAACTTTGGGAAACCCAGAGTGCTTTTTTGAAGTGTAGTTGTTTGATTTTAAATCTGCTCATCGGACCTAGTTGGTCTGGTCTGAGCAATTAGCGCTTTGGTAATATTAACGAGGAATGCATTTGCACACAAGTGATAATTGAATGTTATATGCAATACTTCCTCAAAGTCACACAACCTGTTTTATCTAGTTATGAGCTGTATGGAAAAGAAACGTGAGACTTGGATCGTGCAGTGTAGACCAATTATCTGCACAACCCATTAGACAACGTGCAATGGATCCATTTGCGTGACCTTATTGATAATGTGTCACAGACCAGTTTCCACTGTGCAGCACAGATGAATTTCACCAGCGATGTGCTGTCTGGCATGGTATTAATATAAAAACAATCGGTTATGTCTTAAGTGAAGGTAAACAGACATCAGAAATGTGTCAAAATATCAGATCTATGCTTTACCTCATTGTGTAAATATAGATAGGAATTGCTGTAATAATATACTCCCTATATACAAGAGCTTTCCCGAATGCTGTATATAAGACTATATGACCTCTGTTCAGTCTATAAGGCTGAGTTTGTATGTGAACGTGTGTCGCAGTACATGTCAAACCTAATTTGATTGTAAACTCATCTGATATGTAGAGCATTATGAAAGCCCATTACCTAAGCTAATTTAAAAAATGAGCCATGTGCACAAATCAGATTAGTTTGCACATCTGACCTCTCCCAAAGATCTGAATAAGGGATGGCACATCATTAAATATAGCATCCCTCTGGCGTGACTTTAACACATAAAGACAACAAGGCCATCTTAATTATATATCTCAGTGTTTCCCCTAGGTTTGTGGCTGGGGGGGGCTGTTCCATTTTTTTCCTGCATAAAAACATTAATTTAATTTATCTTTTAATTAATGAAAATTAAACATCTTATTTTTTTGGGAAAATAAAGGGGATTTAATATTACAATTAAAACATTGAAGACATATTTTATGATTGTTCCTTAAAAATAAGGTTTTAATAATTTTAGTAGGCTATTACGTACATTCTACTGAACAATAGGAATATAGTTCTGCCGCAATGTCTACAATTGAAACCCGAACTTTTATTTTGACGGGTTGCCGTGAATACCTTTAGATTTCTGTGTGAGGATAGTTTTACTCAAATGAAACGGTCAAAAGCTCATGAAGTGACTCTCAGAGCAGTTCTGGATATGTTCTGTATTTACGTCCTCATTTAGTGAGGCGGCAGACGTAAATATCACCGCAAGCCTCGCGCGCGCTTCTGTATGAGTAGCAAACAAAACCGCGCGTCTGCACCATACATTAACACAGAGACAGGCAAAAGTCATATTTAAATAGTCGTTTTGTGGCTTAATATTTACAAATACTAGTGGGAGTGGGCTCACTTGTGTGTGCGCGTATGTTTGTGTGTGTGTGTGTGTGTGTGTGTGTGTGCATCGGGGCGGTACGCTGTGCGCATACAGAGCACGCGAATGTAATGTAACTTTAGAGACAGAAATAACATGCCGTCGTGTAAATAAGACAAATAACGTAAGGCTATTTAGTTTGTTTAATAAAAGAACAAGATATTGACCTGTTCTATAGGAAAGGTAACTTTAAATGACTTCTGTTGTGATCTGGCGCTATAGAGAAAATAAAATTAAATAAAATGAACTTGAGCTTCAAGGGGGGCGGGCCGCCCTCCCAAGATAATGGCAGGGGAAACACTGTATCTTTCATTATAGGATTGTAGAATGAGCTGAAATGAGAATTTGACACATACAGCCCAAAGTCACACACACTGACCATGACATGAAGCAACAGATCTATGAACTATAATATATGTGTACAGGCTTGGGGAGGAGTGTGTTTATATATTGAAATGGCTTATAGTTATATACAGAAATTTGCATTTTATTAAAATATGTACTATAAAAATAAATATGAATTCATAAATTAAAATTGTTGCTACATGAATGTATTATGAAAATAGTATAATAAATAAATATTTAACTATTTTACAGGGTTACATCTTTTTTATTAATTTATGCCCACCAAGGCTGCATTTATTTGATCAAAAATACAATAATATTATTAAAATTTGAAATAATATTTTCTATTTTAATATATTTTAAAATGTAATTTATTCCTTTCATGGCAAAGCTAAATTTTTAGCATCATTACTGCAGTCTTCAGTGCACATAATCTTTCAGAAATCATTCTAATATGCTGATTGGCTTGCTCAAGAAACATTTAGTATTATTATCAATGTTGAATACAGTTGTTCTATTGAATATTTTTGTGGAAAATAATATTTTTTTTCTGGATTCATGAATAGAAATTTCAAAAGAACAGCATTTACTGTATTTGAAACAGTTTTTTTGTAATATTTTAAATGGCACTTTTGATCAATTTAATGTATCCTTGCTGAATAAAACAAACAAAATATAATGCATAAACCACATACTCTGTCGACTATTTTATTGCCACAATAGTGGCTATATGAGAAAAAAGGTGAACACCAAAAACTTGTTCTTGAATGAAAAGCTGAAGTTCAACATCTGGCCTGTTTACAGAGACATTATATTTGACCATTTCATTGTGTCAATAAATCACTAAACCTCTTTCCTTTCAGTTTAGTCACTGTCTATTATGCCACAGAGAAATGTCATCTGAGACAGATAGTCTATGAAGTAAATGGTTTTCCCACTGTGGTAGACTCATCCCGTCCACTGTTGACACATGCACGTTTGATTTGTTTGTTGCTCTATTTAAAATCATAAATGTTGTGTGTGTGTGTGTGTGTGTTCACAGCTCCTTCTGTGGCTCCTCAGAACATACAGGTGAAATCTGTGTCCTCTAGTCAGCTGGATGTAGAGTGGCAGCCTCCACCTGTCGAAACACAAAACGGAAATATTCAAGGATACAAGGTGATGATCATTTTTTACCCACATACATAGACAACATATGATCTGTACAATTCACAAATATTTTAGGAAGGCATAAGATGCTGAAAAGAAAAAAATAAATGCATTACAAAGATCAAAGATTTTTGTTTACATAAGTAGTGCAGACAGCTGCAAGAAGGCATCCTTTGTGAATGGCCATAAGACATTAGGTATTAATAATTATAATTGTTTATAAAATTCCATGTTTTTAATTGTCAAATGCATATTTACACCAATAGAAATGACCCATAATTCCCATGCACTCGTTGTGTTTGTTACATTTTACACTATGGGTTTATAATTTTAATGCATGAATACATAATGCTCAGTTCGTTAATCAGTCGTGAGCCCTGAATTTTATGAAAAGTATTTCCAAAATCAGTCAGGCAGTCCATCTGTTTACCAGCATAAATAAACAGTCGTTCATCTGCAGTCTGTCTTCCCTTATCTCACTGTCATCTGTTGATTTCACCGCATTAGCTTCCACTGTTGTTTTCCTATTTACACCATCTGTACATCTGTCTCTCATAGAGATTTGAACAGGAACTGGTTATGAATCCTTCTGTTCTGTCCACAAACACACAAAGTATCAATTCATGGATATACATATTTCATTCAAGTCTAATTTTAGTGTTTGTATGTGTATTTAAAGGATTAGTTTCCCAAAAATGAACATTTTGTCATCATTTATTCACCCTCATGTTGTTCCGAATTCATATGAGTTTTTTTGTTTTTTTTTTTACCTTGCAACACAAAAGAAAACATTCTTAAAATGTACTTGGTTGCTTAATGAATGGACAATACAGTAAACCTCCAAAATATAGCACATATATTATAAAATATATATATATATATCATAAATATAAGAATATACTCTAATTGGGGTCCATATTTTTATTTGATTTTTTTAAGGAAATTAATACTTTTATTCATCAAAAACATTAAATTGATCAGAAGTGACAGTAAACCATTATAATATTAGAAATATTTCTATTTCAAATAATTCTATTTCTTTCTATTTACTAGAAAATCATGGTAAAAATATATCACGGTTTCCACAAAAATATTAAGCAGGACAGTTTTAAAAATTGATAATAAGAAGAAATGTTTCTTGAGCACCAAATCAACATATTAGAATGATTTCTGAAGGATCATGTGACACTGAAGATGGCAGTAAATTGAGCTTTGCCATCACAGGAATACATTACATTTTTAAATATATTCAGATAGAAGGTATTTATTTTAAATTGTAATAATATTTCACAATATGCATTTATGTGATCAAATAAATGCAGCCTTGGTAAACATAAGAGACTACTTCTACTTTTTGATGATTGAAAATGCTTGAAATCTTCAAAATATGCTGTATTGAAATGTGGACATTTTTGGGTGAACTATTCTTTTAAGTATGTCTATGTGTCATTCACTTCTTCTCTCAGATCCATTACTGGGAAAAGACCAGGCAGAATGAGACGGAGAAGGAGCTAGTTTTGTTTGTTCCAGATACATCCGTGCACCTGAAGAACCTGACATCCTACACCAACTACCTTGTGCAGCTGTCTGCATTTAACACGGCGGGGGACGGGCCGCTCAGTGCAGCTCGTGAAGGACGCACCCTGCAGGCTGGTGAGTCCCACTGAGATCCTGTTACGCTCATCCAGACGCATGAGCGCCAGCCAACCATCTGAGACGTGCAAAACATTATCAGACCATGTCATTCTCCTACTATTACTGCTTCCATTGAGAAACTAAATGTGGAGGTTGTTGCTATAACCCCAGTTAAGAGTCTTTAAGCAAGATTTGGCGAATAGAAACAAGTCCAAGTCTGACTAAGCCTTTGATTTAAAAAATGCTGTAACGCAGATGAAATGTATAGAGGCATACTTTGACAATTTGAATTAAAGGGATAGTTCTTCTAAAAAATTCTGTCATCATTTCATTCAGCCGTCAGTCTGAAGGTCTGGAATCCATGGCAGCTTTTATTGGCCAAGGCCCACCCATGAGGCCGTTTGACCGACATGTCAAACAACCAATCACAGTTCATTTCATTCAGCGTCACGTTTCAGGGCATGGAAATGTCGCCACAATAACAGACCGGTGTGTAAAACCAAAGTCTCTTTCAAGGAAAGTCCATTCACTCGGCCGCCATATTTGCAACGCCTCCGGGCCGCTCAGACAAGACCAAGTCCTATCTAAATGAATGGGGGAATCCTGAAATCTCAAAAACGGCTCGCTGAACTCGCGATTAAATTACATATTTCAAATCAGCAATAAAATCTGAAATTAACTGCCCCATGAATGTTGTTTCTTATGCTCAAATAGCGTTTAAAAAGCTTGTTTTTCAGGCTAGACCAGCCAGTGCGCATGCGTAGCTCCAACGCTGCTGGGCCAGCACCAGGTTTCTATGGGAACCGGAGGTTTCTGGGAACCGGAGCCGCTGCAGAGCCGCTGCACGCAACGACTTTACCAATCAACGATTGGCTCTTTCATTTAGAATCAACGACTATCCCGCCATATTCATTTAGAAGGTGGGCACTTTCTTATCCCGCCATAAGTATAGGAGTGAACCGTCTTTGTATTTCTATAGCACTTTCTTCCATTCTTTGGTAAAACTATAGGAGTATTTTGAACCGATTATGCCACAAATTTAAAATATTTCACTATACTTTTGAAAATCCTTTGGTAAAACTCTCGTATTTTAAAGATTATGCCACAAATTTAAAATATTTCACATACTTTTGAAAATCCAGCGTTTAGTTGATCCTGATAAACGCTCGTTTTCACAGTTGTAAACATGACGGCTTTCTTCTTTCGTGAGGGGGTTTCCAGGCGGAACATTAAAGAATGCGACACACATGTCTTCCGAAAATCCTGTATAATTCAACCAATCCGATGATGACTTCGAAACTCCTGAAGTGTTTCCACTTTTGTGTGCATATGCATCAGACTTTCAGCCAACAGTCCGTGGGCGTGACGTCTGAGGCTGAGACTATCATTTCCTCACCCTCAAGTTGCTCCAAACTTGAGTTGTTTCTTCTGTTAAACACAAAAGGAGATATTTTGAAGAATGCGAGTAAACAGTTGCTGGTAGCCATTGACTTATATAGTATACTATGGAAATCAATGGCTACCAGCAACTGTTTACTCGCATTCTTCAAAATATCTTCTTTTGTGTTTAACAAAAGAAACAACTCAAGTTTGGAGCAACTTGAGGGTGAGGAAATAATGACAGAATTTAAATGTTTTAGGTGAACTATCCCTTTAATGTTCCAGGTTCAAATTTTGTTGATAGTGCATTTATTTGATCAAAAATACAGTAAAACAGCAATATTTTGTAAAATTATTACAATTTAAAATAACTGTTTTCTATTTGAATATATTTGAATATGATTTATTCTCGTTATGGCAAAGTTGAATTTTCAGCAGCCATTACTCCAGTCTTCAGTGTCACGTGATCCTTCAGGATTTGGTGCTCAAGTAACGTTTCTTATTATTATCAAAGTTAAAAACATGCTGCTTAATATTTTTGTAGAAACTGTAATACATTTTTGGATTTCAGGATTCTTTAATGAATACAATTTTTTAAAAGAACAACATTTATTGGAAACATTATTAATGTCTTTACTGATATTTTTTGATCAATTTAATGCATCCTTATTGAATAAAAGTATTCATTTCTTTAAAAAAAAATCTTACTGACTCTAAATTTTTTGTTATTTATGGGAGGTCTATGCTAGAATGTTTTTGAGATATGGTTTTACTAACTTCTCTCTGTCTTTCTCCCTAAAGCTCCTGGAGCACCCAGTCATGTGGTGTTTTCGGAGGTGACAGGAAGCTCCCTGAATGTGTCATGGGGAGCTCCTCTGCAGCCCAATGGAGTGGTGGAAGGCTACAGAGTGGTCTATGAGCCCACCGCACCAGTTCATGGTGAGCAGAATATAAGGAAGAGTAAAAGAAAACATGCAGTAAAATCATTATTCTAATTGAAAAGAACAAAAAAAAAGTCTTGAATGAAATGTTTTTAGTTTGGAGTACAGCTATATGTTATTCAATATTCATAAATTCCGATCATTTGACAGGTGTCAGTAAGACAGTTACAGTGGAGATCAAGGGGAACTGGCAGCGCTGGCTGAAGGTTCGTGACCTGATGAGGGGTGTGATCTATCGCTTCAAGGTTCAGGCCAGAACTATTAGTTACGGACCCCAACTGGAAGCCAATATCACCGCAGGACCAGTGGAAGGTATGCGTAAATATGAATAATAATGCATAATAATACTTCCATAATAAATCCCACAATAATCGGGGAAGAAAGAAACATCCCCTGCAGTTACAGACACCAATGCTGGAGGCTTTCTTTGGATTAAATTAATTGTTGAATATGAAATGACAGCATGTAACTAGTGCTTTTCTAAAAAACACTTTCCTAAAACCTGGGACCTACCAGGAAGATGGCATTTCATTATTTTAATTCTTAGAATTAGTTGAAGATGAAATTAAAATAGGGCTGCGTGAACTTCATGGTTTGATTAGTGCACTGTAATAGGATTGTGATTTCATATAGCCTTTGAGCAATTGTTCATTCTCAAGACAGCGCCTTCATTGTGGTGGGACGCTGGGCCTCACACAGACAGCCTTCAGTTTAAAATGTTCTTCAGATGAAATGCAGTTGATTCATGTAGGAACGGTGGACTCTGAGTGGTCAGAATGGATTATGGAGTATGAGCTCTTGTGTAATTGGCCAGAATTTTGAGCAAACTACAGTGTCACTAGCATATAGTCCATGGTACTGAATGTTTCATTCATATACCATGGTATTAACATGGTACTCCAGGGTATGCTACCAGTCTAAAATGTGAACATACCAAGTTCAAGTTCAAGATTTATTTGTCACATACACGATTATACAGAGAGTATTAACCAGCAGTGAAATGTGAGTCAGGTCCGCTCCATGGACAGTGCAATATTATAGAATACAACACAAAGAAGTATACATAAAATGAAATGAATAAAAAAAGGATATAAAGAACAAAATATAAAATATAAAATAATGTGCATGATAGTATACTGTAGACTTAAATATTAAGATAAGCATGACTGTACAAGAGAGGAATGTGCAAATAGGTTGTGCATGGTTGACATGTAGCAGCAATACCAAAAAAAAAAAAAAAAAGATACCAAAACACAGAAAGTGATGTGTGCAAATGACACTGTCAGTATGAGGTAGAGAATAAGTGAACATACTGGAGTAAATGTATGTTTCTGGTGATAACCTTAAAGACCTCGTGGTTGAATGTAGCTTTGTAGATAAAGACATGTTTCTACAGAATTTCTTTGCACAAAAAAGTAAATAAATAATAAAACATATTTACTTAATTTATTAATTAGTGGATGAGTAGGATCAAATAGCAAAGCAAATGTAGCCAATGAGTTTCCAATATAAGCATATAGGTTAATTTTGTACTTATACATTTCTGTACTGTATTTGTTTTTGTTTGTTTGTTTGTTGATGAGTAAGACCAGGTAGCAAGGCAAATGCAGCCAACAAGTTTCCAGTATAAAAATGTTGATTTTCTACTTAACAATAATTTAAATAAAATAAATTAAAAAGGATTGATTGATTGACTGACTTGCAAGCTTACTTAACATTTTTATATATATATATATATATATATATATATATACACTCATTCCCTGAAAAAGTAAGCTAGCAAGTGTATTTAAAACAAATTTCTTTACAGAACAAAATGTAATTAATTTCAAATGTGTGTATATGTGTGTGTGTGTGTGTGTGTGTGTGTGTGTGTAAGTAATAATTGTTTTGATTGATTGTGTAAGTTTCATAATGTTGATGGCTTATTAAAAAAATTAAAATAAAAATACAGAAGGATTACGTAGATAAGCAACTTTTGACTTCAAAAAAATATTTTAAAAATACCATGATTTTACCATGGTACATATCTGTATAACCATATCCAAATACTATGGTAATACTATTGTAGTTTTTCCTAGTGATATGAGTGTTTTGGTTGGTGATTAGTCATTGGCACTAGAAAAATAAACAGAGAAAGAAAACATTCTGTATCTGTGTTACAGGGAACAAGTAAATTGAAACATGACATTTACAATCAGCTAGTTTATTTAAAAGGTGAAAGGATTTGTGGGAAATGAAGTGTGTTAACAGTATACTGAATGTGAGTGTTGTCAGGTCACAGTAGGCAATAAAGAACATGTTTTGAAGAAGATATATCCCTACAGCTTCAGTGTGACCTTTATGCAATCTAAACCACTTTAGAACAGCAGTGCAGCCTGTCTTACGATCCTTAGTTGCTAAAGTAGTTATTCAGTTATAAAAAATTCATCATTTTCCTTCCATCAGCCTAAGGTTTGAAGCCTGTACTGCAGTCTGAACTGTTATGATTGATAAAAATGGCCAGATCCATTTTAGGAACTGCGGTTTGTGCTGTTATTGATTATTCAGAAAGGAATAATATGCCTTATATTTCATAGGCTCCCCCGGTTCACCCTTGCAGACCTCAGTCACAAAGTCTGCATCAGCTTTGACGCTTCATTGGTCAGAGAGCACAGAAGGGGCGGGACCTGTGACAGGATATGTCATTGAGGCTCGTCCATCAGGTAAAATAGCATTTCCTAGTCCCTCTCCTGACTTCAAATCTACCCTTGACTTCCTCATTATAAGTTCTTCATCTCGTGCATTACATGGTGTTGTAATACTAGGCTTATTCTCAATTAACCTTCCTCTTTTCACTTCCACCTCTTCCATCTTTCTTCTCCTCTGTGGCAACCAATTACTCCCCCTCCCGTTTTTGAAATCCTACTTTTCCAGATGAAGGATTGTGGGATACGTTTGTCAAGCATCTCCCACCTGGCAGCTTCTCGTACACCATCAGTCTGGACCGCCTACGCTCAGGTGTGGCCTATGAATTCCGTGTCATCGCAGTCAATCGTTTTGGTTACGGTGATCCCAGTCCACCTTCCACTGCGATGTCTGGTAATCTTCCTCATTATATCACACCACTGCATTATATTCAACAGTGATGCGAATGACAACCCACTCAACAGACTCTGTGTGTCCCACAGCTTTGTTTTTGTTTAGGCTACATCACTTTAGATACAGTATTTACCCTGACTAATGACAATTCCATACATCACAATTCATTTTTCATAATTTTGCTGTTTAGAGTATGGACATTAGTATTCCACTTTATTTTCAAGCATCTGGGAGGCATTCAACTTCAGTGAGGATTTTTGAACTGTGGAACACTGTAGACTCACTTTGTGGCCTCTACTGCCATCTAGTGTCAAACAACTGAACATTCACTCATCCATAAATAAAAAAACTGAAAACTTTAGTGCTGTTGAAATTACTACTACAACATTATATTATATTATATTATATCATATTATATTATAATGTGTATTTCTGAAAGAAGTCTATTATACACACTGAAGCAAAATGCGGTAAAAACTGTAATATTGTGAAATATTATTACACTTAAAAATAACTGTTATCTATTTTAACATTAGAAATATTTTTAATGTGCTGAATTGCTGGTCAAGAAACATTTCTTATTATTAATAAAAATGTTGAAAACAGTTGTGGTGCTTAATGTTTCTGCAGACACTGTTGTACATTCATGCTGAATAAAACTTTTTAAAAAGCATTAATTTGAAACACATCTTTTGTAACATTACAGATGTCATTACTGTAATTTTTTATAAATGTAATGCATTTTTGCTGACTAAAAGTATTAATTTCTTTAAAAAATAAATGCAATGACCTCAAACTTTTAAACTGTAGTGTATATAATATAATAATACATTTTTCCCATGATGTATGAAATGTCAACTGTAAAATTGCCATATGTTGTATTGTAATGCAGAATTGTTGTCTGTTGTTGTAGCTCTGTCTGAAACACCTTTCTATGAGGAGTGGTGGTTCCTGATCGTCATGGCTTTGATCAGTCTCGTTTTCATTCTGATGGTTGTGTTTGGTTTGCTCCTGTTGGGACAGAACAAGAAGTACAGGAGCTGTGGAACAGGTGAGACTAAACAGAATAATATAAACTGATAATATACTTGTATTGTACTGAAACTGCTTTGAGCACTGAACATTCTGTTTTCATTTACTCACTCTCGTGTTGTTCTAAACCTGTATGAATTTGGGCTAATTGTTAAAACCGTAATAGGCAAAATAATGGATATTAAAACTATCTAAAGGGATACTAAAACATGTTTATGGTAACTGAGACATCAGAGGGTTTTAGACACTTCTATAATGGTATTAATGTGGTATTTTTAAGGTACCAAATAGAGCATTGTGGAATAGATCAAAATACTGTCACCTGATACAATCACTGTACCTTATGATACCACCACAATACTTCTGCTTCCTACACAGTTTCTGGAAGTCTTGCTTTAAAGATTTTAAGTATTTGTATTTGTTCCATCTGAGTCACTTGTGTAACTGTTGGGGGAAAATGTAATACTATTAAATACTAAAAAATGTAATAGCTCATAGTTAATCAGTCAACACATCCCAGTGTTTGTTGTCATTACTTGGATGTAATTCCTCCCACAGGAAAACACATCACTACAGTAGAGGAGTCTGTAACTCTTGACAACGGTGGCTTCACGGCTCTAGAGCTGAACAGCAGACATCTGAACGTGAAGAGCTCTTTCCTAAAGAAGAATGGAACAAGGTGGGGTTTCATCTGAACTGCTATTAATATATCAGAAAAGTCTATTTTTCTATTGAATTTAATGATATTTATCGATTTTAAGTGATTTTTAAGATTCAGTGAAACATCTAAATTTCGGTAACACTTTATTTTAGGGTCTCTTAACTAGTTGCTTATTAGCATGCATATTACTAGAATATTAGCCAATTATTAGTAGTAATTAAGCACATATTAATGCCTTATTCTACATTACCTTATTCTACATCCCTAATCCTGCCCAATACCTAAACTTAACAACTACCTTACTAACTATTAATAAGCAGCAAATTAGGAGTTTATTGAGGGAAAAGTCGTAGTTAATAGTGAATAAGTGTTCCTTATTCTAAAGTGTTACCAAAATTTCTACTATTATAATGTATCACCATATACAATTTTTCTTGAAATAACTCTTCTGTGGATATGTGCAAGCAGTTTGTAAGAATGTTATGCTATCTCCAGATCTCCTCCACGGCCCAGTCCAGGTGGTCTGCACTACTCTGATGAAGACATCTGCAACAACTACAACGGGGCTGTTTTAACAGAGAGCACCACCCTCACAGAGAAAGCCACTGAGCTGTCAGAGTCAGAGGTGAACACACCACACCAATAACACATGACTACATACACATAAACAACATCCATGTGGGTACGATGGAGTTTTAGAGACACCTTATGTCTTAATCATCATTACATCGTTTGAAATTCAGTCAAGTGTGAGTTGCTTAAGGCAAATTTACTTATTCTGAAACAGAACTTGGTAACACTTCAGAATAGGGAACACATATTCACCATTAATTAAGAGTTTTCCCTCAGTAAACTCCTAATTTGCTGTTTATTAATAGTTAGTAAGGTAGCTGTTAAGTTTAGGTATGGGGTAAGATTAAGGGATCTAAAATATGATAATGCGGAGTAAGGCATTAATATGTGCTTATTAAGTACTAATAAACAGCAAATATGCATGCTAATAAGCAACTAGTTAATAGTGAGAATTGGACCTTAAAATAAAGTGTTACCCAGAACTTTAAAATGTTAAACATATGAAAATGAAAAATAAATAAGTTTTTTTTATATATATATAAATAATTATTTGAAATGTAGTACAATCACATGAGATGAATACTGCTGCTATATCGAACATACTGTTGCTCTTTTGTTGGTTTGATTGCTTCTATTGTCCTCATTTGTATATGATTAAATGTAAATGTAATGTAATATCTGAGGCTGTTTTATTCTGCACGACTAGTCAAAGGTTTGGGCACCCTTCACTAAAATATATTTTTTAATTGTTCCAGTTTGAAACCCTTTTGATATAAAGGCGTACCTAAATGCTTGAAATTAGTTTGGTATACAAAGACATTCTGCTTACAAATTAATTTCTTTATAAAAAGTAAAATAATGGAATAATAACTACAAATTAAAATAGTAAATAATTTATTATTTAGAAATAAATTATAAATGAATTGAAATTGCATTGAAATTGACACATTAAACTGGATAAATGATTGTAGAATAAATTAATAATGTTAATAAATATTATGCAAAAAGGGTATTTTATGGAGCCCCGCACCTGAAAAAATTTGATCGTGGCCATGAATTAAGAATTTGTTATTTGTTCATTGGACGTGACCACAACACAAAAGAAAGGACAAATTGAGTACAATGTAGCCACAATTTATCTAAAACGAGGGAATGTATTAATAAGTTGTGGCCACATTTTAACTAAAGTGAGGGTACAAATTAATAAAACGTGGCCACAAATTAATAAGTCAATGTCTTTTCACCACTGCATGAGGCTCAGTTGCATCTCTGCAGTGGCATCTGAAACTGAAAACAACATTGCATAATGCTTCATCCATGCCAGTAGGTGTCACTATAGAACCTAGGACCACCATTGTATTGATCAGCCAACAAAAACTTACTTTGTACACCTTTAAACACTCAGGTCACATCCACACTGTAACTTTACTGTCTGCTCTTTTTCTCTCTGGTCTCGACCCGTCCCGTCACTCCTCGTGTAAAGGTCAGCGACAGCGACTACGAAGACGAGCAGCCCAAGCACTCATTCGTAAATCACTACATGAGCGACCCCACCTATTACAGCTCATGGAAGCGGCAGCCCAAAGGAGTGAAGACCGGAGGAGGGTACGAGGAATGTGCCATGACGGATGCAGAGGGGGGGTATTATCAGACTGTGGTGACCCAGCACAGCGTAGGGGGCGTCTACACCCCCACGGGGCAGCCCGCACCAGGAACACGCACTCCAGTTACTGGCTTTTCCTCATTCGTCTAATGAACCGATGACTTGAAACAAACGAGGAGGCTGGAGACTGGAAGTTGAGCCCTAAAACGGGACGAATCAAAGTGTTGTGCTGGTTATTACGGCAAAGAATGCCATACAAGTTTCTCATTTCCCCCGAAATGTCTATTTTAGGCCTTCAAGGAAGGGAGGAGAGCATTGAAGTATCTTATTGTTAATGTGTTAATGATTTTGGGTGGATTTTGGCAGATTAACCGTGACCCAGAAGAAGCGGAGACTTTGCACTGTGAGACTCTTTAGTAAGAGGTGGTATTAATTTTAAAGACTCAAAGACCCTCAAAGACGGATGAAGGAAATTCCTTTGTTATGAATTCCCGTTCCATAGCAACCTTCCGGGATTAGTCGTGATGTGTGGGCAAACACACGCTTGAGTGATTCATTGAATCTCGCTCTGATCTCCAAAACTCTAATTGAAGTTGAAACATCAGCGGAAACTTGTACAGTGTGTGGTAGACTGGAACAACAATGTGTTTTGTGTGTGGTTTATTTTCATGTTGGGGACGGGCGGCTTCGTTCTGGACAAAAAGCAGCACTGAAAATACTGCCTTTGCACACGTATTGCTCTCTTAAACCAAAAGAGTGATGCTTTAAGCGGGAAAAGAAAATGTGTGCTCGCAACAGACCGTTTTCTTAGGTTAGCAATACTGTATGTAAAATATGCTGTATGTGTGTATATTTTTAGGATCAATTTTGTACAAAAAGGAAACGTTTTTACTGTAGAGTAGATTTGTGCCAAGTCGATGTAGTTCTTTAGTGATGCCCATCATTTCAGCAAGTCACAATCCACACTGTTTGTTTGACTGGCTTGCAGTGTATGTACAATCCAGTCACCCAGAAAGATGATAAGAAATGTTTAACAATGTCTCTCTATCCCAAATATACACAGATTTCTCATCTCCTTCAGTGTTGAACAAATATTTATTTCAGTTTGAAAGAACATCAGTCTTAAATTAAATACATGAGATGGAAAGACGGGTGGTTAAAGATCTGGGCTGGTAAATAAAAGGTTATAATGCTATAGTGATACATTCAAGTACTCCTAAGAATGAATCAGAAATTATAATTATGTTATGATGCATATTCAGGTCATTTTAGATAGAGAATAAAAAGGTCTCGACTAAACTGCACCATCAACAGTCAATGAGAACTTATGATTGATTGAAAAATGCTTATAAAAAGCAATATTGTAGTTGACATGCTCTTAAGTTGGTAAATTATGGAGGTCTATAATTATGACATACAAAGTCTAAATTATGAGATACTAAGTCATAGTTATGAGATAAAAAAAAAACTTTTGACAAGGCCACAATTATGAGATAACAGTTATGATATAAAATGTCAAAATTATGAAATGTCAAAATAGAGAAAAAAAATGAAATTATGACACAAAAAGTCATAATTATAAACTAAAAAGTTTTCTTAAGTTAAGAATATGACAAGTCAAAAATATGAGGTACTCGATAAGTCGAAATTGAGATCAAAAGGATTAGGATTTTGGTATTCATCATAATTATGGGTTCAAATTTTGACTTTGTATATGATAATTATGACCTAGTATGATCATAATTAGTACTTTCAACTTCAAGGTGGCATTCATGCTCACTTAACTCGTAAATATGATCATTCTGACATGAACTCAACATATGGCCTGAAACGTACTCTACAAGTACATGACCAACATTACAAAACATTTAGGGGAGTAACGGCGCCCCCTTCAGCACTGAGATTGTAACTGTATGAGCATCTGCGTGCTTCTGTAGAGTATGTTTTGGTGCCTTAAGAGTTTTATTCTTTTCTATGCATTTATTGTTATTTAAAACAGCGAAAAAGACACGGACAGACTTCTTGCTGTGTTGAAAATCCAAATGGAAAACACCTTACATTACTTACAAAGACAGAAAGTGCTATGCAAAGTGTTATTGACCGGAATGAGCCAGAGAGAAGAATATGCACTTCAAAGCAAGTTATTAACACTTTGAATTGCTTTGAGAAGTTGTTACTGAAACTTGATGACTCCTACAGCTGTATTATTCACAATGCATTATAAATGAGCATTATGCATTAAACTGGATTACAAAATTCAAATATTGTACTAAATCTGCAGTGTGCACATTGTGACGTACAGTAGGCTATTAACACAGCATGGCCCTAAACTTACCCAAAAGGAAAGAAAAAATATATATTATGTTGCCCTTTAAGAATGTTTATTATTATTATTATAATATTTATGTCATCATAATTTGGATCATTTGCACAGGAAAGTACCACTCACATCCAGCTAAAAATCTTATTTATTATAAACAAATGACAAGTAGCCTAATATTGTGTTCATATTTTGCTGCCATTATTCCCAAAGCAAATTACCTGTCAGTTTTTTTATATATAACATATTGTTGACTAAATGCCAAAAAGAGTCACAGTGTGTACTGTGTGTAAATGATGCAGACTGCAGAAATGTCATCTGTATTCATACAACATTCACTGATGAGATGCGCAGTGGCCCCAAACATATTTGGACACTTAAGCTACACTTAAAAATGTATGAATGTTTTTGCGTTAGATAACAGATCATCAAAAAAATGACATCTGCAAACAAATGGCACTAGAGCTTTTCTCAGAATTTATGTTGTAAACAAGTGATGTTTTGGTTTGCTTTTTGTTTATATAATGCATTGACAATAATACATTTTTAAGTGTGGCGTAAATGTCCAAATGTTTTTTCTTTTCTTTTGCTTATTGTAGGAACACTGTATCACTGTAATTTGCTGATATTGAGGCTTCATCATTGTAATGCACTTGTTTTGATTACTATGATTAAATGGATGAGGTACATATTTCACAGAAAATGTTATTTTTCTTTGGTTCAACCACACTATTCATTACATCATGCTCATGCTGTCCAGGAGTTTTTGTAGAACAGACTGTCCGAACAGTTTTTTGGACGTGATCAAATGAGGTATGTGTTGAGGCGATGGGTGTCATTTCTTGACGTTTGCATTGGTTGCTATAGTAATGCAGGATTCAACACATTTGACATTGTTTCAAGTGAAGTGACTTTTTTTCTATAACAAGTGGATGCAAGCTGGCAGTATGAAGAGAACTGTCACACTGGAAATCTATCCTCTGTTATGAACATCATAGCAGTGTAGAGACAGTGCAAGCAATATATGGCATATGCTGTTTATTTGGTGTTGCTATATACATACAGCATACATACGTATGTACTGTATATATACTTATGTAGTGAATAAAATACTATGCGCACAAAGGACTGGTTTCCTTAAACATGAAAATGAATTCACCCTCAGGCCATCCAAGATGTAGAGTAGTTTGTTTCTTCATCAGAACAGATTTGGAGAAATTTCGCATTACATCACTTGCTCACCAATGGGTCTTCTGCAGTGAATGGGTGCCGTCAGAATGAGAGTCCAAACAGCTGATAAAAACAAATAATCCATAAGTAATCCAAATGACTCCATTCCATCAATTAATGTCTTGTAGCTGGATGTTTGTATACAAAACAAATCCATAATTAAGGCGTTTTCATTTTAAACCGTTGCTTCTAGCCAAAATACAACTCCATAGACCATAATAACACTTTTTCCAGTGTAATAATGCTTCTTCCTCCTGCTCTCACATCAAAATCCACCAACATATGTTTGAGCTGTTTTTTTTGCATGCAAACAGTGTTTGATCTGTTCAGATTTCTCTTCTGATTCAGACAAGATGAATATTTCACTGCAGAAAGCAGTTTTAGGGAAACAGGACTTAGCCAGAAGCAACGTCTTGATGGATTTGTGTCTTATAAACACACAGCTTTTTGCTTCACAAGATATTAATTGATGGACTGGAGTTGTGTGGATTATTGTGATGTTTTAATCAGCTGTTTGAACTCTTATTCTGACGGCACCCATTCACTGCATAGAATCCATTGGTGAACAAGTGATGAAATGCTACATTTCTCAAAATCTGTTCTGATGAAGAACAACTTGGATGGCCTGAGACGGAGTACATTTTCAGCAAATTTTCATTGTGAAAAATGCAAAACAACAACAATAGAACTTTACCTGGTTCAAGACTATTCCATTTGAACAGCAATGAATTTAATTCAGTGGCCATTTCAGTCTTGATGCGTGGTGATAGATGTGTGAAAAATGCATCATGAGGAAAAAAGTGTTTAAATGAAAAAAGATACATTTTATTGGCTTGTCTTACCTCACACATTACAAGGGCGCTGTGGTTTAAATCTCCATGTCAAATGGGACAATGCTTAAGTATACTCAGTTTAACTAATACTTATTGGCATCATTTTGTAGGTCTCAGATACTATGATGGAAGTAGATGACATGGCACAACACTATGTAAATGTCTCTTGTTGAAGCCAGTTTAATATTTAATCATGTTTAAGGTCATGTTTGCACAAAGAATTCAAATGAAAACAATATACAGTAAGTGTCATTTAAGAAGTGCCTTGCCGTTCTAGAGGTACATGAAAATTGTTTATATTAATATCTTAATTTGTAAGCAGACAAAAACAGAAATCATTCAGATCATAAAGCATTCTTAAAATGGTATGAGCAGTATGTTCCTTTAAATGCAACAGTATGTTACACTTTTGCCCAAATGCTTCTTGTTCTCAGACTGACAGATCTCTGAACAACACCATATGGCACTGCAGTGAAAGAGTTTCTTTCATTTATTCCATCAAGAGACTCTCTGCCTCCACCAAAGCTCTCTCCATTTCCTCCACGTCCAAAGTGAACAGTGCCCTCTCCTGCTGGAGCTTTTCATCCGCTTCCGTCAGGTCCCTCATGATGTTCTGCACTTCCTACAAGCATTCACAGAGAAGCAAACAGAGACTGACAAAATCCTCACTGAACCCGTTTTAGGTCATGCCATATTCCAGTAGTTTTGGAGAGGCACACTCAATAACATTTAGAAGGATTAGAACATTTCAAATTAATATTTTATCAGCTGTGGACCTGGCGTTATGATTAATTATACAGCCTCTAGCCCAGCAGAGCAGAATGTGTGTAATTTCATCCTCATATAAATCAGTCTTAGTGAAACATTTGTATTAATGTCTGGTCAGTGCCGCAGGACATTCAAATCAGGATAAATAACCCAGTATTTTTGAATATAAAAAAAAAAAAAACACTCATACTCACCAGTAAATTGGCTGCATGCTCTTCTGCCGTCTCACCAAATAGTTTCAGCTCAGTCAGGAGATTTTGAGAAACCGTCTACCATTAGAAGAAACAAAATGGACAGAAAATTAATAATACATTTTCCAGAGTAAAGGTTTAACATTAGCCCTGCACTAAACAACATTGTCACGATGGATTCTCCATGTGAAACATGCTATAGACCAGAATTAGGCTTTGTTTGTGTTTCAGAATGCAGTCTTATACATCTTCTGCATAGTAACACAATAGTAATCAGACCATAAAAGCAAATAAATTGGTGTTAAAGCACTACAGATGACTGTACAATATGGATGATTATATAATCAATCCCTATTATATGTCCCTGTAGTGACCATGGGTCCATTTATTAGCATCTCATGTTTCCAAGAGTTAAACGATTTTAAGAAAAAGTGATTACTATTGTTTCCTTTTTGAAAAATATGAATTTATTTTTTTTCCTTGACTTGTTTAGTTACTAAGATTATACAGGCTTTTTGCATTCATAATCTTCAAAAAATATATACAGGTATATGTGTGTGTGTAGAAAGGCATATAAAATGTATTTTTATTAAAAAGTCACTTATTATATAAACAAACAAAATGAATACAGCATATGAAAGTATACAAATACAGAAAAAAAAAAATAGTTACCATAACTTTTTTCCTTTGTTCTTCCTTCTGTTGAGCTGTCTGGCCCAACTTTTCCCCTGAAACTGAATTTGAGGTGGTTTAGACTACAACAACTTCTTCATGTGTCAATCCAACAGAGTTCAAATAAATTATAACCTGGGTCAAGGCTTTCTGCAACAAGGAGGACATGACAGTCTCGCAGCTGTTTTTGAATTTCTCGATTTTCTCCTTGGAGGTCTGTGCACCGCTGTTCCAGGTCAGTCACAGTTCCCTTAAGAAACATAAAAAACATAAATCTATTTGACTCTACTGACTACAACAACTGTTCTAAAATATCACTGTACACCATAAAACAATTACTGTATTTGAGTAAAACACTAGATCAATGATTAGTGTAATCACCTTCATTTCCTCAAGCTGTCTCTGCAGGTCTTCGTTTGTTGAAGTCAGGACTCTATTCTGCTCCCTTGTGTCATTCTGTTGCCCGTATCTTGTAGATGGCCTGAGAAAATCAAAGTAGTATGCATTTACATTTTCAAACAGACTAGACAGGTCACCAAACTTGGTCCTGGAGGGCCGGTGTCCTGCAGAGTTTAGCTCCAACTTGCCTCAACATACCTGCCTGGAAGTTTCAAGTATACCTAGTAAGACCTCGATTAGCTGGTTCAGGTGTGTTTGATTAGGGTTGGAACTCTGCAGGGCACGAGTCTGGTGACCCCTGGACTAAACAGCAGTATCATACCAGCATAACTGCATTTTTATTTATTTTTATTTTTATTTTTAGTCATTTAGCAGACGCTTTTGTCCAAAGCGACTTACAAATGAGGGCAATAGAAGCAATCAAAACCAACAAAAGAGCAACAACATGCAAGTGCTATGACAAGTCTTGGTTAACAGTACACGTAGCAAGGTATTTTTTATTTATATATATATATATATATATATAAAGAAAACAAGTAGATAGAATATAGAAAAAAGAAATCTAGTTTTTTTTTTTTGTATTCAATGATTTCACACATACATTGGTACTTACACTTTCAGAGATCTGTACTGGTTCTTCCTAAAACAACATAAAAACATATATATAATGGTGTTTACAGTAAAGAAAATATTTGCAGAACTTTTAACAAAGATAAGTTACCCACTTATTTTCTGTGTCGTTCTTGACATGTGCAGCCCTGGATGCCACACTGGGCTGTGCAGGAATCGCTGTGTCTTTTATCTGAACTCTCTTCATGTCTGAATACAGCTTTCTGGAGAAACAATCACATAATATTTAAGCAAAATACTGATCGCGCAGATGGGAGAAAATTAGATACTAAAACACTGCCTGTATGAATTGCATTACCACCATGAACGTAGATAATGTAAAGAAATTATGTTTCGTTGAACTCAGATTTTTTTTTAGATACGTTAATAGTATAAAATCGCATCATGTTCATGTCATACTTCGCTTATGTGTCTCGTCAAGTCAACTGACCATTTTTCTTTCCATAAATGCAATGCGATTTTTTTTTACCTAAAAGATCTCACATCGAAAATCAACGGTAACTGAAATGATTTTAAAATAAAGTATGATGTATAATAAACTTACCACACCAAGTTAATACGGATCAGTAGATAAAAGCGCCATGAATTTTCAAAATAAAAACGTCACTTCCGCCTCCTTCTGCAAATTCAGATCAGTGTTTTCGACTGAAATTTGTATGCAACGTTGAAACTAAATGTCTGTATATAAAACATTCATATATGGTTGTAAGATTCTTAAATCGATCATATATCCAACCAAAGTTCGCTAAAGAATGTATTGTGTTATATTTTATTTAAATGGTTATAATATTCCTCCGCTCCACTAGAGGGCGCGAGAGGGACACGTCATGTGGAAAGTCACGGAGCGTGCCGCGAGGAAGAGACGCGGCGGTTGAGTTCAAATTTTAAGAAGAAAAAAAAAAGACAAGCAGCGAATGGAGGGAAATTAAGTTTAGGTATTGCGCTTTATTAATCTTTTTATTCAACTGAAAATCTGGCTTTTATGAAAGTAAGACATGTTTAAAGTCATTGAAATGCCGAGAGCTGTTTGTTTTCTTCAGTATAATGTTGTTGTTGTTGCTATGTTAGCTCATAACGACGGAGTATGTCTAGTCACAGCACACACTGAAACAAAACACGCCTGAGGAAATTCAGAAGTGTTACTATAATGTAGATTACCTTTAGAGTGATTTTAACAAACCACCTTAAACGTTATTATTATTTTTTTTAAATATTGCGTTCCTCACTTTTGTTTTGTTTTTTAGATTTTGTGAGCTGTATCACTCAAATTAATTGAAGATGGAGCAGCTGAATTTAGGGTAAGTTGATCTCTTATAGTGTATCCAATTTTTGCAGGTAACGTTAGGAGTCACGTAGACCGAGTCGACAAGCAGCTTTGGATGAATAATGCAGTCTTGCACTTATTGATTGTATAAATGATTGAGTCGGTCTGCGCATTTTCAAAATGTTCTTTTATGGGTTTTACTGTACTGAGCGTATTTAAAGTGAAGACAGAACTCCGTTAATGTTTTGATAACTTTTTCCTTTTGCTTTGCTGTAATGCAAATGCCAGAACTATTGTATTTGTATTTTGTAACTATGACCTCACCTCTTAAACAAATCTGATATTTTGCCATCTAATATTAATCGTTTAGGCTTTAGTAGCCTGGAAATAAGCTCAGATCGCTTGTCGTCGCTTACTTTTATATTATTAGATCGCTTATTTTTATAATGCCTGTTTAAATGCATCTGTGTAAATAAGCATGCATAAGAAGATATTTTGAAGTTGATAATTTAGTTACTGTCATGCATTGACGTAATGCAAAAAAAAAAACCTTATTGGGCTTGTAAAATTGATTTCAATGTTCTTAATTTGCATTAGATAAAAACATTTGATAAATAAATACATGTAATGTAATAAATGTCCATGTTTTATAAGTAAGTGGTTTCTTTCCAGATAAATTCCACAGTATGTTATCAAAAAACAACTTGTATAACTAATCTTTTTTTTTTTTTCAGCAATGAGGCAGTGAAATCCTCAAGAAGGAGACTGTCTTCAGTATGTATTCATTATGTCACTGAATTATGTTTTTTTTGAAGATTTATCCTTTCCATTGTTTTTCTTTCTTTTTTTTTATATGATCCTTCGGTATCTTTGCATACTAGTTTAGGATGAATATTAGGATGAATATATTTCAGTTTTTTAGTAATGGAAGAATGTACACAATAAATGATAGCTCGATAGGTGTACCACACCTATATTCACTCTGTTACAGCCTGCAAGAAATGTTGAGCCTTTTCCTCTTCATTTTCTTAAATTTCTAAATGTCTCGACATAATACAGTGCCCCTTGATTGTCCCCTGACAGATTTTGAAAGCTACTCGAACATCTATGATAATACATGGAGCTGAGCAAGAAGAACAAAAGGTTGATTAAGTTACTGTGTTTTGAATATACAGTAATTTTTGTTGTTGTTTACATTTTTTTTTATGTGTATATTTATGCAGGAGGAAATTGTCAAGCCTTGTTGAGAAGAGGAGAAATTCACGAAGAGTGAGTTTTGCCACTACAAATAATGTTCGAGTCTTTATAAAGTAAGTGCAATGATGTCGACCCATTGATTGGAAGATACAAACATAAATTACATAATAATTCATTTATGATATTTAAAAATTTCACAGTGATGCAAAGAGTGAATCTCCTGTTCTAGCTGGTAAGCAGTTTATTTGTTTTTGACATGTTACCTGAGTTAATTTGTGGTTCATGGTTAAGGATTATGTGTACCAGTTCTCTCAAATGAAAAGCATTAAATATTTATTTTGCATATATAAAACATTTGCACGCTGTTAATTTACTTCATTGTGTTTTGTTAGATTCAGCAGGAGATAGACCAAATGAAAAGTAAGTAATGGCTTATATTTTTTTTCATTTGTTTTCCAACTTGTTCAAGTTGGACATGTTTAGGTGCTTTTCTACCGTTAGGCCAAAATGCTTTCCCTACTTAATCTTTCCAATCTGGCCCAGCAGCACAGATATCTGTGTAAAAGCAGTATTTTATGATTTTGTGCATGTAAAGCTGTAACTTTCTTTTTTTTCCTCTAATGACAGGATTCTGCATTTTGTGGATGAGGGAAGTCACCAAATCAAAGGTAATATTTTCATGGAAAAGATGTCCAATTTTGCTGACCAATTGAGACATTGTGCCCTAATCTTGTTCACAGTGCAAGTGGTTTTATTCAAAATGGGAGTGTGTTGACATAATTCGAATAAGTGATGTTCACTGTACTACAATCTACTGATTTCATGCATGTATTTACATGCTTCCATCCTGCAAATGTTTTTCATAGTCAGACAGTGAACCACTAAACCTTTCCATTTCTTTCAGGCCTGGATACTTTGTTGAACACTCCTCTTTATCTGTCCCAGCATAAGGTAATTACTAATCTAAGACCGGAAAGGCAAACATATTATGAATTTCAGGCTTTTGCAATTTGACATCCTTGATTAAAGTATATGTATGCTGCCACAGACATTTAATTTGGAGAGTGTGAATGTACAAGGCCTGATTGTCAATAACTACTTGTGCGTTTTTGTATTTGGCATTGATACACACCTTTTTTTGACATACACTGATTATTTTGACCTTTCTCTCTCAATTTGTAGGAGAATTTTTTCTCCGATCCAGTCTTGCAAGATGACTGTGTGGATAGAACAATGCTGCTCGGAGAGGATACTGGATACATGGATATTACTCAGAGTCACACAATCACAATTGATAAGGATGATGAAATTGAAGAAGAGACAAACCCAGATTTTAGTGTCAACATGGCTCAGACAATCCTTGGTGATCTGAATGTCGCAAGTCAAAAGGGTTTGCCACATGAAGCAAAAGCAGAGAGGAAAAATGCTGCCAACGACTCAGACTTCAGTGCTTTTCTCGCCAGTATGAGCTTACCCACTGTAAATACCATTAAGCCCCACTATTCAGAAAATCAGCTTGGTAATATCTTCAGTTCAGCCAATACAAGCACATCGGATATTGATAAGGAGAATCACTTGCCATCTTTTTTAATGAAGCAACATCCAGGTGCCAAGGGTAACCCAAAACTACCTCGGGGACTTCAACGAAGACGTTCTCGTGTTGGAATTGTTGAAGACGATGATATAGAGGCAAACAAGAGTTACACTGTTGTAACTGAAAACAAAAATAATGCTCAGCCTTTTACACCCTCTGTTTCTGTAAATCAAAGAGGTGTTGCATTCATGACATCTGCCTTTTCGAACATCCCAGATGACATGGAGCTCACTTTGAACCAGACTGCTGCAATCAATGTTAAAGTTACAGGAAATATAATTTGCAATGTCCAGGCTGCTCTGGAGCCCAGTACATCCCATCATTTCTCTGAGGAAGACGATGCAATGGAGATGACGAGGGCATTTGATGTATCTGTTCGCGAAAAAGACCACACAATGAGTATGAAGGAGCAAGCTCAGCCTTCAGTTCCTACAGTAAGAAGGATGTCCTCCTTTAATACGATTGGAAATGGAGAGACAACAGATCAAAATAAAGATGGTTATTTACAGAGCAATCTCTCAGTCGCCCAGACTACTAATTCTGATGATATGGGAATGACAGGATCATTTGATGTATCTGTTAGAGAAAAAGACCACACAAGTATGAAGGAGCCAGCTCACCATCCAATTACCAAAGTAAGCAAGATATTCACGTTTGATTCTTTTGGAAATGGAGAAATAGTGGATCGAAACAAATCTAGCAACAACTTTATAGCTCCAACTGCTAATCCTGACGATATGGAGATGACACAGTGTCAGACTATTGTTCTCAAGGTCAAACAATCAAGTGGAAACAAGCCATTCAGCAACACAAGGAAGAGTTTGCCTCTTGTACCTTTATCCAGATCTGTTCGAGAAGATGAGCATACAGGCAATATGAAGGAGGAAGCTCTGCGTCCAGTTCTCAGAGTAAGCAAGATGCCCTGCTTTGATTTAGGTGGAGATGGATTGATTATGAATCACAACAAATCAGGCCACCTCCCAATATCCCAACCTGCAAATTCTGATGAAATGGAGATGACACAGTGTCAAACTATTTTTCTCGAGACCAAGCAGGTCAATGGAGACAAACCTTTAAACAACTCTAGGAAGAATTGGCCTCATACTTCAGTATCTGGACCTGAATGCAGTGATGGGATGGACATGACTCAAGCATGCACAGGGCATATAATGGTAAATGCTTTTCCAGCCTCCAATAAGAAAAGAGGCGAAAGCATTCTGATGCCTGCCACAACTTCATCAGCTCAACATAATGATAGTGACTGTATAGACATGACATGCCAACCAAGTATTTTTGATAGGATTTCTACCCCAAGTCCTGATGAAATGGAATTGACCAGATGCACCACTATTAACATTGACTCAAACCGTACCTGGTTAGGGAGTGCTGTGGATATCACAGGTACAAGAAGAGCACCATTCTCTGCTAATCAAACAATCACTGTGGTTGAACCTATGGAGATGACTGAGGTACCCATGGCACCAGTCAGTGAGCAAAAGTATAAAGCTTTTATGACTCAAAGAAAGTCAGGAGCAAGAATGATGCCCTTGATGTGTGATCCTGAAAATACTGAAGCTGATAACCATCAGACTGATTTCTCCAACCCTGATGATATGGACATGACACAATGTCAGACTGTTGTGCTTGAGGCTGAAAACTGCAAGAGGGCCAAACCATTCAGTAAATGCAGGAAGAGTTTGAACCTTGTATCTACATCCTCCAGTCCTGATGTTGACAGTATGGAGATAACCCAGGCACTCACCAGCAATATCGTGTTAAAGAGCTTTATATCCAATGAGGAAAGTAAGCATGAGAGAAATCTGTTGCCTGTAGCGCAAAGTTGTCAAACACACGATGAGTCTGACTTCATGGAAATGACAAGTCAAGTGAGTGCATCAAATCTAGCTATTCCCTGTGTTGATGATGAAATGGAACTAACAGGATGCAACACGATTGCAATTGACTCAAAAAGCACATTGGCAGCAAGTGCTACAGAGATCAAAGTGCATGACAGTGCACTTTGGGCATCAACATCTGTTTCTAGATGCACCGTGTCAAGTGAAGAACAAAATGAAGTGAGTGAACCTGCCAAGTGTGCTATTAACCATGTCTTCCCCTCAAAACATGTTTTTGATCTTGATGGCAAAAACATTAAATGCAACAACACAGAGACAATGCCCTATGGCCCAGCTGACATGCAAGTGGACAAAAATTGTGAAATGGCACATCCAAGCAATGTGATGACGACTGATGAAGACAGTGATATGCAGGTTACAAAGGTGCTTACAATGCCTATTGAAACAGAGCAAAGTGTTTCATTTAATGAGAAAGAAGAAGCACAGATAAAGACTTTTTGTGGCTCTAGAAATGAAGAGGGTCAAGCACTTTGGCTTAACAAGGAACAAAGTACAAGCTCAGTTCAACTTGAAGGTTCCTCCTCAAATGAGTCTGTAGTTGATTCCTTCATTATAGAAGAGCTGCAACATGCAAAAGCAAGACGGAGAAGTCTAGCTGATTTTCAAATGGAGCTTATCAACATGTCAAGGCGTATCCAGGAAGAGCAAAAAGTGATAACAGGAAGCACAACTACACCTCTGCCTTCTTGTTCCCTCCCTGAGAATTCCCTTAAAGAGCAGTGTGAAATGGAAATTTCCAATAAGCCAACTTTAAATGTCACTCCTAAAGTCAAGCAAATAAATAATTCTGTTCAAAATGAGAAGACCACACCTTTTAGTCTTAAAAAGACGGCTTTCTCATCAAGGTTGTCATTGTGTGGTATCGTACCAAAACTTCCAAAGCGAGCTACAGCTGTAACTCCTAACAAAACTGTGACCATAAGTACTAATGATTTACAATGTCTCCTACTAGAGAAACATTTTGATATTGCTGAACAAAATAGCAACTGCAAAACAGTCAATATTAATGATGAAGAGTTGCCTGAAATGAGCAGCGAAGAAGACTTGTCAGGGAGTCTTGAAAATTGGCCAATTAACAAGCAAGATGAACTGGATAGTTCTTTGGTTGTACCTAAATATGAAGAGCCTTTGGAGAATGATGTCTTTGAGTCAGACACAAGCACAAGTCCTTGTTTTAAAAGGCCACATCCAGAGGAAGACCCTATTACAGCAGATCGAACCAAGAAAGTCTGCGTTTCTGACATGGTAGGCACAAAATGTTAATCATTTTCACTTTAATACTTTGTTTGCTTGGTATTTCCTGCTACACGCTTAGAGGATGTTCTGTAATAAAGTGTTAAGCGTGGGCTCCATTGTTGTGAATTTTTATGCTAATGCTTAAGATTCTGTCTCCTCAGGGGCCTGACTGTCATGAAGCTGCCGTACAGTGGGAAGGTAATTTTACAAGGCATGCCGCTCAGAATCCCAAGGCAAAGACAATTGAAGATACAGGAGTGTCTGAATCCAGTGAGTTACTTGTGTCAGTTCTCAGACACAGTGAAATGCACTTTGCAAAACCATTAAGAAGGTTTCGATGTGGTATATTTATAAGACAATGTGATCTGCTTTACAGCTCTCAAATACTCACAGTTTGACTCTCATATGGATGGGACGCTGGATCACGTATTTGATTTCAGCAAGGTAGCATTATTAACACACACTCTCATAATACCCCATATTTAAAAGGATTTTTTTTTGTACTGCCGATCACTGTTGCTCATACTTAAGGGATTTGAAGAACAACCATAAATGTTACACTTTGCCCTGTAACTCGTCCCATATTGTAATTGCAACAGACATGAATAATACTTTTAAATATGTGAATTGTTTAGGAAAAGTGGGCTTTGACACACCAACATATTTTGCATGGGAAAGCACTACTTATGACAATATAAAAGTATAGTTGTTTATCTCATTCTTTTATTTCCAGAAACTTGAGGACAGAAGCATCACAGTGAATGAGTTCCTAAGCCACTTTGGTATCAACTTTGTTATCCACAGATCTAGACCAAGTGCTCTTCCTGACAGTGTAAGTGGTCTGATTTTCTCTTGTTCTCTTTGTGAACAAATGTGATGGTTGTAACACATCCTTCCTTTTTCAGTGTAGAGCTGGAGAGACACGCACCATGGAGGATTTGCTCAAAGAGAAATACATATATCACCCCAAGCAGAGAGTATATGAGCAAGACTGTAAGAATCTCACAGAGATAGTAGAGAGGTATGTACCAGTCTGGATTTGATAATGCTGACACTAAAGACACTACCACTGCATAGTTGTGCGTGTGTGTGTGCACGTTTGACTGACATAAATTATATATTTATATATGAAAAATTACATTCTATATTTTTTAAACTAATTTCTTCATAGACTTAAAGAACAGATGCCTGAACAAGAGAAATCCCTGGGATGCATTAATGGAGCCCTTCAGCAAGAGTTATGTACTCTCTCTGAAGAGCAAGTATGTCGTTTTTATAGCCAATCCTGGGTCATATTATGTTAAATCATTAAAATCACAGTTTATATTGTTCATCTTTGAGATTAAAACTTCATGTATGTTTGTTTTCCTCAGTTAAAAAGCTTTGGCTCCAAGTTGAAAGAGCGAAGAGTTTACTTTGGAAAGAGAAGCAAAGCACTTTCTCATGAAATGAAAGGAGCCTTGTACTCAGAGCTCATCAAAACAACACGGGTAAGAGCATTTTTGATTCTTTTATTATGTTGATTTTGTTAAATCATTTCTCAAAAAGCCAAATTATTCTTTAATCTAAATATTCTTAGTTTCTATTCTAAATGTCCTGATTTGAAAAAGTCTTGATACATAGACCCTAGGAAATTGATTGGAGCACACTTTTATTTCCTTTGTGTGCATTTACTTTTAAAACAGGAATTAAGTAGGGAAAAATGAAGAACACAACCTTTTTAAATGATAAAAAATAAATGTAATAAAATAGCCCTTATTCTTCAGTTAAATCACTGCTGCTAGAATTTAATTGGATGTAATGAGTAAGTGCAAGATTATCAGTCTTCAGTATTATCTTCTGTTTTCCTAGAAGAAAAGGATGTAATTTTGGGTAGTGTTTATCTGTTAAATGTTGTTTTTGCAGATAACTTTTTATTAACTTTTAATTTTGTTAAAGTAATACACTAGTGCTAACCGACACTGACTAAAATTTTAACCGCTGTGCATCTGTATTTTCCCCCAATACATTTAGGATGCAAAACAGAGTCTGATACTTAAAATCAAAGAGACAGATGAAATGATTGAAGACTTGGATGGATGCATTAATGATTTAGAAACTGGTATGGATTTCCTTCTTGCCTCTGTTTCATGTTTGAATGAGTAGAGCATAAAGTACTACATAATCATATACTAATACCTGCAGGTAAATAACTCACTCCTTCTTCTATACTAGAACTTGCATCTGTAGAGGCCATGATTATGGGAGATCATCTTGATGCTCCTCAAACCAGACCAGCCTTAAAAGCCAAGGAAGAGGGTAAGTGTGCTACTATATTATTGAATTTTATGAATCTAGTAAGGAAGATGTAATGATTTGTCTTTTCCTTATTTCCTTGTTTTTCCTCTCTCTACTAATAGAATTACATAGGCTTAATACAGCTGTCACGGAAAAAGAGAGGTACTGTATACACCATAGGAAATGATTAAAATATCGATTTTTTTGCTGAATACTAAAATTCTAAAAACTTTTTAGGGAAATTGGTGAGTTGGAGATTCAGCTGAGGTCTTTGGAGAGCCAACAGGAGAAGTTGCAAGGGGAATTCAGTAGCCTTAAGAATCATCTTGCAACCTTGAATAGGTATTTGTTTTTCCTTCAATTTAAAACTGATTGCAGCAGCACTTTGGCACCCTGTCTACACTGCAAGCGCAGCACATGAGTGACACTAACAATTGTAGAACTCTCCTATCATAATCAATTCAGCTGTTAAAGAGCAGCAAACAATGCAACATCGCTCACTCGCTGTGAGGACAGCTTTGTTGATTATAATCGCTTGCTAGCTTTTCTAGCACGCCAGCAGACAAGCTCGCAGAAATGACACTTCCATGCTTAACCCATGTGGTTTGCTAATTTTTATTTTTGCTAAATACTAGATGTTGCGTTCAGTATGTTTAATATTATTGTTATTATTTGACTGCTGTGCCTAGCACATATATATATTTATGTATTGTGATGAAGGTGTGATGATTTGTCTTTCAGTTTGAACGAGTGGCGTCTTGATGCGACAGATGAAAGGGGGGCTTTGTTTACCTTCCTTCACAAAACTGTGCATTTGCAGGTAACCCTGCAAACACCTGCTGGTGAGTTGATTATCGCTTTATAATTACTCCTAATGGTTTTTCGTCATTATTGTCACATAGTAGGATAAAATATTCTCTTGTCTATTAGGATTAGGAAAGGACTGGGTGACTGAGGATGTGGAGCGAAATATAGATGTAAGCTTCCAGTTACACCTGGAAGGTAAGTGAACAATAAATGAAATTACTTTTTTTATGTTTCCATTTAATTTATTTATTTTACATTTAAATATTTAAAATACACTTTGTATGGATCTCCCCTGACAATTTTTTTTAAAGTGGAAAAATCTGAGTGTCATGCAAGCATGGTCCACAAGTTACTTGCACTATACTATCATTCTCAAACCCAATGGACACAGAGGTACCCAACAACCCGACATATACCAGAGGTAAACACTAACACTACAAAGTACAAGCATTCAGTCTTTAACATTCTGAGCCATTGTTTTGCTACAAAGGTGTGCACTGTGCAAGATCTAGTCTGAATAATATATGACAAGAAGTCTAAATGCTGTTGGATAATTTCTCAACAGCTGCTTCATGACATTAGTTTGGTGGTGGGTCGTCTCAGGCTCTTGGGTGAGGAGATTCACCAGCTAAAGAAGTGGGGTGGATTGAAGCTCCGCATCCTGAAGATCACCTGTACAGACACACGGTATGTTACACCTTTTACTAGTTTTTATTCGTGCACTTTTCCTTGGCATGTTGAGCCATGTTGCTTATGTGGATGACACGGATTCAAGTTTTTACATTGTCTTAACCTCTACATTTCTAAAAGACCAAAAGCAACAGAAGCATGTGTCAACTTGAAGTTTCTGATGCAGACTTCCTTTTAGAAAAGTTTGTAACCATAATGACAGATTAATGAAACTGTAATCATCTGTTTTTGTTTTTCCTCTTTCAGAGTTCATGTCATCTTCTCAAGTCTGAAAGCATTTGAAAAGTTTGAGTTAAGTCTGATGGTCACTCCAGACTATCCCTTTGGGCCACTTCACATACAGGACTTCAAAAAACATGTTGGGGATACAAGGTTTGAAAGCAATTAACATTTTTAGATCACAACAAGTTGAAATGTTGTTATCTGGCATTTTGAGTGGAGATAACATCACCTCCATTAGACAGGATTGTTATTAGAAAGAAATATTATGAAGTCTCTAGGCAGCGTTTAGTGAAACACAACAGCTTTTTACATCTAACCGTTCAAAGAAAAGTACAAAATATTAAAGTAATATTAATTGTACCTCAGTCTGTTATACAGAAACATTGTTTATGACTAGAGTACTTTATAGCACAGTTTCCTATATACCACAGACTAATTTTCACTTATGTACTGTAGATGAAATGCAGTTCACATTGGTGCTGAGAGTGACAAAATTTAGAATAAATCAAAAGCAGTTCTCTCAAGATCATTCATCAGTATGTGGTCCATGGTACATTGAAATTGAAATATTACCAACAGCTACAGTGATGTTCATTTGATAAAAGTATTCACACTGCATGTTTATTTTGTGTTGATATTGTGTCTGTTTTATGCTTGCTGTCTTCTGTAGGTTGAGTCAAATTGAAGACATCATATCATCAATCAAACCAGCCAAGAACTATCTGACAAAAGTCCTCAAGAAGATTCATGATGACCTCCTGTTCTAGGATCTCAGGCCTTGTTTAATCTGTTCTTTTCTGTTTTTTAAATGTTTGTATATATTGATGTTTGTATAAGCAAATAGATAATAATTAAAAATGTAGCCAAAAACCACATCAAGTTTGCTGGCATTCTTTACTTTTCTTGGCTTGTTACGACTGGATCTTTGCCTCATGAATCCAACTAATGGAATATGATGTAATGGAGCCTCAGATGCTACTGCTGATAATTACATATGAAGAATGCAGGTAATCTTGGTTATTGGAGTGAATGATGGGAATGATGCTCTTATGTCCCTATTTGTACTCTGCTTTGTGTGGGTGTTTATTATGGTTTGAGTTCAGAAATATATAAAAATTTGCAAATGTTCCTCCATTTAAAATTACAGATTTAATGTCAGATTAAAAATCAGACAACCAATGGATAAAACCATGTCCTCACCCTGAAAATCATTCTCTTAACATAATTAAGCCGGAAACTAACCTGTTTACAAGAATTTAAGATAATTAAATCACTGTAACGTTATTCCCAACGTCGGTGGCAACAGACTGCAACTCTTTATTGTATGTCATCTTTGAAAGGGCTAGTTTGGCCTCGAGCCCAACCAGCAATCTCCTACATAGACGTGAACAGAAGAATGATTTGTATTGCGTAGAGCTAATAATTTGTTACTGTCAGCTAGCTGTCAGGTAATCAAGATTTAATGCCGTGACACCACAGGAGACGATTTTAGGAATGATCCTGACCTTTGACAAGACTTGTACTGCATGGAGATAAATGGATGGGCTCTGTTCATCTCGGAGAGGAAATTTTGTGCAACATAGAATGCGCAAAAACTGTGACAGTGAAGGAATGTTCCTGTACACATGAATTGCAGTGCAGCCTGATTTTTAAAAAAAGAAGAAAAAAGTGCAATACGACTTCGAACCAATAGTTCACCCAAAAATTAAAATGTACTCACCTTCAGGCCATCGAAAATGGAGATGAGTTTGATTCTTCATAGGAACAAATTTGGAAACATTAGAACTACATCACTTGCTCACCAATAGATCCTCTGCAGTAAATGGTTCAGTTAATGTCTTGTGAAGTCAAAAGCTGCATGTTTTAAAGAAACAATCCATCATTACAGCTTTTTAACTTTAAACTGTTTTTAGCTAAAACGTGAGTCCATAATCTACACTATATTGCCAAAAGTATTGGGTCGCCCCTTCCAATGAACAGGTTTGACTACTTTAGTAATTTCTATGAGTACAAATCTTAATGTTAAAGCATATAATGATATTCTAGGAAATTGTGTGCTTCTAATATTATAGCAACAGTTTGGACAGGACCCTTTTCTATTCTAACATGACAATGCCTCTGTGTATAAGGCAAGGTTCAAAAAGAAAATTATTGATTCAGTCAGTGTGGAAGAATTTGACTGGTCTACATAAAACCAAGTCCTAATCCCAGTTTAACACCTCTGGTGTGACTGTATATGAAGACCTTGAGCCAAAAACTCATCACCAAACACCAATGACGTTGGCAACTCGAACCTTCAGCTCCCTCCACAGAGTTTCTATGGGATTAAGGTCTGGAGACGGGCTAGGCCGCTCCAGGACCTTAATGTGCTTCTTCTTGAGCCGCTCCTTTATTGCCTTGGCCGTGTGTTTTGGGTCATTGTCATGCTGGAATACCCATCCACGACCCATTTTCAATGCCCTGGCCCTGACGGTACATGGCCCCGTCCATCGTCCCTTTGATGCGGTGCAGTTGTCCTGTCCCCTTAGCAGAAAAATACCCCCAAAGCATAATTTTTCCACATGTTTGACGGTGGGGATGGTGTTCTTGGGGTCATAGGCAGCATCCCTCCTCCTCCAAACACGGCGAGTTGATGCCAAAGAGCTCGATTTTGGTCTCATCTGAGCACAACACTTTCACCCAGTTCTCCTCTGAATCATTGGCAAACTTCAGACGGGCCTGTACATGTGCTTTCTTGAGCAGGGGGACCTTGCGGGCACTGCAGGATTTCAGTCCTTCACGGCGTAGTGTGTTACCAATTGTTTTCTTGGTGACTATGGTCCCAGCTGCCTTGAGATCATTGACAAGATCCTCCCGTGTAGTTCTGGGCTGATTCCTCACTGTTCTCATGATCATTGAAACTCCACGAGGTGAGATCTTGCATGGAGCCCCGGTCCGAGGGAGATTGACAGTTATTTTGTGTTTCTTCCATTTGCAAATAATCGCACCAACTGTTGTCACCTTCTCACCAAGCTGCTTGGCGATGGTCTTGTAGCACGTTCCAGCCGTGTGTAGGTCTACAATCTTGTCCCTGACATCCTTGGACAGCTCTTTGGTCTTGGCCATGGTGGAGAGTTTGGAATCTGATTGATTGATTGCTTCTGTGGACAGGTTGTCTTTTATACAGGTAACAAACTGAGATTAGGAGCACTCCCTTTAAGAGAGTGCTCCTAATCTCAGCTCCTTTCCTGTATAAAAGACAACTGGGAGCCAGAAATCTTGCTGATTGATAAGGGATCAAATACTTATTTGACTCATTAAAATGCAAATCAATTTATAACTTTTTTGAAATGCATTTTCTGGATTTTTTGTTGTTGTTGTTATTCTGTCTCTCACTGTTCAAATAAACCTACCATTAAAATTATAGTCTGATCATTTCTTTGTCAGTGGGCAAACATACAAATTCAGCAGGGGATCAAATATTTTTTTTCCCACTGTGTGTGTATATGTATGTATATATACAGGTACATCTCAATAAATTAGAATGTCATGAAAAAGTTAATTTTTTCTTGTAAGTTATTTCAAAAAGTGAAACTTTCATATATTTTAGATTCATTGCATGTAAAGTAAAACATTTCAAAAGTTTTTTTTGTTTTAATTTTGATGATTAGAGATTACAGCTCATGAAAGTCAAAAATCAGTATCTCAAAATATTAGAATATTTAGATTTGAGTTTCAATTAATGACCATCCCTACAGTATAAATTCCGGGTATCTCTTGTTCTTTAAAACCACAATAATGGAGAAGACTGCTGACTTGGCAATGATCCAGAAGACGAACATTGACGCCCTCCACAAAGAGGGTAAGTCACAGAGGGTCATTCCTGAAAGGTGTGGCTGTTTACAGAGTGCTGTATCAAAGCATATTAAATGCAAAGTTGACTGGAAGGAAGAATTTGGGTAGGAAAAGGTGCACAAGCAACAGGGATGACTGCAAGCTTGAGAATACTGTCAAGCAAAGCTGATTCAAACACTTGTGAGAGCTTCACAAGGAGTGGACTGAAGCTGGAGTCAGTGCATCAAGAGTCACCATGCTCAGACCTCTTCAGGAAAAGGGCTACCAAGCCACTTCTGAACCAGAGACAACGTCAGAAGCGTCTTACCTGGGCTGTGGAGAAAAAGAACTGGACTGTTGCTCAGTGGTCCAAAGTCCTCTTTTCAGATGAAAGTAAATTTTGCATTTCATTTGGAAATCAAGGTCCCAGAGTCTGGAGGAAGAGTGGAGAGGCACAGAATCCATGTTGCTTGAAGTCCAGTGTGAAGTTTCCACAGTCAGTGATGATTTGGGCTGCCATGTCATCTGCTGGTGTTGGTCCACTGTGTTTTCTGAAGTCCACAGTCAACGCAGCCATCTACCAGGAAATGTTAGAGCACTTCATGCTTCCTTCTGCTGACAAGCTTTATGGAGATGCTGATTTCATTTTCCAGCAGGACTTGGCACCTGCCCACACTGCCAAAGGTACCAAAAGCTGGTTCAATGACCATGGTGTTACTGTGCTTGATTGGCCAGCAAACCCGCCTGACCTGAACCCCATAGAGAATCTATGGGGTATTGACAAGAGGAAGATGAGAGACACCAGACCCAACAATGCAGATGAGCTGAAGGCCACTGTCAAAGAAACCTGGGCTTCCATACCACCTCAGCAGTGCCACAAACTGATCACCTCCATGCCACTCTGAATTGAGGCAGTAATTAAAGCTAAAGGAGCCCCTACCAAGTATTGAGTACATATACAGTAAATTAACATACTTTCCAGAAGGCCAACAATTCACTAAAAATGTTTTTTTTTTTTTATTGGTCTTATGAAGTATTCTAATTTGTTGAGGTAGTGAATTGGTGGGTTTTTGTTAAATGTGAGCCTAAATAATCACAATTAAAAGAACCAAAGACTTAAACTACTTCAGTCTGTGTGCATTGAATTTATTTAATACACGAGTTTCACAATTTGAGTTGAATTTCTGAAATAAATGAACTTTTCCACGACATTCTAATTTATTGAGATGCACCTGTATACAGGGGCGGACTGGCCATCGGGAGAACCGGGAGAATTCCCGGTGGCCTGGCAGCCAATTTGGCCCCCTGCCCTGCATTTTTTTTTTTTTTTTTTTTATAACTTATTATTATTATTTTATATTGTTGTTGTTGTTTTTGTTGCCTACCGAATGCACTAAAGTGATTATTTCCGAATTCGCCATTCAGTAATAAAACTCTAATAAATCATGCCTTGACTGGCAACGCGATTCGCCTCGCTCGCTCTCCGCGCCTCCGCCAAAAGGAGGCGAGACTCTAGAATGGAGTGGAAGCGCTCAGGTGGAGCAGAGAGGCAAAACTGTCCTGTTCAGGGCTTCAAGTGCAGGTCAGTTACATCTGTAAATAGACTATTGTAGTTTTATCTTTGTTTACTTAGTTAAACATTAAACTGCTAGCAAATGTTAGCAGTAGCTGTCAATTACTGCGAACTTAACAAAAGGACATAATAACTATTGTAAAGAGAAGGAATTTAGCAGATAAATATTCACATAGTTTTATAACGGGTTTAGGAGGAGTTATGGCAGACAACAACACAACCCTTAGGAAAATTAACCGTGGTTTTACTAAAAATAAAACCAAAAAAACATGGTTACTATAGTTAAACCATGGTAACCACAAATTAATAATGGTTTTGCTGCACGATATAGTTTCACCATGGTATTTGTAGTAAAACTCTGGTTATACAAATAGTAATCAATCCACCAAAAACATGGTTACTTTTACCATAGGTCTAATAATACCATGGATAATTTTCCTTAGGACCATACATGACCCATGATAATGCAAAAACATATTCAATTTTAAGATTTTCCTATAAAGATATATTCAAGATGTAGCTATTATTGTGCTAATTTTGACAAGATAAAACAATAATGTAATACTTATTTTTTTCTAAAATAAATGTATACTATGTGCAAACAAATTACAATGAGGTGGCTGTTTTGCAACGAGGTGGCTGTTTTGCAACAAGGTGCTGGAAAAGTGACAGGTGCAAGAAAATTTGTGAAAAAAGTAAACATACACATGAGAGACATAGAGATGTCAGGGAAAATGAAGAGACTAAAAAGGAAAATGTAAGTTCAAAAGATAACCTTTAATTATTTTGCATGGCCCCAGCCTAGGAATTGAAACTTTTTTATGCAATGATGATGATGTCCATACAAAAAATATTGTTGTCCGGTTTCAAAATTTGTTGTGGGTGTATGGGATGGCCTGGATGAGAGTGAGATTTCACGGCCTGAAATTTTGTTCCAGTCCGCCCCTGCCTGTATATATATATATATATATATATATATATATAAAACAGCTTTTCACAGTCGTGTGGGTTACCTGTGGATTATTGTGATGTTTTTTCCAGCTGTTTGGACTCATTCTGATGGCACCCATTCACTGCAGATGACCCATTGGTGAGCAAGTGTAATGCTAAATTTCTCCAAATCTGTTCTGATAAAGAAACATACTCATCTTGGATGACCTGATCGGTGAGCTAATTTAAAATTTGGGGTGAGCTATACTTGTGAGAGTATATTATACATGTGCAATATTATTACTTGACCATGTTTGCAGAATCCTCCTTCTGAAGCAAGACTTTTCAGCATTGAAAACCAACATACAGACTGACTGGCAGTTGTTCCACACCATTTGCTTGGGTACAAGTGAGAATGATGGATCGCTGACTCCTTGTGAAGGTAAATTTATATAATACTCTGTCTATTTTTGTCTTCACTATTTGATGCAACCAATGTTAAGCCATGTAGAGTGCATTAAAATCATATAGAACAGAAATAGTCCATTCACATATCAGGTTGAGGCTCTAAAGCAGTGGGCATGTTTAAAAACGGAAAATGCAAGCCATGCTTCAGTGATCTTTAATTACTCAGTTCATGTCATTTGTCCCACAGCATTAGTGTGATTTTATAGCAGAAACTATCAGCTCTCTGATCATGATGCTATCTGGACACAGTCCAGGAAATGGAGAATGAAGAGGAATCTAGTTGGCTATGGTTGATAGGGACGGTGCTTATTACCACGTCACAGCTGACATCATTCTGTGATTTACATCATAAAAGAATGTCCCCTGCAATTACAGAGATGTTAATAAAAGCACTTGACCTAACAGGGCACAGACTGTATTTAAAGGCCTGTATTTAGATGAAAAGCTATTAGCAAACAGTTTTGCTGTTGTAATGTTACATATTTCTGAGTGAATGGACTACTTTTATGATGCTTTAGGTATTTTAGAAAGACTCTGCTAAACTTTGATTCACCTCCAAATGCATCTAATATTCAATTTTTTTTTTTTTTTTTTTTTTTTTTTGGAGAATGAATGTGCTTTTAGACTGTTTGCAAACACAGCAATGAATTCTAAAAGCAGAAATCTTTCAGAATGGTTTTAGTATTAGGCTTTTATATGCATGCATGCACTCTACTTGTTTGGCATGTACTCTACTTGTTTTTAAGCCCAAATATTGATATTTTGATTTTGATGCAATGCCCACAGGCTGGGTTTATTGAAAGATGTGCTGTTGCAGGTATCCGGCTTATTAATCCAATTTTTGGATATTTTTGTTTTCCTCTTCTCATCAGTTTGATTTGGTTACTTAAAACATATCCTGTGGATGTCAAAACATGTTTACCGACTTAGAGCTATATTGCTCTTATGTTAATGAATCTGTGTTTGCTGCTTTCGTGAGCAGGCAACAGATTGTTTTTGTTTATTTCATTTATTTGTTCTCTGAAAAGACCTTCAAAAGACAAACAATCCAAAGACATAAGAGCCGGACAGGCTTTTTTTGAATTTCCATTAACTGAATCACAAAGTACACTGGGTATAAAGCCTTATTCCTCCTTGATCAAATATTTTACTGATATCATGCCAGTGAATTCTATTTACTTGTTTACGCTCCCCATGCCATTACAATAATCAAGCAGAATTGAATTTTATTTATGTTTCTCAAATGCTCTTGCCATCTCACTAGATGGAACCCAGAGTGGTGTTTTAGCTGAGACAGATCCCATATGGATGCACATATTGATGAGTCTACTACACCTTGTATATTGAAAAATGCCTCCCGAAGTGTTTCTATGCAGCAATAAAGCTTGATGCAGGCTCCTGGTCTTATTATGCATAATTGTATCTGTGTATGTTATTTCAAAGGAAAAAGGTTGTCTTTATGTTTTGTGAAAATGTAATAACTTGCTCAGCAAAAAAAATCCATCACCAAGGTCACATGAAGAGGAAAAATAATGTAAACATAAGGTTTGTTGTCAGCTTGTTGTTTTGAACATGTAGTTTATTTATACATGTGTGTGTGTGTGTGTGTGTGTGTGTGTGTGTGTGTATAGATATATATATATGTGTGTGTGTGTATATATATACATACAGTCGTGGTCAGAATTATTGACACCCTTGGTAAATATGATCAAAGAAGGCTCTGAAAATAAACCTGCATTATTAATCCTTTTGATCTTTTATTTTTAAAAATCACAAAAATCTAACCTTTCATTGAACTAAAACAATTGAAAATAGGGGAAAATCTCATTATGAAATAAATGTTTTTCTCAAATACACGTTGGACACAATTATTGGTACCCCTAGAAATTCTTATGAGTACAATATCTCTGAAGTATATTCCCATTCATATTTACAATTTTGAGCACTCCAGGGGGATTATGAACATGAAATTGTCCAGTCATGGCTTCCTGTTTCACAGAAATATAAATAGGAGGGAAAACAAAGTCCAAATTCCCTTAATCATCCATCACAATGAGAAAAACCAAAGAATATATTTCTGATGTGCAGCAAAAGATAATTGAGCTTCACAAATTAGTGAAGTAGCTTTAAGAAAAGATGTTGTTCAACACCACATGTTGTTCGGGAGGGTTTCAAGAAAACTTCTCCTCACTCATCCAAAAACAATCCCCAGCATATTCAGTTATCAGACACGACTGGAGCTTCAAATGGTACTGGCTTCTATGGTCAGATGAAACTAAAAAATGAGCTTTTTAGCAGCAAACACTCAAGATGGGTTTGGTCTACACAGGGATAAAAAAAAGTACCCCATGTGTACAATGAAATATACTGCTGTATTTTTAATGTTGTGGGCCTATATTTCTGCTGGAGGTCCTGGACATCTTGTTTAGACACACGGCATCATGGATTCTATCAAATACCAACAGATAAAAAATCAACAAGTGACTGACTGTTAGAAATCTTATAATGAGCCATGTTTGGATCTTCCAACCGGACAATAATTCAAACACAAACCTCAAAAACAACACAAAAATGGGTCATTGGGCACAAAACCAAGCTTCTGCTATGGCCATTCCAGTCCTCTGACCTGAACCCTGTAGAAAATGAGTGGGGTGAACTGAAGAGAAGAAGCACTGTCATGGAGCTGTGAATCTGAAGGATCTGGAGAGATTCTGTATTTGGTCTCAGATCTCTTGTCAGGTGTTCTCTAACCTCATCAGGCATTATAGGAGAAAATTTAGAGCTGTTAAACTGGCAAATGTCGGTTTCAAAAAGTATTGAATAAAAGGGTGCCGTTAATTGTGGGCAATGTGTATTAGAGAAAAAAAAATGTTCATAATGATATTTCCTCCCATTTTAAATTCTTATTCTCCAATGAAAGGTTAGATTTTTGTGATTTTTTTAAAATAAATGATCAAAAGGATTAACAATGCAGATTCATTTTCACAGACTTCTTTGATCATATTTACCAAGGGTGCCAATAATTCTGACCACGACTGTATGTATGTATATATATATATATATATATACTGTATATACAGTATATATATATATGATTTAAAATATGATTAGAATTTAATAAATAACTGTTTTCTATTAAAAAAAAGTAAAATGTAACTACTGAAATGTACACTATTTCAGTAAGTATTAAAAAAGAAAAAAATATTAATATATTTTTTTTATCCAGCAATAAATCATTAAATTGATCAACAGTAACAGTAAATACTTTCTATTCATCAAAGAATCCTGAAAAATATGTATAACTTTTTTCAAATTAATAATAATAAATAATAATGAAGCCATTATTAATAATTGAGCAACAAATCAGCCTATTAGAATTATTTCTGAAGGTTCATGTGAAACTGAAGACTGGAGTAATGATGCTGAAAATTCAGCTTTGCCATCACAGGAATTAACTCACTTTTAAAATATATTCAAACCATATATATATATTATATTTAATGTAATATTATTACACAATATTACTGTTTTTACTATATTATTGTTGTTGTTGTTTTGGACTGAATAGACATTATAAGTTTAAGGTTTTGGAAGGTGGAGTAACATGGGGTTAAAAGTATGCACCGGTAACTAAAGATACAGAGATTCGAATCCCACAGGGAGCAATCTATGAGCTATAACCATTGAGCCTTTGGGCAAGACACTTAACCCCAGATTGCTCCAGAGGGACTGTCACTATAATAAGTGTACTGTAAGTCATGCTTGATAAAATTGTGAACTTGAGTTTTTCTCCAAGACCATTTATTGGTCATTTGTTGTCAAATGGCATGGTGACCGATCCTTTGCTGTTAGAAAAAACTGTTTTTGTGTGTGAGAGTGAAATGAAGCAGGCCTTCATAACGGCTCTCTATTTTAAGGCGAGTAGAATTTGCCACCTGTCTCTGCTACTCTGGATGCCTTGACAGCTCGTTTTCCCCTATCATAACAGTCCACAGACAGTCTCGTCCCTGTGTCATTCACAAAAATTCAGTACTGTATTTGAGGTTCAGTTTGTTCGCAGGGCAGCGATTCCCGTCATTGGTGGGGTCTTGGTGTCTCCTTCCTTTTTCTGTTTATAAAACTACAGGATTAAAGGATTCGACGGCAGTTTGGATCTTGTGTCATGGCCGAAGCAGGGAGCCAACAGGACCAATGGGAGGAAGGTTTTGAGGATGAATTCGGAGAAATTATCAAAACTCGATCAGGTAGGAGAAATTATGATTTGCTTAAGTTATTTGGAAGCCTTACATGTTGTACATGAATTTCAATATGTTCAATGAGTGCTAAAATAGTATGTCTTAGTTATTTTTTAACGTAAACATAATTCAGCTTCAGATAGATCTTATTTAATTATATTTCTTAATCATATTTATAAGCAGCATGACTTTTATTGCACTTCTAGCCATATCCAAAGTAATATAAAAACTTTAATTGAATTTTACAGCAACATATGTGTTAGTGAATTTATATTTACTGCGTCATATTTTCACGTTTCATTGTGTGTCTGTTCATTTTGTTGCTCAAATCAGACATTTACTATTACATGTTGAACAATCCGACTTAAAATCTAATTTCTGGCCTATGCTCCACCCTGAATGAGTTCACATCTATTTTTTTTCATCACTGTCATGCTGTATTCAGTAGGGATCATGAGTGATCTATAAATGCTCTCTGATGGAAATAGGACAGGTCTTAAAGAGCTTGAAATAGTTGCAGCTGCCTGGTGTTGGGTTTCAGAGTTCCTTGTTGGAGATTTAGCCATGTTGTTGTTGGCTGTGTGTTGTTTTGCTGGCAGAAGACTCTTTCTCTTGTGTTTTCCGTGCGAGTGTGTTTATGATCAGCAGTGAAAGTTAGGAGAAAGTAGGCAAATGAGTCAACAGCCTGATGATCAGCCAGAGGACACAAACAGTACAGTAAACCTCTGAGAACAGAGCTTTAATATAGGACATCCGTTATCTGTCCTAAATCGCACCATACACTGGTAATTTAATGGCTTTTGGGTTTAGCAAAAAAAACCTTTTTATCAAAAACCAATTTTCACTTTCGTTCATGGGTTGGCTGTATGGTTCTTTGGAAACTGAAAGTCTTTTTTGTTACATTTTTGGTTCTTCTGATGGCTTCTTCAAAACTTATGATTTCTCTAAAGCACCAGTATATAAATGGTTTTCTAGACAGTAGAAGGGTGAATTTCACAAAAGCTATTATATCTTAGTCATACTTCACCCCAAAATTAAAAGACATAAATAAGATACTATATTTTGTATGATGAAAAATGACTTTTTTTATTTATTTATGCATGCATGCTTGTGATAAAGATACAATTAGGGATAAATATTATTTAATATACAATCTGAAATATGTTTGTAAGTATTTTTTTATTAATTATCTTCATGAAAATAATGTCAATGCAAAAATGTTTACATCATTTGCTTTTTATACCAAAAATATAGTTATTTATTTACTTATTACTATTAATATTATTATTAGTCTTTTGATTTTGGGGGGAAATTACTTGAATGTTTTTTTTTTAATTGACCCAAAACATTTTTTGTGGAACTTGAAGTTATTCCTGGCTCTAAAGTCCTATTTGGTCCTGATTGGAGCATTTATTTATTTATTGTGTTTATAGAAATATCTTATTTTAAATGCGTTACTGAACCCTTCTGAGGCTCCTGGGATTCAGTGGCATTTTTACAGTTGGACGAGACAGTTTGACTCCTGGGACAATTTGAGGTTGCAACTCTATCTTCTGCTTATAGTATCCATTCTGTTTTTGTGGTAAATACCACTGCATGAGGCCTGCAGGAGTGACTGACATCTGCTATAGAATCTTCTGACTTTAAGAAATTCTCAAAATAACTACGCTTTCTGCTTCACATACTCCAGAGAGCACATTTTATCAAAGAATATAAAATGTTTTATGCCAGCTGTCAAAATGTTGATATTTAAGCCTTATTTAAAATAATCAAATATTACTGGGAAATTATAATAATAAAAAGCTTGTTTTTATCTTGTGGGAAGAGGGGCAGGGTTTGTTGTCAGCCTTTTTTGCTTGGGCCTTTCCTAGGGACAGTCAATAGTACTGGTGTTTCTATTTTTGGCTTTAATGGGAATATATATAATACTGTAGAAGATATACAGTAATTCTGTATGAGCAGCCACTGTAAGGCAGTATTGAGCAAGTTCTGCTGAAAACATCATTCAGATCTCTTGAACATCTCTCTTAGCAAACTCAGTCACTGGAGACCTCTGATCATTTTTTCATTACATAACCAGAGAAGCATACACTGGAAAATAGATGCCTCAAGTATTGTATTCTCAAGAAATGTCTACATTTTAAATGCCTCAAAAGTGTTTTCCTTTATGATGGGATTACTGAGAAACTGTTTGCAATTAAATCTATGAATAATTGGCATTTTTGAGGATTATATATACCAAACAAGTATTATTTTTTAAGTTACATGTTTGACTGCCACCGTGGGTGGCATTCTGAGGAATCCCCAAGAGTGTCTCCAGTATCTTCTCATTTTACAATGTGGAGTGAACAGATATAAATGCTGAAATTTTGAACTAAAATACCTTTTGAACTTCAGGGTGTGTTTTAAAGCCCTGGAGGCTTTTGTGACATTTGCCGTTCACTCTTTACTTCAGTTATTCATCAAATAAGCAGTGGTTGGCATCAGGGGTGAAGAAAAATGATATTGAAATGAGATCTCCACCCCTGGTTGGCATTTAAAAAATTCAAATAACAACTAGTAGCCTACATTAAATGTAAATACTGCACATATACGGTCTCTAAATGAGAAGCAGCAGACATGTTTTGATGTGTGAATAAATGTTTAACTGAGATCTTTTCCATATTGAATGACGGTATGATGAAAAGTCTATCTTTTTAAAGACAGCAACCTGTATTCTGAATGTTATTATTGTCCTCATCTGATTCAAGTTTGCTGCAACTTCTATCTGCTTCTGTTTACCTCAATAGCAAGTAAAAATTTGGCAGAGCAATATACAGTGCAAATTTATTACATTAGGAGAAAGAACCTACTGATGATGAGATAATAATATAGATATTTTCTGGAGCAAATATGATTATGTTCTGCAGGATTTTTCTTTTCTTTCAGTACCACAATACTGTACACAACGCCCTTCGAATTCTCTCCATTGGGCAGTGGGATCATTTCAGTTTTTTTTTTCTTTTTTAATTTCACAAGAATGGATTACAAGCACAGACTGTTATTTATTTAGGATTTCTCTGGCAGATGTACAGATGGCATGGTGATGTTCTGAGTCTCATGATTTCATGTGAGATGTGCCACCAGCTGCACAAAAACATGAAATGGCCCATTTCAGACCACTGTATTGAATTCATCAATTTTTAATAGACCCCAGGCATATTACAGGAGATGAGAACGGACACCAAACGGTGTCTCTTTTAACAGTGCAGTTTATTTTCTAAATGTCCAACTTGTAATTAAAGGCTCCAGAAAATAATTTCATACTAATTACGCATTATTCAGTGTGGTAATTGGGTACAATGACTTTCACGGTTCTTTTTCAAGGATTTTAAAAAGAAAATTTGAGCGAGCTATCGTTTGAGGTTCGTCCTCAGCAAACAAAATGATATTTTGGCGCTCTACAAGCTAACTGTCGTCAAGTATCTTTCCTTAACGGCTTTTGAAACAAACTCCCTATGTTCTGAGGTAGGCCTATATTTGTAATACTTAGAACAGGCAAAATAAATATGATAAATAATGCAGTGTTTTATGTTGATGTTATGCGTTTGTTCCAAACCAAAAGTGATGGAACGCCATACTGTTGCTATGGTTACCGCGATTTCTGTTCGTGAGCGTCTATTTACTACGGTGGCCGTGAGGTGCGAAACAACATTACAAAGTGTGAAACACTTTTACGAAGCTCGAGACAAATTTACATTTTGGAAAACATTTTTACCTATCATAAAACACAATTACATGGGAAAAAAACACTTTTACCAAGGACGAAACAAATTTACATTTTAGAAAACAAATTAACAAGACGCAAAACACTTTTACCAGTCCCGAAACAAATTTACAATGACAGATTCTTCACGGAAAGGGAATGTACCACACACCGGAAGTGACGCGGTGAAAGGTGTTGTTGGTGAGCGCGGTAAATTCGTGTTGTGGTTGTGGTGTAAATGGCGTAAATAAAGTTTATGGTGACCGAACATGGACTGCGGCCGAGGGATGTTTTGCCCGTTTTGTGGCAAACACATGAGCAGCTTAACGCGGTTTTGCTTTACGTGTGGTCGGTGTTTGGAGTTTCTAAAGGACGCGGACCAGACGGAAACACAGACATACTGCATCAATGTGTTCAATATTTTAACGAGGGCCACTCGTACGCTGTAATCGTGGACATGATGTCAAGTCTACACGGTGTAAACATCAGCTTGAGGACTCTTAAAAGTAAACTGAACGAAGCCGGGTTGTACCGCAGAAAGGATTATTCCTCTCCAAACTCCGTGAGTAACGCCATCAGATTGGAACTTCGTGGACCTGGACAACTATTTGGCTACCGCACGATGTGGCAGGTACTTAAACAAAAGTACAATTTTCGAGTGAAGAGAGATGATGTGATGAATTTGCTCCGGGAGCTTAATCCTCGAGGGTGTGAGAGCAGAACACGCAGAAGGTTTACAAGAAGAACCTACCATTCAATGGGACCTAACTATATGTGGCACGCAGATGGTTATGATAAACTTAAGCCATTCGGTTTGGCCATATCGGGATGCATAGATGGATTTTCACGTAAAGTACTGTGGCTTGAATGTGGACCAACAAATAATAACCCAACAGTGATTGCTCACTATTTCATGTCATGTGTGCGAAACCTCGGTGTCATCCCCATGAGACTGAGGACTGATTGCGGCACTGAGAACGGCATAATGGCTGCAATTCAATGTACGCTACGCCACCATCACAGTGACTACTACTCTGGTGCGTCCAGCCACATGTACGGCTCATCTATAAATAACCAGCGTATTGAGTCCTGGTGGTCTATATTTAGAAAGGGAAGGTGAGTGGTCTTCATAAAGGGTCATTGCATCTTTTGGTCATTCGATTTTCTTCTCAGGAACGAGTAATGAAAAACAAAAAACGAGCACAATAAAGATCAATACAGTACAAAATGTAAAACAAATACAGCCCGCCAGGAAAGTAGTTGTTCCTGAAAAGAAAATCGAATGACCAAAAGATGCAGACCATAAATATCATTACGACTAACCATTGATTTTATTATTCAAACGTGTATATGCTTAAAAGTATAACTACAATTTGTATCAATTTCTATAGGTCTCAGTTCTGGATGGAGTTATTTGCAGACCTTAGAGAAGCCGGATACTTCAACGGGAGTCATGAGCATCAGTGCCTATTGAGATATTGCTTTGGTGATGTTATTCAGAAGGACTTGGATGAGTGTGTGAGACTGTGGAACAGTCACAGGATTCGCCCTTCCAGAACAGCAGCATGTCCAGGAGGAGTGCCCAATGAACTCTACTACTTACCACACAGGTGATACATTGGTAATAAACAGATAAAAGTATTATTCTAACGTTTTAGCTTAAATGAAAAGAAATGCTTATGTTTTCTATTTACATAGGTTTGGCTCCAGAGACTGCGGATTTCAAATTGAACAGGCTGAACTGGATGCCCTTCCTGAGGCTAGCCTGTCAATGACTCCTTGTGGGGACCCAAACATGCAGGAGTACTTGGACTTTGCCATGGAACACAATCAGTTACAGAAGCCAGAGAACTGGGAGTCTGCATCAGAACTGTACATGAAACTAAAAGAAATGGCTCAGCTATGAAATGATCAAAAAGGGAGGGGGTTTTTGTAGTGGTGGAATACTGCTGTCTGTCTGAACACAATGTTTATGAATCTGTCACCCACAGCTTAATTGTTTTTAAGTGTGAAGTAAATTAATCAAAAATAGTAATAAGTATTTATTAAATTTTTGTAGTATAGAAAACAAAACTTCTTGAACTACTTGTTTCTTTATCTAAAACAGTGATTCACAAAGGGATCCCAGTTTGAGAGTCACGAATCTACAACATTTTCAAAATGTTAACGGTGAGAAAAAAAACATGCTCACATACTGTTACATTATAAAAACAATTTTGGCAACTGCACTTTAAAGTGAACCTTTAACAACAACAACAACGTTTTCAGAGTCTTAACTCTAGGGGTCATCCATCATTTAGCTTAAAAACAGCCAAATCCTGGACTATTTTGAATTCCAAAGTCCATTTGTGACTTAAACAAAGTGTATGAGTCTAGGAGTGGTAATTTCAAGGAGTTTGTACATGTATTTGCCATTGGGAATGCAGAGTCATCCAGGAACTTTATTTGTGGCAGTGGTTCCAAGCCAGATGGGGGAAGTGAAGACAGCCCAGTAGCAAACATCAAAACATCTTCCACAGACACAGCAGCCTGGCCTTCTGCAAAGAAAATCAATTCAGATACATAATTAGGGGTTCAAGCTCGAAGAGCTGAAACCCTATTGTAATTGTACTGATTTTTATTAGTTTTTTTTTAATATTAAAAAGTTTTACAGCTCTGTAATCACGTGATGCATATCATTTGATAGATATCCTCATACTGAACAACTTTGCCTCAAGAACTACTGCTGTCAATCAAATTGTTCATCAAAAATTCGCTATCATCTTAAAAACCTACTCTAGAACTAGTCCTAAATTTTTCGCCCAATCGCAACCAAACCAGTGCAGTACAATTCTCTGGACTCTCTAGATCGATAATTATCTAAAAAAAAGTTGAATTTTACCATTTGGGTAGCCATAACAGGGTCATTTAGAAAATGGGCGTGGCAAAACACTCAAAAGCCTATAAATCCTAAACGAAAACTCAGAACTTCACAAAAATTGGTGAGCATATGAGACATAACATTCTAAAGAAGCATGCAAAATTTCATGGAGATCAGACCATAAGTGGCACTATAACTTTCAAAAAGCTTTGAAAACTATATAATTCCTATGGTAAATTGCCTGTAATGGTCTTTTCCTTCTGTGATTTAGGTGGTTACATTATTGCTAAATAAAACTTAATGTCTTTTGATGCTTATGTGCTTAAAGGCCAGAAATGCTTGAACCCGATAAATGCTGCTTGCAGCTTTAATTGCCATGTGTTTTCTTAACTAGTTATAAAAAACAAATAAACTAACAAACCTTCACAATCAAGGAGATAGTCTGCCCAGTAGCCCATGGTTTGACTTTCTTTAAGTCTTTGATTACTCCCCGAAGGACTGAGGTCAGGTTTGAAGAGTATCTCAAGGTCAAAAGCAGTGAGTTGCTTTTCAGAGTGGCACAGGGCAGGGGCCAGCAAAGTAGGGTGTTGCTGTAGTGCAGTCAAAAACTCCAGGGTTGAAAGACCCTCCCTGAATCTACAGAGTGAACACAAACATTGTTTCACTGCTGTGTAGTGGCAATTTAATTTAAATTAAAGAAAACTATTAAATATTATTTTCTCTACAATTACTATCCACCTTAACAAACATACATTTGGGGGGAAAAACGGTTGTTGAAAATTGATTTAAAGAACCCTATTTTCACATTGCACATTAAAAGTTAATTGTTACAAACTAAGTATTACACACAGAAACAGAAGACTGGAATGACACAGACGGCTGGGTGGCTTGAGCACTTACAAAGTCTACACGCCCCATGCACTTTTTCAAAACTTTGTTGTGTTATAGATTCAATTTAAAATAGTAATATTAATCATTTTCCTCATCAGTATACGCACAATACGTCAACGACAAAGCAAAAACAGTTTTTTAGAAATTGTAGCCAATTTAATAATAATAAAAAAAAAGGAAATATCACATTCACATAAGTTAATGAACCCTTTTCTCAGTATGCTGTTGAACCACCTTTGGAATAATTCCAGCCTGGATTCCTCGTGTATGAAGTTTCAGGCTTTACACACCCATCAACATCAGCACACTCTTATATCTGATTTTATATTATATATTATATCTGCTTTTATATGATATAATAACCTATATAACCCTTTAATTCAATTCAATTCAATTTTATTTATAGTATCAAATCATAACAAGAGTCATCTCAAGACACTTTACAGATAGAGTAGGTGTAGACCACACTCTATAATATACAAAGACCCAACAATTCTAGTAATTCCCACCACACCAATCAGGGCAGGAATAGATTCAGATGTAAATGACACTGGCACAGTATGGAGCAGGTGGTTGGATAAACAGCAGCAAGTCATCAAGGGTTTGATGGATCAAGTGAGCCTCAAACCATCACTCTGCTGCCAGATGTGCAGTAGAGGTGGATGGATCACTTTAAGGGGTAACTGGACTGATTTTCCTCTTGAACTCTATGGAGGAGTTAGTCAGGAGGAAAAACCTGAGATCTAATTTCTGTTTTTGCTTTGTCATTATGATGTATTGTGTGTAGATTGATGAGGAAAAAGATTAATATCTATTTTAAATTGAATCTATAAGGTGTGTAGACTTAATGAAGGCACTGTAGTTTGACAAGGCACAGAATGAAGCGACATCACATATCAGTTGAAATACACTAAGTTACAAATTCTGTCACAGTGACAAATTGGTAACGGATATACATGCTTGCATAAACCAAAGATGGGGACCCTGAGGTATTTCAAACTAAAAATTCTTATATAAATACATAAAAAAGAAGAAAATCTCATCACTACAAATATCATCTTACCTGTCAATTACAGATGAGTTGCGGTCAATAATATACCATTGGAGGTAGTCTGAAACAATTTCTCTCTTTTCTTCCACAGTAGCCACATGTCTCAGACAACCTGCTGTCTGTAACATTGTGCTGTGTCTCATCATACATTCATGCAGAGCATCCAATGAAGCAGCATTCTCAATCTGAAACACATGAAAAGGGGCATAAACACCCCAGTCAATAACTGTAAGCACTGTATCTCTTTGCCTATTTTTTTAATGAGATACATACACAGCATAGTGTAATCTTACACCATCAAAAACTAATAAATTAATGAAACAAATTCTGTACTGGATATAGGAAGTAAACACTGTCTCAAAACACTGCAGGAACTATGTAAAACTCTGCCCTACCATACCGTAGCCTTATGCTATTCTCACCTCTTGCAAAGCTTTCCCTATTTCTTCATCAGTTATTAAATTAATTGGTGCTTTGAATGAAGGCTGGCCTGCAAGATAATGTACAAGATCTTTCAACAGGAAATGGGGTCCTGGACCTCCATGCACAACTGACACAGCAATCATCTTTCCTGCCAGGTAGTATTCATCCTCCCTAACAGCTGTGAATGAATTCATATTGCAAAATTAAAACAAACAATGCATTATATACTGTAATATACAAGCATTTGTCATGTGATATATATGGTCAATGATCATTAACCAACCATTAGTAGCCTATAGTACACATCTAACCCATATGCATACCATTTGCATTGTAGACCAAGAATCGATGTCCTTCTGGTCCATCAAAAATGGGCCGGTCTTTTAGGTGTTTCATTAGTAGAGTTAAAAACTCTCGTCTTGGACCACCAGTGTCAATTCCCTCTTCCAGAACACCAGTAAATTTGACCAGCATGTCACAGGTTTCAGAATATGTTGTACGCTTGAAACCTCTGACTGCCCCATCCCAAACATTAGCCCTTGAGATGTTGAACCGGCTGACTCTTTTATGATCAATAGGAAGTGACAGGTTTGCTACAATGTCAGGTAATGTAATGTCCGTCTCCTCCCTGTAATGACAAAAAGTGACTTAATTTGTGGATATTCCAGATATACCAGAACTATTGTACAGTGAAAAAACAGAAGTGCTATAGTCAAAAGCTGTCATATTACATTGCTGTGTGTTGGAAATTCTTCACATTGACAGCAACCGGCTCTTCGTCCTCTTGCTCAACATTTGGTGAATACAGGTCTGTGTATTTACTGTTGGGAAATTATCATTTCCATGTTAAAACATCTTACAAACAAAAATGTCCTCCCCATGTAATCAGTTAAATAAATTTAAATTATGTCAGTCATTATGATTTTTTTTTTATTTACCTGTAGCAAGAATTTTTTTCAGGTGGATCCAGATCCTCAGCATCAGATATTACTATCTGAAAAAAGATTAAAATGTCTGAAACAACAACACTGAAAGCAAGAAATGTCATGGTGCCAGTCTGCCTTATTACCTGTCCTGGCTGAATTGTTGAAGAATGTCCTGGTGCATCTCTGAAACATGATAAAACATAAAAATTATTAGCTCCATGATAAAGGCTATAATGTAGTTTTGAGTAAAAGGTAGTAGTAGAGGGAACAGAAAGATTTATAAAAAAAGATTATTTTGTTATAAATCACATTACACATATGGTATTTTCTGTTTCAAGTTCATCAGAGCGAATTCTCTGATCACATCAACAACTTAAAGATAGATTATTTAAAAGTACTCTCATGCAATTTGGCATCTAGCCTTCGTCAGCGAGTCAAACGGATGAAATGAGAGACAATGGGTCTTTTCTAGTGGCCAAGGTGTTCTGGGCTAGAGTGGGTGTTTTAGACATCTTAAAACCAGCAGGTGTCCTTCAGGCCTACAGTCAAATCATGTCAACATTATGTATACACCAAGATACAGCCAAGATTCGTATTGGTTGATTACCACTAGAAAAAAAACATTGTCTCTCATTACATCCCCCCACTTCATTCTCACATGTTTTTTTTTAATGGTTTGGTTAATTTGTCATTTGTGTTTATTCACCTGCAAGAGCTTATTGTTATGTTTTTAGGACACACCAATAAGCTCTTGCAGGTGAATTAAGTAAAGCTCACACAAGCAGCTGTGGGTCCTTTAGGTAGGGAGCGAGGGGGCACCTCAGTCAGTTACAGAAACAGCCGATAGCATGTAGCAACGTTGAGCTTATGTGTGGTCTTGCTGTATTTCCAGGTGAACAAAAGTGGTAAAACATCTCCAAAACAGCAATATAAATGTATAATGTGTATGTGAATAAGTAGTGAAATATCTGCAAGTAGTTTTATCACAATTTTGTGAGTTAAATGGAAAAAAAAAAAGTTAAATTGCCCTTTACCTGGTAGTGAAAGCACTGTAGCCCAATAAGATATGAGTAATTATTATTATTTCCAGTCAAGAAGTAAAGAAATAATTTCAACCCATGCACGCCTGAAAGTTCCTTTGTGTACAAGTGTGCAACACCTACCTTTCATCTTCCAGTTTGAGTTTGGGAGTACTTCGATTTTGTGGTTCAAAAACCTGAGAGGAAACGGGTAAAATTATCAACAGCTTCCATTATTGTTCCATTACCACATACAGCATATATCAATGCTGAATGGTTTCCTGTGTTACTGTATAATAGTTACTGCAAAATAATCAAAACAAACCTTTTTCCACTAAATTATTGACCAGGACAAAGATTTTATGCGTAAAATCCAATGTACATATAATAAATAAATACAAACATACATAAATATTAAAAAAAATAGAAATAACTGTTGTACCAAAGTGTCAGCTCGATTGAATTCAGCTGTGCTCCTTGTTGTGATGACAATTTCAGAATCAGAGTCTGAGGTATCATCCACTGAAAAAAATAAATCAAACAAACATTATCTATCCTCCAGCAGAGTATCAAAATATGTAAAAATATTGAATCATGAGATCCACTAACCTCTTTTATAGTGTTTTTCTAGGCAAATGAAAAAAGTGATCCTGGAATATGCCTTTCCTATTTCCTTTTTATATTCTGCCAATTTGAATGGCCTTTCTGACCCAGGCACATGGACCACCTCTGAGCAGTCTGGATACAAAAGGACGTAAGGTCCTTCGTGCATGTCCTTGTTAAATGTTCTCATTTTCTGTACAGCTTGTTTCAGTAGATCAGGTGCTGCTACCTCCGGGTCTGTAAATAACGGGAGTGTTTTCCCTCTTAAAAGTTTTAAATCGGTTCCATCAGTTTCATGTGGCGCCATCAATCCTACATTTATCTAGTAAAATAACAAAGATATATAATTTATGTAACGTTATACATAGGTAAAATAAATATACACATACACACAAATACATATAGAGCATTGCAAAATTGTATAGGACGGTCAGTACAACTTACCTGGACGTGTTTTCTTTCTTTAGGCTTAAATCTTCCTTTTGGCCCATAGTTAAAAGACTGCCGTTCTTTTGACTTCGAGCTTCTGTACTCCATGAACTGTTTGTATGATGGGCATGGTTGTTCGGCTGAAATGGACAGAGTTCCGTTTCAAAACAGAAAGTTATAAGCCGCTCAAAAAAATCATTATTAGCATTACTGATTTTTATTCACATGGCCTCAGATAGCTAGCGTTTTGCTACACTAAAAAATAACAAATAACAACTTACTTTGCTTAGCACTGTCCGGCTGTCCAGACGTCCCCTGTGTTTCCGTCTGGTCCGCGTCCTTTAGAAACTCCAAACACCGACCACACGTAAAGCAAAACCGCGTTAAGCTGCTCATGTGTTTGCCACAAAACGGGCAAAACATCCCTCGGCCGCAGTCCATGTTCGGTCACCATAAACTTTATTTACGCCATTTACACCACAACCACAACACGAATTTACCGCGCTCACCAACAACACCTTTCACCGCGTCACTTCCGGTGTGTGGTACATTCCCTTTCCGTGAAGAATCTGTCATTGTAAATTTGTTTCGGGACTGGTAAAAGTGTTTTGCGTCTTGTTAATTTGTTTTCTAAAATGTAAATTTGTTTCGTCCTTGGTAAAAGTGTTTTTCCCATGTAATTGTGTTTTATGATAGGTAAAAATGTTTTCCAAAATGTAAATTTGTCTCGAGCTTCGTAAAAGTGTTTCACACTTTGTAATGTTGTTTCGCACCTCACGGCCACCGTATTTACCGACTTTGTGCGCTGACTAACTTGTAATGACTTTCCTGTTTACTGAAATGTAAGGAACTCAAATTGAAACATTCATTATTATCGGCACCCTGCTTACGTAAGTAATTAGCCTACATTCAAACAAGTAGAATAAAGTTGTTCATTGTATCCTCGTGATATCGATCCCTCTGGTGGCTGCTATCGTTCCCCGTTAGATGCCAGAACACCGTTACACCTGCCGGTATCAGCGGATCACAGCAGAGCTATAACTGCACCCAAGTGAGGGAGTACGAGAAAATAAAGCGGTAAAGTGTCCACCCACAGTTCCTTCACCAAATCATCTTCGGCTTTAAGCATGGACGAGTCTGTTTAACAGCAAGGAAACCGGATAATCAAACTGCGCTCGCTGTGTTTATATACACAGGTAACGGACACACACCACAAACGCGGCTGCCTGCGACTCCAAAACCCATTACGGAGGAAATAGTTGCGTTTGTTATGGTGTAAAATGCTCATTTAGGTAAGATTGAATCATCATGCTGAAATACTCTTCCAGTGTGAGGTGATTGTTCGGCTGTTGACGGCGTGTCACGTAAGATTTAAACCAGATTTAACAATAGATCCTCCAGCCGGGTGCGTCTTATCTAGAACTGGATCTGTTCTCACGCACGGGAAATGTTGTTTTATTGTTAATTACGCGTGTACGGGTGTCTTTCGTTGTTGTTTCTCGTACGCGTTACTGGTGGATGGCTAAATGTGCGCACTTTGTAATCAGTCGTGATTTTATAGACGAATGCGAGAGAAAGTTTGGTGGTAGTCGCTGCTGCTTAAACTACACGCTCAGCGCTGTTGTCATATAGACACGGAGTATTTCCAGGCTCATCGAAACATTTGGGTTTGCGCTTGTAAATTGAGAGGTGGCTGTGGTATAAAACATATGGCTGTAATCTGTGAATACCGTTTTGCCTCGGATGTGTGTGCTGAGATTAGGCGGCTAAAAGCAGGTGTGTGTCTTTGTATTTGCCCGTTAGCTTCGGCTCAAGCCCGTCACCCCATCATCCTATTTGCACAAGGGCGGATATAATCCAGCAGCAGCTGCCACCTGCCTGGAGTCACGCCTCCGATCAATGGCAAGCAATGCTTTCATTCTCCTGTCTGTCTGCACACGTTATTCTGTCTGCCAGACCGGGCTCTATAGGTTTATTTATTTATTTTATACTTTATTATACCTTCTAGTCCCAGTCTTCCAACCATTCCCATATACACAGCCATTTGATGCTATTTTTTATCTCTCAACATCTACAGATAAATTAAAAGCTGATAAATAAATAAAAATATGCTTGCATGCATGCATTTATAGGCTACATTATTATGGTTTTACATTTTCATTAAATGATCTGAATTGCAAGAGTGCTTGTACTGTAGATTGTCCTGGGACCTCTAACTGTTTAGGGTTTGTCACATTTGAAATGGTTAACCTTGGGTCAAATCCCGAGTAAAGGAAATCCTGGGTTATCTTGTTTTACATTTCACTTCCCATACTTTACCTGGGATTTACAGTTAATCCTGGGTTTTCATAAACTGACTTACACATTGTCAGTGTTGGGGAGTAACATGTAACATAATTACGTAATTTAATTACAAAATACATGTACTGTAATCTGTTACAGTTACTGAGAAAACACATGTTATTAAATTAGTTACTTATGAAAATGTACAAAGGGGTTTACATCTGAATATTTTCACACACACAGATTTAATTGATTTCTTTCCCAAATTGCAATGATTGTGCTAAAATATGAGACACCAATGTTTCAGGAGTTTAGGACACATAGGACACATGCTTATTCGATAACTATTTTGTTTGGGTTTATAAATGCTTTATTTTTTTTAAATTAATTGTTAACTGTTTTTTTTTGCCAGTGTTTCCTGTCATAGCTATGCAAAGATTTGATTTCAAAAACAGTATCATAGAAATTAAACTATTTCTTGTTATGATTTTAAATCTGCATTTAACCTCAGAACGATCTCAGAGTTAAAAGAGGTGCTAAAGTCTGATTTTGTATAGTTTGCGTAGAGATGAAGGATTTTGAGTCCTGGCCATAGTCAGTGTTGTACAACAGTACCACTGTAATGTTAACCCTGCATGGTTTAAATGTATGGAAATGATTAACTGTTGAAAACATTTATTAGAAATTTAGAAAAGTAATCAGAAAGTAATGAAATGTAATCAGTTACATTAATAAAGTAATTGCAGTAATTGCACTACTCTTTACATTTTAAATAGGGTAACATGTAATCTATATTACATTTCCAAAGTAACCTTCCCAAAACTGTACTTTGTACATAACATTCTTATTTGCATATTTGTGTATAAGTGTCATTGGTTGGACTAATGCAGCACGTGACCCATTTAAAACCTCTAGCATTGTGCCTCTTATTTTTTCCTGAATGGACTTATAGCTTACACTTTATTTTGATAGTCCACTTTAGACATTCTACTGACAAGAAGTAATCTTTGTATGTTTGCCCACTGACAAAGAAATGATCAGTGTATAATTTTAATGGTAGGTTTATTTGAACAGTGAGAGACAGAATAACAACAGAAAAACGCATTTAAAAAAAATTATAAATTGATTTGCATTTTAATGAGTGAAATAAGTATTTGATCCCCTGGATCCCAGGTGTCTTTTATACAGGTAAGGAGCTGAGATTAGGAGCACTCTCTTAAAGGGAGCTTGTTACCTGTATAAAAGACAAACTGTCCACGGAAGCAATCAATCAATCAGATTCCAAACTCTCCACCATGGCCAAGACCAAAGAGCTGTCCAAGGATGTCAGGGACAAGATTGTAGACCTACACACGGCTGGAATGGGCGACAAGACCATCGCCAAGCATCTTGGTGAGAAGGTGACAACAGTTGGTCCGATTATTCGCAAATGGAAGAAACACAAAATAACTGTCAATCTCCCTCAGACCGGGGCTCCATGCAAGATCTCACCTCGTGGAAGTTTCAATGATCATGAGAACAGTGAGGAATCAGCCCAGAACTACACGGGAGGATCTTGTCAATGATCTCAATGCAACTGGGACCATAGTCACCAAGAAAACAATTGGTAACACACTACGCCGTGAAGGACTGAAATCCTGCAGCGCCCGCAAGGTCCCCCTGCTCAAGAAAGCACATGTACAGGCCCGTCTGAAGTTTGCCAATGATTCAGAGGAGAACTGGGTGAAAGTGTTGTGGTCAGATGAGACCAAAATCCAGCTCTTTGGCATCAACTCAACTCGCTGTGTTTGGAGGAGGAGGAATGACAGTCTACTAATAATCTAATGACTGCTAGTTGACATGTAGTTGCAACGTTACTTACCATTAGTAGAATGTCTAAAGTGGACTATCAAAATAAAGTGTTACCCACTTATAAATTATAAAGATAAGAATGAAACGGTCTCTTTTCACTCTAATTCACAAGTTTTCCATCACCATTTGACATTTTCATTAAGCATGTGAATATGAGACACACGTTAGGGTGTATATACACACACACTTTTGTCATATTGTTATTTGTCATATTTGCCAGATCCTGGTTATATTTGACTCCATTTCTCTCACTTTTTTAAAATGCAAATTTGCACCATTAATTTCCAGCAGTTTTATAAATTTGTCCAATTACGTTTTCAAATGTGTGAAGTTTTATTAACTTTTTGTTTTGAATAATGCTTAACTCATTTGGGTTCTTTTTATTAAAACACACTTGCTATTATCACCTACAGAGCCAAGGCTAAATTCCTTTTCATTGCAGAACATTATTATCAGGGTGTTTCAGAAATGATAATTGTCACAACTGTGCAAAAACAACTATTATGGGCTGTTGATTACAATTGCATATTGTGACATGAGGACGTCACGCAAGGAGTTTAACACCTCTGCTTTTGCAAAACATCGACCTTCAGCTTTGTTGACAGATCTTTGTTCACACTCTTTTGCATGAATCTGTAATGCATTGAGAGCACTCTGCGAAAGATGTTATGTCAGGTAACCTACAATGTGTTTAATTTGTTTCCATCTAAGTGAACTTAAAAATTCTGTCATCATTTACTCGCCCTCAAGTCTTTTGAAACCCATTTCTTTCTTTCCTGGAACACAAAAGGAGTTATTTATAGCAGAATGTCTTTCTGCTCTCTTCCATATAATGAAAGTAAACGTTGGCCACAGCTGTTTCTAACACAAAGTTATTGTATGGCTTCAGAAGACTTGAAATATAGCATGCATGTCATATGGACTACTTTTATGATAGTTGTATGGTGATAATTTTTGGTGCTTGACAGCACCTGATCACCATTCACTTTCAAAGTATGGAAGAAAACAGCTCTGATGTGTTGCTTTAGTGTTAAAAAGAAAGACATGCAGTTTTAAGGGTGAGTACATAATGACAGAATTTTAATTTTGGGGTGTTTTCACTTTTATGGTGCAGATTCGTTTTTTGTTAAATAGCAAATGAGCCATCCGACCAACTAAAATTACAGCATATTAATGTGGTAATGAATTATGTCTTAAAGTTTAGGCATTCGATATTCAGTTTGTGAAGGGACACTGCGGGATGTCGTCTACCCTGTTGTGTTTCCAAACCTGAAGAAGGCAGAAATATAATTTCCCTGTCAAATCCTGAGCTTTCAAAAGCAGCTAATTTAGAGCTTTGTAGATCAATATCAGTAACACTGTAAGATAATGTGAAGGTTCCCTTTGCAGCAAAAGACTTAGAGTAATCAGCTTTTCCTTTGTGCGGAGCTGCTGTATTCTGCACATTTTGTCAAGGGGGTTGACAGTCTAATTGAAGCGGATTGTGGTAATCAAGTAAAGGAATGACTTTTGGCATTATGGAACATTAAGAGATATCTGATTTGCTCCAGAAATTATTGATCCACGATAAGAATAGTTCATAATTGGTGCTTTTTGCGGTGTTGAGATGCCTTTACAAGTCGCCATTCTCTACAATAAAGAACTCAAATGAGCCTCGGACATGATAAATGGAAATGGAATGGCTTTCAGGAACCAAAAATGTGATCTGCATGGGATAGCAGAAACTATTGACCTTTTCATCTACCAATTTGGACTTTTTCTAGTAATTCTGAGAATTGTGAGATGTTAACGTGTAATTCTGAGAAGGAAAGTCAAAATTGTGAGATAAAATCTGGCAATTGTGAGGAAAAAAAATAAGTCAGAATTGTCCGATAAAATTAAATTACCTTTATTATTTTTATTCTATGGTGGGAACAATAAAAAATAGGACTGCAAGATGTAAACTCGGAATTCTGAGAAAATAAGTCAGAATTGGGGGGGAAAAAAATCATATTTACCTGGTTTATATATTTCAATTCTGTTTTGTTTTTTTCACAATTGCGGTTTTATATCTTGCGATTCTGTCTTTCTTTCTCAGAATTTCTAGTTTATATTCTCCCAAATGCTCAGAATAGTACGAAAAAAGTCTGATTTGTCAGATAAAAATTCACAATGACCTTTTTTATCCTGTGGCAAAAAAAAAACATATACAGTACAAAAAAAATATATACAGTATATATATATATATATATATATATATATAATATTTGTAGAAAGAAAATGTATGTGAAAACATATTGTTAATCAACATTATTTGTTTGCTTTCTATTATATTTATAGTCTATTTAATAATCTATTTTTAGTTCTTTGAAACTGATTTAATCTTTTTCAGTGCTGTTTACTCTTCTGTCATATTATTACAGCAAAAGCGTGTGAGAGTGTGTTATTGCGATTATAAGCATGACATGGTGCAGTCAGGCTTGAAACAAATCTGAGCCATGCTACTGTGATTATGCAGTCAGCTGAAGTGTAGGCTGACCAATGGGAACAATGAACTGAAACTACCCATTTCATGATGATTATTGCGATGGTGGCAAAAACAACTGGAAGCTTAAAATCAATTATGCATGAAAATGCTGTCATCCACGCTGACTCTGGGAAGCTTGTGATTCACCACCAGTGCTTTTTGTGCACTGGAAATATCAAAACAATACTTACTCTTTCTTAACGATTCCATGGCCGTTCTGAAAGGTTTTAAAGAGATAGTTTGCCCAAACATGACACTGCTGCCAAATCAGCAGGACTTGTTTTCTTGCAAGGAGCACAAAAGGAGATATTTTGCAGAACGTCTAAGCTGCTCTTTTCCAGTGAAAGTGGATGGAGAGCAAGGACCGCCTTTGCTAGATAACTCCTTTTGTGCTCCATGCGAAGATGAGAAGAGATGACAGAGTTTTCATTATAGGCGTGAACTCTCACTTTAATATCATCAGGGCCCCTAGATAAGAATTACGCTTTTGTAATCAATCTCAAACTCAAGCAAGCCGAGAGGGTAGCGCACAGAGATCCGAATCAAAGCAATTGGAGAATATTAGAGCGGGGAACAACACAAGCTTTTAATGTGATATGAAAGCTAAATGTTCTTTGTACTGATTGATTTTTAATGTTCCCAACACCCGACATTTCTTTGACTCTCTTTACGAATACAAGAGTGGCTTTCTGGCATTTTATCAACAGTAGTTTTTATTGGCAGCTCTGAGTGAGGCAACCAAAAAGAGGACTTTTACAAACAAATGTTCCTGGATTCTTGATCTTACAATTGCTTGTTTGCAATTTAGGAGCCTGTGTTTTAGAAATGAATAGGAATAACAGAGGAATTTCTAAGCAGGTTCTTTGGCTTTTCTGATCAATTTTTCACCCCACTCAGTCATTGTGTTTGTAAAGCTTGCCTGATCTACACCCTCGGTCTCTCAGGAGTAATCTTCTTTTGAATGCCAGCTGACCATTGATCTGTATATACCCTCAAACCATTCTCAGGTCTTTCAGGGGCTTTTTGTTCATAGTCTCTTTGTATTTAACCTTCCTTATATCAAATGCCATAACAGAGTGAATACGTCCCATTGATCACGGTGGACTTTATTCTTATTTGCCAGTAATCACTTATAGTTTCTTTGATGATATGCTGTTATGTAGCTGTAAAGCTTTACATTTCTTAAGGTATTAAATGACTACGATTTGTTTGATATTAGGTTTTCTTTGTTTGAAATGAAACTTAGTTGAACCCTAACTGGACAGTACTGACAGTGTTCTCTCTCATTTTCAGATGAAAGAGAGGATGTTCAAAAGAAAACCTTCACGAAATGGATAAACTCACAGTTTGCTAAGGTAATGTGACTTGAGTACATTTTTTTTAATCATGTGTTGAGGTAACACTGAATCACCCAAAAATGAAAAGTCTGCCATCATTTACTCGCCCTCAAGTTGTTCCAAACCTTCTTTCTTCTGCTGAACACAAAATATATTTTGAAGAAAGTTGGTAACCAAACATGATGACAGAATTGTCATTTTTGGATGAACTATCCTTTTAATGTCAGATAAAAAAATGTTTAATTATGCAAAATCTGTTTTGATTAACCATTTAAGACCATCTTTAAATTGCGATTTTCAGAGAAATCTTCATAGATTTCTGTTGTTGCATCCTGGAATTGCATGTTATAGGTATACGAACTGAAATGTTGCTATTCATCCACCTACTACATGGTGGGCGGATGAAGAGATGTAAGGTAGACAGGCTTGATATCAAGGTTAAAAGTTAAGATTCACACTTGCACATAGTCTTGATCTTGAGGTTAAAAGTTAAGATTGACACTCGCACAAATTCTTGTCACTAACCTTTATCTATGTCAGGATGTGAGTGTGAGTGTTTGAATGTTTGCTTTAGATTTGTATGTTTGACGTCTTGCGCTTCCAGGAAAGGCGTTTCAAAACAGAGGTTTTTGCCTTCTCTTTGTAACTCTGTTAGCGTCCTTTTACAGTATGTTAACAGAGGAAGGACATTAGTTCTTTGTCCTTCAAACTGAGAGAGAAGTGGCTGCCTCAAGGCAGAGCTGTGGGGGGGGTAGCTTAGAGAATTTTTTATTTTTTTCCTTTCAAAGAACTTCCAAAACTAAAGGTCTCATTCTTGTCATTCGTTTTTATTTTTGATAATATACACCCTCAAATACTCCACTTTTTAAATACTGGGAGGACTTCATATACAGAACAATGCTGTGTATGAAGGACTGAATAAAGACCCGCAGCCTTTATAAGTTCTGTTTATTCTCCAGACAAGAAGACCGCCTATCGATGACCTCTTCACTGATCTGTGTGATGGCCGACGTCTTCTTGAACTCCTGGAGGGTCTGGTTGGCCATGAAATAGTAGGTCCATCTTTAAATTTGAAATATGCATATTACAAAATAAGCCCTTAAAGGAATAGTTCACCTCAAAATGACACTTTTCATCAGCATTTACTTATGAATACAAAAGTAAAATTTAAGGATAGTCATGGTAGTTCTCTTTTAAATACATTTATAATTAATGCTGAGTAAGGATTTCATAATGGATTAAAAATCATTAGAAAAATATAAAAAATTGGTAAATGCATCTCATGCAATATATTTCAAATCTTCTGAAGTCAAATTATAGTTTTGAATAAGAAACAGAGCAAAATGAATGCATATGTACATAAATTGGCTGTTAGTTTAACTCCAAAATGTTGTATATATTTCACTTTGGTCTTTGGTAATTTAACATTTGCACTCCTATAATATTCCTTGGCATGTTCACAAGAGGAATGTCAGATTCATAAATATGATTCTCTTAAGTTGACTCTTTTAAAACCAAACTGCCTTTCTTTTTTCTATTTTTACTATTTTATTTTAAGTTTAAGATTATTATTATTTTAAGCCATTATTTTAAGTTTATATATATATATATATATATCACAGTAAATTTCCTGGTGTTAAACCAACACTTCTCGGTGTACATATGGGAACTGGTTCCCATATGTACACCAAGAAGTGTTGATTTAACACTGGGGAATTTACTGTATATATATATATATATGTAATCTTTATAGATGTATAGATTATAGATTGTATAGATCTTTATATTTCAATCTATAGATGTATAGATTACTTCTATGTAGCCCATATAGTCATATTCATAATGTCATTCTCTTTTGAAAGAAAAACAAAACTTTCATTTTTAAAGTATTTAGAATTTGTGACAATTTGTGATTATTTACTACATGTCATATATATATATATATATATATACAGTGTTGGGTAAGTTACTTTCAAAAAGTAATTAATTACAGTTACTAATTACTTCATCAATATTGTATTTAAATTACTTTACTAATTACTCTGTCTGAAAAGTACTTAGTTACTCAATAAGTAACTTAATTATTCAAATTGCTAATTAGGCTACATCTTAAAATCCCTATAAACCTTAATAGAAATTAAACTCTGTATTCTTTCAATTTGAGTCAAACATAGAATAGTTTAGCCTTTTAGCTTTAAAACAACTGTAAAACATTTTTTTATATATTTTTTTACCTTCTTTGGTTAGCAAACAGAACAAAAAAGCTTAAAAGTTAAACAATACATTTCAGTTTGGCAAGATGTTCAGTAAGAGCCCAACTAGTAAAATCCGTACAGATTTATGTAAAAATAACATGTTAACTTGGTAAGAATAAATTACAGAAATGATTTGGGTGCGTGTCTATGGGGGAAGGGGGCGGAGTAATCAAAGCTGACTTTGAAACTTGCAGCGCTCACACACACACACACACACACACACAAACGAAATCGTATGCCTGATGAAAAAATATATATTTAAAACACGTTCGTATTTTAGAAAATGTAGTTAATATTTGCATCATCGATGATTTATCTTATCCACCTGCGACCCACCCGCAAATAATCAGAATGCATTTTTTTATTACCCGACCCGCGGATTATCCACAGCGCCCGCGGATATAACCTCCATCCGCACATCACTACTGCGCACAGTGCGCAGATATCAACAGCATCACTGGGTTGTAAAGTTGCCAAGTTGAGGGAATTTGTATGTGTCGATTGTGTGAGAAGGATGCTCTTCATACAAGATCTGCAACTGGACAACCTTGGAATATATTGACTGGATTATTCATATAATGAGGTTTGGGCCATACAAATTACGGGAGTTTTACCGGAGTTGAATGTAGCAAACATATAAAATACGCCCAGTGGGATTTTTTTTTTTATAGCAAGATTAAAAATACGGGAAAATATTTAAACGGGATGACAGCGGGATAGAATGGTAAAATACGGGAGAATCCCGGGAAAAACGGGAGGGTTTACAGGTATGGATATTGGAAAGACTGTACCTCAGTTTTATACGGATTATATAATCAAATAATATTCGTTTTCGATTTTAATTCGTTAATTTAAACTTAGACACTTCAGGCTTTCAGGTACAGGAAAGATTGTACCTCGCTTTAGTTTCATATGGATTATTTCATTCATTTTCGATTTTAATTCGTTCATTTTAAAATAGACACTTCAAGCTTTCAGATCTATAGTAGCCCATATTTATTCGTTCATTTAAATGTAGAAACGTCTAGCTTTCAGATACGTGAAAGACTGGTCTAGCTATACTTTCATAGGGATTACATAATCAGAAATATTAGTTTTTGATTTGAATTCGTTCATTTAAAAGTAAAATTCAAGCTTTTTAGATTCTATTGATTTTAGTCTTATATGTAGCTATCTGAGTATTTAAGGTTTCTCTGTGAATCAGGAAGATATGAAAGTGAACGAGCTGGCGCGCGGAGGGTTAAAGCGCTGCATTCAATTTGATCTTTAGACGGTACATTTACATTTCAAATTCAATATTGATTTTAGAACTGTTGAAATTATTTACTGTTTGTAACGCAAGTACTTTATAAGTAACTGTAATTAAATTACCTAAAAATGAACAGTAATCCCTTACTTTACTTTTTCAGTGGATAAGTAATTTAATTACAGTAACGCGTTACTTAGTAACGCGTTACACCCAACACTGTATATACTGTATATTAGTGGTGTCAAAATTAGCGCGTTAAGGCAGGAGATTATTTTTTTCAGATTAACGCATTAAAAATATTTAACGCAATTAACGCAGGGTTAATAAAAATGTGCGATTAATTAGTTAATTTTTTTTAATCGATTGACAGCACTAATATATATATATATATATATATATATAACATTTTGGGGTTAAATTAACAGTCAGTTTATGTACATGTGCGTGTTATGTACTGTTACCAAAATAATGGTTGTTTTTGGTCATAACGGCCACCCTTTCATTAGGGTGACAGAATTTTCATATTTGGGTGAGCTATCCCTTTAATTGGCTCTGAGGGATGATATTCTTAGACGCTTTTCATTGTTCTATTTTTATCAAGGAAAAATACTCCTGGTTTCAAAGCGTTTGGACAAGGCTGAGTGCATAAATGGTTGAATTTATTTGCAATGGATGCTCATAGTTCAGTTCTGATACAGTATATTCCCCATTTGCAGGTTAAAGAACGTGGTTTCACTCGAGTGCACTCCCTCAACAATGTTAACAGGGCCCTGCAGATCCTTCAGAAGAACAATGTGAGTTAATTGGTTCAACTGGCTGTTTTACTGTTCACAGCTTTTGGAATTTCAATGTTTCGGTTGAGCTTTTTTAATAAATGCAAGACAAAATTATGCAGAAGCAAAATTTCCAGTTAGATAAGGTAATGGTACTTATCCATTTCACAGACATAAAAGCTTTTTCTGCTTGATAAAATGTAGTGAAACAACCAAACAGCTTGAATATGTGTTTGAAGAACCAAATAAAAGCCAAGTAAGATCGCAAATTATATAGTCTGGTTGAAGTCATTTTCCTGCAAATATCAAACTGCTGATATCTAAAACTGATGTGGCTGAAGTATCTAATCTTTATCTTGTTTAAAGTCAACATATAATCAAAACTGACCCCGTTTACTGTCTTAATACATATTCCTGGTCATATTATGTGCAATGATGGATCTTGTGTTCCCATCCGCTCCATTTCTAGGTTGAGCTGGTGAACATTGGAGGAGCTGACATTGTAGATGGGAATCATAAACTGACCCTGGGGCTCATCTGGAGCATCATTCTCCACTGGCAGGTATGAGAGTTCAATACAGTGAAATCAGACCCACAATCTTTCTGGTTTTCCTTCAAGGACAGTACCGCACTAAAGGACCTTTATCATCCATTATGTTGTTCTAGCAAAGGTTTTATATGTAGCACATTTGCAGTGGACTGTCATGTGCTTATCGGTACAGGAACTCGTTTCCTGTGTTTTTTCTGCTCATCTGATAAGGTGGCCCTACTGTGGTTTATGTTCAGAGCTACTGATGTCATTTTCTTTCAGCTTATGTTGGGGGTGGTTAAAGGAATAAGGGAATTTAAGACTCAGTAACGTTTCTGCATTGAGATTCATTCAAAAAGTGTGACTGATTAGTAATTATCATATTCATTTACCATGGAATTTACATAATACTCCTAGGTATTTCAAAGTGCATTCTTGTTATAATGTTACATAATGGAAATCTTTGATACACTGGTAAAAATTTTGGGGTCATTAAGATTTATTTAAAATAAATTCCTACTATTATTCAGCAAGAATACATTACATTGATCAAAAGTGACGGTAAAGACATTTATGATATTGGAAATATTTCTATTTTATTTAAATGTTGTTATTTTGAACATTCTATTTATCAAAAAATATTAAGCTTAAAATCTGTTTTAAACATTGTTAATGATAAGAAATGTTTCTTGAGTAACAAATCAACATATTAAAATGATTTCTGAAGGATCATGTGACACTAAAGACTGGAGTAATAGCTGCTGAAAATTCAGCCGTTACAGGAATAAATTAATTTAAAAATATATTTCAAATAGAAAACGGTCATTTTAAATTGTACTAATATTTCTACTAATAATGCTTTTATTGTATTTCTGAAATAAAGAAGCTTATTTCAAAAATCGTTCAGACCCCAAACTTTTGAACGGTAATATATTACCACATTCTTGTACAGTACCTGTATTTACTCCTAGACATTTCAAAGAATCCCATGGTATTACCATGGGTACACATCCAACCAGGATATTACCCTTGTACATATATGTACCGTGTACTGAATGTTATCACATAGTTTTGCTGTGCTTATCCTGTTAATACAACCCCAAATCAGAAAAAGTTGGGACACTATGGAAAACGCAAATAAAAAAAGAAAGTAGTGATTTCTAAATTTACTTTGACTTGTATTTCATTGCAGACAATATGAACACAAAATATTTCATGTTTTGTCTGGTCAACTTCATGTCATTTGTAAATATACATCCTTTCCTGTCATTCAGACCTGCAACACATTCCAAAAAAAGTTGGGACAGTAAAGCATTTACCACTTTGTAATGTTGCCATTCCTTTTCACAACACTTAAAAGACGTTTAGGGACTGAAGACACCAAGTGATGAAGTGTTTCAGGTGTAATTTTGTCCCATTCTTCCTGCAAACAAGTCTTAAGGTGGGCAACAGTACGGGGTCTTCGTTGTCGCATTTTGCGCTTCAAAATGCGCCATACATTCTCTATTGGAGACAGGTCGGGACAGGCAGGCCAGTCAAGTACCCGTACCCTCTTCCTCCGCAGCCAGGACTTTGTAATGTGTGCAGAATGTGGTTTTGCATTGTTTTGTTGAAATATGCATGGACGTCCCTGGAAAAGATGTCTTCTTGAAGGCAGCATATTGTGCTCCAAAATCTCTATGTACTTTTCAGCATTAATGGTGCCATCACAGAAGTGCAAGTTACCTTTGCCAAGGGCACTGACACAACCCCATACCATGACAGACCCTGGCTTTTGGACTTGTTGCTGGTAACAGTCTGGATGATCCTTTTCTTCTTTGGTCCGGAGCACACGGCGTCCATTCCTCCCAAAAAATACCTGAAATACTGATTCATCTGACCACAGTACACGTTTTCACTGTGTGATGGTCCATCCCAGATGCCTCCGAGCCCAGAGAAGTCGACGGCGCTTCTGGACACTGTTAACATAGGGCTTCCTTTTGGCACAGTACAGTTTTAACTGGCATTTGTGGATGTAACTACATATTGTGGTACTTGACAAAGGTTTGCCAAAGTAGTCCTAAGCCCATGTGGTGATATCGCTTATAGATGAATGACGATTCTTGATGCATCGGAGATCACGGTTGTTCAGCTTAGGCTTGCGCCCTTGTCCTTTACGCACTGAAATTCCTCCAGATTCCTTGAAACTTTTAATTTTGTTATGCACTGTTGAAGGTGAAATATCCAAATCTCTTCCTATCTTTCTTTGAGGAACATTGTTTTTAAACATTTCAATAATTTTCTCACGTATTTGTTGGCAAACTGGCGATCCTCGGCCCATCTTTGCTCCTAAAGGATTAGACCTTTCTTGGATGCTGCTTTTGTACCAAATCATAATTACAATCACCTGTTGACATCAACTGTTTCAAATCACATCGTTATTTAACCAATTTACCTCATTACTAGCCCTAAATTGCTCCTGTCCCAACTTTTTTTGGAATGTGTTGCAGGTCTGAATGACAGGAAAGATTTACAAATGACATGAAGTTGACCAGACAAAACATGAAATATTTTGTGTTCATATTGTCTGCAATGAAATACAAGTCAAAGTAAATTTAGAAATCACTACTTTCTTTTTTTATTTGCGTTTTCCATACTGTCCCAACTTTTTCTGATTTGGGGTTGTAAAATTTTTATCAAAATCTGTCTGTAAATATTAGCTTTATGAGGCCATGTTGCTATATTTGTTACTGTTCTGATAAATGTTTATATATCCTGTCCTTTGCCGTACAGGTTAAGGATGTGATGAAAGATGTCATGGCAGACCTACAGCAGACAAACAGTGAAAAGATTCTGTTAAGTTGGGTCAGGCAGTCCACTAAAAACTACAAAGACCTCAATGTGGTCAACTTCTCCAGCACCTGGGCGGATGGTTTTGCCTTCAATGCTCTCATTCACAGCCACAGGTGTGTGGGGTTGTTATTTTTGGGTGCTTTTTTGAAAATCACAGAAATCGTTGGTTTCAAGACTAATGAAATTGAAAATGAATGTCTTATATTCATTGGTCATAAACTGCATGGTTGAATACTGGCTTGGCCTAAAGCAATTTTTGTAGCTGATTATGGCTTATAGTTTTTCTATTTTTCTGTGTAGTTCATTTGGGTAATGAACCAGCTGTTTCGATCTGCTTTTAGCTATTTCAAGCATGTGCACAGAAAAATAATTTAAGTTATTAACTACCCTATATTAATTACATCATCTGCTTTGTCTTTTTTTTGCCAGGCCGGAGCTGTTTAACTGGAGTGTGGTGGAGCAACAGGATAATGCCATTGAGAGACTGGATCACGCCTTCAACGTTGCAGAGAAGAGTTTAGGCATCGACCGACTGTTGGACCCTGAGGGTATGACCTCCTCCTTTCTTCTTCTCGCTCACATTAGCCTTTGAAGTTTTTCTGACTAATACAGACAGGGCTTTTTTAGTTTATTTTTTTGGACGGGAGGAAACGTCTTGTTACATCAACATCTAAAACAGAATTTCATCACATAATTTATGCCATGGGGGTTTAACTCATAGATGAGCTTGTACCACTTATGACTGGTTCTCTATGGACAGATCCAAAGAAAAGCGATCTAATACAGTATATGTATGATGTTTCTTACCTACGGATAAATTCATAAAGAACATGTAAAGATATATAATTTAAATGACAGTTATATGAATCACTGCCGTTCAAAAGTTTGGGGTTTTTGGAAAGAAATTAATAATGAAAATAATGATTTCTGAAGGATCATGTGACACTGAAGACTGGTGTAATGATGCTGAAAATTGAGTTTGCCATCACAAGAATAAATTACATTTTCAAATATTTAAAAATAGAAAGCAGTTATTTTAAATTGTAAGAATATTTCACAATATTGCTGTTTTTACTGTATTTTTGATCAAATAAATGCAGACATGGTGAGCCTAAGAGACTTCTTTCAAAACATTTAAAAAAAATTGTATCAATCCTAAACTTAGTAGTACACATACAACACTCTTTTAAATACAAAGCAATGTTTGCAGGGATCTTCTGCTTCTCACATTCATCTAAGACTCTAATAATCTCACATATGTCTCCTCTAGGAGTTAGATTAATTAAGTCAATTAAGTCATTGCTTAACTCATGGGCATATCTTTTCGCCATCGCAGATGTTGCTACAGCTCATCCAGATAAGAAATCCATCATTATGTACGTCACCTCCCTGTTCCAAGTGCTGCCCCATGGCGTGAGCATGGAGGCCGTCCAAGAGGTGGAGACCCTCCCTCGAGCTACAGTAACCCAGGAGGAGCACTTCCTCTTGCAAACCCAACAGCGTTACTCCCAGCAGGTCAGAGGAACACACACTCATAGACACGCACAGTTTTGAACAGTGTGCAGTAATCGTAATGCATGGACCCATTATCTCTGGCGCCACATACGTCTAATATGAAAGCCTGAGACTTCTCTGGTTTCAAAAAGGTTTTCAGACGTTCTCAGGATGTCGAATGCACCTCTATCTCGTCAGCACACTTTGCCAGCTGACATTGAATTATGTTTTGTAATTTGTGATCTAATTTTGACTCTCTGCATTCCAACGTCCTCATCGTCCTTCTCACTGCCATATCCAGCTCATTGCTCCATCACTCAACTCTCCTCAATATTTCCATCCATCTCTGTGGCTTTTGTTTGCTTATTTCAGTCTTTCTTGTCTTCTGTACCTCTCTTAGATCACAGTCAGTGTGGCCCAGAGTCGTGTCCGCAGCCCGTCTCCCTCCTATAAGCCTCGATTCAAAAGCTATGCCTTCACTCAAGCTGCCTACGTCAAGACGCCTGAACAGCAGAGGAAGTTCCTCACCACACAGGTTGGTCATTGTTGACTGCTGGGTTTCCATATCATTGCCAGGCATTGTAGTTTGTTTTTAGTGTACAACAACCTCAGACTGATATCAGTGTTGTCACGCTTCAAAAAAGCTTGTTCCAAATGTAATATATTGGCCTGGCAGACAACAAAATTGACAAAAAATGCCATAGATTTGCAATGAGGAAGGGACCTGAGGGATATTTCAGAGACTTGCTTTTTTGACTTTAAGGATGGAACCGTCCAGAACACCCTATCAACTGCACAGCTACACAGAAAAACTAGCATTGTGAGCACCACTCACATTTTCTTTGGAAAATGTAATAATCTAGTTTATTGTGTAGTATTTAAAAATACAATCATTGAAAATTTGACATTGTATGTTCCTGTGATACTTTTATCTACATAAGGCATTTCTGTTTTAACAACCAGTCTAGTTGATGGAACACTGCCACATTTTTTAATTTTTAGAAGAAAATGTAAGTGGCGCTTGTGAAAACAGTGTTGCTATTTTTAACTTTAAACTAAAACCATTAAAAATGGAGCATCGCTTTAGTTCAGGAAGGCCACACCAGTCAAGCTTGCATCAGCTGACAGTCAGCTGTTTCTGACATGTACCAATCCAGTTTTGGTACCAAGCACAGCTGTCTATTTAAATCCCCATTCAGCCTGTCTACTAATGCATGGCTACACACCACATCTAACTCCCCCCTCCATCCCCAACTCAGCTTGAACCTGTATTATAATCTGATATCTGTTTGCGATTTTTTTTTTCAGTTTTACAGTCAATTACATTGTATTTTGCCCTGATTACAACAAACTCATGTTAAACTGTGAACTGTAATATGTATGCATGATTACTGGATCTATTTTGTTACCCCAGGGGGGTTTGACTTGCTGCTCTCCCCACTCTGTCCAGGCATGGCTGCATGGATGGGCGCGTGGACTTTGCCCAGAGCAGAACCAACACTAATTGTATGCATCATTATTATAATAAATATACATTTGACGAAAGTGGTCTTGACTGAATTTGAACATTTGGAGATGGAAAAAAAGCTGAAAAAAATACATGTAAATAAAAACTTAATTGTAAAAAAAACTTAACTAATTTGAAGGACTAAAATTACAAAAACTGAAATAAAAATACATATACTGTATATATATATATGAAAACTGAAAATATGACAATAAAAGGTCATTCAAAATATTAATAAATAGTATATAAATAATACTAAAATAACACTGGTGTAAAACTGTAGGGTGTTGTGGGTGGCTGCCAAAGCCTTGCTATGTGGTTGCGAAAGTATTCTGAGTGTTTTTTAACATATTGTTGTGGGTGGTTAGTCACCCTAAAGATATTTTGGTCCCCAAGATATGACTCAAGTCTCTTCTGTCAGTCTATGGGATTTTTTTTTGCCTGGTCGGTCAGGTGAAAACTGTAGGTTAAAGGTTGCTTATAGAAAAACGTCTTCTCAACAAGCTGTGTGATTTGAGGTTTTATTGTCCACGGCGCAAATGGTATGACAAGTTATACACCGAATTTGAATACTTATGGTTAGGAATTTGTAGAAATATGAGCAGTACCATAAGCAGCACTAATAAACTTTGTGCTAAATCATAACTCAACACCAAGAGGCCCCTCACAATCTTTAAATTCAATCTGAAAACACCCTGATATTATCAGTCAGCCAGTGCATTTCACTCAAGCACATAGGAGGACAGAGGGTATTTCCCAAAGCAGGAAAAGAAAATTAGAAGGCTAACTTTAAAGATCACCCAGCTTTTGTGGATGAAACAGCCAGAACTCTAGGGGCTTTAGTGACGCGCGTGTGTGTACCCATGATTAGCCAACCACTCCTACCGCCTCATTGCCAATATGCTCTTTAGGCAAGTCTTGATTTAATGACAAAAAACTCGATATTTTTATTATTTTTAAATCCATACATCATCTAACCCATTTGTCTCCTGTCTATCTGCCTGCAGTCTCCAGACAAGCCCGATGAACTGCGACCGTCCCCCAGTCCCCTGCCACAGGGGCTAAATGAGCTGGAAAGCTACCAGAGTGCCCTGGAGGAGGTCCTGACCTGGCTGCTCTCCGCGGAGGACGGCTTGCAAGCACAGCCACCCATCTCCTCTTTTGTCGAAGAAGTCAAAGAGCAGTTTCACACCCATGAGGTATTTTTTCTAGTTTGTGTTTTAAAGCTTTTGAGGTGAAAGCAGATGAGCGTGTTAATGATTCTGCTGGCCTCAGGTCATATTTTTCTCAGTTGGTGATGTATTGTTTGAAAAAACTGGCATTAATTTCCATTTTTCCATCAACAATGATTAAAGTTTGATTTATGTACTTATTAGAATACGTAACTGGATTTTGGTTGAAAAGTTGAATGTTGAAAAGCTGGCATGAAATGAAAGTTCACTGTTTTATAATTACGGTAGTTATTGATCTTATTGTAAACGATTCATGACATAATTTTTTTTTGCACTTAATTAAGATGTCATTTTTTGATCTTCCCGTAAAAAAACTTCTTTCTAGTGGCATATGTCTGACTCCTCCAATCATTTAGACTTCTTAAACCACTCCCCTTTCTTAAAATCAACTTCAAGTTCCATTTAATCAACAACCAATGGATAGAACCAAGAACCGACCTACATTTATTACTTTTTTGATCATTCGTTTTACTCTGATGTATACCACAATAAGAAATAAAAGATCTGTCGCTAATTTTGTTAATATCTTTAATGCTGCCTTCAGATGTTAGAAAGATCCTTTTTAAAGATATGGGCACATGAACAGTTAACACAATTTTGCACAATTTTGAAAACTCTTTGGACCGTCTAAACTAGGCTTCCAAATTCACAAGTGTGAATCATGTGTGAGGAAGCTATGGCTGAACTAGCTATAATTAATTGTGAATGTTGACTGCACAGTTTAGTTTATTTAGTGTTTAGCATTTCGTGTCACTGACACCAAATTATCACATAATAATGCAGCGCTTCTGCTGAATTGATAAATAATAAGCACAAGTGATAAAATAATTTTGTTCTGCAATAAACAATTTTCCTGTCTTTATCGGTAGGTGTAAAAGAGAGAAAGAAACATGAAATTGGCACTTTTGTTCTGAAGTCGCACCAAAAATCACTTGAATCCACATCGTGTCTCAATTATGATGTCAGAGCTTATAAGATTTCAGAAGGACTAGTGCACAGCTGTCATGTTAGGTTACTGGTTCAGAGCACAAAAAATTGAATGCTCAGAGACAGTGTTGTCATTTCCTATGTCTTTTTAGCATTCGCAGACTATAGAGATTCCCTTTAGAGGTGATCCAGGAATTGCTATTAAAGCTAGCTGTATTTGTTGTGATTTCATGAGCTTTCGCTGCCATATGCCAATTTTGGATTCCTACATAAGCTCAGAGTCTTATGATATGACCTTTGCCCAAAGTTGAAGGCCATACAGAAAAAGATATATCCAGACATATGATATATGTCCTTTTACAGCTTTTGTTGAGCAATTAGTTATTCTAAGCAATAGTTATTAGTTTTGTCTAAAAAAATAGCCTACTATTTTGGTACAAACTACAATGTTCTTCTTCGTACATTTTGCACGTTGCTCTAAAAATGACTCGTGACTGCCCATACACTTTAGATTTTGGGTAATAAAGTTAAATTTAAATCTGTATTGTCCCAGAAATGCTCTTCAGTTGGCACATCTATATACGTTTATTCAGTATCTGACATCTGGTCAATATAAGCCTGATGTTTTACACTTGTGTGAGACGTATAGGAACGGCTCTAAATCTGGACAGGTGATTAATTTCTTCAAAATAACTTTGAACCCAAAGGGTGAAGGATGCTGTCTGAAAGTTTTGGAACTAAGATATATTGTTCAAGAAGTTATGGGCTGTTATTATTAACCCAGATCTTCATATGCCCCCCCGTGTTTACAGTCTCTGAATAAATCAGATTTATCCATTCGTGACAGATGGTAATTATAAGTGTTTCCCCTCAGTTTCATATTCCAACATCTTTTAGAATGGTTGGTCTGGGAGTCAAAGGATCAAACTGTGCCTTGCGTGGGTGTGAATTGAAAAGTTATCTGGGGATATTAAATGACTGAGAGAATGGCATGATATAATGAGTGAAAAAAACTCATTGAGGGAAGTGTTAAGGATGAAAACAGATGTACAGAGATATTTTTTAGATGACAGTGCAAAGAAACATAGAAGTTATTATCATCATCATATTATTATTATTATTATTATTATTATTATATAAGCATATTATTTATTTGCACATTTTTGTTTGTTGATAGATCTGCTGTGATGGAAACATGCAGTTTTTTTTGAAGGTTTTAAGAATTTTGTGTTATGTAGTCAATGTTTAACGCCATTTACAGTGTACATGGACTGTGTTTAATACATTTGTAAATATATATTTAAAATTTTAAACTACTGGTCCAAAGTTTGGTGTCATTCAAATTTTTGTAAGTCTTCTAAAGGAGTCTATAAATGCTCTTAAATATTATAATGATTTTTAATATCAGTTTTCTAATTCAATATACTTAAAAATGTAATTTATTCCTGTGATGGCAAAGCTGAATTTTCTTTAGCATCATTACTCCACTCTTCAGTGTCACATGATCCTTCAGAAGTCATTCTAAAATGCTGAATTCCTGCTCAAGAAACATTTATTATTATCAATGTTAAAAATAGTGCTGATTAATATTTTTGTAGAAACAGTGATGCATTTTTTTTATGAATAGAAAGTTTAAAAGAACAGCATTTATTTTAAATGGAAATCTTTTGTAATAATGTAAAAGTCTTTACTGTCACTTTGGATCAATTTGTTGCATTCTTGCTGAATTGATTTCTTTCCAAAAAAAAAAAAAAATCTTACTGATGTTTATCATATATATGTCTGTTTATGTCTGTCCAGGGCTACATGGTGGAGTTAACGTCTCATCAGGGCAGCGTGGGCCGGGTTCTCAAAGCAGGAAGTGTGTTGTTGTCTGGAGGGCAGCTGACTGATGATGAAGAGAGGGAGGTGCGGGAACAGATGAATCTGCTCAACTCTCGCTGGGAACATCTGCGTGTGGCCAGTATGGAGAGACAGAGCAGGTGGTCACATGTTTGCAAAATAAGCCTTTAGCCAGGAATATAAACCTGTCACTCTTCATAGAAATAACTTTGCTATTTACAACCTTCATATAACTGATGTTTTGGAACATTTCTAGGCTTCATGAGGTTTTGATGGACCTGCAGCACCAGCAGCTGAAGCAGCTCTCTGATTGGCTGGACACAACCGAAACTCGAATTAAAAGAATGGGAGCGCAGCCTTTAGGACCTGAACTTGATGACATAAAGCGACAAATTGAAGAGCAAAAAGTATGTACTGTAATTTTTGGTGGTTTATTGATAAAAAAAAAAAAAAAACGAGTAAATACATAATTGTCCCTACAGCTCTTACAGGAAGATCTTGAGCTGGAGCAAGTGCGAGTGAACTCTTTGACTCATATGGTGGTGGTAGTAGATGAGAACAGCGGTAATGGCACCACCGCAGCCTTGGAGGAAAAACTACAGGTACATTTTGTCATTGATTAACTTTTTTGATCCACTTTAATTGTTGACTGCTATATTTGAAAATCTGGAATCTGAGGGTGCAAAAAAATCCAAATATTGAGAAAATCGCCTTTAAAGTTGTCCAAATGAAGTTCTTAGCAATGCATATTACTAATCAAAAATGACGTTTTGATATATTTACAGTAGAAAAAAATTACAAAATATCTTCATGGAACATGATCTTTACTTAATATCCTAATGATTTTTGGCATAAAAGAAAAATCAATAATTTTGACCCATGACCCATATTGTTGGCTATTGCTACAAATATACCCGTGCTACTTATGACTGGTTTTGTGGTCCAGGGTCACAATGAAGTGACAACAGCTTTTATACCGCAGAGAGGCTCTTTCACACTGCATAATGTAACAGACAATCAAGTGTGGTTATAGAATGCGGTTGCCACTCTTGTAAATAACCAAAATGTGTGTGAATGGAACTGCATTAATTACTCAAATACAGGCCTGACAACCATAATCTGCAACTGTGTAAATGTGATCTTTGTAACCATAACTACAGCCCTAAGGTCTGACCGGTTGTTTGGACCAAATAACTGTGGTATAATGTTTTGTTTACTTGAATCGGTTTTCTATAACACCCCCACTTTACTTTCACAGAACCTTGGGGAACGATGGGCAGCGATCTGCAAATGGACTGAAGAGCGTTGGATCCTTCTTCAAAAGATCCTGCTGTGCTGGCAGCATTTCTCTGAGGAGCAGGTACTGAATACTTCCAGACCGTGCTGAAAAAGCTTTTACAATGCATTTAGCAGCTCTCAAAATGCCTTTTGAATCCTGCCTGTTAAATGACTATAATGAGAGCATGTCTGGGGAAACATAAAGGTTTTGAAGACCTCTTTTCTCAAGAGAGTCAGCGTGATAACATCACCAGTGCTCAAAAGAAACAGGAAAAGCAGCAGTGCAGAACACATCTCACAATCTCCCTTTAATCCGCTGTGCTTGTTTCATAGCTGCTGTTTGATTCTTGGCTGACTCAGAAGGAGGAGTTAGTTCAGACTATCCAAAGCAGCGGCACAAATGACCCAAATGAAGTGGCCGCCAACCTAAGGAAGCTTGCCGTAAGTGGCCACACATAATCCAAACTCACCAAAGCATTAAAGTCAACCCTACTTTGCATGGTTAACAATCAAGTCCTGGTGGATAAAATAGAGTATTTTGAATTTTTTTCCCCTTGTTGAATATGCTGCATGACATGTAAAATTTTCATGTTACAGAAGTAAAATGGGTTTCGAATTAATTTTTATTTTGAAATCCTTTGTAATGGGTTTGAAATTAAGACTTTTTAGTGAAGCAACACAATTCCCAGCTAGCATTAGTTATTATGTAGTTCTGTATTTCAAAGTTCTCATTGGTTGGCTGACTTTGAAAGTATAGTCTAACGAAAAATGAAAATTTTGTCATAGCTTGCACCCCTTCATGTCGTTTCAGATATGTATGACTTTATTTTTTCTGTGGAACAAGATATTTTGAAAAATGTTGGTAGCAAGATGGTTTTAGGTTCACTGACATCCATAGTATAGACAAAAAATAATATGGAGACCCCTTCATTACTATTGCTATGTCTGACAAGCCATGGCGCTCTCACACCACACGCTGTTCTCACGCAGTGAAAAATACATCGCGGAGCAAAGAGGAAACTGACAACACACTGACAGACAAGACAGAGCAGGTTACTTTTGGTATGAAACAAATACTAAGCTTTAAAAATGTGACATTTTTTAAGAAATTCAAACTATAAATACTGTTTTGTGGCTCTTTAATGTGTCGCTGTAGAGCCTTAGTTCAAGAGGCGCGTGAACCGATCATCTCTTCCTCTTTACTAGTTATAGCACAAAATAAACATGAATGAACATCAGAAGGTATCTTGTTTCAACCACGGAAAGATTTCAATACACACCATTTTTCAAGTTCAAGTCCACCGACGTTAATCTACACTCTGGTTTGGTTTGTTTGTCGGTCAAAAATGGCAGATTCGGTGTTATGATTGGTCAGATCGCCTGTCAATCAAACTCCCTGTGAAGAGTCAATTGTTTGGTTGCCAACATTCTTAAAATATATATTTTTGTGTTGTTTGGAATGACATGAGGGCGAGTAAATGATGACTGAATTTTTGGCCTGGACTATTCCTTTAAGAAAAAAATTCAGAACTTAAAGACTGTCGACTGAATTTCGTTCCTCAGATTTTAAAAGCAGACCTGGAGTTGAAAAGGCAAACCATGGACAAGCTTTGCTCCCTCGTTCAAGATCTGCTGACCAAAATTAAGAGCAAAGAGGCCGCTGGGAAACTAGAGGCAAAGCTGGAGAGGTTTGCTCAGCGCTGGGACAAATTGGTACTGTCGCTTCAGCTCACCAGCACCAAGGTGGTTATGCTAATGTGATTCCATTTACTGTGTCTCATCTTTTCCGCAATACTGTTCCATCTATTTCCATTTCTCTCAGAATTTGATATGGCTTCCTGCATGGCCGTGCCATCACTCAGAATAAATAAAGCGCTCTCACTCTATCTCACTCTCTCTTTCATATGCACTCAAGAATCAGACTTCTATTCATTTACACATGCGTGTCTTACAACTTTTGTCCCTCTTAGTTTTCAACTATTGTCACCACATCCCAGTCGGAGCTCACGCGTACAACCATGGCAACTGTCACCAAGGTGACCACGAACCAGAAAAAGATGGTGAAGCATACTAAGGAGGGCATGTCTACCCCTCCACCTCAGAAGAAGCGACAGATTGTCACTGATTCAGAACTGCGGAAAAGGTGAGCTTATGTACCTCGGTTTTGTCACAGGTCACTAAATGTGGAGGACCCATTTATGACAACAAAAGCTTTGCTTTGGGGTTTTCTGTTTCTGAGTTTTTTGTTTTGTTTTCTTTCTTTTTATATATATTTATGACACAGATCATTCAATATGTTTTATCTTTAACACTATTTCAAGACCGCTGAAATAGATTGTAAAACTAATTGTTAGAAAATAAAAAGGTAATCAGTTTTGTGATGTTTATGCTTAAAAGATTGTTTTTTTCCTGTGTTGATGTATTTTCAACTAAAACAGAAAGTTGTGATGGAATATATTGAAGGGCTTGTCTATTCTTTTTAAATAGCCATTAAGATTTAATAATGTCACAGTCATGAACATGATTTGCTACTTGTTATTAGGGAATATTAGGGGGAGGGAAGTTCTCATTCTGTAGAGTATTTGATTGGACGTAATGAGTGAGTGGTGTATGAGTCATCAATTTACAGTGTATTTTTGTATTTTTTTTTGTAAAATTTAAATGTACATGTCTGCTAAAACAGAATTTTGTCCCGTTTTATCAGTACACTAGCTAGTTTGTAGATGGTGTCAAAGCCAATGGACAACAATTATAAGGCATAAAACTCAATTTTGAAGAAGCACATTTTGTCCATCCATCTATTCCAATTTTTTAATTTATGTAATACTTTTAGTAATAATTTTATAGGACTAGATTTAAGGTTAAATAATTGCTAAAAAATGATTCTATGTAAAACTTACAAACAGATCTTACTACATATGTTTATTGACATAAAACAGTGTTTTTAAAGCGTGATTTGCACAATGCAATCTATTGGTCACTCAGTTTGATCATTGTGTAATAAAATGGACCCATTTGTACACATTTCCTGAATGAAACATCTAATTTTTGTGATAAAATTGTCACCACTTTTTCACATGACACAGTCACTTCATATTTGAAGTGAAATGTATCTTATTTTTTATTCTTTATTTCTCAATGAAATTTTTTTGTTCTATTACATACAACATATTTTACATATTTTTGCTATAAAACGGGACAGAGATACTGATGATTTTTTTTTAATCTAAATAAGCTCTGATTTTTGGCTGCATGAGTTAAGCTGCGCTCTTGAGTTTAGAAATGATGCTGAAACACAAAGCCTGCAGTGAGGGGAAACTGCTAATCAATGCCTGCGTTCCAGCAATATTCCAAATGACTAACTAACAAACAAGAATAACTAATTTGTTTTGCTGTTCTCTCATCAATTTCTCTGCAGATTTGATGTGGACTTCACTGAAATTCACAGTTTTATGACTCGGTCAGAGGCTGTTTTGCAAAATCCAGAGTTCTCAATCTCCCGTAAGGAAGGCAGTGTGGCAGACCTCTATGAGAAAGTGCTGGTAGGGCTACATTAACATGTTCTGTAGTGATTTGTCTGTTTCATACAACAAATTCATGTGTAGTGAAAATATATTAGACAGCAAAAGGTATTATATTACATTAGAAAGTTTTAAACCTTAATAATATGATATAATATATTTTAATTATTACATTTAAATTATGCAAAGTGTAATAGTTATTTATAAAGCAATTATTAAAACACATTAATGCTTTAAAAAAAAGTTTCATTGGTGTTAACTGTCTGATTCTTTCAACCATTTTTGAGGCAATTGACAGGGAAAAAACAGAAAAGTTCAGGAAGTTGCAAGAAGCCACTCGTTCAGCCCAGGCTTTGGTGGATCAGCTCACTAGCGGTATGCATGAATTCTAAGTGATTATTTTCATATGCACATTCATTTCAGTTCAAATGTCTTGTAAAAGCCCCTTGATTTTCAATCAGTCTTGCATAATTCAAAACTTGCCTTGTTGTCTTGTAGAAGACACACACAAATATCCCCCATTTTGGAAAGTAATAATCTGCATTTTGCTGCTAATTAAAGTAATAAAATCCTGCATAATGTCAGCTCTATTAATAATAGATAGAGATGTACATCGATGGGACGTTTCCCAGCTATTTTGAAAGTCTAAAGCTTTTGCCAGCTTAATTGCCTCAAATGCTGTTTTAATATGCATGAGTCTCATTTGTCCTAATGGATCTTTCTCTAAAGATGGTCAGAATTCCGAGGACATCCAGCAGGCAGCTCAGCAGTTACGTGCTCGATGGGTCGACTTCTGCGCTCTCCTGGCTGAAAGGCTGGCATGGTTGGCCTACCAGACCAAAGTCCTGGCCTTCTACAATCTCTTCCAGCAACTGGAGCAGGCTGTGGCAACCGCTGAGAACTGGCTGAAGGTGCAGTCGCCGCCCGCGTGTGAGCCGGAGCCTCTGAGGATTCAGCTGGAGCGCTGCAAGGGTAACCACCAGTGTCTGTCCTCGTGCATGGGGTCTTGTTCCTTTGTGGATGTGTGTTTCAATGTATGTCTGTTCTGTGTCCATATACAGGGCAAAGTCTGTCTTTTCCTGTGTCTGGCCAGGTAATGCCCTTTACCCACTGCATGTGTTCATCTGATCTCAGAGATGCATTCATGCAGGACATTTTATCATGCCCGACAAGAGAAATATAATTTTTTCTTGATCTTTTGAGATAAAAGAGCTTGATTTACTTTGAAAACATGCTATAACTTTCAGAACCATATCCACAACCCTATATGCATATCCTACCAAAGGATTCCAAGATTAGAAATTAGTTTATTTTTAACAAAGTCCCTGAAGTTTTTGCCACACAAAAAAGAAAACGTTAAAAAAATGAAATTATAAATAATAAATAACGTATATGACCCCCATTTAAAGAATGGTTCACCCAAAAATGTAAATTTGGTGAAAATCTACTCACCCTCAGACCATAAAAGATGTAGAAGAGTTTGTTTCTTCGTCAAAACAGATTTGGAGAAATTTAGCATTACATCACTTGCTCACCAATGAATCCTCTGAAGTGAATGTGTGCCGTCAGAATAAGAGCAGTGGAAAAAAAAAACATTACAATGATATACATCTAATCCACATCAGTCTATCACTTCACATCTTGTGAAGTGAAAAGCTGTGTGTTTGTTAAAAAAAAAACTTTGCTTCTGTCCAAAATCCATTATAATGCTTCCTTTTGTATTTGTTTAGAACTGTTTTCACTTGTAAACGGTGCTTGATCTGTGCATATTTCTTTCCTGATTCAGAAAATATTTTTTTGGAGAACGCAATTTTATGGATTGAGGACTCGTGTTTTAGCTGGAAGCAACGGTTTGAAGTTAAAACACCTAATGATAGATTTGTTTCCTACAAACACACAGCTTTTCACTTCACAAGATGTTAATTGATGGACTGGAGTTGTGTGGATTACTTGTGGATTATTGTGATGTTTTATCAGCTGTTTGGACGCTCGTTCTGACGGCACCCATTCACTGCAGAGGATCCATTGGTGAGCAAGTGGTGTAAATTTCCTCTAAATAAAACTCATCTACATCTTGGATGGCCTGAGGGGTGAGTAAGCTTTCAGCAAATTTTCATTTTTGAGTGAACTATTTCTTTGAAAATGATTAACTACGTTCTTCTGTTTTAACGAGTAATTCTTATAGTTTATTCTGAACGTTTTTTTTCTGAATTTTATTCAAAGGGGCAAGTTTTTTTTAGTAATTTGTCTTGTTTTTATTTTAAAAAAATAAGTGCATGAGATGTTAAAACGCTTAGTTATGGGTTCTGGGTTTTGCTGACGGGTCCAATATAGTTGCCTCTTTTCTTTTTTCATTACATTTTGACAGGTTCACAAAACAGTCTGCAGTAATTCTATCTTTCATGTCAAAAGATCAAGGAAAATCAATTTCTCTTAAAATGACCCCTTTGATGGGGACTCTGGCTGGCCTGGCTGGTGAATTTTAACTGCAGTTGGGTTTTTATGTGATTTAGCTCTGATGATGGTACTTATTTTGGGTGATTTAATTGAAAAAGGAACACATTTCCACTTTCTGATGGCTGTGGACTATGTTCAGTGGGGTAGACGTGGCCTGTTAGATTAATGAATATGATATAACAGGCACAGAGACAAGTTGTGTGATTAAAAAAGTTTTGAGTGATCAAAGCTCTGCAGGTTTAAAGTCTTTCTTTGTTCATCTGTTCTTACCTCTTTTATCCTGGAGTATATCTGTACCTGACAGCTTCCTATATGAATGTCTTTCTCGCTTCTGTCTCTTTACCAGAGCCTTGTTTCTGTAATATGTCTTTCAGAAGAGACATGTCTCCCTAAAGACCTTGAGTGTCTGTGATAATTTTATCATTTGATGTGATTAACCCATTCCTTATCTTACTATGCCCCAGGTTTACTCATTTAATGTATCACATACACATATATGAAGACTGACTCTAACCCTCCATATACCCACATAAGCATATTAATGAATATAGTTATATTAATAGTTATCAATTAAAACATTATTGAATATCAATATTTGCAAACAAAAGAGTAATTATAGTACAATATATAATAGTCAATATATACTATATACTGTGTATACTGTATATGTGTATATATATATATATCTCTCTTCAAATATTGATATACAATATTATCTTACATCTCTCTCTCTCTCTCAATTACAAAAATAATATATATCAATTATAAAAAATGATAAAATTTTTGATATTTCACATCAACCTATCTCGAAGAAAAAAAAAGGAAACAGAGAATCTCATATGGTAGCAGTCAGCAATAATGTAATTTAAGTTACAACGTTACTATTTTTATTGGATCAATAGAAATACAGTTTTATTATAGCTATTTTATTGCAATTGTAATTTATATACAGCATATCATAAATAATCTCTATATACGCTTTACTAAAGGACGGAAGATGCAATGAAAGAGTTGTGAAGAGAAAACACAAAGCTAAAGATGAGATTTTATGAAGTTTTTATTGAATTTGTGAAGTCTGTAAAAATATTTGCCTCGCAACAAAACAATATTCTTTGTATTTTAAGCAGTATAGACATTTTGAAGTTATGAGTCAATTTATAAGTGCTAAATATTCATGTTTGTTCGCACTTCAGGTGACGAGGGCTGACAGCAAAAAGATGGGGCCATTTTCCTGCCAGTATTTGTGCCATTATGTGACTTAGCCAATGCTTTATTACCTTTCACAGGATGAGATCGCTCGCCTCTCCGCTCTACAACCACAAGTGGACAAGCTGCATGAACAACTTCAGGAGCTGCAGCAGAAAGAAGAGACCCCTGTTCTCTTTGATGCTGACATCTCTGCCTTCCAAGAGCACTACCACCATGTCCTCGAGGACCTGAGGGCCAGGGAAAGACAGCTTGTTCTGGGTGAGGGGTGTCTAGCGCTATGCTATTTGGGTTAACGTTGAGGGAGTTTAAAAGTGGATCACTCACATACTGTACTATGACAGCACTTGTACGTAGGATTCAGACTGCAGTGTGGTCTGGTTTGATTACGTTAGCCTCTGAGCTGCCAGCATTTTCATGCATCTTTCAAATCAACGAGCATCTCTATCCTATTATGCTACAAAAGCGTCTGAAACTTTCATGGCCTTGTTCTAATTTTTAAGTACTCTCTGGCTGAAAGGTAATTCATGTCTAACGAGTTTCTACACAATTTAGAAAGATTCTTAAACTATTTTCTATGCTGATTGTGTGTGAAAATCTTAAAATTATGCAGAATGCTAAAATGTGATTAAAAATTACTCTGACAGTACTTCACTCTGAATAGTTGCTGAAACATAATCAGATGATTTGATAATGAATTGTTTGTGAAAAACAAACATATAGGAAGTGGGAATTTATGAATGATAGGCATTCGGGATCTGTGTAAAACTGCAGGACTGCTGGCAGATGTTGTGTAAGAGATTGTGTTCAGACATGTTTTGTTTTGTTTTCTCTTGTATTAGTCCAGTCTAGTCTTCCACCAGCACGTTATAAGGATGTGATGGCAGCGCTGCTGGCCTGGCTGCAGCAGTGTGAGAATAAACTAGCCATCCCCTCCACAGCAGTGACTGAGTACCCAGTCATGGAGCAGAGGCTCAAAGACATCAAGGTATGAGATTTTACTGAAGAGCTTAAGACTCATTAAAAAATATATATTATTATTATATATATATATATACATCTCTGTTGAATATATTTACATTTAGAATAATTATCATTATAATAATTTCTGAAGGATCATTTGAAACTGAAGACAGTAATAGTGGCTACTGAAATACAGCTTTGCTATTACAGGAATAAATGTATTTAATAAATTAAGTAAAAATTAGTGCTGTCAAATGATTAAACGCGATTAATCGCAAACCAAAATAAAAGTTTTTGTTTGCATAATATATGTGTGTGTACTGTGTATATTTATTACGTATATATAAATACACACACATGCATGTATATATTTAAGAAAAATGTTATGTTTATATATTAAATATATTTATATATAAATTTAATTATATGAATATAAATATATAATATAAATACATATAAATATTTTCTAAATATATAACGTATGTGTATGTATTTATATGTACATAATAAATACATTTCACTGCTGGTTATATATTCTCTATATAGTTGTGTATGTGACAAATAAAAATCTTGAATCTTGAATCTAAATATACACAGTACACACCCATATATTATGTAAACAAAAACTTTTATTTTGGATGCGATTAATCGTTTGACAGCACTATTTAAAATTTACTAAAATGCCCCTATTATGCAATTTTTAAGGTGCATAATATTATTTTGGGAGTCTCCTACAATAGGCTTACATGCATGCAAGGTCAAACAACACTTTCCTTTTCTCAAAACATGCATTTAATATAAACTAATTTTCCAACGTTTCTCAAAAGATTTGTTTGAAGCAGTTCTAAGATTCAGTCTCTCTAAAACCCTCCTTTCTGTGAGCCTACTCTGCTCTGATTGGTCAGATGGCCCAGTATGTTGTGATTGGTCTACCGCGTACAGAAATGATTCGCCCATTGCCATATTTCTGTATTTTGAATGCTCGATAGAAAATATAAACATCTATTATTTATCATACTTACTGGTTGAGATTCAGTGAGCCATTTTTCAAGAGCAAGCGTTTTGTGAATCCCGCAATGAACTCGTAGTGAAGTAGTTATCAATAAAATGATGAGTTTGAGGGTGGGTCAAGTTGTTCGCGGCCGGCCAATGTAAAACATAGACGGGTATTGTGCAATTGTGTTACCACGTGACTTGTAGCCGTCACAGAAATGGGATTTAAATTGCTAATGACTCATTTACGCTGTTCAGAGTCAGTTCTTTCTTTTGGGAGACAATAACTCTACTTAACTTTATAGAAAACAGTTATTTTAAATTGTAATAATATTTTACAGTATTGCTACTTTTACTGTATTTTTGATTAAATAAATGCATATTTCGTTAACATAATAAAAAAAAACATTTACAAATATTAAAGACCCCAAATATTTGAATAGTAGTGTTTACACATACAAATAGTTTACTTCTATCCAGACACTACTGACAGAATCTACTGACTTTATTTGCAGTTTGAGTAAAATCTGCAGAATTATGCAAAATTAATTCAAACCATTCCATTTGTTGTCAAATGTGTTTATTTTAATAATGAATTATGATTATTTATTATTAACATATTTACCAAAGTGCAACATTTACTATGGTAGATCATGAGGAACATGTCATTTGTGATAATTTTTTTAATTAATCAATATTCATAGATTTATCTATCTATTATTAGTGTTTTTGCTAAATTTACTTTTTAATTTACTTTTTTATGCACATTGAATGAGAGCCAAACTATTTTTCAGTCAATTCAAGCAGCACAGAAGGAGCATCAGGGTGACGTGGATGACCTCAATAAAATGGCTGAGCAGGTGTTCCAGAAAGCACCTCCAGAGATCTGTCAGAAGTACCGGACCGAGCTGGACAACGTGATGGTGCGCTGGAGGCGTGTGTCTGAGCAGCTGGAGGAGAACATCCAGAAGCTGCAGGATCACATGACCAAATTACAGCAGTTCCAGGCACGTGCTGAAACAATATGCTGATGAGGCTTTTCCTCAAATTACACTGGCTCTTGTTTCTCTGAAGCAGACACACTTCACCTACACCACGCTGGGTGCTTTCCAAGTAGAATGTACTGGAATGCAGGCACCTGAAGATGTTGGCTGTGTCTCAACACCTAATCAGCTGCCTACCCAGAGAGCTTATAAGGTTTTGAACTACATTCTTCAGAGAAGAGAAATTTATTGCTTAAAGGTTGCTGTTTTATATCTCAGGTGATGATTCTCGGTTCAGTAGAAATTAAGCTCAGTCAACAGCATTTGTCATTTGTAATTACTTGTCACTTGTTCTCTTTAAAAAGAGCAAAAATCAAGGTTACACTGAGGCATTTACACGGCAAGTGATTGAGACTTTTAAATATGAAGCTTAAAGTCATTTTATAAAACACTTCACATTCATTCTTTTGTGAAAACGTGTATTATTTGAGCTGTAAAGTTGTTCTCATTACTTTTAAGGTAATTTAAAAATTGTGGCAACAAACTTGTAAACATGGTTATACTGTAACTTTACACAGAAAAGGTTACTAAGTAATTTTTTAACTAAAATCATGTTAAAACATACATAACGTATGCCTTGCAGCATACTTTTAAAACAGTGAGTATTTGATTGTTCACTGTTTCGTCTCATACACTTCCAAAATAAATACAATACAATAAATAAAATAAAATAAAATAATAATAATAAAAATAATAATAATAATAATAAAATAAAATAAAGGTGGTAGCCAAAACATATTTAAAAAAAAATACAAAAGTGCATAAAACTGCAAAAGGATTTATTGTCTCACTTAATAGACTTAGTATGAATATAAAACATACTTAACAAAAACACCACATATACTATTGTTAGTGATAAGGAATATTACATAAGGAATATGTGTGATTTGTTCGTTTTATATTAATATTATTGATATTTTTTGTTAATTTTTTAAAAAAATTCTATGGGTTGCTGCAGCAGAAAGTGTGACTGTATCTTCAGATAACCCATTATTTCATCCCATTGTAGAATGACACAAAGACTCTGCAGAAGTGGATGGCAGAAGTGGATGTTTTCCTGAATGAGGAATGGCCAGCTCTGGGAGATGCAGAGGCTTTGGAGAAACAGTTGGAACAGTGCACGGCGAGTACAGTCTTTATTTATTTAGCAACAAAAACTAAGTTTGTGGTTCAAACTAGAATAGAGCTCTTGATTGCTATACTGACCTAGAGCAAGATGTGCTAAAATAACAACCGTGATCCAGAAACTCACCATTGTGTTTCACAAACATGGCCCAAAAATTAAAATTCAGAAGAGAGTGCTTTTTATGCAGAGGCGAAGCGTAGCCTAAATTAAAGCATTGGTCTGGAAGAGGAAGAGCTGTTTCTCATTAAGATGAAATCTGCAAAAATATGTTGGGAAACCTGCTAATATAGCCGCAGCGGTGGATGAATAAGCTCTAAACCCGTTGGGACCTGACTCAGTAAAGACCCTGCCTTCTCTTTTCAGGCAATGGCAGGAAATGATTTTTCATATTACTAGTCATGAAAACTGTAGCTTAACACGAAATTACATTTTTCAAATGGTATCTCAGTATTTTCGTGCCCCATGGTAAGTTAGCTGCAATAATGGCAATAGCTTCGCTTCTATCTAGTAGAATTGGGTCAATGCATTGGCATGACCTGATTTTCAGGATGGCCAAGACCATCTATTTCAAACATTCTCCTTTGATTTGCCAGGCTCTGGTGAACGACATCCACACCGTCCAACCAAGTCTGAACGGCATCAATGAGGTGGGACTGGCCTTGAAGTGGGAAGCTGAGACACCGTTTGCCATCAAAATACAGAAGATGCTTGATGAGCTCAATGCTCAGTGGGAGCTCATTTGCAAACAGGTAATTAACGGGCCACATGGGCTTACGGTGCATTATACTAATTAATTACGAGGTGAGGTACAATTTAGTCATCTTTAAAAGCCAATGCATACCATTTTCACACCTAGGCGATATCTAAGTCAAACTTTGATGTTATTAGAGCATTTTTCTGCAGTTTTCAGGTAGTCATTAAAACAAAAATGTGTTTTTGTTGGTCCTCAGGCAAATGCAAAGAAATCAGCCCTGAGAGGAGGGCTGGACATGACTGTGAGTTTGAGGAAGGAGATGCAGGAAATGCAGGAGTGGATCACTCAGGCAGAGGAAGAGTATCTGGAACGAGACTTCCAGTACAAGACACCTGAGGAGCTTCATAAGGCGGTGGAGGAACTGAAGGTTTGTTCCTTTTAAACATGTTTCTTCAGAGGAAGATGTCATTGTTTAGAAAACTTAATGGAGTTGTCATTGGCGTCTCTTAATTATAGCATCTTAGATGTTTCTCTGGAAAATTAAAAACAATTGTAGACATATAGTAAGAGTATGGAGCTAAAATTATTAATTTAAGACATATGTATATCATCATAGCTTAGATAATTTGGTCTTGAAAGAATTTGGTTAAAACATACAAAAATCATTCAGCCTAACATAACTTGAGACATTATTAAATAGGTAGATAACTTTAATGTGATATTTTTATTTTTTTTAGAAAAAAATCTGAGTTGGAGAAACAAGCAAATGTCTCTATTTGTTCTTCATTTATTCATGTTGCTGTTTATGAAAGAGTTGAGATCATATTGATGATGTTTCTTTTTTGTGGGTGTATCTTGAGGCGCTAAAAAACAAAGGTTAAAACTTGAATAAGCAAAAAAAATGACTGAAAAAAGAGTCAATTTAAAAAAAAAATATATATTTATTTATTTTTATATTGGAAATTTGCACATTTGACAACCCTGCTACCAAAATGTGGGACATGTTTAGAATTGTATATGCTAGTTTTTGTAATTTAGTTATTTCTTTCTACCTAAGCATTAAATAAATACTAAATGTAATAAATGATATTGCATATTATATTACATATATATAAAAATCATGTGGTTACAGGGTTGCATGCAAAACGTAGGACACAGCTAAATATTTTTGGACTGACTATCAATAATTAAATGTATTAAAATATTTTATTTCTACAAAGAATTGAATATCAATTGTGTCAAAATTATGACATTTCTAATGTTGGATACCTCAAAAAGAACAGGATCATTGAGGTGGAACAAGCCAAAATCCACATTTTAAGAGGGAGACAGACATTGTTTGACTACTTTTCATGCAGTGTTAGTTTCATGTTCGATAATAGCTTATCTAACACATCTAATCTCGCTCGAGAACATGGGATTTGTGTCTTCATTGCTTTTAACAACAGTCAGGGGACACCCATTTGTACCCCATTCATTGAAAGTGCCGAGACACCAAACTTTAAAGAAAAGAAAAACGAACATGTTGTACTGAGAACAAAGTGTCTGAGAAGCTCCCCAGACAGTTGTCATGATAGCAGAAGACTGACACCTAGACAACTGAAATATATTAATTTCCTAACAGGTTCCGTCTCGATGCACAGACGCTTTTCACCTCTATGTGATCCTGTTGCCTTGTGCTTTTTATGAAGTAAATGGGGCACATTTTTGTTTAACTTCCCAAGTTCAACAGTCAACAGCGGGGATCTTATATTCTCTCTGTCCCAGTGCCAAACTTAGCTTAACTTTGCAAGCAGAGGCTTAAGAGAATCCTGATGTTCACTAACCTTGGTGAAAACATCTGAATGCTCACGTAATCTCCTCTCCTCTCTCCCACTCAGCGGGCTCAAGAGGAAGTCCATCAAAAGGAAACAAAGGTGAAGCTACTGACGGATAAAGTCACCAATTTCATTTCAAAGGCTCCTCCTGCGGCCCATGATGCCCTAAAGGCAGAACTGGATGTTTTGACTTCTAACTACCAGCGACTGTGCAGCCGGTTGGATGGAAAATGCAAGACTTTAGAGGTGAGCTTGATATTGTGCCAGTGATGGGGTTGTGCTCAGGAGTCAGATAGTGTCTCGTTCATTGACATTTATTCATTTGGCAGACGCTTTCATCCAAAGCAACTTAAAGTCCTTTTTAGATTTACACTTTATCAGTGTGTGTGTGTGTGTGTGTGTGTTCCCTGGGAATCAAACCCACGACTTTGATGTTGCTAGCGCCAGGCTCTTTCAGTTCAAACCACTAATGTGGTTCTTCTAACCTTTGATCAAATTCTCAGGACCCAGGCCCAGTGTGATATGTTTGACTAACCACATGCCCATTTCTGTTGGCTGTTGTAGGAGGTGTGGGCATGCTGGTGTGAGCTGCTGTCTTATTTGGAGTTGGAGAATGCCTGGATGGACCTACTGGAGAAGAAACTTGATGAAACCGAAAGCCTTCAAGGAGGTGTAGAGGAAATAGAAGAAGCTTTGACTGTGAGTGCAAAAAATCTTTGAAATGAACTTCAGAGATATTATGAGACTGTTTACCAAAAGAGGAAGCCTCTTGAAAGCCAATAGGTTACTTTAGGTTGTTTTAAAAGAATAGTTTTTGGTCTGGTTTTCACATAAGGATATTATGTGGTTTTAGAAACAAATATTGTGTACGAGTCGTATGCTCTGTTCCTCCTTTTTATAGCTCGACAGCCTGTGACCACCATGACCTGTTGATGTTAAAAGAGCTGTATAAATAAATTTATTTTTGCGTTCTACTGGAAAAATAAGAGCAGACAGGTTTGGAATGACATGAGCGTGAGTAAATGATGACACAGTTTTCATTTTAGGTAAGAGTTTGACTTGGAAAGGTCACTCTGTCCCAGAGGAACATTTTATTGTTTAGAGGTTACTCTTTCATATTGCAGGACACTGACATAAATGCCATTCTTATTGGAGTTTCCACTTTGTCTCAGACGGTTCTCAGATTATTATTGATGTCTTCTGAAACTGTAGAGCAGTGTTTTCCAAACAGGGGTTTGTGAGTTGTTGAAAATAAAATGTTTGAAAATTATCATTTAAATTAAAAATTTAAAAAAATAAAATAAAAAACTGAATCACAATATTGTTCAAAATCACAGTTATTTTGCAAATCACTGTTCAAATTTCAATCGCAATTTTTTTTGTCCAAGCTGTGCAGACCTGTATATAATTACAAAAAAAAGAATAAAAATTAAACGCTTACTAAAAATGATTAAATATTGTATTTGTTTACTAGCATGTGATGTGACATCAGAGAACCACAAATATGTGAATTTGTTGTTCAATGATTAAAATATTAACTTCTTCGCGGGTATTTTGAGTAAATATTTTACATCTAAGGGGTTCAACTTACAAAAAAGTTTGCGAAACCCCTGCTCTAGAGGTTACACACATTTTACAAAACTGAGAATTAGGAGACTTTAGCAAAACATTTATTGACTTAGCTGACCCTTTTATCCAAAACGTTTTTAAAAATGAGGAATGCTACCAGAACAAACTCAGTTTGTTGCCTAGGAGAAAATGTGAGATATTAAATAGATCTCATTTGTGATTTTTCTTTCCTATGAGCTAATACATGCACTTATGATGATAAAATAGTCATACCAAAAATTAAATCTTGCACCATCACCATGGAAAGCATCTTTTATTAAGTTTTATGTTTTCAAATGACATCTAAATCATAGGTATTAAAGTGGTTTCCCATTCCCTTCCAGTCTTTAGACACCATGATTAGAGAGCATCCTGAATATAACCGCAACCAGATCCCTGAATTAGCCCAGACCCTTATGGATGGCAGAGTCCTTGATGAGCTCATACACAAAAAAGTGGAGGACTACAACACACGCTGGGATGAACTAATGCAAAGGGTAGGAACTTGTTGCAGCTGAAACTCTTAAGTATATTCATTGGATTTTGTCATGTTTTGATTCTCTTCTGCACTCTAATGTCAAAAACAGGCTCTACAAAGGCGACAGCAGCTGGAGAAGAGCTTGCAGTGGGCCCAGGAGAACGACAAAACCCTGCGCCTCATTCAGGACTCTCTGAACACCACTGACCGACATTTGACTGCTTACATAGCAGATGGAATAGATGCTGTACAGATACCTCAGGAGGCACAGGTATTCATATCATCTCATATATATGGGCCAAATAAACATTATTTTATGTTTTATAATTTTTTTTATGATTTTATTTTATTTAGCGGGTTACTTCGAAACCGGGTCTCAGGGATTTTTATTTATTTTGTATATAGTTTTATTTATATATTTTTTTATGTACACTTAACATCTCTGATTTATTTTTTAGTTATTTAGTTAATTATTATTTAAAGATAATTATTATTGCCTTATTATTATCTCATTAAACAGAAAATTCAGACTGAGTTGAATGGTCATGAGGTGACTCTCGATGACATGAAGAAAAGGGCTGTCGAGGTTGATGCATCAGAGAAAGTGATTGGAGAGATTGATGCAACATATGTAAGAGTCACGGATCATTATAATTTTTTATAGATCCTTCCTTACGGTGGCCCAGTAGTGCACAACACAACGGAAACAAGCCGCAACTCATCGAAATTAGCACAACAGAAACAAGCCACAACACATCGAAATTAGCACAACACAACGGAAACAAGATGCAACACACTGAAATTAGCACAACACAACAGAAACAAGACGAACACATCGAAATTAGCACAACAGAAACAAGCCACAACACATCGAAATTAGCACAACACAACGGAAACAAGACACAACACACTGAAATTAGCACAACACAACGGAAACAAGACGCAACACACTGAAATTAGCACAACACAACAGAAACAAGCCACAACACAATGAAATTAGCACAACACAACGGAAACAAGCCACAACACAACAGAAACAAGCCACAACACATCGAAATTAGCACAACACAACGGAAACAAGATTATTGAAATTTATTTTACTATCGAAATTTTTTATTTACACTGAAATTACACATCTCTGAAATTTGAAATTTGAAATTTGAAACAAGCCACAACACAGAAATTTATTAGCACAACACAACGGAAACAAGTTGAAATTTCGAAATTTCGAAATTAGCACAACACAATGGAAACAAGATAATTCGAAATTAGCACAACACAACGGAAACAAGCCACAACACATCGAAATTAGCACAACACAATAGAAACAAGCCACAACACATCGAAATTAGCACAACACAATGGAAACAAGCCACAGCACAACTAAATTCTCATTAGCACAACACTAAACAGAAACAAACACACTGAAATTAGCACAACACAATGGAAACTGCAACACAGAAATTTGAATGGAAATTAGCGGAAACAAGCCGCAACACACTGAAACTAGCACAATACAACGGAAACAAGCTGCAACACAACGAAATTAGCACAGCACAACGGAAACAAGCCACAACACAACGAAATTAGCACAACACAACGGAAACAAGCCACAACACTAGCACAACACTCGATGGGATTGAAATTAGCATACGGAAACAAGCCACAACACAACAAAATTAGAGAAACAACAACACATCGAAATTAGCGGGATGCAACACATGGAAATTTGAAATTAGCACAACACAACGGAAACAAGCCACAACACAACGAAATTAGCACAACACAATGGAAACAAGACGCAACACACTGAAATTAGCACAACACAATGGAAACAAGCCACAACACAACAAAATTAGCACAACACAACGGAAACAAGCCACAACACACTGAAATTAGCACAACACAATCACTGAAATTAGCACAACACAATCACTGAAATTAGCACAACACAACGGAAACAAGCCACAACACACTGAAATTAGCACAACACAATGGAAACACGCCACAACACACTGAAATTAGCACAACACTACGGAAACAAGCCACAACACACTAAAATTAGCACAACACAATGGAAACACGCCACGCCACAACACAACGGAAACAAGACACAACACAACAAAATTAGCACAACACAACGGAAACAAGCCACAACACACTGAAATTAGCACAACACAACGGAAACAAGCCACAACACAATGAAATTAGCACAACACAACGGAAACAAGCCACAACACACTGAAATTAGCACAACACAATGGAAACAAGCCGCAACACACTGAAATTAGCACAACACAATGGAAACAAGCCACAACACACTGAAATTAGCACAACACAACGGAAACAAGCCGCAACACACTGAAATTAGCACAACACAACGGAAACAAGCCGAAACACATCAAAAGTAGCACAACACAATGGAAAATCGGCGACACACTGAAATTAGCACATTACAATGGTAACAAGCCGCAACACAATGAAATTAGCACAACACAACGGAAACAAGCCACAACACAAAGAAATTAGCACAACACAACGAAAACACGCCACTACACAACGAAATTAGCACAACACTACGGAAACAAGCCGCAACACACTGAAATTAGCACAACACTACGGAAACAAGCCGCAACACACTAAAAATTAGCACAACACAACGGAAACAAGCTGCAACACACTGAAATTAGCACAACACAACGGAAACAAGCCGCAACACAATGAAATTAGCACAACACAACGGAAACAAGCCACAACACAACGGAAACAAGCCACAACACAACGGAAACAAGCCGCAACACACTGAAATTAACACAACACAACAGAAACAAGCCGCAACACACTGAAATTAGCACAACACAATGGAAACAAGCCGCAACACAACAAAATTAGCACAACACAACGGAAACAAGCCGCAACACACTGAAATTAGCACAACAGAACGGAAACAAGCCGCAACACACTGAAATTAGCACAACACAACGGAAACAAGCCACAACATAACGAAATTAGCACAACACAACGGAAATAAGCCACAACACAACGAAATTAGCACAACACTACGGAAACAAGCCGCAACACACTGAAATTAGCACAACACAACGGAAACAAGCCGCAACACACTGAAATTAGCACAACACAATGGAAACAGGCCACAACACAACAAAATTAGCACAACACAACGGAAACAAGCTGCAACACACTGAAATTAACACAATGGAAACAAGCCACAACACAACAAAATTAGCACAACAACAACAACACAAAATTAGCACAACACAATGGAAACAAGCTGCAACACACTGAAATTAGCACAACACAATGAAATTAGTTCTATGCATTGTGTTGTGGCGCTTGTTTTGTGTTGTGGAGATTTCGTTGTGTCGTGCACTACTGGGCCACCGTACTTCCTGCTTAAATACATTCATCAAATAATAAACAAGTAATCAAATACCTGTTAATAAATGCCTGTTTTTTTTTTGTCTGTTTAGGATAAACTATTGCAAGTTAAAGGCAAGTTCAGGCTTTTCCAAAAGCCGGCTAACTTTGATCAACGGTTGAGGGAATGTGAGCGAGTGTTAGAGGAGGTGAAAGGGAAGCTGGGAGTGCTGAGTATTCGGAGTGTGGAGCAGGAGGTGGTACAGTCACAGTTGGAGCAGTGCATGGTGGGTAATGCTTGGTGTTTTAATAGCCTTTAACCTTATTTTTTTATAAATGCATCAATTGTTAATGCATGAATAGTTGTGGAGATTGAACTGATTACTTCATACGGTATGATATTTATTCTGTGTTTTGTTAAAGTTCTAATTTGACTAATTTCTAACTGTTTAATTGTAGTTTTTGTTCAATCATACGTTGCTATTTGGTTCTTGTCAGGCAGCAATATCACACTGAGTTTAATCACATTCTCTATTTCCCCATGTAGAAGTTCTATAAGAATCTGAGTGAGGTGAAAATGGAGATGGAGACGGTGATAAAGATGGGAAGACAGATTGTGCAGAAGCAGCAGACAGAGCAACCCAAAGAGCTGGACGACAGGCTGACGGCCCTCAAACTCACATACAATGATTTGGGTTCACAGGTAAGGGAATGCAAGGCTAAATGTAAGACGTGTGCAGTTCTAGTTTGACACAGCTACTCATTGTGTATTGTTACTGGCAGATTATTCACACCATTCAAAAGTTTGGGGTCAGTAAGAGTTGTTTTTTTTTTTTTGAAGAAGAAGAAGAAATTAATACTTTTATTCAGCAAGGATGCATTAAATTAACAGTAACATTAACATGAAAAGTAGCTGGAAAAACATTTAGAATTTCTATTTCAAATAAATGGTGTTCTTTTAAACTTTCTATTTATCAACAGTTATTTAAAATTTTAATAATATTGTTTTTACAGTATACACAGTACCCAAACTTTTGAACACAATATATATTTTAGTAACTATCTTTGAAATAGGAGTGAAGGAGTTTCTATTTATGTTGAACACTTGGTGGCTGATTTACAAGACATTTGTCTATGTGCAGGTAACAGAAGGAAAGCAGGAACTGGAGAAGCTTTTAAAGTTATTAAGGAAGTTTAGGAAGGAGGTAAACAGTCTGACAGAATGGTTGGCAACTACTGATGAGGAACTGACACGCCGCTCTTCAGTGGAAGGCATGCCAAGCGATTTGGATGCAGAGTTGGCTTGGGCAAAGGTAAATGAATACTCAACTGGTTTCATTTCAGCAGCATTGTTTATATCTGAAACAGTTTGCTAGTCATTAGGAATAGTTCTTCCAAAAAACAGTTCTGTTATCATTTACTCATCTCCATGTTTTTCCACACCTAAAATGCCTTTCAGTAGAACACAAAATTAGATGTTTTGAAAAATTTGTTGTATTCTTGGTGAACTATTCCTTTTAAAATTTGCACTGGCTACTAATAGCTGCTCGCGTAAAATTCAAGGCATTAATATTTGCCTAGTCTCACATAGCCAGACCTTCAGACTGATGGCTGAAGGTCTGGGAACTTTGGCCGCTTTGAATGGCCAAGGCCCGCCCAAGAGGCCATATGACTGACAGGTAAAGCAACCAATCACGTTTCTTTTTGTGCCGCGTCATGTTTAGGGGTGTGGAAATGTCGCCACAATAACAGTAATAACAATAATAACAATAATATGTCTGTGTAAAACTCTCAGACATATTTTAAAGATTCTATGCCACGAACTTTCACATACTTTTGAAAATTCAGCGTTTAGTTGAGCCTGACAAGCGCTCGTCGTCAGTTGTAAACACGATGGCTTTCTTCTTTCGTGAGGGGGTTTGGCGCCACGGCATTTTTGTTTCCAGGCGGAACGTTAAAGAACGCGACACACACGTCTCCCGGAAATCCTGTATAATCTAACCAATCCAACGACGACTTCGAAACTCCTGAAGTGTTTCCAGATAAGTTTAGCCAACGTTCCGTGGGCGTGACGTCTGAGGCTGAGACTAATGTTTGCCTACAAAACCACCACCGGCTCTGCACCCCTTTACCTAAATTAATTACTTCAGACTTATGTGCCCTCTAGAAGCTCACATTCTGCAAGTGAACGTTGCTTTATTGTGCCATCCCAAAGAGGCACAAAATCACTTTCACAGACTTTTAAATTAAATGTTCCCTCCTGGTGGAATGACCTGCCCAACTCAATCCCAGAAGAGTCCTTAACCATCTTCAAGAATCGGCTAAAAACACATCTCTTCCATCTTTATTTGACCCTCTAACTCTAGCACTCTCTATTCTAATTCTATGCTTTAAAAAAATATATAATAACACTAGCTTTTCTAATCTTTTTGTATTCTATTTTTTTTTTTTAGATACAATTAACAAAAGAAAAAAAGGCCTCTAACACTAGCTTGCTCTATTCTTTTTCTATTCTATCTCCTTTCTTTTTATTTATCATATAATTGAAAAAAAAACTTGCTACGTGAACTGCATTAAGCTAACTGAGACTTGTTATAGCACTTGCATATCATTGCTCTTTTGTTGATTTTGATTGCTTCCATTGTCATCTTATGTAAGTCGCTTTGGATAAAACCGTCTGCTAAATGACTAAATGTAAATGTAATGTAAAATGGTGAATTGTTAGTTTATTAGCAATGCTGTTTTGTTTCCAAGAAGGTGGGTGTGTGTTTTTTACTTAAAGTTACTTCATTTTTGACAAGAAAAGGTCTAAAACAACCTATTAAATCATCATCTTTCCCACCCAGGCGACGCAGGAGGACACTGAGCGTCATAAGCCTCAGCTGAAACTGGTGAGGGAGTTGGCAGAGACCCTGAAGGGTTTACTTCGAAGCCAGGAGAACCTGATTGATGACAAGGTCAGTCTGCTCAACTGCAACTGGATCGCAGTGACGTCACGGAGCGAGCAGTGGCTAAAACTCCTGCTGGTGAGCAACCATTCATAGCAACCGTCTGACCCTTTTCTGAGTCATTTCATTCTAGGCAAAATATTTCTTATGCTAAATATGCCCTACAAGGCTAAATTCATTTCCTTTCAATTTCACATCTCCATATTGTTCCTTTAAATCCAGACAGCGATTTCTGGAGGCGGCAATAATGTTATGAAACTGTTAAGCACATTTATCTCCCGCTCTTCTTTATTACCTTTCTACTACTTGCTGTTTCCTCCATCATTTTTCTCATCTTTTATCTCTTTGACTATATTTTCTCCTTGCTCTACTTTGTAAATAACTATAAATATCTGAGGGACAATATGTCAAGAGATAAGGCTTGGCCTCTAAGGTATAATGAAACGATTAAAGAAATATTTCACCCAAACTTGAAAATTCTGAACTTGTATGACTTACTTTCTATCATTTTATGCAAAGGATTTCACTTTTCACTCTTTTCCATGTTGTTGAAGAGAGACTTTTTCATGCTTCATAATGGACAAATAGAGTGTTGTAAAAACTGATCAGTCTTCTGAAGTCATAAAATTAAATGTATGTCAAAAAAGGACGCAAAAGCCTAATTAATGAATCATGAAAGTGCCCCATGCGACCTTCCACTATATTTCACTATAGTTATTATTGAAAATGGCATGGAAGACAATCTTCAAATGTTGTTTTTTTGTATTCGGCATCAGAAAGAAAGTCATACAGATTTGGAACAACACGACAGTGAGTAAATAATGACAGAATGTTCATTTTCTGGGTGAACTATTTCTTTAATGTGACATGAAATTTCCTTGCGCTACAAATTTCCTTTGTGCTAACCAGCCAAATGTAAATATAACTCTTCATCTGTCATCCAGGATTATCAGAGTCAAATGAAAACACTTGAGCAGAACATTTCTCAGATCAACACCTGGATGGATCGTGCTGAAGAAACGCTGGACCAGATGAACAGCCAGGGCTGTGTTGAGCACGTTATAAAGGTCTTCTCTAGCACATAACACACACTCACAATGAGCTGTTCCACTTGACAACCAACTGTTCTCCATTTTGGAGGACTAGAGATTGTTTTATGCAGCCATACTTTTCCATCAAATTAAATAAACAGTTATCCATCTCTTCTATGACAATAATGTTTTGATGGCTCATTAATTGGAAGCAATTTGCAGCAAATAAAACTCTCGATTAGGCCATTAGGGAGAACAAAACAGACAGACAGACAAAAAAAAAGTTTTGTAGTTTTATTGTTCATCATTTCTGTTTTCATTTACAAATTATATGATATATATATATATACATACATGTATGTATGCATGCATCTTCTACAACTTAATACCAAAATAATTATATTAGTATATTTAGTTTTTGTGCATTTTGAAGTTTCAGAAGGTTTGTTTGTTTTAATATGTAAAAATGTAGCATACAAAATTGATATGTTCTTATTGTTTGAATGTCTAGGGTTTGCGGATGGAGCTGGAGGAGATGAAGGGGAAAGTTGAAGCGGTGCAGGTTCTGGCAGAGGACCTTATAAAGAACAGAGGGGAACACTGTAAAGCTCAAGTGAAACCGAAGCTAGAACAGCTCAATCAACGATTTGACATTGTTGCAAAGAGGATTTTAGTGGGAAAGGTAGTGTTATGAAAAGCTATATGTCTGATATATGTTTACAAATACATAGAACACATATGTAGAGCCATGGTGAGCCATCTGATTTCTCTTCCTTTGTTGATCCTTAAATTCATCAGAGACATTGTCTTATTATCCCACTTAGAAAATATATATTTTTTTTTATATATTTGATCATATTTTCTTCCAGGCCTCCTTTCAAGAGTTAGATGAGTACCACAGACAGGCTAATATATGGCTCCAGGTGCTGGACGAGGAGATTAAATTAGGTGAAAGTCTAAAAGAGGAAGATTTCCTGGAGGATGCGGTAAGAAAATACTCTCAGCTGTTTCTTTGGCTAAAATTAATTTCAGTCACTGGAACCGCACGGGCAGTGAAAGGCTGAAACAGCCTCCGAGCTTATCGTAAAGATCTCATGACAAGAAACATAATGAGTTTCAGGGAATGGATCTGGTTCATGAGTAACAAATGCTGGCACAGTACATCATTGCATTGCTTGTGGGTTTTAATGGCTGAAAATTGTCTAATAGAAAGATAGATAGACAGCTAGATTTGACGGTGCTTCTGACATAATTAGCTAATTTTGTCTGCTATTTCATTCACAGGGCATAGATGAGAATGCCCTAAATGAACTGTTCTTAAAAGGAGAAAATCTCCTCAAGAGAACTTCTAGCGGGGAGAAAAGAGAGGCTGTCCGTGAGAAACACAATCTTCTTCGTGACAAATATGACACTCTGAAGGTAATTATTTTGCTTGCTGCCACATGTTAAGTACACATTTGATGCATTTACAAGCTCTTGACATTAGGCTCATAACACGTCATTGAATTTGTTTTCTTTACGTACAAACCAAGGACAAATGCATCAAACATCTAACTGTCCATACTATGTAATTTTGCGATAATGCAAAAGCAGTTAGTTCTTAATTTGATTGCACATTACAAAAATTTCCTCATCAGTATTTGTATTGTTTTTTTCTGTAAAGCAAAAAATATAAAATAATAATAATAATAAAAAAAAAAAAATATATATATGTATGTATATATATATATATATATATATCAATTTTTAAGCATAACTCTAACAAAATTTTGTGAGGTTTATACTTAAATTGACAATGGCTTGTTGCATTTAAGAATTATATTCAGTATTATATTATTATTAGTATTACAGTATTATATTCTGGTCAGTGTTAGGTTGAACTCCTGTTTTGTTATTCAGGTCAGAGACAAGGTCAAAACTGGAATAAGAAAGGTCACACTTTGGTTATGGTAGGTTAGAAACATGGTCAAAACTAAGGTCAGGGATGGGGTTAGTTTCTAGAATAGTTACTGTCATACTATCAGCAGTCAGTCATTTTAGATGTAGGGTTTGGGCTCGAGTTGGTATGTTAAACTTGGGTAAATCATGTTTTGCTGGGTTATAGAATCATAGACTTACTGTTCATTGTTTTTGATGTATGAATGTACCATATGTAAAGAGTCTTAATATATTCATTCTGTATTTATAGAATCTGAGAGCCCTGAGAAAGAAGAAGGCCCTTGCTCTTGCCCCGCAGTGGTACCAGTTCTGTAAGAAAACAGATGACATGATGCAGTGGCTGGACAAAATTAAGAAGACCTTAGCAGAGCTTCCAGATCCCCCCGAGGAGCCCCGAGTGAAAGTGAGAGTGACAGTTTCTGTGTACACTACCAGTCTTAATTATTATTTATATTCTTATATTTTAGCTTCTTCAAAGTAGCCTTTTGAAAGTTCTTCCCACCAGGGATGTTTTTTAAAAAAGTATAAAGGGACTTACTGTGTCTTTTAAGTCCCTTTGCTTCCTTCTTAAAAAGTTGAAGGGTATTTCAAGACTGTGCACCAAATTAATTGATGTATGTTCTCCATCAGGCAGTTGGTTCTGATATTGTACAGCAGCGTCCGAAGTTGGAGGACTTGCGCGGACTGGGTCGCATGCTTTCAGAGGGTGGAGCTGCCAAGCTGGTGGAGCCCCGCCTCCTCCCGGTCAATAAACGCTGGGCAGAGCTGGATGTTCATTTCACTCAAGTGCGCCACAAAAGTGTAAGTGTGCTCTTGGTGGTAAAAAAGTCAATAGATGTTGGCTTAACACATTTATTGTGAAATTAGTAAGAAGTAAAAAGGCAGATGGATTTAATGCATCCAGTACCTTCATATTATGTACTGTTAAACGATTAATCGCGAATTAATAGCATACAAAATAAAAGTTTTTGTTTGCATAATATATGTGTGCGTTCTGTGTATATTTATTATGTACAGTGCCCTCCAAAAGTATTGGAACAGTAAGGCCAATTCCTTTATTTTCGCTGTAGACTGAAAACATTTGGGTTTGACATCAAAAGATGAATATGAGATGAGAGATCAGCATTTCAGCTTTTATTTACAGGTATTCATATCTGGATCTGACACACAACTTAGAAGATATCACCTTTTGTTTGAACCCACCCATTTTTGCTCTGGTGTGTCCTATTAATTGAATATTCAAACAATAAATAGCACTGAATGTCTGCGCTCAGTTTCAGATCCGTGCAGACTGCATTTATAGTTAGTTAGACGTGTAACCAACATGAAAACCAGAGAGGTGTCTATGGGTGAAAAACGAGCAATTGTGAAGCTGAGAGAAGATGAAAAATCAATCAAACCATTGCACAAACACTGGCAATAGCCAGTACAACCATTTGGAATCTCCCGAGGAAGAAAGAAATCACTGGTGTACTAAGTAACACCCCTTGAACGGGTAGATCAAGGGAAACATCAGCAGTTGATGACAGAAACATTGTGACAGCTGTAAAGAAAGACCCTAAAACAACTGTTAGTGACATCAGCAACAACCTCCAGTGGGCAGGAGTGAATGTATCACAATCTACTGTTCACAGAAGACTTCATGAACAAAAGTACAGAGGCTACACCAGAAGATGCAAACCACTCATTAGCAAGAAGAATAGGAGACAAGCCTCAAAAATTCTGGGACGAAATTTTATGGACTGATTTTATGGACCAAAGTGATGGAAAGGCTAAAGTTTGGAGAAAAAAGGATCTGCTCATGAGTCCAAACATACAATCTCATCTGAAACACAGGTGTACATTATAGTACACATTACACAGGTAATGTAATGGCTTGGGCTTTCATCGCTTCTTCTGGGACAGGCTCATTAATCTTCATTAATGATGTAACACATGACGGCAGCAGCAAAATTAACTCAGAAGTCTACAGAAATATTTTGTCTGACAATTTACAGAAAGATGCAACCAAACTGATTGGGAGATTCTTCATCATGCAGCAAGATAATGACCCAAAACATAGTGCCAAAACAACAAATGAGTTCATCAGGGCAAGAAGTGGAAGGTTTTAGACTGGCCAAGTCAATCTCCACACTTAAAACCTATAGAGTATGTATTTTACCTGCTAAAGAAGAGACTGAAGGGAGTAAGCCCCCAAAACTGAAAGAGGCTGCAGTGAAAGCCTGGAAAAGCATCACAAAAGAACGAATGCAAAAGTTTGGTGATGTCAGTGGGTCACAGGCTTGATGCAGTTATTGAAAGCAAAGGATTTGCAACTAAATATTAAGTCTTTTTCACTTTAATCTATGTTAATTCTATCTGTTCCAATAATTTTGCTCACATGAAAAATGGGTGGGTTCAAACAAAAGGTGATATCTTCTAAGTTGTGTGTCAGATCCAGACATGAATACCTGGAAATAAAAGCTGAAATGCTGATCTCTTGTCTCATATTCATCTTTTGATGTCAAACCCAAATGTTTTCAGTCTACAGCAAAAATAAAGGAATTGGCCTCACTGTTCCAATACTTTTGGAGGGCACTGTATATATAAATACACACACACATACAGTATATATTTTGAAAATATTTACATGTATTTACATGTCTATATTTATATTCATATAATTTATATTAGAAATAAATATATTTAATATATAAACATAACATATTTTTCTGAAATATATACATGCGTGTGTGTGTGTGTGTGTGTGTGTGTATTTATATATGCATAATAAATATACACAGCACACATACATATATTATGTAAACAAACTTTTATTTTGGATGTGATTAATCATTTGACAGCACTAATATTTATAATTTTTTCAAAATTTTGAACATTTCAATAGAATTAAAAAGATTGAAGAAAGAATTGATTAGTATTAAAAAGTAAATATTGAAAATGCGTATTTTATATGTGACCCTGGACCACAAAACCAGTCTTAAGTAGCACGGGTATATTTGTAGCAATAGCCAACAATAATACTTTGTATGGGTCAAAATTATTGATTTTTCTTTTATGCCAAAAATCATTAGGACATTAAGGAAAGATCATGTTCCATGGAGATATTTTGTCAATTTCCTACCGTAAATATATCAAAACTTAATTTTTAAAAAGTAATAGGGCTGCACGATATTTTGCATGCGATAGTCACAGAACCGGCTTTACTGACTAGATGCGCATGACTATCGCATGCAAAATATCGTGCAGCCCTAATAAGTAATATGCATTACTAAGGACTTCATTTGGACAACTTTACAGGCGATTTTCTCAATGTTTAGATTTTTTTTGCACCCTCAGATTCCAGATGTTTAATCCTAACAAACCATAGGCCTATATCAATGGAATGCTTATTCATTCAGCTTTCATATGATCAAAAAAAATTACCCTTTTGGCTGGTTTTGTGGTCCAGGGTCACATAAAAAAATGTAAAATACTAAAGTATTTGGGAAAAGTTTCCTGTGTTAAAATCACTGTACTGTGCTGCATTTTATGGTTTATTGATTTAATCAGGGATTAAAAAAGGGATTCATTTTTTTCCTGAACATTCATTTTTCCATCTGTTTATTGCTCTTTATTGAACAGTAATCTGTTGTTTTTTCTTCATCTAAGTAAAATTGAATGAGACACATTTGTTCTCCATCCTTGTATGTTCAGGAGCTGCAGTTTTTGCTGCAGTGTATCGCTGAAAACGAAGCTCTGCTGAACTCTCCTGAGCGCTGGTCTGCAGCATTCATCAACGTTCCCCAACAAGAGAAGTGCCTTAAGGTTATATCATAAACCATGTCTCATTTCTACGAATGATTTTTATTAGTCAATGCATTTTTGTATCCAAGAGCTGATTCAATCTATTATAGATTTGCTCATGTACATAAACACAATTTGTTTTACGCCCACCATTGAAACAGCAGTAAAACTAATATAAATGCTTTAATCAGTTGTGTTGCATGTGATTTAGGAGGTTAAAGTTAATCTGAATAAACTGGAGAGTCCAGTGACGGAAGCTCTGGGAAGAGGTGCCTCTTATCCGGAGGAGAGTTTACTGGTCCAGCTGCTCAGAACCAACTGGGAAAACCTTCAAAAGCTCTATCATGACCGACTCACGTAAGGCTGAATGACATTACACTGTTGAAATGTGCCTTGTCACTTAAATGAGTCAATTAAATGTGTTATTAAATAGTGTTCTGATGTGTTCGTGAACGTTATAGTATTAGTTTAGTATTATTTATATCTTCTTATAGTATTTATTAATATTTTAAATTAGCTTTTATTTTTAAATTTTCATTTTAGTTTAAGATTTAGTCATTTGTTATGTGCTTGTCATGTTTATATTAAGCTTTTATTTCAGTTTTAGTAATTTAAGTTCTTTAACTTCTGTTGCAAAGGCAACATTTTGAATTTGAGTTTTTAAGTTTTTAATATAGATATTTTATTTCAGCTTTATTTCAGTTAACAGAAACAAAATTTGATAGTTTTAATTAAAAACATTTGCTAACAGATTAAGTATTTAGATTGCCTCAGAAAATCTATACAATCTTCTAGTCATAAGTAAAGGAGTCATTCTAAACGAGCTGTCAATTAGTAAGCCACAAAAAATGTTTTTGAATGCTTTATAATTAAATAATGTTCACATTAACTTTTGATTCCAATAAATTTTTCATTTTAAATAAGAATATTGATTTTTATGTTCGCTACATTCACTCTCTTTACTCTCTGAATCAAAATGTTCTGTTTGTCTACTTGTGTTGCTGTCCAGACGCCTTGAAAAAGCCAAGAAATTCAGCGAGGAGCATAAAACGCTTGACAATTGGCTCACAGATGCTGAGAGGACGATAGTGAAGAATGAACAAGACCCCATAAATAATAGAGACCACCTCAAGGTAATCATAAATTTAATCTGTGGCTACAATCTTATTATTTAAATATAATATATAACAAATTGTATTCTGTATAATATATTAAGACTACTACTAAATGAATAGTTGAACAAAAAATGAAAATTCTGTCATGATTTATGCACCCTCATGTGTTACCAAACATGTATGCATTTCTTTCTTAGGCAGAAAACAAAAGAAGATATTTTGAAGAATGTTGATAACCAAACAGTCTCGGTTCCCATTGACTTCTATTTTGTATTCATCTAATGGAAATCAAACAGTTTGGTTACCAACATTCTTCAAAATATCATCTTTTATGTTCCACAAAACAAAGTCATACAGGTTTGGAACAATATGAGGGTGAGAAAATAATAATGACAGAATATTCATATTTGAGTGGATTATTTCTAATAAATATTATCGGTAATAAAGCATTATATAAAGCTTTCATAGAAAGCGTTACCAGATTTTTTTAGGCAGTAAGTCATGTTAGATTAGTTTTCAGAGCATCCATACTGCGACATTCTACTTTCCCAGGAGCTCCAGGGGGGTTTGGAGAAACAGGAAGCAGCAGTGAAGGGGCTCAATGCTCTTGGGACGGATCTGACTCCACAGTGCAGTAAGGACGACAGGGACCACATTAAACAGCAGCTCGTCTCTATCAACTCCCGCTGGGCCAAAGTGTCCAACCAGCTCACTGAGATCAAAAGACGGTTAGTAAAAATTCAGGACGCATTAATGCAGGCAGCTTGTGAGAGAACTGCACACGTTTGAATATCTTAGCATAATTCAATTTGAGCAGCAAACACCTACGTAATTGCCCTCTTTTGTCCTTATTTTGAAGGAATGCATAAATATGGCTGCTGTGTGTTTTAGGTCTGCAGGGGCAAAAATTGTTCTTGCCGAGTTAAATGAAGACATGGGGGAGTTTCAGTCCTGGCTGGATGATGCAGAGGCTGTGGTTGCACTTCCTGTGGAAGCAGGTCACAAGGAACAGCTCAGTGCAACATTAGAAAAAGTGAAGGTAAAAATCACTTGCTTAAAAAGATACCACACATGGGAAAAAAAACATAGCTTTTAGCTCCATAATAAAATTCTAATTCTCCCATGAGGCAAATCACCAAAAATGAGTCACAAAGACGAGCAGATAATTAATGTGTGTGTGTGTGTGTAAATCTTCAGGCCCGGGTGGTGGAACTGCCGAGCAGGAAGCAAGCGCTTCATCAGATCAACAGCAAAGGCTCATCTCTCCCAGCTGATAAAGTCAAACCTCTGGAGAAACATCTAAAGGTTATCAACATGCGATGGGCCAAGGTAATCTAAATCGTTTCATTCCTTCTCTTCTGTTTGATCTTTCTGGCCCATTAAATTCAACGATTTTGTGACCTTGGCGTGATTACAGCCTAATGAGGGCATTATCATTGAATAGTTGGATTCAAGTAATTGTAGATGCATAATAGCGTACCTCTAATACATTAAGATTCATCTCAAGAAAACATGTTGCATTTTACCCCATAATAAATATTTTTTTTTACTTCATTTGCATTCTTACATGATTTAAGTGACAGTTAAGCATATTTCCCCTAAATTCTCATTAATTCCTCAAAACTGGTGACTCTTGTTTAATTATCCTCAGGCTACTGTAAAGCATTGATACAAGCATTTATGTTCGCATAATTTAAATGCATTTTTACAAATATGTTATATACTTCATAATTGTACTATTTTGTTGATATAGTGAAATTAATACATTTTAAAGTGTAACTACACTGAAAAAATAATCCACTCAAAAATTGCTAGTAAATTTTACAATTAATTACAAAAACAGCAAGTAACACACTGAAATTTTTAAGTGGGAAGACTTCTGTTACAACGTTTTTACAGTATAATAGTATGATACTTTTCCCCTTTTTTCATATTTTGTTTGAGCAGTTATGTTGTTAAGACTTCCTTTAGTGACTTCCAAATATTGTTTGGGTTCAAATGATTTTTTTCCCTTTTTTTTTTTTTTTTTATAAAAAATGAAAATGTCATGAAAACCATGCAAAAAGTGATAATGGTCCTAAAAATAAGCTTTATGTTCTTTATGAAAAATAATATTTATTTTAATTCTCTTTATTTTTACACTGATATTTTTAATATTTCAATATCTCTTTTGATTTTGGTGTAAAATATCACCTGGACATGTTCTAGAAAGATTCCCTCCTGCAGTGATTTACTGCAAAGAACTTTACATGTTTCTTTCTCTACTCCAAAGGTGTCCACTGATCTTCCTGAGAAGCAGCGACAAATCGAGGATCTCCTGAGGGATTTGTCTTTGTACCAGGAACGGCTCTCCAAGCTCTCAATTTGGGCCTCCACTACAAAGAATCAGCTTGAGCAGTCCCCTACTGCAGTGGACCCAAAGGTAATCTCACAGACGTGATCAAGCACATATGTAGAACACACTTCCCACAGTCTTGCTGTTTCATAATACTGCTGTCTGTCTTATTTCAACTTTAGGCAGTAATATTAGCCTGGTGTGGTGTAGTGGTAGAGGCTAATGGCTGGCAACCATCACATTGCTTATTTGATCCCTTCATTCAGAAACAAGGTGTTTTCAAAGATTAAGGAAACTTTAATGTTGTACTCTATTATAAAAGTCTGATTTAACTTTTTTAATGACCCATTGCTTTGCCGGTCAGAGTCTTTAGGGAAAAGAAAATAATATTATTTAACTGTCACCAACTCAATGGTCTTATTTTACACAATCTCTCAAATTTGTACCAAGAGGGTTTTTAGATGACATAGACTGTCAATTTAATTAGACTCCCAGCATCATCTTCATACAGAGCTTCAGCTGCTCCCATAAAGACACGGGTTTCGCTTCCCTAGACATGGAACTAATGGGTTCAGGAAATCATTTGTTCTTTCAGTTACAGAACTTATGAAAAAATCAGTACATCTGTACTTATGTGGTTTTGAATTGTTTGTGGCTGGTTTACTCTGATTTGGCTGTACTCAGTTTATTATGATTTGCACATTGCTGCATGCTGTTTCTTTATACTTTTTTTTTTTTTTTTAAAAACAAAACTTTGTTTCTTGTTAGTGGTGCTTGGCATGCATGGCAAGCATGACTATTACTATTGCTATTGCTCCTTTTCATAGTTAAAGGTATTTCAGAGGGTATTTCTCCCCCAAAATCAATGAATTGTTCTTTTTTTTTTTTTTTGATTTTGGAGTGACATGTGACCTGGACTAGATTGCTCACTTAATGAGGGTTGTGGTTAATTTATTTTTATTTTGTGTAGATTGAGGAGAATGTAAAGGAAAAGAAACCAGCAGTGGAAGCTGTTTTGGCAAAAGAGAGACCACCATGCCAACCGGAGAAGGTGTGTAATCGACCATGATATTATTAAATATGATCTCAGAAACACTATGACTATGATATTAGATTACTCTGCACACTTCCCAGTAGTATCTACCATCGCTGTACTGTAATGTAATATATCAGACTATATCAGTCTATCAGCTTCATGGCATGAAACTTTATTTAATATAATTCTCCTGGATTGATGTATTCCAGGGGCAATTTGATGGCCTCAGTGCAGATTGGACATCTATTCAAGTTCACCTTAAAGACTGGCGAGACAAATGTCAGCTCGCAGGTATGAAATCGCATAATGTGTGATGATTGAAGCTACAATAATACGCTATTAAAATTCACGCACATCTCATGTTGCTTATGTGATGTTAGACGTCTGAAAGTCTGAACAAAAGATCATTTGTTACTTTCCAGCCGTAACTTTGACTGGTAGTGCAGCAGGAGATGCAGCCCTTGATAAATTCAATAAATCCTGGATGGAGCTTGATGATTGGCTCACTCTTTTGGATCACATGGTCCAGACTCAGAGAGTAATGGTCGGAGATCTTGACGAGATCAACGAAATGATGGTGAAACTCAAGGTTAGCTCTTATTCCATTTCCACAGTAAAATATTTTGTTTACTGTCCTCCAGGGGCAACATTTCATCTTTTCTCCATACTCCCTAAAGCAGCAAAGAGAATTTAGTTTAACCAAAAAATTAACCAATTTCCACCCTTTCTCTGACCCTTAGAATTACACAGGCTGTACGGTAAATGTTAATGACCTCTGTTATGATTGGCTAGGCTTTTCACATTTGAAATTAGCAGCAGACTAAACCTTGTTATTATTAGGTATGGTATTCATTCAAGGAAAATACTGTTCAATTGAGCCATGAAGATGAAGAACCTTGAAGATGGCATTTAAATACTCAAGTCTTAAAATAGACAGTTTAATTAAACAGAAAATGGTGTTTAAAAATGTAATTGTGGTAAATAGTGTGTTTGTGTATATATATATATATATATACTGTTCAATTTTAAAAGAAAAGAAAAATAATGATTGTGTAGTATGTTTAAGTAATTATTATGTTATTATTAGATAATTTAAAGTCATTATTGTGTTAAATGAGAAAAGCATTGGATAGATATTACAAAAACTTTTTAGGCTACAATGTTGCTATAACATTGTTTTCAGAAGCTGCATTTAGTTATATTTACACAGACTGTTAAGTATTTAGAATTGCATAAATAATGCTATGAGATTTATAGGTTTTAAAGGAAATTATATATTTTTAAATATTGAATATTGATGTTTTTTGCTCCCATGTCTTGAATTTTAAGCTCACATAACTGCATTCTAATAGGTTACATCACACAGTCAGTCGATCTGCATCATGTTCATCAGCAACTGCATGCAATTGTGAGATTACTTAAAAATTTAAACGTTATTGGTACAGACGTTTTTCCCTATTTAATCCCACCAAATTAAAAGGTTACATTGACAGCCCTAGTAATATTATTATTACTAATCACCAATATAATATAAACTAATAAACCAGCAGCCATATCACCCTGTAGCCCAAGACTGGTTGTCCACTGAAGCTAAGCAGGGTTGAGCCTGGTCAGTACCTGGATGGGAGACCTCCTGGGAAAACTAGGTTGTTGCTGGAAGAGGTGTTAGTGAGGCCAGCAGGGGGTGCTCACCCTGTGGTCTGTGTGGGTCCTAACACCCCAGTATAGTGACGGGGACACTATACTGTAAAAAGCACCGTCCTTCGGATGAGATGTTAAAACGAGGTCCTGACTCTCTGTGGTCATTAAAAATCCCAGGATGTCCTTCGAAAAAGTGTAGGGGTGTAACCCTGGCATCCTGGCCAAATTTGCCCATTGGCCTCTGACATCATGGCCTCCTAATCATCCCCATACACTGATTGGCTTCATCACTCTGTCTCCTCTCCACCAATAAGCTGGTGTGTGGTGGGCGTTCTGGTGCACTATGGCTGCCGTTGCATCATCCAGGTGGATGCTGCACACTGGTGGTGGTTGAGGAGATTCCCCACTTCTATGTAAAGCGCTTTGAGTACCCAGAAAAGCGCTATATAAATGTAATGAATTATTATTATTATTAAACCAATATAATGACCAGTAATATCACCAAAATATATTTGGTGTACTAACATAATACAAAAAAATATATAGTATGGCTCCTTTACCTCACATAGTGGCCTCATGAGACCACAAAATCCCACACAACTCTGTAGTAAAAGAATTCTCTGCTGTGATTTAACAGTCAACACTGCAAGATATGGAGCAAAGATGCCCACAGCTGAACAAACAAATCACTGCGGCTCAGAACCTGAAGAACAAAACCAATAACCCTGAGACACGGGCAACCATTACAGACCGCAGTAAGTCAACTTTGCTTCATCCATTTCCATATTCTCTCTCAGCGATACACTGTATTTGTGGTGATATGAAGGTTCTAACATTGTAACGGCTTGATGGAAAACTAAATCTCTGCAATAATGCAGAAAGTAAACAATGATTGTTGGCAAGGATTGTGTCTTAACAGGCATCTCAAGGCCGTATAGTGTTATAAGACAACACTATTGAACACAAACTACAATATACTGTAAGACAAAAGAGTTAAAGCATTTCGATTTAAAAAAAAAAAAAAAGTTATATCTGGTGTAATATCTTGTTGCTCATACTTAAAAAAAAAAAAAAAAAAAAGAAATAAAGAAAATATTGTATAGCCACCACTATCTTTTTTTTACGGAATAAAAAAAGGTAAAAATGTCGTTAAACAATGGCATTGTATTTGGTTGTGAGAAACAATCAGTCTTTCAACCAACCAACTAATCAATCAATCAATTTATTTATTCATTCAAAAAAATTATTTTATAGACCATTATATGAAGTTGAACTATGACTATGATTTTCAGACGTGTTCTTTAGAAACTTTGTCTTTTATTTCAAGTTGAAAAATTACAGGCACACTGGGAGGATTCCCACACCAAGCTGACGGACAGGGTCCTTCAGCTGCAGAACATGTATAAGGACTCCAGCGATTGGCTGGAGGCAAGAAAAAGGGTGGAGCCTCTTATTAAGAAAGCCAATGAAAAACTGGAGAGCTGGAAAAAAGTTTCTCACAGTGCTGATGATTTAAAAGGCCAAAATGCAGATTTCAAGGTAATGTAGAATGAACACAATATCTATTTCATGACAGAACATACGTGAGTCAGTGTGCTTGTGTTCCGTGAATGAACTGCAGATGAATGCATGTGATTTGATTACTACAAATACATGCTGTATTATTCTATTGCAGCAACTTTCTAAGGATATACAGCAGTGGCAAGCTCAGATGAATGTCACCAATGAGATGGCAAATAAACTACTGACCCTTTATGCAGACGATGACACAAGCAAAGTTAAACAAATGACTGAGAGCATGAATCTAGCTTGGGCCAATATCAAAAAGCGGTGAGCTTCTGTTCAAATCTTTGATTTTTCAGGATCACCAACCAGTGGAGTGGCATATAATAACATTCTTCCTGAAAGGAAGTATTTGTGGTATTGTTGAGTCTGAAAATAATGCACTGCTGACACAGTGAGGGTGCATAAGAGGTTATTTCAAAGGTGCAATTGCTTTCAGGAGAATTGTGTGCCATTGGAGATTCTGTGGTTTGATGTTTAAAGCATGTGTTACCAACAGATTCAACAATGTAATAATAACATGTATTACATGTTAAAGAAGGATGTTAAGGTACTACTTAATTTAACCTTATTTCTATATAATAATGAAGTCATTTCCCTTTCAGTGCAGGGGACAAGGAGGCAGATCTGGAAGCCGGACTGCGACAGTTGCAGCATTTCTACTTGGACCTGGAGAAATTCCTTAATTGGCTAACTGAAGCAGAAACCACAGCCAATGTCTTACAAGATGCCACGTTTAAGGAGGGACTTCTGGAAAACCCTGCCACAGTGCGGCATTTACTTGAGCAATGGCAGGTAAGCGGTATTTCCAAATTGCATATGTCACAGCAATTTTCCCTCTTTGGTTAAAGGGGACATATCACACACAGTTTTGCTCTATCTCCTGTTAATCTTGAGTACATATAGAGTAATATTGCATCCTTCATATCTCCAAAGAGTCTGTAGTTTCATCATATTTATAAAAGAAAGATACAGCTTTACGATTGTCTCTGAAAACAGGAGAGAGAGCGTGCCTTGGGCGGAGCTAAAGAGTCATGAGCACATGAGCGCCAATTGCCAACAAAACACAGAAATTTGATGCAGCTTCACTTTCTGCCTCCGGTTCCGATTCATGACTGGGATCTTTTATAGCTGGGACCGCTCCATCTTTCAGTATCAAACAATGTACAAAGCCAGCGCTGAACTGGGCCTTGTTTATAAAACATTTCTCACCTAAACGCTTGCGAAACTCCGTTGCTGCCCCAGAAAAACAAACTGCATCCACTGTTCATGTAATGCTGGGCTCGCTGGGAAGCTGAACAAGGTTATCTTTCCCTCACATCTAAAAACACACTGCTTTAGAGTCCTGTGCAGTGCTGCCGGTGATGTTGAAGGGTGTGCACAGGAATTCCTCCCTTCTAAACTTTTTTCAAAACTTATACGAACCCGGAAGGAGTGTATTTGACACAGAATTACTCTGTCATACATTCAAATCGTTTTTTTGAAACTGTGTTTAGCATGAGAATCCAACTCTTTACCAGTGGAGATAACTCAGAACCCCCCCCACAAAGCATTTGTTTAGAGCATTTCCAGCTCTAGTCCAGGTTTTCCATTTCCTGCTACCCACACGCATTGATGAGAGAAACCCTACTTCAGGGTTTCCAGTTTGTTGTTGTTGTTGTTTGTTTGTTTTTGTCAGTCGAACCTCTTAGACATAAAATATTTAGTTAAATATCTAGTTTAAGTTATTATTTCAGTAATTTAACAACACATTTGAATGTTCACGGTTCTCTGATGTTGATGATGATGATGATAATAATAATAATAATAATTTAAAAATGTTTTTAATTATTTTTATTATTATTAAATGTAGTAGTATGTTTTAACTATTATTTATAAAATAATTCCAAAAATAAAGACAAAAATATATTACAGTTGTAAATTATAATAATTTAATAAGACATTTGAATGTTCATGGTTCTGTGAATAATAATTATAATTATAATTATAATAAAGGTTTTAATTGTGATTATTATTATTAGCAGAATATTTTATCTATTCTAAAAATAATTATAAAATAATAAACAAGTTATAACAGACAAATATATTATAGTTGTAAATTACAATAATTTAACAATACATTTAGGGGTTCTCTGATGTGCAATAGTAATAATAATAATAATAATAATAATTGTTATTATTAGTAGTATTTTAACTCTGTATTATTATTAACAGTTTTAACTATTATAAAATAAATATAAAATAATTATAAAAATAAAGACAAATATATTACAGTTGTAAATTATAATAATTTAACAACCCATTTGAATGTTCATGGGTTCTCTGATGTTGATAATAATAATAATAATAATAATAATAGTTTTAATTGTGATTATTATTAGTAATAGTAGAATATTTTAACTATTCTAAAAATAATTATAAACAAATTATAAAAAAGACAAATATATTATAGTTGTAATTTACAATAATTTGAGTTTCTCTGATGATGATAATAATAATAGAAATATTAATAATAATTTTATTGTTGTTATTAGTTGTTTTTTTAAATGTGTATAATTAGTAACTGTTTCAACACCTATAAACAATTATAAAATAATGATTAAAAATAAAGACAGAAATGTATTACTGTTGTAAATCACAAATGTACTGTAAAATAAAACTTGCGTTGTGTGCTTCACTCTAAAACATGCAGTGAATCAGATTCACTTCATTAAATTGAAGCCTTCGATTTGATAATTGCGTCATGCAGCCCCATTTATTTATTTATATATTTACATTTTACATTCAATATTATTAATTAGCTTTTCATCAACTCACAAACACTCTGCAGTTTCCTCATGACCAGGCGCGGACTGGCCATTGGGAGCACCGGGACGTTTCCCGGTGACCTGGCGGCTGATTTGGCCCGCTGCCCTGTGTTTTTTTTATTATTATTTATTTATTTATTTATTTTATTTATTTATTGCCTTCCCAATGTGCCAAAGTGATCATTTCCGATTGTGACATTCCCTAATAAATCGATAATAAATCATAAATCGGTTAGTCTTGACTGGCAGTGCACGCTTCACGTCTGTTCCTTGCCTCCATCAAACGGTTTTGAACAGATGTCGATGGACTCAAGGAAGGAGAGGAAATGGCCAGAAGAAACAGTTAAATATAGCGAAATTACTAACCTGTTCAGGGCTTCAGGTGCAGGTCAGTTTCATCTGTAATACGCTACTGTAGTTTTGTCTTTATTAACCTAGTTGAGTATTAAACTGCTAGCACCTGTTAGGCTGTCAGTAGCACCCCATTATTATCATCAGTCAGAATACTGTGCTAAAGGACATCATTATCGATTGGAAAGTTACATTAATAAATTTAGCAGGCAGATATTCACATGGATTTATTGTATAGAAAGGGAGGGAGCTAGAGCAAACAGCAACACAAAAATATCAGTCAGCCCAAAAATACAATAGTGTGTTCAGTATTAGGATTTTCAATGTACTAATTTTGGCATTTAGGCACTTTAGAAAATTTGATTTAATATATTTGTATGAATTATAGGTTTGTTAAATCTTGGGTATTTAAGTCATTTTAAGAGAAATAACAACATTATGTGAAAACAAATTGCAATGAGGTGGTTGTTTTGCAACAAAGTGAACACAGTTCTGTTAATAACAGCAGACCTGCTGGTGAAGAAGTGACAGGTACAAGAAAAAAGGGAGTGACAGAGATATTGGAGAAAATGAAGAAAAGGAAAAGGGAAGCGAAGGTGCAGTTCAAAAGAGAACCTTTAATTATTTTCCACGGCCCGACTAAAGACTTAGACCTTTTTATGTGATGGTCATACAAATAGGCTAATAGGGTTGTCCATGTTTCAGAATTTGTTGTGGGAGTATGAGATGGCCTGGATGAGTGTGAGATTTCCCGGCCTGAAATATTGTCCCAGTCCGCCCCTGCTCATGACCCCCATTTGGGAAAACTACTCAGTGTTCACTCCTTAGAGAAAATTTGCGCTAAATTGCTAATCCGCTTTGGTTTTAATATCACAAACAATATAAATTAAAAAAAAAAAAATAAGTATACATATACACTTTTATAAATCATTCTATACCGTTATCCACCTGCAGCTTTATGCATTAAAATACAGATAGGACAGAACTCATCCTTAGATTTAAACAGTTGTACAGAGTAGTGTTTGATGCGGTTCTGTTTTTCTGGGCTTTTAGGACATAAACACTGTAACAGTATTACTGAAGAGTAAATAATGCTAAACTCCATTCCCATTATCAGCTCTCGGGAGTTTAAGTGATATTTATTAGGAAGGCAGAGTAAACTGACGGGTCCATTGTCCAGGTCGCCCGCTGCTCACTGGTATGGGAGATATGTGCATTTGGCAACGGTGCAGAGACGCAGTTAAATATGAAGAGGCAGACAAAGACGTGGGCTATAAAGAGAAGCCTCTGTTCTCCCAGAAAACCAGCTCTGACCCATTCCTCGCTCGCAGTGCCCACTCGCGCCTCAAACAACAGGGCCAGTGTGCCTCCGCGACTGGCATTCTGCAGCTCGTTTCACATCGCATGTAGACACATGGTCGCAGAATACATTTCCTCACTCTCATCCTCACGGTGTCCCTTTCTCCCTCGTTTTCGCCTCGCGTCAGACACGTCCACATGGTGGGGAATTAAAGGATTGTCGCTGCAGACAGTCAGACGAGCTGTTTTCCATTCATTTGATGTCGCTCGTTCATTGGATATGTTGCACAGGAAGACGTATCATGTTAAGGTTTGATCTTCACTGTCAGCTTCACGGTTGCTTCGTGACTTTGGATTTGTTTGGCTTGCATCATGACTTTGAATGAAATTTGTTTGTGCCATCTCAAACTATGAGAACAAACACTTAAAATGTTGTCAGTGAAAATGCATGAAAATGGTTGGTTTGTTAATGGTTAATCTGTTCTAAAATAATGCAACAAAAAAAACTTTTTGTATTTGAATGTACCAATACATTCATAGTGATTTGTGAAATATGGTGATAAAATAGATTTATTTTTAAAGCACATGAATTTTGAAATGCTGCTGACTTACGTTACCTTATGAAATACTAAAATATGTCTAAAAATACTATTTTTAATTAATGAGAGCAGTGATAACATTTGAAACTATTATTGACTCTTGATTTTGTCTTTAAATCAATATAAAGATTTTAAGGTATATATATATTATATTATATTCAGGGTTATTGTAATTGACTAAAACAATCAAAAAAAAAGTTTTGTTACTTGAAATAAAATAAAGCAACATTTCTCATTTACATTTAGTTCAACTTGATGTTCTAAATGACTAAAACAGTAATACAAATTAAAAACTATATATACATTTAAAAAAAATGGTATCTAATACAAATGGTAAAACAACAACATTACTAAAACTTCAACTAAAATTAAAATGACAATGGAAAATACAAAAATTAAAACTAATTAAAATATAAAAAACTATAATACCTCTATGATACTAAAATAACACTTATTTTATTTGATTTTATTCAATGAAAATGCAATGCAAGTGTTCCCGTTAAAAATAATTTAGAACTTTACTATTACTGTGGCATGTTATATTCGATTAGAGCAAAACATGTTCCAAAAGCACATCTTGTTAGCATGTACACAGTAGATGTAACAAGTATCAGGAGAAGTAAAAGAAACTCTTTCTTTATCCCTAATCACATGGTGAACTGTAACTTGGATGTCTGTGATCTCTTTCAATCCTCGCAGGATCTCCAGGCAGAGATTGATGCCCACCGGGAGATGTACCATTCATTAGATGAAAACGGACAGCGTATCGTGTCATCTCTGGAGGGAACAGACAATGCCGTGGTGCTACAAAAACGGCTTGATGACATGGGGCATCGGTGGCATGAGTTGTGTAACAAAGTTATGAGTATAAGGTAAGACAAATTAATCATCTATATTTAACCTGGGAAGAATTCACACTGAGCAGAAATGGGCTTTGAAAAATAATGTGATCATATATAAGCCCCAGGCCTGTGTAATACTGTGTGCAAACCATTGCATTTATTTGACTTTAAATATAAAGTATAAGCCGGCATAATTTTAGTCCTGCTTGCAAGGCATTGCTAACACTTAGGGTTCCCTAACATTAAATATTATGCTTAAACGTGTTATTTGCCTGGATCATTTGCATTACAGAAATTAATGATGAATGAATATTTGTGCGTGCATGTGTGTGTGTGTGTGTGTGTATATATATATATATATATATATATATATATATAAGGCTGCATTTATGTGCTCAAAAATAAAGTAAATACAAATGTTGTGAAATAGTATTACAATTTAAAATAACTTTTTGTCTTTTGTAATATTTTCAAATGTAATTACATTTTACATGTAAAATGTTAAATTATTGTAATTTACAACTATATTATATTTGTCTTTATAATTATCATTTATTATTTTTTTTTTTTTTTAATAGTTAAAACTACTACTACTACTAATAATCATAATTAAAATTATGAATATTTTGTATTATTATCATTGACAAAACCCAAAACTTTCAAAGGTGTCATTAAATTATTATAATTTTACAACTGTAATATAATTGTCTTATTTTTATATTTATCATTCATTTTTTTATTAAAAAAAAAAAAAAAAAAATTTGTTTTAATAGTTAGAACATACCACTACTACTAAGAATAATCATAATTAAAATTATGAGAATTTTTATAGTCATTCACAAAGACCCATAAACTTTAAAGTGTCATTAAATTATCATTCACAACTGTAATATATTTCTGTCTTATTTTAATAATAATTTAATTATTATTCTTTATATAACACAGTGTCAACAGCTTAGCATCATGTTGGTGTGTCTTGCACCACTCATATTTCCAGCAAATGTAAAAATCTTAATTTTGCTTTCGAGTCTGCAATTTTTCTCTAGGCAGAATCTGTAATGCTTTCACATAAGGTCTGAATTCATGATGTTTGAATACAAATTTGCAAAGAGTTCCATTAGTGCTAAAAAGCAACTTCTAGAACCACATTTGCCTTGTTAGAAGAAAGAGCTGGTAAAAGCTTTTCTAATGTTCATGCATATTCAAATACAAGATTCAAAGATTTCTCGAATCTCCTCCTTTATCCAGCACTTTCTTTGTAAAATTCAGTTGCGGCCTGACAGTATGGTGCTCTCTAGTGGTGTTTGTAATTTAACACTTGACACTTGGCAGCGTTGCATCTCACCATCCATTCGACTCCTCAGGCCCTATCTGGATGCAGGTGTGGATCAGTGGAAACACTTGCACATGTCCTTACAAGAACTGCTCAACTGGCTGCAGATGAAGAGGGAGGAGCTAGAAAAGCAGAAGCCAGTAGGGGGCGATGTGCCAACCGTGCACCAACAACTACTTACGCACAAGGTGAGTCCAGGACGCATCCTCTTCGCCCCTCACTGAAAGCACGAGGAATGACGTTCGAGACGTGATTTATGCATTCTGTCTTTTGTTGCGCCAAAGTGTGATCATTATCGGAGTCTGTTCTTGTTAAATATTTAAACAGATGGAGATGATATCTTGCGTAGGAGAGGTGCAAAGTCCCTTGTCTCTTTGCATGGTTGTGCGGACCAATTAACATCTGCTGATGGCCATCAGCTGTCAGGGGCCGCTGTAAACAGGATGCGGTCGTGGAGTAGTTAGTGTAGGGAGCTCAGTGAGCGTGAGTCACTGTCACACTCTACAGGTGCAGTTAACTGGGAAGTAAACTGGCATGTGTGTAGGAGCTGCAAAGAAAGTCTCAGCAGAAATTTAATTGAACAAAGTTTTTGCAAACTGTTAAATAAATTGACATTGCTGGGCTGTGTCTGAGCAAACGTCTGAGACCACAATGAAAACCTAGAATTAATTTTTCCACTCTAACTTGGAAATAAAGTTTGAAAACAGAATAGTTATGGTATAACTTTTTTGTATTAAATATATGGTGTTGAACATGTGAACTAAGTTTCACAAAAGGTCGGATTTCTTTGCGTTCATTGAGAAACAGGACGGTCTTCGGATCATTCTAAAATCATACTAGATAACTTGGTTATGAGGTTTTATTTATATTGTATTCAATTTTGTATTTACTGTTGTAGCGCTTTGTGTATGAGAAAAGCGCATTATAAATAAAATTTATTATTATTATCATCAAACTTGTGGACTTCATGCAACTCAAATGCTGCTGTCATTCATGTAAAAGTGACAATTATCAATTCAACCTTTCACTCAAGTTTATATGCTGATAATATAATTAAGAATAAAATATCTTATTACAATTAGAAAAATGCAAAACAGAAACATTTTCACAAATAAGAAAATAATAATGATCAACTTCCTTTTATATCTTACAGAGGTTGTTATTGTATTGTTATTGTAATGGTTGAGATAACGTAATTTTTAGGGTATGTTTGCTCATAAAAAACAATAAATGAATGAAACATGCCCACTAATAGTGTCACATGGGATTTTTGTTATTTTAGTATTATTTATATAATATTATAGTATTCATTAATTTAATTAATTTTAAACTTTTTTTTTTTTTTAAGTTGAACTTTTTCATCCTTATTTTATTTTATTTTTAGTGACCAAAAAAATATGTTTGTCGTTTTAGGTAACAACACTGGCATGCAATGTCTGCATTATTTTAGCACCTGGTTCTTTGAAGGAATTATGCATATCATGTAATGATGTAGAAACAGTTGATGACAGTTTTTATTGCATGGAAATGTGCCCAGAAAAATGGCTGAAAGATCTGAGCAGTAAAATATTCACACAAAGATCACTAGAAAATGTACACAAACATTGGTAACAGGACTGTGTTAATTGCATCCTGTTGTATTGATATTTGCAAATCCAGTGCATTCTATAATGAGCTCCTATTTGCATAGGAGGTAGGCATGTTTGCCCAGGAAGGAATGACAGTGGATTAATTTAAATATGCATGAGGAGTCACTATACCAGCACAAATAGCACCTGGTTAAGTGTGACTGCAGGGGGTGTACAGTATGTGAATAAGATGCAGGTTTTCGCATATGTGCTAAAGTTGCAGAAATATTCAGCCCTCATTGTGACATACAGTACAGTTGATAGCAAGTCTCCATGCTTTCATAGGGCTTCAGAAGAGAATTGGGTGCCAAAGAACCAGTAATCAATGGAACACTCGACAATGCTAAAACCTTCCTCGCCGAGATGCCTCGTGAGGGTCTGAAACAGAGGCCTGGACAAAAGGGTATGAAATCTGTCCTTGCACATATGCCCAATACAAGAAATTCCAGATGCTACAACCTGTATTACAATACTTATTGTGTGCCGCCCAGATGTAAGTCCTGAGGAGAGGGTTCAAAATGTGGGCCGCATATTGCGTAAAGAAGTGGAGGATGTAACGGTGCGATGGAAGAATCTGGGTGCAGCTGCCGTTGACTGGCAGCAACAGCTGGAACTGGCCATGGAGAGGCTGATGGAGCTCCAGGATGCCCAGGATCAGCTGGACTTCAAGCTACGGCAGGCTGAGACTGTGAAGAATTCTTGGAAACCTGTTGGGGACCTGCTCATAGATGATTTGCAATACCACATAGACAGAGTAAAGGTTGGTGTCCTCTCATGGTACATGTTATAAGGGATGAGATGTTTTGGACATGTTCTGTGGCAATACCATGGTATTATTTGAAGCACCTTGGAGTAACGTTTATACCATGGTATATATATTTAGCATTTTTGCCAAAAGGCATCAATATTTTATGGTTTTTTTTCCAGGCGTTCCAGGGGGAGATTGCTCCCATCCAGGATAATGTAAATCAGGTGAACCAATTGGCTTCTACATTTAGACCACCTGACATTCAGCTCTCTCCAGACAACCTGAGCAGAATTGATGACCTCAACATGAGATGGAGGCTCCTGCAGGTATCCATCCTTGTTCTTCTTATTTAAAGTAAATGTAAATTGCTGTTTTGCAACGCAATCTTATGTATTTTCAAGCAAAAGACCATGTTTAACGAGAAATGGGGGACTTGATTTGATCAATTGTGAACTGATTGACTGTCCCATACCTGAATGGAGCGATGCCTAAATAGCTATTTGGCTAGTGGTTAACATTATCCAGTAGCCAACATGGGCTTAGGGACATCAGCAAAAAGGACAGTTGTTTCAGACAAAAAGCAAGGCATTGCATTTAGATTAAAGATTACAAAGACAATCTAGATTTCATTTGGAATAACATGCACCAATTAATACAAACAAAGTAGTTTTGATTAATTAATTAAAAAAGTAATTTTGATTTAAAATAACACTCATTCCAATGGACCAACTATTTATAAATCTAGTCAGGTCACAGATTAAGTTTCTGAAACAAAAAGAGTCAAAAAATACAGTTCAGTCTTTGAGAAGTTGTAGAAAAGTGTACATGTCAGCAATAGATGCAACAAGCAGATCACAAAAAATGATCTGTCCTTCAGAGATTTGACAAAGGACACAGAAAGGCATTATTTAATAAAAGGAAGTAGGACAGAAACATAAAAACAATCATGATGAAATATTCTAAAGAAAAATGTTTTGTATAATAGGTTTCTTTTAAAATTGTTTTATTGTCCATTGCTGTCATTGTTTCCTTCTGTGAGTGTCGTTATTGTCAACTAAAACATATAAAAATCATTTCTGTTGATTGAAATGCTGAAAACCTTTGAAAAGCTGTAATCAAATTAAAATAGTAGATGAAAAAAAACTTAGAAAAATAAAAAAAAACATCACTAAAACTGGAAAGAATAATTAAAGCTTAATATAACTGTTTATATATAAACCAATAAAAATGACAAAAAAAATGTAACTGAAAATATAAATTAAAGCTGATTCAAAATTTAATAAAAAATAAAATGCTATATATAAATGATACTAAAATTAGACTATTTACAGCTATTAATTCTAGTCCCTCTTTTCTGTTCTGTTCTGTGGTTTTTAGATCTCCATCGAGGAACATCTGACCCAGCTGACCACAGCCAATAAGGACTTGGGGCCCCAGTCTCAGATTTTCTTACATGGTGAGTGTTTTTTTTGTTGTTCTGTTTTGCAATTTTATGATTATTGAAATGTCATAACATTGTACATTCTACTAATCCTGTGTATTTAGTTGTCAAGTCAGTTACTGTACATAAAATGTGTCATGTACCAAATGAAGAAGTAAGGGCTTTGAAATTAAGGTAACATGAATGGGTTTTCTTTTCTGCACACAGCGTCTGTTGAAAGCCCTCTTGAACGCTCTACTTCGCCCAACAATGTCCCCTACTATATCAAGTAAGTCTTCCCAAACTCAGCCCACATGTTGATGTCAGACACATTCAAGGTCCACACTGAATTAACAAATTGAATTTCAACACTATGAAAGCTCCCAGACTAAGAAATATATCACAGCTGGCGGCAGACTACCAAAGAAAAGTGATTTTCCGTGACCTTTTTTCCGAACAGAGATATCACCCTGGAAAATTTGTGCAGAATAATCTGAGATGATAAATTAGGCTCTGCCAATGCATGTAGCAGCATGCATCACACATAGCTGAGAACTTCTGCGCACAGATGACTGAGTGAGCGAGTTTCACAAATACTGTTCTACATATTAAACCAGGAAGTTTGGCAGTTTCCATTTAAATGTCCAATACTTTACATAAAAGTGCAAATACAAATGTTGCATTCATACAGATAATCAATCATATATTTTTGCTCTTTGTAATAAGTGATACATAAATGTGTGTTGTTACAAAACTAAACAGTATACGAGTAAAATGTCAACCCTGGTGACTGTAAGATTTTGCTATTAGCATTTTATTTTAATATTACTTTTTTTTTATTCCTGCAATGTAGAAATGCTTTTCAAAGTTTCTATAATGAATTTCATGTCAAAGCAATCTTATCCAAGGTCAAAAATATACAGTACCTATATTCATACATGTTAAATTGCCAATGTATAAAACCATGTATATTATTTGACCCTAGGATAGTCATGAGTTATTAAATGAAGCATTTTTTCCCTAAAATAGTACCCGTGAGAAAAAGTTGTGCTAGTGACTAACAAATGGTTATAGCTTTACATCAAAATGCAGGAGATATTACAGAATGTTAAAATATTCTGGATTTTAAACCTGATGGCTGATTTATGAAAATGTGAATAATGTTTAGCAAAATAAGGCTTTTGAATTGTTCAAACTGTTCAATATACCCCCTGACATGCAGAGCTTAGCACATTTTTAGAAGTTATGTTCCATAGCTATATGATATAGATGCTTCTTGTTTCAGTAGATACTATAGCAGACATCCTGCAATATAATTATGAGTATTACTTTCACTTCTATCTGATTTTTCTTTGCCTAGAGGAAAACTTAAAGCGGCACGGCTCATCCCACTTGTCTTGCTTACAAGTTGCAATAACCTAATATATACATAAAATAATGTTCAAAAGTTTAGGATCAGTAAGATTTTTTAAATAAATTAATAGTTTTATTCATCAAAGTTGCATTAAATTGATCAAAAGTGACAAAGTGATTCATAATGTTGCAAAAGATTTCTGTTTCAAATAAATGCTGTTCTTTTGAACGTTCTGCTCATAAAATATTGAAAAAAAATCTATTACTGTTTTCACAAAAATATTAGGCAGCACGACTGTTTTTGACATTGATAATAATGAGAAATGTTTCTTGAGCATCAAATCAGCATATTAGAATGAATTCTGAAGGATCATGTGATATCAAAATATAAAAGTTATTCTAAATTATAAACCTATTTCACAATATTACTGCATTTTTGATAAATGCAGCCTTGGTGAGCATATGAAACTTCTTTCAGAAAAATTATTAATAAAAAATAAATTAAAAAAATGATTGACCCCACACTTCTAAACATTAGTGTACATAAGAGTCATTCCAGTATAGTGATTTCATCACTTGTGTGGCTTAAAATCTATATCATCCTCAGAAATGGTCATGTGATTATGTGGTTAACTGGTGTCTTCATTTTCCTGAGCCAGTTATGCCAGGCTTTCTCTATAACAGATCAATTTGAAACAACCAAGCTGAACCCCCCCAGCATGCAATGCATATTACTCACTCGCTTGGCATACAGTATTTCATTTCATCTTTAAAGTATGTACACAACCTTCATATAAATTCAGGGCAGCATTTACACTCATGGCAGTGCATGAATCTAACTTCAAGTAGAGAGAACTGACTCTTAATGATGCTGTCATAGATTATGAATGTCATTAATGCTGGTCAAGCGGAGCAGTACTTGCAGTCAGATGGCACTAGAATTTGTTATTTCCAGCCTATTGCATTTGATAAGCTGCAGGACAATAAAGGGGATCGCTTTATAATAACTTTCATTAATAAGTCATCAACAAAAATTAATGCTTAACAGATCAGTAGTTCACTCATTTATATGAAATATACATATGAATCCAGGTTTCATGACATTTATATATGTACAGTAGTGATCTAATGTTCGTTAATGTCAGTAATGAAAGTTATTATAAAAGTGTTATCCAATGAAATATTTTACCCATAAACTTTTTACTTTTTACTCATAAATTTCATGAACTCCATCCCATCCAATACATTATGCAAACTAAGCAAATTATTGCATATTATGTGGATCACAATTTATTTAGAATTTATGCTAAATGTAAGCCTAATAAAATGAGATTCCGGCACTGTAGCACCAGCTTTTGTCAGAGAATAAATAACCCATCTAGCCCTCCACGACAAGACCGTAAATACTGATCATTTCCACACTGAGTGGTTGTGTCTCAAATCCCAACTGCTTTACCTAGAAATATTTTTTTAATCATAGATATGTTTGAATATTGGATCCAGACTTTATTTATTTATTTGCTTATTTATTTCACAAAGACCATTTAATTCAAGAATTTTTACCATAGGCCAACTGTTTTTTTTTTTTGGTTTGTTTTTTTGGCCATTTGATTTCAGTGTTTTTTTTTGTTTGTTTTTTTTTTCGTATTATTGGTGCGATTTTTTTTACGTTCAGACATCTGATCTGAGCATTATGGAAATCATCAGAACGTTCATATATTTAATTCAAGCATTTTTCGGGATTAATGGCTAGATTAAGCAGTTGATTAGGCATTTTTGAACAAGTTCAGACGTTCAGTTTGAGCATTTTATTGCAGGAGTGTTCAAACGTTGCATTGAACAATTTGGCAAATCACAGTTGCGTTCAAACCTGGTTCGAACGCGAAATTTATTGTTTTATAGGAGCATTAGAACATTCCATTAAAGCATTTTAGGACTCATTTTTGTTGCGAACGTTCGACGGTGTGATTCGCTCGATAATTCAATGCAGTGTTTAACACTCCTGCAATAAACGCGCCAACATTCAATTCATTCATTCAAAAAAAAAAATATTATTTTTTTGCATCGTAGACTTTTAATCGAGCTTTTTGACTATCATAGGCGAACGTTTTAAAAAATTTCGACCATTTGATTTAAGCTTTTACCGTTTTATTGGTTCGATTTGTTTGTTTGATTGCATTATGGAAATCATCAGAACGTTCGGATGTTTTTATTCGAGCATTTTCAGCATCAAGCGCAAACAGTTAATTGAGCATTTTTGAGCACCATTTAAAAGTTCAGACGTTCACTTTGAGCATTACAAGAGCGTTCCAACATTGCACGAAAAATTAATCGAATCAAACAGGCGAGTTTGAACGTGGAGTCGATTATAGGCGCGTTACATTCCAGCATTTTTAGGAATCTGTATTTCGCTGGATTCCGATATTTAAACTGTTTCCACAGCGATACCCTAAAATGCGGTCTATGTAGGCGGCATGCTAGGTTTTGAGACACAGCCTGTAAGTGAGCGAGAGAGAGGAGTTAGAGGGGGAAGGGAGCTGGAGGAAAAGCTCCGCCTCGTCTGAGCCGCTCTGGCTGAGGGAGATCGCAGGGAAGTCGGATGCTTTTTCCCCTGTAGAGAGGGAACACCGCGGAGGTGATTCGCCCAAACAACATCGAGCCATCGGGATTTTAAAAATACACACTTTGGATTCGCCGATTACCGAGAGGCGAGATGAGGGAGAACTTGAGAAAGTAAGTGCAATGCAAACCCGAATAAATGTCGGCTCGTGCGAGTAGAGGACGCCGAGGAGTTTTGCATTCGTCCATCTGCCGTATAGCCGCTGCTTCTTTGCCGTTCTAGTTTTCTTTACAGATAAGCAGGTGCTTGTTCGGTTTTTCCGTGGAGCCAGCGCAGCCGGGGATGTCCTCGTCTTTTTAGCGACATGCCCGTTCGGCGCTTGATTAGTTTATTTTTCCAATGCCAAACACATCGATAGTTCCTGATGTTCCTGCTGTGCCCTTCTTGCAGCATGCAGCCTGATAAACCTAACGCGGCGTTCATATTGTCATGTATGTTTTTGAGCTGTATTTGATTGGAAATCCTTATGTTGATAACGAGGCTTGGCCTTACAGACTCCTCCATATTCGTGCGCTTCACATAAGTTAACGTTATGCCACACAGAAGATCACTGTTTTGGTTTTAACCACATACTTACGGCTGCGTTTGCATTCAACCATAACCAAGAGCCGCAATTAGAGGTGTCTGCGTGTGTGTGTGGGTACCCTGTGCTGTTAGATGCATGCATGCATGTAGGTGGGCATTCCTCCTTCTTGTCCAAACCCACATTACTGCTGTACTTCCGCTCATGCACCGCTTTGAGATGTGCAGGTATGGAGATCTCAGAGGGAAAATTGCCATCAGGCCATGGGCATGCTCTACCGAGAGACTACCTGAACCTAGAGGGCGCTGCCAGATACTGACTGGGTATCAAAGCCTAGAGAGCTGCCTGTGGTGCCCACAAATTGTGTATGTTAGGGGTTTTCAAACTTTTTGATGCCAAAGATTACCCCTTCCTAAAATATGAAGACGGATAGGCCTATATGATGTGTACAGAACCTTTATTATACTTCTTTGGAAGAAATATTAAGCATGATAAAGACAACATGTTTCCTAAATGCATTGTAATTAATTAATTGGCTTTTGTTGAGTTATTGTACTACATGTTGTTGTTGTTGTTGTTATTATATTTATACATACACTACCATTCAAAAGTTTGGGGTCAGTAAGTTTTGTTTTTATTATTATTAATACTTTAATAAAGAAATCTGAATAGCTTCTAGTGCTTTTATTCAGAGATGTTTTAAATTGACCTAAAGTGACAGTAAGGTTTTTGCATTGTTAAATGCTGTTCTTTAACATTCCATTCATCAAAGAATCACAGTTTCTGCTGAAATATTAACTAGCATCAGCATTAGAATGATTTCTGAAGGATCAAGACCGGACAAATGGCTGCTGAAAATTCAGCTTTGCCATTAAAGGAATAAATAGCATTTTAAAATATGAAAACCATTATTTTATTTCACAGTTCTACTGTTTTTACAGATTTTATTTATTTAAAAAAAAATGCAGGCTTAATAGTGAGCATAATATTTTTATTAAACAAAAACACCTTGCCAACCCCAATGTTTTGATTTGTAGTGTATTATGTAGCCTAATATGTGCAAGTTATATTTCTCTGTATTGAGTTGACAGCTTTTTTTTCCTATTAATTCTAAAACCTGAAGAGACATATTTTTTTTTCAATTCAAATTTATTTGTATAGCACTTTTTTACAAATACTATTCCAAAGCAGGGAATCTAGATTTATTAATTTATTTGCTTATTTATTTATTCTAACAAACTGTTATTAAATGTGTGCACATTGCAAGGAAGGAAAGAAAGAAACTTTTGTTGTCATAACAAATCTGCATGTAGTTTTTGTTCCTTTCTTTTTAAAGAGGCTGTGAGTAAAATAAAATAATTGTGATATGCATGGCATCAAACAATGCTGTACATTTGTGATGCATTCAGAAGGCCATTCACACAAGAGTTCAGTCTGACGGCATTCACATTTCATGTTTCCTTAAAATCCACTGACATGATTCCATGATTGAGTTTAACAGACTAGAAGGCTTACATTAGTCTCGCTGTTGTAAACAGGCTATAATGGCAGTACACCTATACAGTGTATTACTCAAAAAATACAAGTTTACCAGGTTTAAATATTACTATCAGTATAGCAATATGTGTATTAATATCATATATATTGTTGCTTCAGATAAATATTTCACAGGTGTTCCAGGTCAGCAGTATCCCTAACAAAAATGCTGTCACAGTCCCATGGTATTGGTATTACTATGGTACTTTTTTAGTGGTCCAATTGTGAAAGTGATTCCACGCCATAATGTTTGCATTTCAGAGACACTGATGTTTTCTGCAGCCTTTTTCAAAAAAAAAAAATCCTTTCATTTTGACCTCTTTGACTTTTTAGAAAAAAAATATTTCTTCTGAAAAACAATGCTTGGAAGTTCACTTTCATCTCATTTTTGTTGATGGTTGGAACCCCAGTCTGTGTTTCTTCCAAGTTCCTACTAAAAACACTGTAGGGTCTGGGTATAATTTATTAGTTTTGAAGTTTCTCAACCTAATTAGAATTCTGCAGAGCTGCTTGGCTGGCTTAAACCCAAAATCACAAAAACATCCCGGCCCATAGCAACACTTCAAAACAAGGCATCTCAGTAGTGTAAATTGCATTTCCACTAATGGATTCATTTAGAGCCCTTGTAACAAAACAGGCACTGTTGTGAATGTAGAAATCTAAACTCTCTTCTTTTATGATTCAAACAAAGATGACCCAGTACAATAACTCAGATGCTCAAAACTACTCCCATGGTCAGAAGTAGGATCTAAACAATAGACTTCAAGCTATTTATTCATGGGAAATATCAGATAAAGTGATTATGAGTTGCAAGACAAGTTTTTGGCAGAGATGAGCTTTTGACTCTTTAAAGGGGTCATATGATGCGATTTCAAGTTTTGCTTTCTCTTTGGAGTGTTACAAGCTGATTGTGCATAGATAAGATCCCTGAAGTTGCAAAGACTAAAGTCTCAAAACCAAAGAGATATTCTTTATCAAAGTTAAGACTCTGCCACGCCCCCCTAAAACAGCTCATTCAAACACGCCCCCACATGTCTACTTCAGGATGTGTAAATATTTGCATAAGGCGTGGCTTCAGTAATAGCAGTAGTGTTGATGCAGCTGTGTCAGGGAGAAGCTGTGAACAGCAACGCATTTTATGGACGACCGTTTCGTGAACCTAGGAGAGGAGGTCATTCTGACTTGCTGTGACAATCTGGCGCTTCTGAATCAGCTACTGTATGTTTTGTTATTAGTTTAAGTATTTGCTATTGACTGTTCAAATGCAGAGTTTTGCGCATCGTGTGTGTGTGAGAGAGAGAGAGGGAGACACGGTCACACAACAGCGGCTTGTGTGTTTGTGTGAGAGAGAGACAGAGTCACGTCACAGCGGAGTGTACAGCACGTCAGAAATAGTCTTAATCACGGCTTGTTTGCAAACAACATAGGAGCTTCATCACTGTGTCTGTCACGCGACTCTGTTCCCCTCTCGGGCTTGAACTGATGGTAAAACTAAGGACACTATTAACTGTCTTTATTTTGAAAGCTAAAGCTCGCGATTATGAGTGCAGTCACAATGCACTGTGCCAGTTGGCCAATCAGAGCAGACTGAGCTTGTTGGAAGGAGGGACTTTGTAGAAAACGAAGCATTTGAGAGAGGCGGGGCATAGAGGACCTACAATAATGTACAGTATCTGAAAAATAATGTGTTTTTTGAACATTAAAGCATGTCAACATATTCTGTTACACCAAATACACAAAATAATGATCTTTAAAAAAAGCATCATATGACCCCTTTAAGTTCCATCAGTTTTTAAATGTTTTCAGTCACTGCCAAATGCACATGCAACAGGACCACTATTAATTGGAATAAGTTGCAGTTTAGTGAGTTCCAGTCACAAACATGCCCACAATTCTTTGCGTAACTTGTTTAGTTTTGCACGTTGCCTATTCAGTCTTCTTTACTCAAGAGACCTTAAAGGAACACTCCACTTTTTTTGAAAATAGGCTAATTTTATAACTCCCCTACAATTAAACAGTGGAGTTTTAACGTTTTTGAATCCATTCAGCCGATCTCCGGGTCTGGCGGAAGCACTTTTAGCTTAGCTTAGCATAGATCATTGAATTGGATTAGACCATTAGCATCTCGCACAAAAATGACCAAAGAGTTTCGATAATTTCCTATTTAAAGCTCCTTTAAACGTCTGACATAATGGTGACAATGTTTTGTTTTTGTTTTTAATTCCTATGCATTACATTACTGGGAAAACGCATTACAACATCTTGTAAAAGTCCCTTTCATCCCTTGTTTTTTCTTAAAGGCATCATTCACTCAAAAATGAAAGATCTGTCATTTCTCACCCTCATGTTGTTCCAAACCTGTGGCACTTTTTTCCATGGAACATAAAAGGGATGTTTTTGAAGAACATTCTGGTCGTTATTTTCAATATAATGAAAGTGAAATAAAAAGTCACTAAAGTCACTAAACAGCATAATTCTATCCTAGAAGTTGTACAGTTGTTTTGTGTATATGGACCAATTTTATGATACGTTTATGCTGCCTTTTTTTTTTTTTTTTAAGCTTAAAGACCCCATTTCTCATTTACTTCCATTGTACTGAAAATAATGTCCAGGCAAGGGTATTCTTTTAAATTCACATTCTGTCTTCCACAAAATAACGCAAGTAACAACATGAGGATGAATAAATGACTGATTGTTCACTTTTAAGTGTACTATTCTTTTAAAGGAGTGATGTTATCATCGCCAGCATGTCTGAACTATAGTTAGTATGTTTTTAGCCAATTTCATGATAATCCTGCATTAATGGATTTATTAAATGCGTTCTAGTGTCAGTTGAAGATGAATAATATAACTTAGCTATTCTTGAGTTTGAAGACTACACAGATTTATTGTTTGATGTTAAATGACTCAAGGCCTTGTCTTAATCTGTATTACCCTAGATGGATGACACTGTCTCTAGCACTAAATATGAGTCATAAACACATTTATGGACGTTGTATAGCCTTTTGGTATTTATTATAAAGTATGTTTTTTTCAGACAGAGGTACTGTTTATTGTATTTCATGATGTTTTTGCTTTCAGTCATCAGACCCAAACAACATGTTGGGACCACCCAAAGATGGCAGAACTGTACCAGTCTTTAGGTAGGCCTGATTCAGATCTGATGTGCATGTAGTACGGCTGGACATGGCTGAATATTAATAGTATATTCATCATTATTTTTTATTATGGTTGTCACACAAAACTGTTAATGGAGATCTTCATGTGGCATTTTATTGTATATTAAAATGTTTTAGTAATTACTCAGCAAGGATATAATAAGTGTATATTTAACGTTTTCATGTTTATTCTGGGCAACAGTGGCTGTAAAATAATGGTTCATGTAAAATCACATGTTTATATATAAATATACATAAAATTGAAAGGCTGAACCATATTTCCCAGCTCTAATATGAAGTCACCCACATTTGCAGTATTTGAATATATGTGGTAGTGTAATTGCCCTTGAATAAAATGTCAGATTGTTAGACGAAACATTTTTGATCAATGGATTTAAAATGGAGAAACTAATTGGAAGAAACTAGCTTGATGTTTCTGTTGCCTGTTTTTCAGAACCCAACAAATAAGATCAAAATTAAAAATTGTCAAATGCAGAGATGAGAGGTTTGACTGTGACAGTAATGAAATGTTGCATGATCAGTTTGCTAAAATTAACATTTGTCACTAAACAGCGGATCTCAACAACGTACGGTTCTCGGCATACAGGACGGCAATGAAGCTCAGACGAATGCAGAAAGCTCTCTGCTGTAAGTCCACAAAATTTCCTCTTTGCAATCACACAACACTGTCAAGCTTTTTTATTTCAGTTTGAACATTCATCCTACTGATGATAGTAAGCTAAAATATTCCTTCTTTTGTCTAAAACCAAGAAACAGCATAGCAACACTTTCGCAACTTTTGCTTTTTTCTGTGCACAGTGGATCTTCTGGGCATGTCTGCAGCCTGTGAGACCTTTGAGCAGCACAATCTGAAACAGAACGAGCAATTCATGGACATCATGCAAGTTATCAACTGTCTGACCAGCATCTACGACCGTATGGAGCAGCAGCACAGCAGCCTGGTTAACGTGCCTCTGTGTGTGGACATGTGTCTCAACTGGCTGCTCAACGTTTACGATACGTACGTTCAACCATTTTTTATTGTTTGTGTGTTTAACATGTTAAAGCAATAGCTCAAATTAAAATGTTGTCATTTACTCTACCTCATGTCATTTCAAATCATGACATGCTGTCTTCTGTGGAAAGTAAATAGAGAAATTTTGAAGAATGTCCTTGCTGCACTGCATCAGAAAAAGCTTATTTGTGTTCCATGATTGAAAAAAGGTCATGTGGGTTTGTAACAACATGAGGGTGAGTAAATGATGACAGAATTTTAAATTTGGGGTGAAGTAATCCATTAAATCTTTGAACATATGAGTCAGAGAGTATCAGTTGGAGTTGAAGTCAGTTCTCAGCATGTTTCTTAGTAGGATCACACTGAGCTATAAATCATGCAGTGTTTGTACATGGAGGTGGTAGATTCAACAGAAGACCCCCGTCTGTCCCCCAGAGTAAACTGAGAGAAAAACAATGGGGGTCTTTTCATTCTACGTCTGCTTTTTACCTAGATTGTCTTGCAAAGCAATGTTATTTAAAGAAGAGGGGGTGTTGACATGGTATCTGTGGGTCGTTAAAATATCTTAAATACAGTTTGATTGAATTTAAAGCCTTAAAAATCTTAAACATCTTAAATGGTATAACAAAGTAGTTGTCATCTTAAGAGGTCTTAAGTTTGGGGACAAAAATGTGATTGTTCAATTTCAAAAGGCCATGATTTAATGTTTAAAGTCAAAATGTGGCGCTATTCTGCAGGCTCACGGTTTCAGAGTAGTTTTCCATCAATAAATACAGTGCATTTATGTTACTGCTGATGAATTATGACTGTTTACTCTTTTGTGTTGAAATTGAAAGATGTTGTAGATGGTTGTAGGAGTGCTTCCCTCTGGGCCACCCCATCACAGAAAGGAAAGACTAAAACAATATTTAACATATTCAATATACAGATTTTACTAGTGTCTAACAATAATCTATTTATTTCCTTTAAGCACATTTTTATCATATCTGCAAAATCCAGTTTAACTCAACCTCTAATTTGTATGTATTGATACATTAGTACATAAACAATTTTCAATACAGACTGAATAAAACTTTTTTTGAGTATTAAACTTTTTGCTGATATAAACAGCATTAAGTCCTCATTAAATAAGTGTCCCAGCCTGTTTAATTATATAAAAGAGATGCACTTTTTTTAAATTATGGGTTTGTTCTGTGTGTGGACATATGATATTAATTGTAATTGTTTGTGTACGAAATTGGTCTTAAAATGTCTTAAATTTGATTTTAAAACCCTTCCTATACCCTGGTTGCACAAAACTAATTCTAAAGAATGTCTTCGTTTTTAAAAGCAACAGCAGTACTGTATATTTTACTAACTTATGGTGCTGAAACATTGGAGAGTATTTTATTTCTGATCTAGACTCTTTATCTGCAAAAAAAAGAGCAATTGACGGCCTCGCTTTAGTCATTTGTCACCTTGTTATTTTATTTTTTTGCTGCAGAGGACGAGCCGGAAAGATTCGTACCCTATCCTTCAAAACAGGAATAATCTGTTTGTGCAAAGCTCACCTTGAAGATAAGTACAGATGTAAGTTTTTCTGTTTATCTTATGTGCTTCATTCTTTCTATTCTGTCTCTAAGCCATAATAAGAGCCAAGATATTAACTCGGTTTATGGAACTGTACTGCTAGCAGTTTACAGCTCTCTCAGGTGTTTTTAGTGTCTTGTAGTATGTTGTCATTGTTTGCTTGTTAATAGTACTGCTGTAAACACAGTTGTAAAGCTTTGGAGTTTGCTCGTTTAGAGTATATAGCACACAGTATAGTTTAACAGCTGCTCAGAAATAAATGTTTACCCACCTAGCAACCGCACTGCAATTGATGGCATTTACATTAATAACAAGTGTTTTAATACACTTAATATAAGTGTATAAGAGTGATGATATAAACAAAACTGTTCCAAATGGCGAAAAACTGGAGAATAAAAAAAATACACACACAACCATTTAAAAGTGTTTTTAACGTTTTTGAAAGAATACTCTTATGCTCACCAAGGCTGCATTTATTTGATCAAAAATACTAATATTGTGAAATATTATTATAAATTAAAACAACTGTTTTCTATTTGAATATATTTAAAAGTGTAAATTATTCCTGTGATGGTAAAGCTGATTTTTAGGAGCCATTTATAAATATTTTTATTTTGTAAATGTTTAATATGATATAATTGCGACACTACATATTCTATTTTGCCAACAAGTTTAATGGATGCATGGCACTAAACATTGAAAAATTCAATTAGATGCTTGAGTATGGATCGAAGGATTTTTTTTTTTTTTTTCTGTGAATCAAAATATGATGGTTTGGACTCTCCATCTCTGTGACCTGTCTCCCTCATAATTTCTTCCTGTTCTCTCTAGTTTTATTCAGAGAGGTGGCCAGTGCCACAGGCTTCTGTGACCAGCGGCGCCTCGGCCTCCTTCTGCACGACGCCATTCAGATCCCCAGGCAGCTGGGTGAGGTGGCATCTTTCGGAGGGAGCAATATCGAGCCCAGTGTGCGCAGCTGCTTTCAGTTTGTAAGTAACCACTGTCTTTATTCATGAACAGATTAAGTTAAAGCGGCCATGTAGAATATGCACTTTTTCTGCGTTTCCTGCGTTTATTTTCTTTTGCTCTGATATGAAGGCCAATAACAAACCAGAGCTAGAGGCTTCAGTCTTCCTGGACTGGATGCGTTTAGAACCTCAGTCGATGGTTTGGCTTCCTGTCCTTCACCGTGTGGCGGCCGCTGAAACAGCAAAGCACCAGGCTAAATGCAACATTTGTAAGGAATGTCCTATTATTGGCTTCAGGTATGGACCTTTTCTTTAGTGCTATTATTCAGAATGACTGATTCGGCCTCAGGTGCTTTAAAAGTATCAGCAGTTTTTTTGTGCATTATTAAGCATTGCACCAAACTTCAAGGCAGACTTTGAAAAATAATAACTTTGTCTGTTTTGAGGCTTGGAAACCTGCAGTGTATATTTTCTACTTTTATTGGTGAGAGAACACATTACTGCTTGTACTTTGCATAAAGAATTTTCATATATTTCACTTTGAATTCAACATGGTGTCAGCGTGACCCAATTTACTTTCTTCCTTGTCTTATGAATCATTAGTTTTTTCATGAGATTTTTTTGGCTGTTTAACACTTAAAGGTTTAATTTGACCAAAAATGAAAATTAGTCCATGTTTTACTCACCCTCAAGGCGTCCTAGGACTTTCTTCTTTCAGATTAAATCAATCGGAGTAATATTCAATATTGTCCTGGCTCTTCTAAGCTCTATCATTGCATTCAGCGGGTGTTTCTGTTACACAGTCCAAAACACGTAAAATAAAGTGCGCGAATCCATAAAAAAAAAACATGCCTCACACAGCTCCGGGGGATGATTCCGCCGGAAGGGCTTCCACTTATTACAGTTAGATGAAGTGAGAGAGATGTGTTTATTACGTTTGAAATATGGATATTTTTCTTACAAAAACGCATGGATTCGCAACAGGAGGCCTTTATTCATCCCCCGGAGCCGTGTGAGACATGTTTTTTTTTTATGGATTCGTGCACTTTATTTTACATGTTTTGGACTGTGTAACAGAAACACCCGCTAACTGCAATGATAGAGCTTTGAAGAGCCAGGACAATTTTTAATATAACTCCGATTGGATTCGTCTGAAAGAAGAAAGTCATGTACACCTAGGATGGCTTGAGGGTGAGTAAATAACAGGATAATTTTCATTTTTGGGTAAACTAACCCTTTATTTTTTTCAATCCATTTTATTTCCAGTGAATAAGATCATGGATAGCATGGAAAAACAATGCTAAAAATTATTAAATGCAGCTATGCATTGTTTTGTATTGTTAGAATAGAAATCAATTGGGTTTATTAGGTAGCTCAAAATGCTTCCATATTTTTGCTACAGCAAATTTGTTGCATGATATTTTAACTAGTATTAATGCACTGTTTTGCCTTGTGTTTGTTGCATGTTAGTAGGGGTGTCGAAATTAATTGTTTCTACGATGCATCACGATGCAGACGATTCGGTATCGGTTCAATAATAGACCATAACCGTTTATAACGTACTGACACTTTTCTCACGTCATTTGTCGCATACGTGCTTTGTCGCGTAGCATACAATGGCGGAGGGTGGCGAGACGCGAGTGCGAGTAATTAAAAATGCTCCATCTACTTTAAAAGCCAACATCTGGGTAGTCTCAGCCTCAGACGTCACACCCACGGACCGTTGGCTAAACGTCTGATGCGTATGGCACACTTATCTGGAAACACTTCAGGAGTGTCGAAGTCGTTGTCGGATTGGTTAAATTATACAGGATTTCCGGAAGACTTGTGTGTCGCGTTCTTTAACGTTCCACCTGGAAACAAAAATGCCGTGGCGCCAAACCCCCTCACGAAAGACGAAATCCGTTGTGTTTACAAATGTGACGACGAACGCTTATCAGGGTCAACTAAAGACTATTTTCAAAAGTATGTGAAATATTTAAAGTTCGCGGCATAGAATCTTTAAAATACATTCGAGAGTATTACATACCGGTCTGTTATTGTGGCGACATTTCCACGCCCAGAAACGTGACGCTGAACGAAACGAACTGTGATTGGTTGTTTGACATGTCGGTCAAACGGCCTCATGGGCGGGCCTTGGCCAATGAAAGCTACCATACATTCCAGACCTTCAGCCGTCAGTATGAAGGTCTGGCTACGCGAGACTAACATCTGGGCACATTTCGGCTTTTATGAACAACCTGGTAAGCACGACCTGGAGAAGAAACACGCTGTGTGTAAATCATGTCACGCACAAATAAAATATGCAGGGGGTGATACCACTAATTAATAAAACTATTTAATATTTAAGTTTTACAAGAAAGTACACTGCACTATATAAGTACTAAAGTACACTCCTTACATTATGCACTTTTAGTATTTACTTTTGTGTATTTGTTCTAAATGCTCCTGTTGTCTTCTGTGAGTTTTGTTTGATGTTTGATACATTCAAGAAGCATGTTTTCTTTGAGCAGGTAAAATTAAAGGTTCAGTTCATATATCTGACTGCTTGTATTTATTGACAAAATTGTATACATGTGAAGTAAAATTGAAAACTGAGGATGCAGTGCATCGTGATATCGAATTGAACTGAATCGATGACATGATAATCGTAATCGAACCGAATCGTGAGACCAGTGTAGGTTCACACCCCTACATGTTAGGCCGAGAAATTGCACTTATGTTGTTTATGCACAAAATGTTCAATATATCAACTTGTGCATGTGCAAAAAATGTCTAAAATATATTTTCACTTGGCATAACACATTGATTTACAGTGAGAAATAATGTGGGACATGACTTTGTATGTTTTATCCATTAGGATTTCATTGAAATAGGGATTTTAGTTTGTGACATAATATTTTTTTCCCCTGTGCCTCTGGTTATATAAGTAGAAAAGGAAAGTTGTTGGGGAGATTAAGAGAGACTTATTCGATTAAATATTATGACTTTTCACTCCAGAATAACATTCATTTTTGATGCCATGTCGTCAAAGGAATACAGTTCACTCACTAAAAGAAAACTGTCAATAATAGCTCACTATCATGTTATTCTAAACCCACATGACGTCCTTTCAAATGTTTGGGGTCAGTAAGAACAAAGCTAACCAGGGTTGCATTTATTTGGTCAAAAGTACAGTAGAACAGTAGTATTATATAATATTACAACTTAAAATAATTGTATTTTATTTTAATCTGGGATAATAAATGGGATTCTTTTATAAATATAAAGTTCAGAAGAGCAGCATTTATTTGAAGTAATCTTTTGTAACATACATTTAATGCATGTAATGCCTCCTTGCTGAATAAAAGTAATAATTTCTTAAAGAAAAAACTTGCTGATCCCAAACCTTTGATCAGTAGTGTATGTATTGTGTAGGTAAATCATGAAATTTTCTTCAGAATTTTTCCTCATATTAGAATGACTATTATACTATTAGAATACAGTAGAATGACTGTAATATGCTCTCTATTGAGAGTATGTGAGAACAGGGAACAGCTCCACCTGGAGGATCAAGATGTAATAATGTTTTCCAGGAAATAATCTGGCGTGCATGTCCCTTAAGATCCAGGATGTTTTGAATGTTTTGGCAATGACTTTAACACGGATCTCACTGTTTGTGTCTGGTCTCTACAGGTACCGGAGTTTAAAGCACTTTAACTATGATATCTGCCAAAGCTGCTTTTTTTCTGGCAGAGTGGCTAAAGGTCACAAGATGCAGTACCCTATGGTTGAATATTGCACACCGGTAGGTTTTTTGCTATTTGCCTTTATCGCACTGCATTGGAAGTTTAGTATCTGGCCGATGTCAAAGTCAATGTGTTTTAAGATTAAAGTGCAAGTTATGACTTTTTGTGTCTCTGTGTCCTTTTACTTCAGACAACGTCGGGAGAGGACGTGAGAGACTTTGCCAAGGTGTTGAAGAACAAGTTCAGGACAAAGCGCTATTTTGCCAAGCATCCTCGCATGGGTTACCTTCCCGTCCAGACCATCCTTGAGGGAGACAACATGGAGACGTGAGACTCGTGCTTTTTTGTGTTCACTTCATTGTCTGTTACCATCAGCTACTGATTAATTAGACACGCGACAGCTGAAAGGGCCACTTTATTGTCTATTATTATTTTTATTAAAATCGACTCCGGATGCTATCAAGAGAGCAGAATTAATGTGGCGACCATATTTTGAACAATGGATAGTTGATCATAAGGGCATATTTAGACTGATTTAGGATCATACTAACTATTTTAGTGTTATTCATATACTGTAATACAATTTATTAATATTTGCTTTTATTTTTATATTTTCAGTCTATTTTAATTGTAACATTTAAAATTTTGTATATGCTATTATTGAAAGAAACAGCAACATAAACATTTCAGGTTTTAATTTCAGTTTTAATAATTTTAGTACTTCAATTTAAGCTTTTTTTTAGTTAGTTGCTAAGGCAACAATTATAATTTGTTTATTTTTTTTAAATGTGCATCTAATATTTATATTTAACTTTTATTTTAGCTTTATTTCAATTATAAAAAAAAAAAAAATTAATAGTTTTTGTTTTCATTAATAATGACACACTTCTTAATGCTATATTTACAGCAAGAACTATTATAAGAAAATACCTACGTTTTACGCATAGTAAGAAACATGGCTCATAGCGAGCTCATACTTGAAAAAGGTTGTCTCATCCTGTTTAAATCCACTCAAAATTAAAAGAAAAGAAAATAATGAATTCACCTACATTTTGGCTGCTAAAGCTCTTCAGCCAAAAATGCCATAAAATGTTAAATTCTTGGTGGAAAATTTGAACTGTTTCTTTAAATTTTGAATACTGACATGAAGAAAAAGCTGCATTTCTTCTGACACACTCTAAATAAAACAATTTAACCTGGTCAAACAGTAGCAAACAAGACAAATAAAGATGACTCTGAACACTTGCTAACCTTAAATTGCAGCTGCAAGAGTTTTGCTTGGATGTTTTTTCTGCTTTACCGTGTGCATTGATCATTACTCGTGTTCACAGTTGGAGTATTTATGCTGTGGAATTATTTTTCCCCCTGTAGAGGAGCAGCTGCAAATGTGTGCAGTCTGTCAAAGTAATCGTAAATCTGTGCTAAATGCATACACACATTATTCTTACAGCATTAACTTTTTTTTTTTTTTTTTTCATTTCAATCCTAACACACAACCAGCAATTTTGACTCAAACTATTTCTCAACAAACAGATTTTGCAAGAGAGTTGATTGTCGTGTGTATGTTATTGGCCACTACAAATGCTGTTAGGATTTAACTGTGTTGTCATATCAGTGGGTTTGTGTGTTTGGTGCTTCTTAACAATCATGTCATTATCATGCTTTCAATGCATCTACTTGTCCTGTCCATCATTACATCTTTTTTTGTCTTGCAGTCCTATTACACTGATCAACTTCTGGCCTGTTGACCATCCGTGAGTACATCCACACACCAACACGCTCACGCACATCCACAACAAGCTGCTTACTGGATCACGTAATGCTAACAGTGCCACTGAAGAACATTCAGGATTTTCACATCATGCTTACAATGTGACCCGTAGTCCTAATTTGAAATTAAGTGCATTTGAACGTCAAAGTTTTATTGAAACTCAAATTTGAAAGTCTAATGGCAGAGTAAATCATAATTGAGTTTCTGCAATTCCTTCAGTTCAGTGCAGTGTCCATTGTTCTATTGGTCAGCAAATTTAAGCAAATCATATAGTGATATAGCTGTTTTATCACTCCAAAAAAAAACTGAGTCTTCTGCTGTTCTATATGAAATTATACACAAGTCTCCATGAAACACTCATCTTCCATTGTCAAAACTGTGAGATATTTTGGAATGTGTCCATCCCATGGCTTCCACCATTCATCTGCTAGACTAACATGTTACCGTGGTGTACTCTTTTAAAAAGGGTTATCATTATGTTAAATCACTGGGTGTGAGCTACACTGTAACATACACTACAGTTCAAAAGTTTGGTGTCAGTTAGGTTTTTTTTTAAATAAGAAATTAATACTTTATTTAGCAAAGTGACAGAAAATACATTAATAATGTTCCTAAATATTTTAATTTGAAAGAAATTCTGATCTTTTAAACTTTGGATTCATCAAAGAATCCTTAACAAAAATTCACGGTTTCTACAAAAATATTAAGCAGCACAATTAACATTGATAATAAAAAAATAAGAAGAAACATATCCTGAGCATTAAGCATTAAGTTATTCTGCTAATTTGATACTCAAGAAACTTTTCATGATACACCATTTGGGTAAGTATTTAAAAAAAGAAATGAAAAGAGATTTAATTAATTTTTATCCAGCAAGGATGCATTCATTATTGATAAAAAGTAACAGTAAAGACTTTCTATTCATCAAAGAATTCTGAAAAATATGTATCACTGTTTTTTTTCTTCTCTCTTTTAATGAAGCCATTATTAATAATTGAGCAACAAATCGGCATATTAGAATGATTTCTGATTCTTAAGGATCATGTGACACAGAAGACTAGAGTAATGATGCTGAAAATTCAGTGTTGTCATCGCAGGAATAAATGACATTTTAAAATATATTAAAATAGGAAAACCATTATTTTAATTCACAATTCTACTGTTTTTATTGAATTATTCAAATAGTTATTAAATTGTCTGTACTGTATGTACTGTATTTATCATCAAATAAATGTGCACCTTGTGAGCATAAGAGACTTCTTTCAGCAACATTAATAAAATAATAAAGACCCCAAACTGTTAAACATTATATTGTGTATTTGCATATATTTAGCTCCAAATATTGGGAAAAAGGTTTGCTCATTTGACCAAATTGAGCGGAATCATAAGTTGCAATAAACTATACATCGGATAGTATGTCACTAAAATAATATTGGGTTAGTAATTCCTGATTAATGTTATTGTTTTATATCCTTATATTTGATTCTATTGGATGTATAGCAACCCTGTTTCATTTGTATAGTAATGCTCAGAGTTAAATAAAATGTTCTTTCTCCATAACATAATATTGATATATTTAGTTCATCCATGTTTTCTGACCTTTGCTCTTCTGTCACTGGTAGGCCGGCATCTTCCCCCCAACTCTCCCATGACGACACCCACTCACGCATCGAGCATTACGCTAGCAGGTCGGTCTTTTTTAAGCATGGTTATTTTGGTGTTGCCGTGTAACTGTATATTTAAGAGACCAGACTTGCATCGCATTAGGGCTGGGTAATGTGATGGTGTATACCGTACAATGGTACAAATGTGTCATACAGTAGAAATTTACCATTTATTCCATGATGAAAACTGATGAATGGTAACAGAATGAATACGCATTTCTGAATATGACTGTTGCTTGCTGTGTTTAGTAACACAAAATGCATTTGCGTTAATGTTGAGCATGTAAGTTGGTGCCTTACTGATGTGAACGAATGCAACTGCATGAGCTGTTCATGAATGAATACAGAATGATATTGTGTTTTCACAGGCTAGCTGAAATGGAGAACCGAAATGGCTCGTATGTGAATGACAATGTATCACCCAATGAAAGCATGTGAGCTTGCAACTCTTTTACACTCTACTGTACATAGTATCATACCATAAATAAATCTAATAGTGTGTGTAGAACCTAAAACTGATCTACTTGCACCTTGCATACTTTTAACTGCTTGCAGTTGCCTAAAAGCATCTCCTTTTGACTTAAAAATGTGCAAATGTGTCTATGAAAGTGCTTATCATAGGAAGAGTTTCTCTAAAAATCATGTCATTTCAGATTAATTTTCATTTTATAATAAATAAAATACATTTTTCATATAAGCTCTTTCGACCTGTACACAAAGCAGTGGAGATCGGTAATGAACCCATATCATTTTCCCAGCACGCTCAGATTGAATTATTATAAAACGATTACATGTAAATGCTCTTATACTGCAGTTTTTGTGGTATTAAAACAATAGGATTGTTTTTAGACCAGCTTACTGCTCACAAGCCGATTGAGCTGTTGTATTTTTCAGTTATTAGGAGTTTAAGGCAGCAAATGATAATTGAAGTATTGAGCAAAGGATGTGATGTAGTGAACTGGAAATGGAGTGCTGTTGTTATTGTAGGGATGATGAGCATCTGCTGATCCAGCACTACTGCCAGAGTCTGAATCAAGGCTCTCCTCTCAGCCAGCCGCAGAGCCCCGCTCAGATCCTCATCTCAATGGAGACTGAAGAGAAGGGAGAGCTTGAGAGCGTGCTCAACGATCTGGAGCAGGAAAACAGGTTTGATTGCATATCCATTTCCTTTACAATTCAAATGATTGTTTTTTTTAAATGAAATAGGATGGGTGTACGTACACTGGACTGTATTTCATCAGCATATGTCTGGGATGGCACACTACATTTTCAGAAATTTATAATAAAACCGCTCTCTCCTCTTATTTACTTGCACAGCGATTTTTGTAAATCACATGTTTTAAGTATCATGCATTAAGTTAGTGATTCTCAAAGTTGGTCACCAACCGTAAATGTTTTCAGCAAAATGCTTAATGAAAATGGTCACACTTAATTTTAAGGTCCAATTCTCACTATTAACAAACCATTAAATGCGACTCTTGCCTCAATAAACTCCTAATTAATAGTTAGTAAGGTAGCTGTTAAGATTAGGTCATGCAGAATATGTGCTGTATAAGTACTAATAAACAGCCAATATGTTAATAATAGGCATGCTAATAAGCAACTAGTTAATAGTAAGAATTGGTCCCTAACTAAATTGTTACCATGATAATAATAAAATGCAGCTAACCATAATTGGGCATAGTAAATAAACAGACTTATTTGCTTTCACAGACAAAAATGCCCCTATATCTTTTTCTATATTAGCTCATCTGTATTTTGTAATATTAATCGATTTAAGTATTTGATTGTGCTTTCAATAAGTGGTTCTCAAATTTGCTCAAAAGCATCTGACCATCCATGTACTACCTAGCACACACAAATCTTCCCACGCTGCTGAGTCAAGAACGTGGGCTACACATTTGAGTCTAATATTACACACAGTGAGCTATATTAATACTGTGAGTAGATGAGAAAGCAGAAATAATCAAACAGATTTAATATTGTTTCAAATATGTATTTTCGAACCCTAAAATATATTAGCAATATTTCAAAAAATATACAGTACCCTTCAAAAGTTTGGGGTTGATAAGGTCTCTTATGCTCACCAAGGCTGCATTTATTCAATTAAAAATTCAATAAAAACTAATGATTATAATTTAAAATAACTGTTTGCTATTTTAACATTTATTTTATTTGTGTGATGGCAATCTGAATTTTCAGCTGCCATTACTTCAGTCTTCAGTGTCACATGATCCTTCGGAAATCATTCTAAAATTCTGATTTGCTTGCATTTATTATTATTATCAATGTTGAAAATGGTTGTGCTGCTTAATATTTTTGTAGAAACTGTGACTTTTTTTAGGATTCTTTGATAAAAATATTTTATTTTTTACAAAAAAGTCTTTAATGTTACTTTTGTTCAATTTAATGCATCCAGATATTTGAACAATAGTGCATTTTGCTGCATGGTCTGCCAACCATGCCATAGAAAACCAGCAGTCTATGCTAACAGCACATGCTTATTTATTTGTCAGACTCTGCCTTTCTCTAAAGTCGCTGTTTTCTAGGCTTCTTTCTGAAGTTGTCTTCCCTGTTGTGCAGGAAGCTGCAAGCAGAGTACGATCGTCTGAAGAAGGCACATGACCACAAGGGTCTGTCGCCGTTGCCCTCACCCCCACAGATGCTGCCCATCTCACCCCAGAGTCCACGCGACGCTGAACTGATCGCTGAAGCTAAACTACTGCGACAGCACAAGGGACGTTTAGAAGCCAGAATGCAAATCCTGGAGGATCACAACAAACAGCTGGAATCACAGCTCAAACGCCTTAGACAGTTACTTGAGCAGGTGGGTGGCGCATATCCTTAAGATTTTATCAGTGTTTATACTCCCTGCCAGTGAAAAACAACTTTTGGTAGTGTTGTTGAAGGAACTTGAGCAGTTGTGTCAGCTCCTGTCTTAAGTCTAAACTTTGCTACAAGTAAATGTCTTCGGATCGCACACTGATAATTTACAAGGCGTATTTCAAATCATAGCTGTGGAATGTAACACTGTTCATGTGCTTCCTTTTGATTGTTGACAGAAGAAATGAAATGGCCAGAGCATTGGTATATTTTAATGTCAATTTTTGGCTTTTAATGTTTGTCATATTTGTAATTCTATAAATAATTAACTTTGTTGAGAAAGTCGATATTTTTCAGTATATTAATATATATTAAGTATATTTCTCTTGACTCATTGCAATGCATTCTGGCACTTCTTTATATATGGTCTATGAAGGACACATGTAATGTTTCCTTAAAATTCGGCCAAAATGAGATGTTTTAATAGGTTAGCAGCTCACAAGGTTTAAAATATGAGTTAGTTTTATCAGTTTAACAAATTGTTAAAGGAAATATTTATGCTAAATTTAGATGCTGTCAGGATGAATATAGAAAATGTTTTGTATAAGAGCTGGGATTTGCATCTGCATGTGCATTTTGTACAGTTGCAAGTTCCAGGAATTTGTTAAAGAGTCTAAGATTTATTTTGACACAATCTTCCTGAAATGTTTCATCTGTTTAAAGATGTTATTTTTCTGCAACTGTGTGGTTTGAAGGCATTGTTTTAAATTTAAAATTGGTCATCAAATATTTTTTCTTTCTTTTGAGTTTGGAAATTGCAGTTTGTTTTCATAGATGTTTAAACCAAAGACTTGGAACTATAGTATGGAATATTGTTAGTTCATGTTGTTTTGTTTGAATGCAGACATCTCTGTTAATTGTCCTTGCAGGACATTTGTTGGCATTCACTGTTCTGTATAATAACTACTACTTAGAATTATTTGAGTTTAGTCCACAGCACTGTGCAAGCCAAAATGATATTGATTGTGTTAAGTATACAGCCATATTCACAGTGAATCATTTTTAGCATGAAATACATGGACAAGAATTTAAATTAAATGCATCTTTATGGACTCATTCATACCAAAATGTTGTACTCTAATCATTCAAGGGTTTGGTTTTGTTGTGGTGTTCTATCAGTTTATTTGATCAGACATGGTTTGAATAGTTTTTTTTGTTAGAATTTCTTTTTTTTTTTTTTAAAGAATTATTTAGTCTTGTTTGAAAAGATCTATAGTGTGTTAATGTACACTTTTTTTCGGGTCAGATGACAATTTTTTTTCTTTCCTTATTAGCAGTATACTTTATACCAAATATTTCAAAGTTGTTGAAAAAGTTTGAATCATACTTGCCACACAACAGGCATTGTTGATCCTGTCATTAAAGCTGAGGAGGGATGCCAGATCTTTTAGGTGGCCAAAAGAACATTTTGAGCGACCTGTCATTCTTCCTCCAGCAACCCATTTCTCTCTGTAATTTGTTTGTGGAGTTTGTTTGATGTCAACTTCTTCAGCAGTCTCCTTCTGCTTGAATAGGGGAAATCAGATATTCTGTCTGCATCATGTCTTGATGAATGAAGCATAATGTCTCGATGCTTACGTCTAAAAAAACATTAGTCGACTGGGGGTCTCTGCCAAATGGATTTATATCAGATTTGTTCTTGAAGAAATGGCTTCATGTGTTCTCTGTGGACCCTTTGAACTAAAATCTCACTAGACTCCAGCTTCTTCCAGTGGCCGACTTGGCTGAAGCTAGAAGAACCAGACTCGATAAACACGGAGATAAATTAGCTCTCACTTTGTTCAGAGCCAATGGATTTTGGCTTCACTTCATCAATATTGTTTTTTTTTTTTTATTATAACCCCGCTTCAGTTTTCTTTACATTTACAATCAAGCCTTTACCTACCAGTGTATTTTCTTGTTTTAGTAGCATCAATTACTTCACTTTTTATCTCTGTTATATGCTAATAAACATGTTCTTATGTTTAACATATGCGCACTCTTTATTCAAGAGGGCTGTTTGGTCTTGTGTTATGAATTGTTAATGCTGGAAGTTTTAAACACACTCATTAAAGCACACTTTAAATAGTTGTGCACTGACAAACCAGTTTATCATTAAAGCAGATTATTTTTAGGTACTGTTATTGTAATTATGTATCAATTATAAGATACATGTGTAAATAATATAGCCAAGAAGACTTAAAAAAATTGAATTGAAATACTTGTATTTATCAAGGATGCATTAAATCGATCAAAAATGTAGTATGGTCTTTGTTCATCAAACGTTCATAAAAGGATCCTGAAAAAATATATAAAACCTGTAAAATATACTAAAATAGGAATAGTTATTTTAAATTGTAATTTTTCACAACATTATTGTTTTAACTGGATTTTTATTAAATAAATGCAGCCTTGGTGAACATAAGAGACTTTCAGTCCCAAACTTTTGAATGTTAAACTAATTAACGGTAGTACTTGAAATAAATAAATAAATATTATATTAATGGATGTATATGAAACAGACATTAAAAGGTTATATTATATAATGTGTTAATATTATTGTAATAATATAGTATATACTATATTAACAATATTCAGCCCTGAATATTGTTGTACATATTAATGACAATGACTTTACAATTTACTTTAGTTTGCTAAAGGGGTTTGTGACATCTGTGAATGTTTTTGAACATTTTAACTGTCTGGGTTAAAAACTGAATGATGCAAAAACACAGCAACTCTAAGAGCCCTTGCTCTTGTTTTATACTGCAATTGTTAATGTTTTGAGAATGTCCTTGGGGAACAATTCAGTAACTCGTCAATAAATGTTTGGAGAGGGTTTTGTGAGGTTTTAAAAACTAGGCAGTAAAAGAATGAGAAGTCTTAGATTGAAAATATATAACTGAATGTTTTCAAATGAATCTGGAAATACAGAAGTACAACCCAGTGCTGATGTTTGAGTCCAGTCCCCTGCCTAATCTATATGGTTCCTTTCTACCTATGTCCTAGCCACAGACTGAGTCCAAGGTGAATGGCACTGCCCTGTCCTCCCCCTCCACTGCCTCTCCGAGATCTGACACCAGCCTGGCCTCACTGCGTGTGGCCGCAAGCCAAACCACAGAGACGATGGGTAAATGTCCCTAACAACTTCAGTTTAACCAGTTTAATCCTAACTCCTTAAACAGATTTAACTTGTTTTGAATTTTAAGCAGGCTAAATAATAATAATCAATGGTATATTAGCATATTGCATATTGATCTTTAGCAAGATACTGAAGTGCATGGAAGCCTGTTTTAGCCACAGAATAAAAAATAAAAAAGTAATTGTGACTTTTTCATCTCACAATTCAGAATTTTCTTGCAATACTTTTATATCTCACAATGTTAAGAAAAAAAACTAAATGGCGAGTTTGTAACTTGCAGAATTGCGAAGTATAAAACTGCAAGAGAAAAAAGTAAGAATTTTATATCTCACAAATATGACTTCTATTTTTCCTTAGAAAAGTCCAGATTATGAGACAAAAAGTTGCAATTACCTTTTTTATTTTATTTTTATATTTATTCCGTGGCAGAAACTTCCATAGAAATGCAGTGGGGAAAATTTTTATTTGATCCCCTGCTGATATTGTACGTTTGCCCACTGACAAAGAAATGATCAGTCTATAATTTTAATGGTAGGTTTATTTGAACAGTGAGAGACAGAATAACAACAAAAAAATCCAGAAAAACGCATTTCCAAAGAGTTATAAATTGATTTGCATTTTAATGAGTCAAATAAGTATTTGACCCCTTCGCAAAACATGACTTAGTACTTGGTGTCAAAACCCTTGTTGGCAATCACAGAGGTCAGACGTTTCTGTCATTAAGGTTTTGAGGCTGACGTTTGGCAACTCGAACCTTCAGCTCCCTCCACAGATTTTCTATGGGATTAAAGGTGGGGTAAGCAATTTCTGGTAGCAGGGCTGTATACAAAGCAGCACTGGGCTCATAAATGCTGCTTCATCAGGCATTTTATAGGCAAGATTAAATGAAAATGCCAAAGACACGTTTCTGAGGAGAGTCGGTTCCCTTCAGAGATACATTCACATAAAGACATCCTTGCCGTGTTTTGACTTTAAAATGTGCAGCGCTCATATTTATTCAATGACATAATTGCCGTTTGAAGTTTAATCCAGCTGTATCGCGATTCTTGCCTTTCCACCCCCAACTGTAAGACCTCTTGAAATTACAATTAAGACTTTTCTTATACAATTTAACGTATTTTAAACTTTTTAAGGCCTTAAAAACTCCCTGCTATTATATATTATATATACTATATATTTACAGTGGGTACGGAAAGTATTCAGACCCCCTTAAATTTTTCACTCTTTGTTATATTGCAGCCATTTGCTAAAATCATTTAAGTTCTTTTTTTTTCCTCATTAATGTACACACAGCACCCCATATTGACAGAAAAACACAGAATTGTTGCATTTTTGCAGATTTATAAAAAAGAAAAACTGAAATATCAATGGTCCTAAGTATTCAGACCCTTTGCTGGACACTCATATATTTACTCAGGTGCTGTCCATTTCTTCTGATCATCCTTGAGATGTTCTACACCTTCATTTGATCAGCTGTGTTTGATTATACTGATTGGACTTATAGGAAAGCCACACACCTGTCTATATAAGACCTTACAGCTAAGTGCATGTGAGCAAATGAGAATCATGAGGTCAAAGGAACTGCCTGAAGAGCTCAGAGACGAATTTGGCAAGGCACAGATCTGCCAAGGTTACAAAAAAATTTCTGCTGCACTTAAGTTCCTAAGAGCACAATGGCCTCCATTCCTTAAATGGAAGACGTTTGGGACGACCAGAACCCTTCCTAGAGCTGGCCGTCCGGCCAAACTGAGCTTCGGGGGAGAAGAGCCTTGGTGAGAGAGGTAAATAGAACCCAAAGATCACTGTGGCTGAGCTCCAGAGTGCATTCTGGAGATGGGAGAAAGTGTAGAAAGTCAACCATCACTGCAGCCCTCCACCAGTCGGGGCTTTGGCAGAGTGGTCCGACGGAAGCCTCTCCTCAGTGCAAGACACATGAAAGCCCGCATGGAGTTTGCTAAAAAACACCTGAAGGATTCTTGGTATTGAGACCAATGACTTTTTGGCCTTAATTCTAGCGGTATGTGTGGAGAAAACCAGGCACTGCTCATCACCGTCCAATACAGTCCCAACAGTGAGCATGGTGGTGGCAGCATATGCTGTGGGGGTGTTTTTCAGCTGCAGGGACAGGACACTGGTTGCAATCGAGGGAAAGATGAATGCGGCCAAGTACAGGGATTCTGGATGAAAACCTTCTCCAGAGTGCTCAGGACCTCAGACTGGGCCGAAGGTTTACCTTCCAACAAGACCATGACCCTAAGCACACAGCTAAAATAACGAAGGAGTGGTTTCACAACAACTCCGTGACTGTTCTGAATGGCCCAGCCAAGCCCTGATTAAACCCAATTGAGCATCTCTGGAGAGACCTAAAAATGGCTGTCCACCAACGTTTACCATCCAACCTGACAGAACTGGAGAGGATTGAAAGGAGGAATGGCAGAGGATCCCCAAATAAACTTGTTGCATTTCCCAAAAAGACTCATGGCTGTATTAAATCAAAAGGGTGCTTTTAACTGACAAAGGGTTGAATTTAGGAAGGATATTTCAGTTTTTCTTTTTTAAAAATCTGCAAAAATTTCAACAATTCTGTGTTTTTCTGCAATATGGGGTGCTGTGTTACATATGAGGAAAAAAAATTAACTTAAATGATTTTAGCAAATGGCTATATACAAAGAGTGAAAAATTTAGGGGGTCTGAATACTTTCCGTACCCGCTGTAAGATAGCCCGTCGGGCAGGGCGGTGATACATTTTGGTAGCCCGACTGGAAAACACAATAGCCCCGGGACGTCGGGCTAGCGATTTTGCGAGCCCTGGGTAGCCAATGTTGACATTTGAAATCACCAAAACAAACACGCCCCTACCCCAAAAGGGTCTCGCCCCTATTTTGATTGCTCCGCCCCACACATACGTACACATCCCAGGCAACGATTAGTTCTGTGAAACAATGCAAAACCATTGTTACTCGCCTATCGAGAAGAAACAAAGCAACCTCAGCGTCCGATCGCAGGCCTTCCCGCTCCTTGAGTTCTCTCCAGTGCTGGAAAGCTGATCCGATATTTACACGGGTCCTACTTGTTGCATTATCGTAACACCGTGTCTACACCGGACGCGAGCGGCGCGACCAAATAGTATAGAACTCATTATAATCAGTGATGCTGTCTACACTGGATGCCACACGACAAATGCATGACAGTAAACTGCTGCCGCATTTTATTTATGACATATTGACACAAATTTCAAATGATTTTCAACAGTCGCTTTGTCGCATCCAGTGTAGACAGACCATGACAGGACAACTTTCGCGTCCGGTGTAGACACGGTGTAAGCCTTCTTTTGTTCCACAGATGTTTTCCTCTTTTGTTTTTTATCCACCATCTCTATCTTTTTGTCATCGCTCGGCTCGGCTAATGTCCGTCATGTGCTCTGATGAGCGCTCTCTCCTCTGCATCATGAGTAGACACGCAACTTACTGCTGATTGGCTACAAGTTTGTTTTGGTACTTGGCCCTGACTCGTTTTCTAAAGCGTTTTTGAAAAAATGCATACCCCACCTTTAAGGTCTGGAGACTGGCTAGGCCACTCCAGGACCTTAATGTGCTTCTTCTTGAGCCACTCCTTTGTTGCCTTTGCTGTGTGTTTTGGGTCATTGTCATGCTGGAATACCCATCCACGACCCATTTTCAATGCCCTGGCCCTGACGGTACATGGCCCCGTCCATCGTCCCTTTGATGCGGTGCAGTTGTCCTGTCCCCTTAGCAGAAAAACACCCCCAAAGCATAATGTTTCCACCTCCATGTTTGACGGTGGGGATGGTGTTCTCGGGGTCATAGGCAGCATTCCTCCTCCTCCAAACACGGCGAGTTGAGTTGATGCCAAAGAGCTGGATTTTGGTCTGAGAATCCTGCAGGGGGGCGCTGCAGGATTTCAGTCCTTCTTGGTGTAGTGTGTTACCAATTGTTTTCTTGGTGACTATGGTCCCAGCTGCCTTGAGATCATTGACAAGATCCTCCCGTGTAGTTCTGGACTGATTCCTCACCGTTCTCATGATCATTGAAACTCCACGAGGTGAGATCTTGCATGGAGCCCTGGTCTGAGGGAGGTTATTTTGTGTTTCTTCCATTTGCATTTGTTTCTTCTGATTGATTGATTGATTGCTTCTGTGGACAGGTTGTCTTTTATACAGGTAACAAACTGAGATTAGGAGCAGTCCCTTTAAGAGAGTGTTCCTAATCTCAGCTCCTTACCTGTATAAAAGACACCTGGGAGCCAGAAATCTTGCTGATTGATAGGGGATCAAATACTTATTTCACTCATTAAAATGCAAATCATTTTATAACTTTTTAGAAATGCGTTTTCTGGATTTTTTTGTTGTTATTCTGTCTCTCACTGTTCAAATAAACCTACCATTAAAATTATACACTGATCATTTCTTTGTCAGTGGGCAAACGTACAAAATCAGCAGGGGATCAAATTATTTTTTCCCCACTGTATACAGGTGCATCTCAATGAATTAGAATGTCGTGGAAAAGTTCATTTATTTCAGTAATTCAACTGAAATTGTGAAACTCGTGTATTAAATAAATTCAATGCACACAGACTGAAGTAGTTTAAGTCTTTGGTTCTTTTAATTGTGATGATTTAGGTTCACATTTAACAAAAACCCACCAATTCACTATCTCAACAAATTAGAATACTTCATAAGACCAATAAAAAAAAAAACATTTTTAGTGACTTGTTGGCCTTCTGGAAAGTATGTTCATTTACTGTATATGTACTCAATACTTGGTAGGGGCTCCTTTTGCTTTAATTACTGCCTCAATTTGGCGTGGCATGGAGGTGATCAGTTTGTGGCACTGCTGAGGTGGTATGGAAGCCCAGGTTTCTTTGACAGTGGCCTTCAGGTCATCTGCATTGTTGGGTCTGGTGTCGCTCATCTTCCTCTTGACAATACCCCATAGATTCTCTATGGGGTTCAGGTCAGGCGAGTTTGCTGGCCAATCAAGCACAGTAACACCATGGTCATTGAACCAGCTTTTGGTACCTTTGGCAGTGTGGGCAGGTGCCAAGTCCTGCTGGAAAATGAAATCAGCATCTCCATAAAGCTTGTCAGCAGAAGGAAGCATGAAGTGCTCTAAAATTTCCTGGTAGATGGCTGCGTTGACTGTGGACTTCAGAAAACACAGTGGGCCAACACCAGCAGATGACATGGCAGCCCAAATCATCACAGACTGTGGAAACTTCACACTGGACTTCAAGCAACATGGATTCTGTGCCTCTCCACTCTTCCTCCAGACTCTGGGACCTTGATTTCCAAATGAAATGCTAAATTTACTTTCATCTGAAAAGAGGACTTTGGACCACTGAGCAACAGTCCAGTTCTTTTTCTCCACAGCCCAGGTAAGATGCTTCTGATCCTGCAGGTCAACTTTGGGGCGCTGCAGGATTTCAGAGAGCGAGTTCTGACCTTTACTTTGAAATAATGATACATATATAAAATCATGAAAAATCTCCATTCATGTTTGTCTCGAAATATAACATCCATTCTATTTTTTGAGAAAAAAAAGGTCTAAAAGTGTTTCGAATATAAAAAAAAACATAGGTTCTCAATTTTTGATGCAGCGGTAGCCATACTACCCTTAATACTTCTGAATGTGTGTCAAACCATATATGGAAATACCAATTGTTTAGCAGTTTTCATGTTTTTGGTGACTACAGTTAACAGGTTAAGTGATGACCTTCTGTGACTTACCCTCTTTGTGGAGGGTGTCAATGTTCGTCTTCTGGATCATTGCCAAGTCAGCAGTCTTCCCCATTATTGTGGTTTCAAAGAACAAGAGATACCCAGAATTTATACTGTAAGGATGGTCATTTATTGAAACTCAAATGTAAATATTCTAATATTTTGAGATACTGATTTTTGACTTTCATGAGCTGTAAGCTCTAATCATCAAAATTAAAACAAAAAAAACTTTTGAAATGTTTTACTTTACATGTAATTAATCTAAAATATATGAAAGTTTCACTTTTTGAAATAAGTTACAAGAAAAAATGAACTTTTTCACGACATTCTAATTTATTGAGATGCACCTGTATATGTAGACAGTTGTGTAAACACAATATTTTTATTATTAATTCAAATAATAGACAACACATTGTCTTCCATTTTGGTGTATCTTGAATTTTTCTGTGTACAAGTAAAAGCTAGTCATTAATGCAATCTCTTCTATCTGCCCACGGTTAAAAAATTATTAATTCATTTCTTAATTTGACTAGTTAACTGACATGCATAGTAATTATTATGTTTAATAGCTGTACTTGTGAAGCTTTCATTGTATGACTTGGCTTGAAGCCCAGGCTGGTTTCAGCAAAAGATTTTCAGAACGGATAAAAAGAGGCAATGTTCTTATCTGTGCCAAACAAAAAGGAACACAGGGAGCTTTTATTCATGTATGGATACAAAAGAAGTGTTTTTGCCCTTAACTGCTAGCCAACATCTTATTTGTTGTCTTCACTTTTGAAGAAAACACGGTCCAACAAGGTTCCAACAAAATTGGGTGTACTTCAGTATTTGAAGTAAAAACACCAATCATTTTATAAGTGTAGTTTGACATTTACGATTCAGGTCATCTATAATGCCTTCCTATAGTGTACTTGCTGCTTTTATTTATATATGCTTTTATTTCACCCTATATATAGATATATATATATAGATAGATAGATATTTCCCACTATGGTATTTATAGTTTTACATGCCATTAGTGCTATTGTCCAATATAAATTTTACTCAAATTATGAGTAAGATTATTATCTGAGTATCTGGGGAGAATACAAGTAGGGAAACAGTACTTGTGTTTTTAATATATTGAGATTATAGAGGACTTGTGTAGTTGACATGAAAAGTGTCATCAGTGTTCTGCAGTGTGATGTGTTTACTAATACATCTAATACTATTTCACACAACATTTTCTAATCCTTGTTTGATTAGTATGCATGCCATTTTAATGATTCTTATGCTATATGGGTCATTTCTGCTCAAAAATGTATTCATCACACCACAAGAGCATTTTAAACAAACTGCAAACTGCAATTTCAGCACCTTAAAATTTTTGTTTTACATAATTTTTTTCAAATCCTTTCTAATGTTATGTCAATGGCCCAGTAGCTTTATATGTTTCTTCTTACACATTATAACCTCTTAGTTATTGTTTTATCTGTGTAACTGTTAATTATTTTGTACAGTTATTGTTTGTGTGTAACTAAAAACCAGTGTCAATTTATTTTTATAATCATTCTTGCTGTGACAACTATGATTCTGATACACGTTTAAAAAATCTTATGTGTTCTTTACATTTTGGAAAAGTTTTTTTGATTTAATATTTATCAAAATGACCTCAGTTGGACCTATCTGTTTTTTATTGCTGATTTTATTGTTGCTTAATTTATTACTCAGTTAAATGAATGGTTATAGATTTATTATGGAAATTGTGAAATATATATGATTATGTGACATAATACATAAAGAGATCTTACTTTTATATTTCCATCGTTTTCTTGACAAAAAGACAACAAATGAAGATAACTTTTGTCAAGATCACAAAACAAGATGGTTTACAAGTATGTATGTTTCCTTTCTTTTGGATATTTTAGTTTGGCCAGTTCTGCTTGAATGTAAAATTGACTTTCATTGAGCCAAACTTGACTGATTCAATGCTTATTTCTTCTCTTTTCACATTCATTTGTTGATATACTCATGTTGAATGAGATTATCCATAATTTTTAAATCTTTAATTTGTAACATTGCCTATTTGAACTCTGTACAGTGTACTTCCATTTGAGTTACACTGGTTGTTTCTGGATTTCAGTTGTTAGAATGATGAAGTTGTAGATAAATTGAATGAAGTTTTAAATGGAAACATTTTTAATAATGCTCTCAGACATTGGACCGTAGTATACTGTATATGAGAGTCCTCAACATCACCTTCAGTATTATCCTCCGAGTCAGTAATACAGGCAGCAAACACCGTCTCTGTTTGAATATGAAATGTCATGGTTGGCAGGACAACATCCAGTGTTTTTAAGGTCAGTTCTCAGTTGTAATTGGTTCACTGCTGTGTGTTTCAGGTGATGATGAGCTGTCCAGTCCCTCCCAGGATGCAAGCATTGGATTAGAGGACGTCATCGAGCAGCTCAACAATTCCTTCCCTCACAGCCAAGGTGAGAATCCAGCTACACTGTCTGCTATAAACACTTCTGTTAATCCAGAAAACTGATGCAGATAGTCTCAAATTGGACCAAAAAGTATGGACCACTTTTTTTTTTTTAGCATTCTTATTTGCTCCAATACCAAAATAAAAAATCCACAATAGTGCTTCTATGACTTTCCATTGATTGATTATGTTGGTCAGAACAGAGAAAAATGCCAAATCTGTTATCACTCTCTCAGCCTTTGAATTAGAAGCACGCAAACAGCAGTGTTAACTGGTTAGAATGTACATTAAAATTCAAAAGAAGAAATAAAATATCAACAAAAATTTTGCTAGATGCTAAAACCTGGAAACAGGTCATCACAGACGGCGAATGCATTGCAGTAGGTTAAGGTACCAGTAATTGCAAATTAACACTTATTTTAAGATCTAGTACTATTTTGTATTCCTTTTTAAGCAATATGGAGAAAAATATTATTTTGCGATGAACACCACCTGTACATTTCTCTGACCCACTGCTTTTCTACTCTTTGCATGATTAAATGGCTAAATAACACTTTATGTTTTTACTTCCTGCTATAAATGGATGATGGGGGACTTCTTTTTAGTATAGTAAAATATGAAAAAACGACTTTTAAATGACAGAATAAGTCTTCAACTGTAAATAATCAAAACTTAAAACAAAGAAATTATTAACATTGATGTATATTCTTCTTAAGCTGTTTCTCTTTTTAACAGGATATGTATTGTGAGAAGCACAGAATTACAAATGCATAACAATAAAAAAACTTATGTTTATGTAATTAAAGCAGTGCTGTCAAACAATTAATCACGATTAATCACATCCAAAATAAAATAATTTGTTTGCATGTGTGTGTGTGTGTGCTGTGATTTATGATGTATAAATAAATACAAACATGCATGTATATAGTTAAGAAAAATGTTATATTTATATATTAAATATTTATATATAATGTAAATGTATGTGCATGTAAATATTTCCAAAATATATGCTGTATGTGAGTGTATCTATATATACATAATAAATATACACTGTACACACACATATATAATGTAAACATTTAAAAAAAATTGGATTCGATTAATCACGATTAATCATTTGACAGCACTAAATTAAAGCATTAAACACCGTTGTGTTGCATCCATTGTGCTTGCAGTACAAATCCTGTTTAGAGTCAGTCTAACTGCCTATCCCTATTCCAACTTTACTGATGTTTCTTATTTCCTGTTTTCCTCTGTGTCTAAGGAGGTGGACGGCTAAACCCATGAGAGGTTAGTATCCTTACTAACCCTTTACTCTTTTCACTCTTTTCCAGCCTTACTTATCCACTTTACACTATGGTTTAAAGAAGTTTCTTAAGTTCACCAAGAAGAAGTTTCTTAAGTGTTTATTTAGTCAAAAATACAGAATAAAAAGTAACATTGTAAAATATTATTACTGTTTAAAGTAACTTTCTTTTTCTATTTGAATATATTTTAAAATGTAAAAAGCAAAAGCTGGATTTTCAGCATCGTCACTCCAGTCTTCAGCGTCACATGATCCTTCAGGAATAATTCTGCATTTGCTGCTCAAGAAACATTTTGATAAACAGTTGTGCTGATTTTTGTGAAACAACTGTGATGTATTTTTTTGATGAATATATCCAGGTTTTTTTATTAATACAAAGCATTTATTTCTTTTGTAGCATTATAAATGGTCTTCTGTCACTTTTAATCAATCTCATTTAAAAAATAGACTCACAAGGACAAACACACTCTGTTCCTCTATAGAGATGTATTGGTAGCAGCGCTTCATAGTGCATATAGTGTTAGATTGCATTTTCAGACACTGACGTCAGATTTTGTTTTTCATCTCCCGCAGGTCCTAATGTGGGAAGTCTTTTCCACATGGTTGATAACATTGGACATGCCATGGAGTCGTTGGTTAATGTAATAACTGAGGAGCAGGATTTAGACTGAAGATGTCTTCTCCTAGTTGCATGCTTTTGTAGTGTCAACAACTGGACAGGATATGTTTACAATGGGAATATAAATAAAAATCTATTTTTCTGAAGGATCGCGGTTCCACATTGTAGATTTGATCTTTAGTAGTTTCAGTAGTTTCTTACAGCGAGTCTAGAATTGTTTATTAATTAAAAAAAGTTTTTAAACTTCTATGCAATTGTACAAAATTAGAACGACAGGTGTGTGATAACATGTAACATTGCGTGCCATGTCTTTGTACAGAGTGGAGCGCATTTTAAAAAAAGTGTTTTATCTAAATGGGTGACTGAGTATACGCAGGGGTGCTTTATCAACTAGTTTTGTTTGTAACAAAACAACAAATGCATATTAAAAGGCAAGCCCGTAATACTTGTGCGTGTGTTTGCGTGTGCGAAAGAGTGTGTGTTTGAAACATGTCTGTGTGTGTCTGTATATGTTTTTCTGTATGTAACCCATCCCGTTCGACTACTGCAACTACCATGCAAAGAAAAGACATTTGTCATGATTTTTTTTTTATTGTTATTAAAGACGTAATGATTAAGGTTAAATACTGTCTACCTCAGATATTCCCTTTCTTCATGCTCTGTCCATGCTTATTAATGGAGCAATAAGAATCATGATCATAGTATTTAAATATTATTGACAACTCTCATGTTAAGAGAGATTATTTTGGAAGCTTGTTTCCACCACGGAATTAAAAAAAAAAACTTTTTGTCTGAATTCTTTTTTGCTCAGAATTGTGACAAACTCACAATTGCAGAGTTGTGAGATAAAAAGTTGCAATTACCATTTTTATTGCATGGTGGGAAAAAAATTAAATTGAATTGTTAGATGTAAACACTGAATTGCGAGAAAAAAAAAAGAAAAACTGAGTTCATATCTCGCATTTCTGACTTTTTCCTCAGAATTGTGAGGAAAAAAGTCTAAATTGTGAAATGGAAATGTTGGAAATGGGCTTCCGTTCCTTACAGAATGAGAATTTATCTAGTGCTTAAATCATATGGTGTTAGTTGTATTTCCATTTCCAAGTAACAAATTAAGAGAAAAGTGCATCCAATCCACTTTACAGAAATGTTACAAAATTGGGATTAAGTGTTGTTTAAAACTAAGGAGTAAGAATATGTGACTATTCTAATGATTGAGCTCTAATAATTATAAATTATATTAGTCACGCGTAATGTCTGATTGAAAATTTCATCTGGGGTTATTTTTGTCATAGACATCTATACATGCTAGCAAACAATAGCACAGAAAATCCACTTTTTACAGAAATGTGCAAATTTACAGAAATACACTTGAGATGATCAAACGAGACAATTCTGCTTTGCATTGTTCTTTAACACATCCGAGTTTGTTTCTGTGTGATTGATATGTTTGTCATTGTTTATGCTTTGTGTGAACAAATATATAGAAATAAATGATCATAATGTATATGTATGCACAACCGCTATAACTACAAAACAGTTTTGCATCTTGGAGATGAGCATGTCCAGCGTACTGCATATTTATTTCTGAGATGTCCTATTTGATTCTAACTCTTGTCCTGGAATCATAAATTTTATTTGTAAACGCAAAAGGACTATTTTACCAGACAATGAAATGTAATTGTGGTTTTCTTAACTTGCCGCTGCATTAGTTGATAAAAATGGAAATACATTTTTGCCACCGTTTGTTTGTTTGTTTGTTTGTTTTATTATGGATTCACTGTGCCACAGTGCAGGTAAATGATTGCATTATCATCTGACATACTCTGCAATATTTCAACTGAAATGGTGTTGGTGAAATAAAATTTTAGATATTAAAAAGAATGTCAAGCTACCATGTGGCTTTAAAACCAATCTGATGGCTTAGTGTATATATGTGAAATGGGTAATAGAAAATAAAATAATAAATGAACTGAAGAAGCTAATATCCTCAAAAGCACTTGATTTGATCAGGGTTGGTTCTGAACTCTGCAGGTAAGTGTATCTCCAGGAAGAGGATTGGGCACCCATGATTTAACATCTGTCAGGAATGTAGATGCATTGTACAGGTGCATCTGAAAAAAATAGAATATCGTGGAAAGTTTTTTTTTTTGTAACTTCTTTCAAAAGTGAAACGTTCATATGCTCTAGATTCATTACATGTAAAGTAAAACATTTCAAAAGTTTTTGTTTGTTTTAATTTTGATGATTAGAGCTTAAAGCTCATGAAAGTCAAAAGTCCAGTATCTCAGAATATTAGAATATTTCCTAAGATCAATAAAAAAAAAGGATTTGCAAAACAGGAAAGTTCAAGCTCTTCAAATATGTTCATTTATGCACTCAATACTTGGTCGGGGCTCCTTTAGCACAAACACCAGCATCAGTGAGGTGTGGCATGGAAGCGATCAGGCTGTGGCACTGCTGAGACACTATTGAGTCTTCAGCTCATCTGTATTGTTGGATCGACTGTTTCTCATTTTTCTCTTGAAAATATCCCATAGATTCCATATGGGGTTCAGGTCAAGCGAGTTGGCTGGCCAATCAAGCACAGTAATATCATGGTCAGCAAACCACTTGGAGGTGGTTTTGGCACTGTGGACAGGTGCTAAAGTCCTGCTGGAAAAGGAAATCAGCATCTCCATAAAGCTTGTCAGCAGATGGAAGCATAAAATGCTCCAAAATCTCCTGGTAGGCGGCTGCATTGACTTTGGACTTGATAAAACACAATGGACCAACACCAGCAGACGTCACTGCACCCCAAATCATCACTGACTTCAGAAACTTCACACTGGACTTCAAGCAGCTTGGATTCTGTGCCTCTCCACTCTTCTTCCAGACTCCAGACCTCGATTTCCAAATGAAATGCAAAATTTACTTTTATCTGAAAAGAGGACTTTGGACCACTGAGCAACAGTCCAGTTCTTTTTCTCAGTAGCCCAGGAAAGATGCTTCTGACGTTGTTTCTGTTTCAGAAGTGGCTTGGTAGCCCTTTTCCTGAAGACGTCTGAGCGTGGTGACTCTTGATGCACTGACTCCAGCTTCAGTCCACTCCTTGTGATGCTCTCCCAAGTGTTTGAATCAGCTTTGCTTGACTGTATTCTCAAGCTTGCGGTCATCGCTGTTGCTTGTGCACCTTTTCCTACACAAATTCTTCCTTCCGGTCAACTTTGCATTTAATATGCTTTGATACAGCACTCTGTAAACAGCCACACCTTTCAGTAATGACCCTCTGTGACTTACCCTCTTTGTGGAGGACGTCAATGTTCGTCTTCTGGATCATTGCCAAGTCAGCAGTCTTCCCCATTATTGTGGTTTCAAAGAGCAAGAGATACCCGGAATTTATACTGTAGGGATGGTCATTTAATGAAACTCAAATGTAAATATTCTAATATTTTATACTGTATAATTTTATACTGATACTGTATTTTTGAACTTCATGAGCTGTAAGGTCTAATCATCAAACTTAAAACAAAAAGTTTTGAAATGTTTTACTTTACATGTAATTAATCTAGAATATATGAAAGTTTCACTTTTTGAAATAAGTTACAAAAAAATAACTTTTTCACGATATTCTAATTTTTTGAGATGCACCTGTAGATCAGCAAACCTCAGGTTATCATGTGAACAGGTGACGTATGCCACTACAAAAGTGAAAGTAATAGACGAAACAGAGAAAATAAACAACAGATGATCAGATTTTCTTAGAATTCTAAGAGCTGCATTTTGGATTACATGAATGCTTCACACTTCTGTAATTGAATGGTGAGGTAAGTTACAGTAACCATTTAGGGCCGTGCTGGACCTGTTTATTTCCAAACCACAGTAGAGTTTCCCTGTTTTTCCCCTGGAGGTCACAAATTTTACTTTCCAAGAAGAAATGTCTATATATACACGTAACAGAAATGAGTGGTAAAAAAAGAAAAAGAAAGAACAATGTTTTCAATGAAAAATAGTGATTGTCATTCTACATGTAAACATTTGACAAATAAAACAAAAATATTACTAAATTAAATATTGTTTTATTAATTATCTGCATTTGTATCATTTTGACTTTCATCCCATGTATCACGTTTTTGATGTTTTTTTTTTCTTTTCTTTTTTTTTTAATAACCCCATCTCAAAGAGGAAGCTGTTGAGTCATATTGCTCCTGGTTCCTCTTGAGCACATGACAAACAGACACTGAAGTTTAAAAGCTCCCAGCCGCTGCTTGCCCCATCAGTGATGTTGTCAGTCATGTTTGTGAAGCTCAGAGTGTTGGCTCTCATATTCTTTGTGACCAAGGATGTTCACCCCACCAACGCTGGTCAGTATTGCTTGCTTATTTATGATTATGATTATTGACTTAGGTAACAATTTAAAATTAAATATGGCATATATTTATTCTATATTAATAGATTCAATTATTTTTGTTGCTGTTTGCTTTTATTACTTCTATTCATTTAAAAGCATTCTTAAGAATGACTAATTTTGACCTTTACAAAATATTTTATTATACTATAATGTATTTTATTAATTTCTCAATAATCATCATATATGCAGTATCAAAGGGTCCTAAAAGTAAGTGTGTGTGTGCATACATATATATATATATATACACATACACACACACACATACCTACATATATGACAAATGACACTTCCCAAGCAAAACATTCAACTCGTTTTAAATGATAAACCACAGATAAGCTGTTAAGAAGTGATTGTCTGGTTGTCAAAGGTTAGTGGAACATTACCATATAATGTGATGAACTGCACCTGTGGTTCCTCTGCTATAGGACACTTGTGTGAAATTCAGAGGAACTGACTTCACACATCTACTAAATACCAACCTGACATCAAATGATTAAAGTAACTTTTACAGTTAATTTTGTGAATAGTATTAGGCCTATTTGTTTGCAGATGTCACTTCTTCAGAAATGTTATTTAGTGCAGCGGCTTTCAAACTGGGTCATGACCCACTGGTGGGAAGCAGACAGGAAATGCATATGCAGCACAAAGTGTAAATTTGTTTCAAAAGATTTATGTATTTGCATATATTTGACACCTTCACGCTAGGGCTGAACGATTTTGGAAAATAATCTAATTGCGATTTTTTTTACCAATATTGCGATTGCGATTTAATATGCAATTATTTTTTAAAGCTCTTTATATTCTGTATTATTCAACAAAGACAAGCAATAAATCATTGTATAGTATGCAGTGTTGGGCACGTTACTTTAAAAAAGTAATTAGTTATATTACTAGTTACTTCTCACAAATAGTAACTGAGTTACATCATTATAAAATAAACTAATTACCAGAGAAAGTAACTATTGTTACTTTTTTTTTTTTAAATGTTCAAATATGTCAAATAACTTGGATGTCCCCAATATTAAATGTTAAATGAATGAAATGGACACTAAATAGAATACATTATTATTATAAAACATTGCACACTAATCTACACTATTTTAATGTTTCTGTGGGACAATGTGAGAGACACCTATCAAATTCAATTGATTATTGTAAATATTATCAACCCTCTATGGACACCTTGGCAATAGAATCTGCATTGGCTTGTCATTTTTTATAGTATATCAGATAATTAATATTGGTCTGGTGAGTAAACTAAAAAAATGACAAGCCAATGGAGATTATATTGCCAAGGTGTCCATAGAGGGTTGATAATATTTACAATAATCAATTGAATGATTTTCAATTATATCTATATAAAGCTTATGTTTGTAAAATGGCACAGTTTTTTTTAAATCTCACTTAGCATCAGTCAGTCAAAACATTATAATATGATATTATGATAATTTAGCATTACATTTTAGCATTATATGATGATAGAACTTTAGTAATTAGAATAACCATGTATGAATGTATTTGTCATGTTGACTGAATTTAGGACTGGTGGTGGTGCTTAAGATATTGTTTGTCATTTAGTGTTTCTATAAAAAAAGGAAAAAGAAAACTACAAATAATACTGATAAGATAACAAAAACTACAACGAATTCTACTACTAATAACAGTATAAAACGCACTAAGGATTATTGAGCTGCTGGGTTCATGAATATTAATCAGGTTGTCTGCGTTCGCTCGAACTGATTCGCTGAAATCAAAACAGGGACGATGATAGGTGAGTGCCGGCCAATGAGATTGCCGTTTGCGCATTAGCTCCGCCCACTAGCGAAGAACCCGGTAGTTCTTAAAAGCTGAAGAATTTCAAAGAAACTCCGTGAATAGCTCCTCTGCGGTTGAAGAATCGCGTTTTCTCATATCGCGATATTATCTCAAATGCAATTAATCTTTCAGCCCTACTTCACGCTATCCGAGATGTAGATGAGTTTGTCTCTTGATCAGAAAAACAAGATATTTAGCATTACATAACTTGCTCAACAATGGATCCTCTGCAGAAAATGGGTGCCGTCAGAATGAGAGTCCAAACAGCTGATAAAAACATCACAATAATCCAAGCAAGTGAAGAGCTGCGTGTTTGTAGGAAACGCATCCATAATTATAGCTTTTAAAACATGATTTCAACTGAGTAATAATCCATAACAACACTTCCTCTAGTGAAATAGTCCATCCTCTGTTCTCCTCTCACATCAAAATCCACCAACATTTTTGTTTAGAACTGTTTTGGTCTGTTTTCGCTTGTAAACGGTGCTTCATTTGTGCATATTTCTCTCCTGATTCAGACAAGATGACTTTTTCTCTGAAAACAGCAATATTACAGCACCAGTCTGAAGTTTAAAACATCTTAATGATGGATTTGATTCAACATGCAGCTTTTCACTTCACAAGATGTTAATTGATGGACTGGAGTTGTGTGGATTACTTATGGATTACCGTGATGTTTTTTATCAGCTGTTTTGACTCTCATAATACTTTATAATTTGTAATCCCAATACTTTATGGAGCCATTTCATCAGATGATAAAAGCTGTATAATGTATTACTGACAGTGTCATATTGTTTTACATTAGAAACAAAACTGGCTGCACCCCAAAATGTGAAGGTGACCTCCATCAATATGGCTACAGTTGTCGAATGGACTTCTCCACACAATCCCACGAGTAACGTGACATACACAACAAGATATATGTGAGTACACTCAAAATACATCTGAAATAATACAAAATGGAAGAAAAAAATGAAACCGCATGCATTTTGAAATATTCCCATCTCAATGTGTTTGATCAGCTATAAAAAAATGCACTGAACTATTGTTCTGCTGGAATCTGATACTTCTGAGTTTTTGCAGAAGTTGAAAAGAATAGGCCTATTGTGTGAACAAAATATTTGCCTTATGTACTTACATAAATAGTGTGTCCTGTTGTGTGTGTCATTGTGTCCTTGTAGCCTGAGAAAAGAAAACGCTTCTATCTGTGTGAACACCAAAGAACTGAAATGTGATGTAGGAAATCTGCCATCTGTGTTTGGGTGCTACACTTTTCAAGTGCGGGCAGAGGATCAGGGGCTGTTCTCTGAGTGGGTTAATGCAAACGAATTCTTACCAAATAAGCACAGTAAGTGTGAATCAGCTCTTAGTTTGCACTATAGACACTGTTGTGTATTTAAGTTAATATAATATTCATAAATAATAATTATACAAACTACTTTGCTCCAATGTAGCAATCATAGGACCCCCTACTGTGCATCTTGTCATCCAAAATAATACCTTGGATGTGCATATCCAAGCTCCAGTGCTGAAAGTGGGCAAACTTGCAGACCTTTTTTCACAAGTGTCCTACGTCATCAGATATTGGACCGAAGGCTTTGAAGAGGAGGTATAAAATGCTTCACAACTTTACCAAGTTTTTTAATATAGTTTTTGAACATTAATTGTAATATAGTGAAATATAAATAACTTATTTCAGCTAGTTGATGTACTAAAACTGAAATACAAATTTATAAAAACTATAGAAATGTTATTTTTAAATGCTATTTTTAATAAAAATTAAATTATATAATATAAAAAAAATGATTTTTTGGGGGGTCAACTTAGTGAATGGCTTATGCTGTATTGATAAAAAGACAATTTTAATTATTTATTTATTTTATTAAGAGCTGCCCTACTGGGAAAAGAAAAAAAATAATCTTTACATATAAATGGGGGGGGGGGGGGTACAGGTTTTATTCACTAATTCAAAGTTAGTATTTTAAACGCGAGAATATGTTTAAAATATATACCTTGTTGTGAAGTAGGTATATTTGATCTACTATAAAATGTCAAAAAGATCTGGGGCCTGTTTCATAAAACAAGATTACCAAATAAGCCAGGCTTATTTCAGTTAGTCTGACTTATTTTGAACCAAATCAACTGACAATAAGTGACTAACTGAAATAAACCTGGCTTATTTGGTAAACTTGATTTATGAAACAGGCCCCTGGTGTGGAACCACAAACAAATAAATAAAATAATATTTCATACTTATCTTCAAAATAATCATAAGATGACCTTTGTCCCTGTAGGCAATAGAGAAGATGGTTACTGAATCCAATGAAGATGTTAAACTGAGTGTTAAAGGACTGCAATCCTGGAGCAGATACTGTGCTCAGGCAATGGTGGTTCCCAAGAGCTACACAAATGTCAAACAGTTCAGTGCTGCTGTGTGTGTGACCAACACACCTGGTAAGTGTGTCTTTACCTGTGACTCAAAGTATTTCAGACAGCCCTGCAATTAATCAACTAAGCAATTATCACATAATTATGTATTCAACAAGAAAAAAATGGAACAATTAAGTAGTTTACAGTATAGTATACTAAATAAAAGTTTAGGTAATATTATGATTTAATATGATTTCTGTCAACAAATGATGCTTTCAGTCAAATGTATTGGGTCAAATTGATAAAATATGCATTAAATCAAGACAGCAGAGTTAAAGAATACAGATCTCACTCGAGTCTTTTGTTAAACTGATATGTTTTTTTTTATCAACAAAGTGATTTGAAAGGACTGTTTTTAAAGAAGCTTCAAGGTGACTTCCAGGTGCCAATCTTCCTCTCTGTGTGTGTTTGCATTAGTGCTCATCAGCTGTGTGATTGCTGCTGCCATCATTCTTCCTCTCACAATCCTGGCCGCCTGGCCGATCTATAAAGTGTACAGATTCCTGTACCCTAAAACCAAACTACCAGAACTTCTCAAGGTATGTGTCTCATGTGGTTCCACTGTGCTTTATATGTGTGATATACTCAACTTTTCTTTATCTGACCATAAAAATGTGCTATTTATATAGAATCTTATTTTAGTATTAAATGAAATATATTTTTATTTTAAATTAGCTTTTATTTTTATATTTTCAGTTTTTATTCTGGCTTGTTTTAGTCATTTTTATGTGCTTTTGTAAAAAAAAAGTATTAATGCTTTATATATATATATATATATATATATATATATATATCTGTTTAGCTTTAATTTTATTTTATTTCAGTTTTAGTAATTTAAGTACTTCAATTTAAACAATGACTGTAAAAACATTTTTGAAGCTGTAAATAAAGTTTATTGGAGTACATTTTATAAGAAAACACTTTCAGATACAAGAATATGTATTTTACTTCAAAATTTCACATTTAATTCAGTGTATTAGTTGCTGTATTAGTTGCAAAAACACCATTGTTTATAAACCATATATTTATCATATATTTCTTTCTAGAATTTATTTGTACCAACATTTTGGAATGCTGAGGCGACCCAACATTCTGCACACCAGAAAGAACGGCATGATAAAATCAGTGCCATATCTGAGGACCATCTATATGAAGAGCTCAGCGAGAAAGCCAAGATCTCAGAGGACATGGACTCTGGGTTGACGTCTGTTCTCGCCCCAATTCAAGAGGTGGAAGAGGACTACAAACTCCTGATGCACATGAAACCTGCACCTGCACCTACTTTTTACCCTAACCATCTCTATCCGTTATGCTTTAAAAACTCTCTATTCACTCATTTAAACCAACCCTGCTTCACTAGCACTCAGCCTAGTTACTACAACGTAGCAGGCACAAGCTCTGAGCTGAGCCACACTGACTGTGTTTGCTGAAGTCCCCAACAAGCTGAGATGATCTTATTTACTTAAGAACGATCTTATGTTTTTCTGCAGTAAATATACAAAATAATTTTATACGACATTGCAGTGATGCAATGCATGGCTGTCTGTTGAATGTATATAATTTCTCACATTGTTTTCTCATGCTAATATTTGAATGCACTTTCTAAGGAACTTATATCATTGTATGTCTATAAATGGTTGCATAGTTGTTGTAAAATAGTGAATTTTTCATAAATAAAACTGAGTTGAATTTCTCTGATTTGAATTACAGAGTTGAATTTATACTTTAGAGTTGGTCCAGTTAATTTAATTATAACACTGTTTGTTTGATAACACTGTCTGATGTTTCTATTTTATTTAATTTAATTTTAGGTACAAAATCTCAAACAGATTTCAAAGATATACTTCAAAAATGTTAGATAATATTTTTTTTTTTGGTTTTGAAACTCAAACAGCAAAGAGGTGAATAACTGAATCCATTTATCAATTTGACCGTTCGCAAAGAGCTTGACTGACAGGCTATCTGACCAATCAGAAAGCGGATATTATGCGCCGCAGCTGCTATCCGCCATCTTGACCGACAGCTACGGTCTGTCTCCATAGAAATACATGTTAAGACGGGGTAAAAATGATCGACTGAATTGAAACTTTTTCAATATAACTAAATATAAATATGTGCGGAGGGTTAAGCTGTGCTGTTGTTGGCTGCCACAGTAACGCAATAAGCTAAGGTGTTCCTTTAAAGTACTTTTTTTTGGTACCAGAAAATCTGTCATGTCCGCCGCTGTATGCATGGCTTGCAGGGCTTAAGTTAAATACCGAGTGTGAAATAATAAAATAATTGGTTAAAACGTGTGCTCTTATCATTCTGTGGACAAAATCCAGTGAACTTCGCTCCAAATGGGATCTGTATGCACATGTGCGCTCATCTGTTTTCAATGCAGGTTAACCGCGACGCTTCACGTCATCTTCCACTCATTAAACTATGACAGATCCTTTACTGCAAAAAAGACCGTCACTGCGACACTCTAAAGTGATGAAACTATGGCGCTATGTACTTTTTAAAACCATTTTTATAGGTTTCACTTTATATTGTTGGCTCGGAAAATATGTAAATGCGCATGCCCAGTAAGTTAGCTACTGCAGCTGTATCCCATCTAGCCTTAACCACAAATCAGACAGAAGAGTAGATTAACTTCGGTGGACTTAAACTTGAAAAATGGTGTGTTCCGCGGTTTAAATTAAACACTTTCTGATGTTTCTTCATGTTCGTTTCGTGCTTTAAAGGTGCTGTATGTAGGATTTTGACTCTACTAAAGCATAAAAATACTATAATATGTTTGCAGATATTTAAGAAACATGCTACTTTAACATGTTTATCTGAAAAACAATGCTAGTCAGTTATTCTCCTTTGAAAATGTGCATTCCGGCCCGGAATGTCTGTGTTTGTTATGGTTTGTGAAACCCGCCCACTGCCAGTTTACCCAATTGTATTTCGGCACCCCGGGTTGCCAGTTGGTGGAAAACACAGCGTATTTAATTCCATTCATCGTCATGTGCGCTCGTTCCTGTTGGTGTCCTTAATCTGGCAACCTGCGCGTGCCTCAAGTCTGAGGAGGAGGGGCTGGGTGAAAAAAACCATCTCCAATATTTTGAATTTGGACTGCAATACCTAGTTCAATCCTACATACAGCACCTTTAAGTAAATATGAAAAGACGATAGGTTCACATGTTTGAACTGAGGCAATACTGAGGCATCTGTCATGACACATTGACACACAAAACGTTTTTTATTGTTTGAATTTCTTTAAAAATGACTCAGTTTAAAAGCTGAGCGTCCTGAGACCTTGTTTCATATCAGAAGTAACCTTCTCTGTCTTCTCTGTCGGTGTGTTGGCAGTTTCCTCTTTGCTCTGCGATGTATTTTTCACTGCGTGAGAACATGTGTGTAGCATGAGAGTGGCATTGTTTGTCGGTCATGGCAACAGTAACTAAGGGTGGGCGGGTTTTGCAAACACACACACACACACACACACACACACACACACACACACACACACACAAAAGCTTCTTTTTTTCTTTTCTTCTCTTTTCTTTTCAAATGCATATAGAAGTTAAAAAAATTGTTGGACCTTTTTGCTCTTTGTGTTTGTAACCTCAGCGTCTTTTGTTGTCATGGTGACGGGATTGTTGACGTGACCTCGACGGAGAATCAACAGGTACGTTCTTAGTTTGAGTTTCTAGTGAGTTTTTAAAGTGCGTTTGATTCTAAGCAAATAAAAGGACACTTAAACCAAAGGATTTCAAATTAAACCATTCGTATAATGGCGATGTTTCGCTGTTTACAGTAATATCACCCTCTGACGTCCGTTTTGAAAACAAACAGTTTATTGGAAATTTCGCCAGCTATTTGCTCTGATAACAATAATTTCATTTATATATGTTAAAACTGTAAAGTTAAGGAGGAGAAATGGGAATTTTAATCATATTACACATATCCACAAAACTATAAAATGATAAAAAGTGAATTTGAGAGGTAATAAAAATAACATGGAGCCGACATTATGTCTAACATGGCTTAAGGTTAAAGTTTATGTGAATGCCAGATGAAAAATATTCATAGCACATCAAAACTGCAATATTCTATAATAATTCTACAAGGAATTTGAAAAATGTTGTTTACCAGAGTACAAGACAAAGTATTGAATGTCACCCTGAAGGATACTGTTTGAATGGCATGTCAACTATCCGCTCATAGGTGTGGATTATTTGTTATGATCAAGAATCTCTGTGAAGTCCAGCTGGCATGGAGGTGGTTTATTCTGCCCCCGAGACCTTCTCCAGGAGTGTAAAGAAGAAAAACCTGCTTCCTCTCAGCCAGCTGCTAGAGGACACCAGAAAGAGTGGAAATGTCCCCCATCACCTTCTGGAAACTAGTAAGACCACTTTTTCTAATGTTTGTTTCTTAAACATTAGACCTGTAGCTTTCTATCAGGCCACCAACATTACTGGTCTTATGAAACTGATAGACTTTTGTTATTTCATATTGTTGTATAACTTGTCTTTGTATGTTTATCTTTTAGGGGTGTTTGCCAAACTGAAGAGTAATGGTGTAGTTCAGGCCGAACCATTAGAACTGCATTTCAGTGGTTTTGAAGTAGGAAAGGATTACAGGAAGAATCTGGTTGGTTTTTCACTTCTTGCTAAAAAGAAATAAAAATCATTTTTGGTGTGAAAAGTTTTGTGGAATATTTACATGGCTCATGTCACAGTCAATGTGACCCAAAAAAAAAAGAAAGTTTTTATTATTTTAAAGATTTCGCTGGAGCCAAATTTCCGCGGATAGTACTGTGCGGTCAGAGGGAAACAACTCATGGGTTGTAACTGAAAGAAACATTACAGAAAGGGAAGAAAATTGGAGGAAGTATGATGTAATGACAAAAGCTCTTGTTGTTGTTTGTTTTTTTCCCAAGAAACTTGTCAATGTCTCCTCGGAAGTGCTCAGTGTCCACATTTTACCCCCTTTGACAAAGCATTTCCAAATTAAGTACACCAAAAAGGTAACCAAATATTACTTTTACAGATGTGCTTTAAAAATTGTTTATAATATTCCTGATTATTTTAGTTTCGGAACTCAAACAGCAAAGGTGAATTGAATAGAACCTGTCAAAAATATTTGGGTATTTTATTTATTTATTTATCATAAATAAAAATAAAGCTCATTTTAGGACCATTAAGATGGTAGTCTTGTTTTAAATGCAGTGCCGACTGGTTCCGGGTCTGGCTTACACTGTTACAGTGCACTTCCAGCCAGATGAGTGGCGTTACTTTTCTGATAACATCAGGATTCACTGCAAGGTACAGGAACATGTTTTCGTCTGATGTTAGCACATGCAAATTCTGACAGGACTTAGAACAGCTGTAACGTGTGTGTGTTTGTGTTGTTTTCAGGCCGAGGAGAACTTACTGGTTCCTGTTCATGCATATCCTGTTATCAATGATCTTCACATCCCATCTCACATTAGTCTTCCCCCAGTGCCACTTGGGCAGAGGTATGCAATGATTAACATATTACACAAATAACATGTGTAAAAGAACTGTATGTTAACATTTTTGTTATAAAACTATGATATATGAGTGTATATACACACTACTGTTCATGAGTTTGGGGTCAGTAAGACTTTTCTTTTCTTTTTTTAAGAAATTAATACTTTTAGTTAGCAAGGATGCCTTACATTGATCAAAAGTGACCATAAGACCTTTACAATTTTACAAAAAAAAATGTTTAAATCAATGATTTTCTTTTGAATTTAAAGCTGCAGTAATGGCTGCAGAAAATTCAGCTTTGCCATCACATGAATAAATTATGTTTTAAAATATATGAAAATAGAAAACAGGTATTTTGAATTCTAATATTATTTCACTATATTTCTGTTTTTACTGTATTTTGATCCAATAAATGCAGCCTTGGTGAGCTTAAGGCGACATTCAAAAAATAACTCCCCTCAATTTTTAAATGGCAGTAAACATAATAAATAAGATGGAAATGATATGATAAAGAAAGACATGTTTAGTTATTTTTCCTTCTGTTGATATGTAAATGTAAATGTGAAAATATATGACTTTCTTTTGCTTTTATAGTGCCAGTCATGTGATTCCACTTAGCTGCAGTTGTCCAATAGACTTCGAGTTCCAAGTGCACTGCCTTCAGCCCCATAAGGCCTTCACTATAAAACCACTGTCAGGTAACTAGATTCTTTCACATTTGACATATCTGCTGTCAGAGAGCAATGTGAACCAGCATAAAGGCATAAATATTGATATAACTTTAGTTGGTGAGCAAATATGTACTAGAACAATAGATTTTACATACTGTTATCCCTATGTCAATCAGGGATTATTCCAGCAAATGGAAAGACTGCGTTAAAAGTGACATTTACACCTCTTCGATACGGTACAGCTGATATCACATTGCAGTTGGTCATCTCTCAGTTCAACTCGAAACCTGTCATCTTCACAGTGACGGGTTCCTCATCTCCATACCTGCTGCTCAGGTAATACACAGAAGAAAAAAAAGTTAAAGATTGTAGTGCAATAGCAATGTAATATACTAAAAACGTACTAATAAAAATATGCTAAAACACTCATAGCACTTTATCAACCACATAGCAACATCTTAACCTAACATAATGTTAAATGTAATGTAAATATCTGAGTTTATATGCTATTGCACAAACAATAATGACATTTGTGTTCTCTGTGCCTCAGTAAACCTGATGGAAATGTCGAGGATGATGATCATTTTGGTGAAGAGCCGAAGACTTCTGATGGAAAATCTCCGGCTGTTACATCCCATCATAAGTTTAAAACGGCTCCCTCCTTGGAGAAGGTAATCTGAAACTTCTATTACTTCAATTTTGAAAAGATCAGCTTCAATCACAGTGTATTTTTGTGATGGGTTGGTGCTGCTCTAGCTGGAGGACAAGCCAAGCCATGCTGTTTACCAGCAAAAAATATTGGTCTTTCTAGCTGAGCAAGACAACCTGCACCCAGAACAGAAAACACAGTTGTGCTGTTTTTTTCAAAAGGGTCTGAAAAGTTTAAGCTTTTTTTGCTGTTTTCTTTTCATTAAAAAAAAAGGGTCTGAATTACAAAATTTTATTGTTTTAAGCTTCCTGAATTGAATTTGAATTGATACCCTGCCACTATGGGATGATATTAGACTCGATGATTTGAGCACAATTTAGCTGCATAAATTTTAGGTATCTTACTAACCACAAACAAATGCCTTTCATCTGTGGAATTCGGGATTAAATTATTGTGCAAATACAGACATTAAAATGTTATGTTCTGCATTAATATATCATAAAGTGCAAAAAGGAATCTGTGCTGCGGATCAGGTGAGATTTGTGTCGAGTCAATCTTGTTCGGTTCATTTGGATTTTGACTTCATTTTCGCATTACAACATTTCAAATACACACAACTACCAATGAACAAAGCCCAGTATTTAACGCGTACACGATTTGTCGCAAATTGCGTCACACACTGAAACAAAGCTTTTCAATCAGTGTTCAGAGTTAAGAATTGCATTAATGTGAATTTTGTTCAAATGAATTTGTGAATACAAATGAGTTTGTATTAAAGTATCATCATTTGTGCCGATTAAAATGTGCATTTGTGAATGCCAGCCATCAAATGTGATTCTATTTGAAAACACATACACATAATTACACTTATAAACCAGCTGTGGTATTGTTTAAAGTAATTTCTATATTACAATTTCTTTTAGCTGTGGTATTGTTTAAAGTAATTTCTATATTACAATTTCTATAATACAATTACCGTATATCAGATTAAAAAATATATAATGAAATGATCAACGAGAGCTCTTGTTGGTAATAATAATGGAAATATGCTGATAATCTGGTCCTTTAATAATAATGTTTGTACATAGAAAAAATCAAAGCATTTCTTCTGGTTGAACTATCACTCTTACAGAGCAGCAAGAAGAAGACCAAACCTGATCCTCAACTGCAGGTTTCAACCACAGATATCACCACTCGTGCAGGACTGGTTAAAATGCTTCTCCAGCCACAAGACAAAATGAGATACAAGGACCTCCGGGAGGGTAAGTATAAAAGAACGTGTATAATTATATACCATTTCTCAGGAGATTTAAATAATTAAATAATAAATATTATTCAGAATACATTTTACATAATAATGGTAAATAAAATAAATTTTATTTACAGCAGACTCATGTGAGCCACGTGCAGCGCGTTCCCGGGTGCGCAGGTCACAGAACTAAGAATAAATCACTATCCAAGTTTTACCTGAGGTGATATGTAAATTTATTTTTACACGTCCCCCTGGAAAAATTAATCGGGCTTTAGTTTGAGCTAATACTGTCAAAACACAAAGTTTACATATAGACTCAGTTGTTTATGTCTAAAATGAAAGTAAACAGTGAGAGAGAAACGGATCTGCTGTATATTAGATGTGTGTCTTAAACTTTGTACTAAACATGAGCCGATGCTGATAGACTCTCCCAAATCTGTATTAACCAGTTTGAACACAAAAGAAGATTTTTAACTGGTAACCAAACATTGGTCCTCATTAACAGAAAAAAAACTATGGAAGTCACTTGGACCAGCAAATGTTTGGTTTTCCACGTTCTTCAAAATAGCAATCAGCAGAAGTTTTTGCTATAAATATAAAACACTTACAGAAAAGACAGATGAAGAATTTTTATTCTTTAAGTTAAAACAACAAAACAAAGAGAAAAGAAAATAGCTACTCTTGACTTAAAAAAATAATACAGTCTTTAATAGGAATCAACTTAGTGCTTTATTTTTATAGCATCAAACCTGCTAAATATGCCTTAAAAGCTGTTTGTTTTATTTGTAAATGTAACTTGCTTATTTTTTAATCAAATATAAAATAATGACAAAGATTTTTATCTTCACCACTTTGGCCTAAATATCCACCATTCTTTTTTATATGTTACCTTGAAGGCTTTGTCTTTATTAGGGAAATTAGTTTGCTGATCAAAATAGTAAAACCAAATGAACTGGTCGTGAAATTGTGATATTTCTAAAAAATGTGATATGATATTTTTGCCATATCGCCCATCTGGAGCTTAGATAATAATAAATAGTGCTCCATTTTATAGTCTCCCAATTACATGCCCCTTTTGCAAGTTACCCAACCTGAAAATGGGCTTTTGCAGTGGTGCACTTCCGAGGCCATTCTTCAGCTCACATGTACCACTTTATTTTGTGCTGCCCTCACCAGAGTCATCACATCTGTATGTAATACTAGTAAAATCTGCAGTGACAGCAGTGGAGTTAAAATTTTTTTTACCCAACTCTCAGCAACATTTCATACCCAGTGTGGTGTGTATGATGTCAAATATGTTATGTATCCTGAATAACAAAAACCTTATAGGCTGACTATTATGGCCAAAACACAGAAATCCAATTTTAACAATTTAATCAGATTTTAAACCAGGGGTCATCAAACTTGATCCTGGAGGGCCGGTGTCCTGCAGAGTTTTGCTCCAACTTGCCTCAACACACCTGACAGTATACATATTAAGACCTTGATTAGCTGCTTCAGGTGTGTTTGATTAGGGTTGGAGCTAAACTCTGCAGGACACCGGCCCTCCAGGACCGAACTTGGTGACCCCTGTTTTAAACCATACATGAACACATTTTGTAATCAAATATAAATCGATGTGACCACAAATCACAGTTATTTAATGCAAGATACCTGTGTGTTTTATTTGTTGAAGCCATGTCTTATACCAAGGTTGCAGACCAGACAAGAGAGATGAAAGAAGCCACATTTTTAAAGAAGGTCCAACAAAAAGAGCAGAAAGCCAAACATATCTGCTGGTGTGTTGCTCCATTGTGATTTATATAACATATGATTTTGAGTTTACAAACAATATTATATGGTGAACTAGAAAACCCTTAAGACTAGTGTGTTTTATCCTTAGGCAAGTTGATCTGGGTGATGACCCATGTTCAACAGACCAGAAACTTAATATTTTGAAGGAGCAAGATGAGGCTCTTGCTGCATACAAAGTAAGCCAAGTGTATTGGTTTAATTCATAATGAACATTCTGTGCCACTTTCCACTGAATGCTCATGCTTTTTATGTGAATTTCAGGTAAAATACAGCGGTGAGTCGGTGGCCTCTTCGAGATCTTCAACTAAACTTTCCTCACGGCGAGTTCTTGCGACATGTTGGACAGGTACATGAAAGTGTGACATTGAAATATTTGAATAAATTAGAATTTTTTACAGTGGCCGAGAGAGCTCAACACGCTGCAAATAGAAAAAAAAGCACCTGCAAATTAAGAAAACATCTTCATCAATTTGACAACAGGTGCTGCAAATGCTCACAACACAACCAAACAAAGAAACACGCTGCAAATAAAATTCTTTATTTGTTTGTGTTGTGAGCATTTGCAGCACCTGCTGTCAAATTGATGAATGTTTTCTTGATTTGCTGGTGCTTTTTCTATTTGCATGTGTTTTCTGAAGTTGCAGCGCGTTGAGCTCTCTCAGCCACCGTAATTTTTTTATTGAAGTCATGTTTCTAGCTTGGAACTTTGATGTAGTTTGTGTCCCAGTTTGCATACTTATTACAACTATGTACTGATGGTGGGAAAATACATAGTTTTGAGTATGTAGCAAGAAAGTATGATAACGCTTATATCATGAAATTGCATCTTGATACTTGTCACCTACAGTACTGTTTGCATGTAAGCATTAGCATCTAGCTCCAGTCATTATCTTTAAAATTCATATCTTTTAGACTTATTTAACAGCTCTATGTTATAGCTCCCAGAATGCACTGCTGTTTTCAGCAGCTACGGCACTGGTCGACTGGAGGTCAGACAGAGAGCGCTCAGAATCTTCCAGCAGGCTGCTCGAAAGGTAACATAACGCCTGCCTTTGCCTTGTCTATGTAATTTAATTTGAATGTCATTAAACTATTATTTAACACATTACTACGATGCTTGTTTACCACTCACTGTGCTGATTAGCAGTGCTTGTAAATAAAATGCTTGACTGTACTAATAAGTACAATAATGTTACACTGTGTTTTGTTTAATTGAGGTTGTTCTTCAATGTCGTATGAACAAGAGACTGGTGTCACTAAGAGAGCTTGTTCGCAACACCAAGAGTCTGCAGGGAGACAAAGAATCAGGCGAGTCGGGATTTTTCTTTTAAGAAACTAATACTTGTATTCAGTAAGCACACATTAGATTCAAAAGTGAGAGTATTGACTTTTACATGTTTACAAAAGCAATCTTATTTCAAATAAATACTGTTCTTTTGAAGTTTCTATTCATCAAACAATTCTTACAAAATGTCTTGAGAAATCATGGTTTACACAAAAAATATTTTCAACTGATAATATAAGACATTTTTCTTTAGCACCAAATCAGCACCTTAGAAAGATTTCTGAAGATGGGAGAAATGACCGATGAAATTTAGCTTTGCCATCACATTAATAAATTACATTTTAAAATAAATTAAAATAGAAAGCCTTGGTGAGAGACTAAAAAATCTTACCTACCCCAGACTTTTCAGCAGTAGTTTATATTGTTATTACACTGTCTAACTTGCCATATCATCTAAATAGATATATATTTTTATATTCTTCTGTTGTTTTGTTGTAGATGGGGATGAGAAGCCATGTCTTTTTATGCTGACACCAGAAAAACTTCTGCCCTTCACCTTCAATACATTTACACCTGATGACCAACCTGATGAACTTGTGAGAGACTGCTTATGGTTATTGTGCAGAGCTTACGTATACTGTAACTCTGATACACTTTATAATTGTGGTTTTACAACAAAACTCTTTTCAGTTACTGTAAATAGAATCTAAGTCTCTTAAAGTGGTTAATTTTGTTTAAACATTGCCAAAAATTTTCAGTTCAACATTTGAGATGGGTAACATCAGGGCATATTTCGTGGCATTGAGGATGAAGTTGTGTTGTGGTTTACAGGCTGTGAATGCATTGGGGCATGTTCCTGTCAGAATGCCTGAAGCGGATATGAAACTCACAATTCCATTATTCAGTCTAAAGGTAGGGGAAGAAAGTGCTTTTTCCCACTCCTTCACCTTCTGATAGGGAATTTTTTGTCTTATAAATTTTCCTAAAAAAATTCCTGAATTACTGTAAGTGGCAGCCTTTGGCTTGAAATGTCAAATGTGGTTTTGTAAAGTGCCTTAATTTGCGGAATATACGTGAGAGATGTTCTTTACATGTGTGTAAGGTTGAGTGGCAAGCCACAAAGAAAAAAACAGGAAGTGTCACATGAAAGCCAGTTATTTATCCAAAATGGTGCTGAGTATAGTATAATAGTATTGCTTAAATAATATTTAAATGCATAGTTCACTCAAAAATTCAAATTCTGTCACATACTCACTCATGTCATTCCAAACCTGTCTGACTTTCTTTTTTCTGTGGAGCACAAAAGAAGATATTTTGAAGAATGCTGGTAACCAAACAGTTTTGGTTCCCATTGAATTCCTTTGTATGGGCAAAACAAACAAACAAATGAAAAAAGCAGATACATTTTTCAAAATATCTTTTTAATCTTTTTAGATGAACTATCACCTTTAATTCTACTTTTCATAAAACATTTTTTGAGATCCATTAAAAAACATGAAATTGCCCCTTTAACAGAAACAAATATTAATTGGAATGAGAATTGCACATCTTTTCTGAAGGTCCCCCAGTGTTACAAACTGATGGGTTATCAGCCATTATCTATCTATGATGCAGCAGCAACATTCATTCCTCCTGACCGGAGTAGGACATTACGCACCGGAGCACAGGTAAACATGTTACTTTTAGCAATTAAAGTTGTTTTGTTTTTTTGTTTTTAATTTATTTTGGAATTCAAAGTTTGAATCAAAAATAAGTCTGAAAGCAAATCTAATTATTGTATTTTTATAGGATGAGTTGTTGCCTGTGGTGACATGTACAGCTATAGATCTCAGTGAAGATGAGGAAGATAAGAAACAAGAGGAAGATGATGGATCAGATCAGGATTTAGTTTCCACACTTAGTTTCAGTGCACCTGAAGCACTCCTCAGACCACCCAACGCCCACCCTCTCCGGATCTTTGTATGTTTTTTGAGTCACTTATCATGATTAGAGCTGTCGCGAGTCGTCGATTTTAGTCGACTAGTCGATTTTGAAAAATCATCGACTTCATTTTGCTCGCGTCGACTTACCGCAAAATACCGGAAGTGCCGCATTTCACGGACGAGAATCCATAAAACACATTATTAGACTATTTTCCAAGGCTGCATGACATTAAACCCATTTAAAAATCATAATTAAGCATAATTGTGAATTCACAAACGCTATGATTTAATTAAATAATTATATGCATGCAGTTCTAACACAGTATATGCGCTTTAATTATTTACATGCGTGTAGGTTAAGTATGTGCGTCACACAGCGGCTCCAGTTCACAGTAGTTCCACAGAAACTTATCATTTACATGTGTGGAGTGTCTCAAACTCCATCTCTGCATGTTGTTGTGAGTTTGGGTTTATTATAACGTTCATCTGGGAACGCAACGTGCGCCATTTCATCAGATTTGTAAGGTAAATCCTTTATAAATCTACGCAAACACAGGAGAATACATCGCGATTTCAAAATAAAAGCTCAAACCCTCACTCTGAGTTTACATGTTTTGATGTCCACATATTCATTTAATTACAGTGGCTATAGCATTTCTGTCCTAAAGAAATGGACAAATATTAAAGATTAAGTGGACATTTGAATTAAACGGTGCTTGGTCAATATTAAACAAGGATTAGATCGCACAGTAATGTTTAAAAATAATCATCAGGCGCCCCCTGCAGGCCTTTGTTGTTATGCGTTATCTACATTAGCTCTATTGTTTATAATACATTGTGTATTTTAACAGTTTTGTTCAATAAAACCATATGATTTCTTGCTTTTGATACTTTATTTGAGCTAATTATTATTGCATCATTGCTATTATATATGTATTTTAACTCATTTTAAAAGCTATTGTTCACTTACATCTATTTTTATTACCACAAAAAAAATATTATAATTATAGGGCCCTATGAAATCCTTTTTATTTACAAAATTCAGTTTTTTCATTTTCATTTTTCTATACTCTGTTTTAATGGTTAAATTAAATTGTATTAATCAAAAAGCCTGTCTAATTAATTGAGTTTTACAATTTTATCTTTACCAAATTCTGTTTTCCATTATTCTCTGGATTCCATTTTAATGGTTCCAATAATTTTTTTTTTTTTTTTTTTTTTTTTTTCAGAAATACTGCACATTTACATTTTTCTCCTAAATAAATTCTGGTAAATAATATTTCTGGTAAATACTCCTTTATTTAAAATACTGATTATAATTGTATTATTAGACTAGAACACGTGGATATGTTGTCATTCTTACACTATAATTCTGAACTGATTTCAGTGATTTGGACTGAGATGAGATGGACACTTGCTTCTTGCACTCTATGTTGCACTTTACTTTTGCTTTAAAAAAGGATTTCATAGAAATTTGGATTTAATTTGGTTTAATAAAGTATTCTTAAGTAAAATTGTTGATTTTTGTGGGAAATGAATCGTTTAGATTAATCGACTAATCAATAAATTAGTCGATAGATTAATCGAAATAAAAATAGTCATTAGTGGCAGCCCTAATCATGATCATGACCATACTATGAATAAAACAGGGTTATTGTTGTTAAATAAGATTAAATATAAAGAAAACAAAAAAAAAACATGTTACTTGAAATAAATAAACATTAATGGAAATTATATATATGTATATATATATATATATATATGTTTACATAATATATGTGTGTGTGCTGTGTATATTTATTATGTATATATAAATACACACACATGCATGTATATATTTCAGAGAAATATGTTATTTTTATATATTAAATGCATTTATTTATAATATATATGAATATAAATATAGACATGTAAAGACATGTAAATATTTTCCAAATATATACTGTATGTGTGTGTATTTATATATACATAATAAATATACACAGAACACACACATATATTATGCAAACAAAAACTTTTATTTTGGATGCGATTAATCGTTTGACAGCACTATTATATATATGTATATATATATATATAACTAAAACTAAAAAATGTCATTAAAATAAAAATAAAAATAAAATAAAAACAACATTTCTAAAACTTTAAAGTTAAAATGAAAATTTTAATAAAAAATGATAATAATGTATTAATGATCCTAAAATAACATTGGAACTAAGTATATATAGCCTGTCGGTTCTGTAGTATTTTTTTTCACGCTAAAAGTTTTGAATTATTATTTTATTCAAGACATGTTTGAAAATGGCCCAGTCTTAATGAATTAATGTTATCTTTTTATTTGAATTTAGAATCCTGCACCACATGTTTATGTCTTCAAAGCAGCTCCGCTTTACCTGGAGTGTGACCTGGACTTTCATTTGTGTCCACTGCCACGATACACCATCCCTAAAAGCGATGTCGTGGGTGTGCATCTCCCTCCAACACAGAAGAAATTTCTTGATAGAAAGGTTTGTTGAGAATTTTTACAGAAAGAGAAATTTTTTGCACATCGCAATTTGAAACAATTTCACAAAAACAAAGTGTCTATAAGTGTGTCTTTAAAATTAAGTTTTATATCATAGCTGGCACTATTATTGTTTGAAACCATTAACATCCAGGCCTGGAATTATTTGTTTTATAATGTTCGGTTACACTTTATTTTAAGGTGTCCTTGTTACAGTGTAATTACGCTTTTAAGTACTGAGTAATATTTATTAACTACATGTACTTACTATATGGATAGGGTTAGGATTAAGGTTTGGTTTAGGGTTACTTGCATGTAATTATGCATTAATTGTTATTATATTAGTAAGTACATGTAACAAGAACCCTTTAAAATAAAGTGTTACCGAATATTCCATTAATGTTATTAAGAAAAAAAATTGTAAACCCTGTACGCATTTACTTAAAAATATCAATTGCAGGATATAATCAAAGGGATTATGACATGGAAGAAGTTTCCCTCTGTGGTCTTGAGCACTTTATCCAATATCTCGACTATAAGAAGCGACTGCGCCCCACATGTGTAAGTACTGCACACACACACACTCTCTCATTTACCTCTCAATTACACACTAGGGTTTATTTACACATGCAATCAAACAAGTCCAAGTGTGGCAAAACTCTTTTCTATCTAGGTCTGACCCCTTCGGTTTCGTCCTGCTGCCTGTAGAGGCTCCTCCAGCTCTTCAGGATCTGCCCGACAGCATCAGAGACGAGATTCAAGCTGGAGTGTAAATACAGATTAGCCACCAGCTTCAATAACCCCTCGCCTTTGATTGTTTGTCACAGCATTTACAGATTCGTGATGGTTTGATCTCTCTGGCAGGTCCGGGAGCTCAGATCTTCGTCTCACTCCTGAGATGGTTGAGGCAGAGTTCGGCCTGTCTGAGAGATCTTCAGCTACATCTGTTAAAGAGGATGGAGATGAAGACAACGGGTCGGTACAATGGGTTATCAAATCATTGAGACTTGCTAATTGACTTGTGTTTATCATGGTCATGTTGAGGTTGATGAATGAATAGAAACATAAACTTAATCTTTTTGTCTGCAAGTCTCAGAACTCCAGTAGCTTCAGTCGCCTCTGCAGAAACAGCCATGAGGTTAGAACCATCACTTCGATCATTTCACATGTTGTAGCACATAATCCTCATATAGATAAGGCGAATGCTGAAGTATAAGCTATAAAGCAAAAGGGCAGTGTTATGTCTGTTCTGCAGTTCTGGCATGTAGGGGAAGTTGATTCCAGCACATTATTTGCCTTGTTGTTCAGGTTGTGAGGTGAGATAAAGTTTCTTCCTCTCTTTTGATCTCAGAGACACACGTGAGCAGCCGTTGGCATCAACACAGAGCAACAGACTGGGACCAAAAGTGCTGGGTAGATTAAAAGAACTGAAATCTACAGGCAGAGTCAGCTGTGCTTCATCATGTGACAGTAAATAGCACTTTTAATCTCTGCTAGGTTTATGTGTGCCTTTTATGCTTTAGTAATTCATTCATAACTAAGTGTTGTATATTCATATTCTGTTAATAAGCACAACTAGAACAATGCAATGGACAGTGAAATGCAGTGCCAGCTCAGGTAAACCTGCAGACTTTAGCAAAATACAGTGACAAGCCACCAGATGGCATTAAATGTCTGACACATGAAACTCAGCAACTGTACCTTCTGAAACAGATTTCATGGTCAATATTTATATGGGATCTTCTTTTTTTTTCATGAGTTCTATTAAATATTTTGTTTCTAAACACATTTCCTGTATTATTATTATAATAATTATTGTTGTTATTATTATTATTATTATATATGTGTATAATTAACAAATAATTTGAGTAAAAAAATATTTTTGTCAAATCACCTGCCTTGGTTTAATACACAGCAGCCCTTTTAAAAGATACAATGCATAGATATATAAATATACAAATTATTTGATCCTAAAGGGGATAAAACATTCATTTTGGGAAAAAAATTCTCCCTTTTTTTTTTATTTTAATAACAGTAATATAATAATCTTGCTTTATTAACACCAGTCTCCTCTCTTTGACATCAATTCCAAGTTTGTGCAAAATATTTTTTATAAAATTTACATCATAATGTTATTTTTTTAATCCTTAAATATTGTTTATTTCCAAATTAAAATATATATATATATATATATATATATATATATATAAATTCATTCAGTATATAAATTCAATATATATTAATTACAAATTAGATGAGCTTAATATCAAGCAAAACTTTAATTTGGAAAAATAATACTTTTTTTTTTTGCTTTAATAACAGCAGTCCTCAATTGTGCATAAATTCCAAGTTTGTTCAATATATACATATATATATATTGTAATACATTTTATGCTCCTAAAAAAAAAAAACTTTTACTTATAGACCCCACTGTATGTTTTATTTGCAGATATTTTCACCAACATGACAACATAATCCAGCATTTCCTTGTGTCATTAGCTTCAGTGAGATTCTGATTATAAGGAAGACAGTGACTACGTTTACATGGACATCAGTAATCTAATTATTTACCGTATTCTGAATAAGACAATATTATGATTAAGGTGTTTACATGAGTTGCTTTTAGAATAATCCTTTCATGTTCCCGTTTTACATGTTATAGCACATAGATCGATTAATGGCATGCGTCATTACGTCACCACATGACGCCATCCGACGTCCCTCCAGAATTTCACGTATAAACGTATAGTTCGTCTTCGTGATGATGCCATATACAATTTTGGGTGTTTCATTTTTCATTTTATGAAAGCTTCAAGTGCAGTTAATTATTTGTACGTGCATACAGACGACGGTGGTGTTGAAGCTCTTTTATTTGCCGTCAAACGGTTGATCACTGCCGTGTGTGTGTCCTGTCGTAAAATGCGGCGAAAAGTCCTACACGACGGTAATAGTTTGATTAAGGTGTTTACATGTCTGTACCGCTCTTCAATAATGCGACTAAAATAGAAATACTTCACATGCCTTAATTCGATTTGTGTTTACTTCGATTATGACTTTAGCCGGATTAAGGTAATCAAAAATCTCTGTTTACATGGTAGACTCTTAATCAGAGTATTGTCTTAATCGTATTAAAATCAGAGTATTGATGTCCATGTAAACGTAGTCAGTGATGTGGCTTCAAAAACAGAGGCAAAGGAATCATACAAGCTTTCAGTCTGCTGTGCACTCAAGCAAATGCCAGCCCAAGTCTGTTCTGTCTGACAGTTTCTCATCCACAACAGTTTTGCTGCACTGCTCTCACCTCCACATTTACCTCACAATAGCAAACCGCTGCTTGAATCCTGTCCTTGGGTAAAGAAGGAGAAAAGGCAGCCTAATTAGCACCCTGTGTTGCACAAAGTTCATGGTAGGTTGACACCTGATAGCTGTCATGTCGTTTGCATTACAAGCTGTTCTTGTAATAATAATGGTGATAATTCTCAGCTGCTTGACGTAATCGACTCTCAAATCTCTGGACCTGGAAAAACAAACATCTTACATTACAAATCTATAATTAAATCCATGAAAATATTTTAAATAAGCCTGATTGAATGACTCAATATGTGATCAATATTTTCGTAATCAGTGAGTAGTTCAAAACTAAACTGAATGTAACTTAATAAAAGTAAAAAGGCTGTGAAACTATACTTCGATGCTGATGCCTAATTTCTTGTTACTTGTCAGTCTCTCAGTGTTCCTCTCAGGAGTCAAACCTGCAATGATTGCATTTCCAACACAGCTCCTTAACTAGCCTTTAATGCTTGGTAGGTCTAATTGTTGGGCTACCGGCCCCCGTGGAGAACCCACACTGAAGTCATAGATTGTCACATTAGGGGCAAGTCTGAACAGGATCTTGCCCACAACGACTGCACAGTATGGAAGACTTGTAGATCTTTTTTCCCACAAATCAATCCACAGTGGACACAATGTTAGGAAAAATTCTAAAATGTTTTTTATTTAATCCAGCACATATACAATTTTTCATTAGCTGAATGAAAATAAAATATACATACAAGAACTGAACATGATGGACTAAAATGGGGGGGGGGCTCCATTTTATTCTCATGTTAAAAATAAACAAAGATAAACCCTTCATTTTATCACATTACAAGATGTTCTGCTTTGGTATTCATGTTCACTCAATGAAAGCAAAGCTTTGATATCGCAGATAATATTGATTTTTGATACTGCAGACAAAGCTTAAGAGCAATTCCTGAGAACTTCTTTGAAAATTGCAACAAAACTGAAGGATATTGTGTGTATTTACCAAAGCTGGTTCAAAATCACTTGCAGCATGACATCTCACAGAGAGTATAGCTGCACAATAACCCTCCTAAAATTCAGTTTAGGAATCACACAACCTGAAATTCAGACACTGCAATACTTAATAGCAACAGCATCAGGAACCAAAATGCCCCAAAACAGAAGCATGTTCTTGGCGCATTGTTATCCGAAATTACTTCAAGAAGACCCTGCATTAGTGAGGCTGAAACTATCTGATCTGTTATTGTTTACATGCCTTCACAAATTAGATTTAGGTCTTGTGAAATGCCAAGTCTCTGACTGAATCATCTATAAATAGTACATGTTGCTGCTGTACTACTTTGAGATCAAGCAATTCCTCTCAAATGATGCCAGATTCCTCTATATGGGTAAATGTGTAATCAGTAATCCTGAGACATAGTGTAAAGTCAGCCTATTATGGCACAGAACTATTTATCCTTCTTATCCTCCACGACCTCGGACAAATCCTCCTGCCTAAGAGTCTTCACTCGGGCCTCCATGTTGGTGATCCTCTGTTTGATCTTGTTCTGACTGGATGTCCAATCTGCCATAAGACGAGCAAATTTGGTTTGAATCACATCTAGATTGGTCTCCAGGACAGAGACCTTTTCCTCCAGATCCTTTGGGTCTGCACCAGCATTGGCCGCAGCCTCGTCAATGAGATTGTCTTTCATCAGAATAGCCCTACCTTTCTCCTCTAGCGCCTTTTTGGCTTCTGGGTACTCGGTTAACGCCTCCATTAGGTCATCTTTCGAGAGCGCAAACAGATCGGAGTATCCCACGCTACGTATGTTAGCAGTCCTGCGGTTACCGGCTTTACTTCCTTTGATGCCAAGGATGCTGATCTCACCAAAGTAAGCACCATCGCTGAGCACCACAAACTGCGTGACACCATCATCCGCCACCACAGCTAGTTTGCCTTCTTTGATAATGTACATTTCCCGCCCAATGTCTCCCTTCTTGCAAATATAGTCACCTGGACTGAAAACCTGTGGTTGAAGTTTAAGGACGAGCTCAACAAGAAGACCCGCTTCGCAGTCCTGGAAGATACGCACCTTCCGAAGGGTTTCCAGATGCACATTGATGGCGATCTCCGCCTTGAGCTTGTCTGGGAGGTTCTTGAGCACTTCCTTTTCGTCGCAGGTCTTCTGTTCAGTCCAAAGGTAGTCGAACCACTTCACGACACGGGCCTCCAGATCTTTGGTGACCTTTCGGAACTGCATGTACTGCTTGATGGAGTCAATCTTGGCCTGGAACTCCGCACGGGATGCATTCATGTTGGAAATCATGGCACCGACGTTACCAACGATGGTGGCAAAAATTAGCACGCCGATGAGAAAATCAGAAACGACAAATAAATACTCAATGTCTCGGACAGGCGGTGGCGTTTCTCCAATGGTGGTGAGCGTGAGAGTGGACCAGTACAAGCAGTAGATGTACTTCCTGGCAAGGCGGCCAAACTCGGGGTCGCTGATGTTGGGGTAAACCCAAGTGTCCGTGCCAAAGCCGATTGTTTTTGAGATGGCGAAAAAGATGCAGCCGTTCCAGTGGATGATGATAAGGATGTACAGGACGAGATTGCTGATTCGGAAGATGTTGGGGAAGTTGGTTCTGGTTTCAGTGCGGTCAAAGAACTCAAAAAGACGAGCCATTTTGAAAAGCCGGTTGAATCTCAGTTCGGGATTGTTGTAACCCACTTTCAGCATTAATATGTCTGTTGGTATCATGGAGAACACATCAAATCTGAATTGCGGTGACTTTTTGTAGTGTTCCCACAGCTTCTTAGATTCTCTCACTAGCAAGCCTTGCTCCAAGAAACCTGTCAAAAAAATTCACTGTCATGTACAGTGTTTACAACAATTTTTTCCCTGTATAGCAGTGATTTATGAGAATTTAAGTTCTGTATTTTAGTAATATACGTTCTTCAATAAATAGCTATTATAAAAATAATTTTCATCTTGATTTTATATGTTAATAACTGCATGTTTAACAGATTTTTATTTTGTAATTCATGATTATATAATTTTATTTTTATAATCATTCTATTTATTAAGACACCCCTATTAGAGGAGTGGAGTGTTATAGGTTATATGGAGTGTAGTTCAGTTGACTAAGACTCACTCTAGTCTTGACTGACTCAAAGATCTCACAAATGATCACAAAATAGTAAAAGATGTCACAGGATGTAATCCAACTTGCAGTTCATTGCAGGCTTCATCTGTATTACGCAAAAAAAATGTTTTTACATTAGCAAAATGTCACCTACAATAGCACACCACCAAATTTATTTTAAGTACAAAATATGATGATATATATTTCTGCATATAGTTTTCTTCTTTGTTTGATAATTAATATTCGTATTATTTTAAATACTAAGTAATATTTAGAATTAATAATTAAATATAATTGCTAATTAATTAATAATTGTTTTAATACTAATATTATAACATTAATATATCTCCAAAACATTAATATAATGTAATAATTAGCATACAATATAATGGATATAATAATATATTATTTTAAATTTAAATGTAAAAAATCTAATATATAAATGTACCTGGTAACAAGCATCATTAGGTTGTAGAAGACAGGTAGTGCTACAATGGTCAACCAGTGATAGTACATATCTGTCGCTGGATCCATAATCCAAACGTGTTTTCTAAAATAAAATACACAAATTATTTTACAAGTACACAAATTTACTAAGTTCTGGACTGAACACATAACTACATTTAATTAAAAAATACTCACGGTTTCTCCTCTTCCTTCTTTTTATCATCTTTTTTATCATCCTTTTTCTCATCTTTTTTCTCATCCTTCTTTTCGTCTTTTTTCTCCTCTTTCTTTTCATCTTTCTTCTCATCCTTTTTTGGTTCTTCTTTCTTATCATCTTTCTTTATCTCCCTGTCATCCTTTTTGCTGCATTAAAATGATAATTGTTATTTAGGAGGTAGCACATAGCAGAATGTACTTATAACGTTATAATATTTAACTTTCTCACATACTCATCTGTATTGTTGCAGTTGTTCGTATTCAGTGTTGCAAGAGGCCAGTTATTTGCATTGTTGTTGAAACTGTAAAGACAATGATATAGTTTTATTCCTGTAATTTGATTAGAGTTTAAATATGAAATAATAAAATAAATGTTGTAAAAGCATGGCCCCTTTTGGCTTAATATCAGGCCCAGATGAAATATGGGATTTTTCCCCCCACATTTTCTGCACTAAATTTAGGAGGAAATGTATATTGGATTAACAATTGGATTTAAATGGATCTGCTAAATGGATTCAAATGTGTTAAACAGTGTTAAATGGAGCTGACAGTACTACATTCTTACTGGTAGCTGAAAGCATTATCAAATTAACCTACATTTTTAATAAATGAACAAGGAAGAACTTGTGAATTATGTATTTTCAAATTCTGTGGAGCTAATATTTTGTGGGCCCGCACAATGTGTGACTTTATATAATGCATTTCTGTGTGTTAAATTCAAGCAGGTAAGTAGCAGGATGAAGAAATGAGTGTGCGGCAGACTGCAGGGGATTATAAGGTCACTGTCAGCACATCCTCTGTTGTTGTCTTGAGAAACACACCTAATCTCACTACAGATCACGGGGCATTACATTAGGGCTGATTACGTTTCCTCTCCAAGTATTTTTGATAATTAGCTGCACATTTAGTTTAATGAAAATGCAGGAATTGTGCATTCATGTGGTCACACCTTCTGCAGACCAACAAACCAAAAGAACAAAAGCTATACTCTATACCAAGGGTTTTCATGAGGATTATAATATTTGGGGGTCTGTGGCATCTAAAAGATTCAAAACCCCTGCTCTCCACAACAAAATGCATGATACATTAATTTCAACTTTTCTCAACCCTATGAAGCCTTTATCATATTTGATACACAAATGACCTTTAAATAATCAACATGATTTGCTGAAAACCCTGATGTACACAATTATATATGTAAAAAAAACAAAAAAACACTATGTTAGGTCGAAATGAGTTTGACAGTAATACATTTCTACAAATGTTTCTAATGTGTACAGATTTTTTTTTTTTTTTTGGGGGGGGGGGGTGGGGGGGGGGTACTATGTCACTCACTTCCTCTTGTGCAGTTGGTCCTGTCCTCTGTTGTCGCATGAGGCATCCATTTGCTCTGCCATGTCTTCAGCCTCCTCTGTTATCATTACTGAATCACTGCATTCTGAAGCTTTACATTTAGTGGATCTTCCTCCAAACCTCAGGATGAAATGGGACATCCTGAAAGTGAAGGTACAATAACTTATTAAAATCACTTTTAATTCATAAACAATCCTCAAATTTCCAAAAAAGCAAAAGATCAAATCACCTGCCCATTAGTCCACAGGGAGGCTGATCACTGCAAATGAGACAAATATACCAAATTGAAATATTTGGCATTAAATGGTAACCAGACATGCATTGAATGTGAGAATTGTTCAAACTAGATGACATGTTTGTGGCATCTCCTCTGACCTTTCCCCTCTCTCGATCCATTCAATAGCAGGTTCAGGAGTGAAGGCGGATCTTTGTGAGGGGTATGATTGTTCTGTGCAGATTTTAGCCATTTAATATCCTGTTAGGCCATTCACTGCAATTAGATCACATCTGGAGCCTTTGGGTAATCACTCCTGTAAACTGAAATGCACTTTCATTAGTGGACAAATGTACTTCCACATGCAAAGTGGTTATTATCCATTCTGACACAAACAATGTTCAAATCTATGAGTAAACAGTATTGCAGTATATTCACATTTTCACACTGCTGACCATTTTTGTCTCACAAAGATTCAAAATAAATCCTTGTTCTATTTTAAGAAAGGATAGAAGGATAATGGACCCATGCCAAATGGATGCAAGTATCTGATCTATAAATAGTCACTAGCTTAAATGCCAGTGGAATCAGTGGTGTCTTCCAGGAAGTTAAGCTGTTTTAAGACAAAAAGAGCCTGCACAGGACATTTCTGTGAGACAGGGAGGTAAACATGGTTCTTCCCTCCCTCCTGCCTGCTATAACTGGGGATTCCCTTAGCCAAACATGCTAAGATCAATCTTGCAAGTGCTTGAACTTGAGAAGCATCTCATAAAAAGCTTCAACCTCACTGAATATGCGTTTGCACTGTAGTAAATCTGACAATGCCCCTAACCAAACAGTTGCTGTTTTTTCAGTCCCGTGCATGTCTTAATTTGAAGCCCTGCTAAAAGGCCACCTGAGAGAACTCTTTTAGAGATGAAAACTTACAAACCAATAAAATTCAAAATTTCTTTAGATCTCACAGTGTCTAATACAATTTACATCCTACAGTTTAGTTTTGAACAGAAAAGGGCTATTGAGCTTAATCACAGATCTGCCGGAGACATAAAAGCTGGACAGACTTACTGTTAAATCCAGTTTACCTTTACCTTTGAGTTTATATTCTGTGCAGATCCATAGCCATAACTTTTCAAGAACGTGTATATATATATAGACCAGATTTGTCTAGTATAACCATAACTTTTCAAGAGAGCAAACTTAACATTGGCTGCCCAAAACAATTAGGACAGAGAACAGGGAAATTGTTGAGACAATCAAATCAAAGAACAAATACATTTAAACATTTGTTTTATACAATATAATGTTTGGTATATAATAAAATAAAATATTTAAAATACCAAATTAAATAATAGGCTATGTACAAAGAAAAAAAGTAACATGCAATTTGTAATTATAAGCATTTACATTTTGTAATTATAAGTAATCAAGTAATTAACATGGCTTACATTTTAGACCAAAATTGTCTAATTTGTTGCCTATATTTCTCCTCTGCCAACGAACATAGTTCCAAAAGAAGTTAAAATTTGTCGCTATGCAAGTCTGAGAGACTAAACGCTGGTCTGGGGTAAAGTACATTTGTGGAACGGAGCGACATAGATTTTCCTTCCCTGCTCAAAGCGTTCTGTGATCACTCAGCTGCAGCTCCACTCCGGATTTTACATTTCACTTCTGCACTTGCCTTAAAGAGAGAAACCCCATCTTGAGCAGTACTGGTACCATAGCGCTAAACACCAGAGAAAACGTCGACGCTCTGATTTTCAAAAAGGTGCATCGAACTGCAGGCAAAATCAGACATCTCCGCGAGAAAAAACAGACACTTCGACTTTTATAAAAACCCACTCTTTACCCCTGACAAACTCTGCTCCCCATCTAACTTTACTCTGAAAACAGACAAGCGGAGTGATTCAAAAAGTGAACGTCCTATTGTTGTTATAGGCTACTATTATCTTACATCGGGGCTCGTGGAGCTCTGCTTTCAAATCAAAATTGAGGGCCGAAACTAATAAACAGACAAACAATAGGCCTAAATAAATAAAGAGTTAAAACAATATGTCTGGGAATTCAACAAGAAATTAAATAACTGCCACAAAATTAGAAAATACTTTGACAGAATCACACTCACTTTGCCTGAGCTGATTTACCTGTAGTGTTTAGTAGCTGTTTAGTGAGGATCTGCATAAACTCCGGCAAATTGCAAATTATTCCACTGGACTTTGTTCTTCACATCAGCGAAATCATATTCCACAAAAAAAAATCAGTTTCAGAAGTATTCACATGATTTAAACATTGCTTCAGAAACAAAAACAAAAAAAAACTGTATCCTGTCGAACCCAAATGAAGTGTTAGTAGTTCTCGAGTAGCTGATGGCACGTCTCTTTCCCTGTCTCCACGCGCACCTGCCAAGAAAGGTGACAGTGTTAGGCTGCGCTGGTGGAGAACATCCAGCTACTCCTCCCCACACCCCACATGTCCTATAATAACACTCGGTCACTGAGAGTATGCTCAATTTAAAAGACTTCAGAGTCCAAAACATTTGAGTTTTACAACACAGCACATAGTAAAATAAATTAAATCCTTTGTTTACAGGATTCTGTGATCATAATAGAATCCCCTCTGAGTCAGATGAGATCCTACTGGATAAACTGAATACACTTTGATACTTAGAGTCATATTCATGTTTTTTTTTTTTTTTATCAGAACCATGCTGTTTTGGAACTTCTAAAAGATTTACATTTGTTTTTGTGGAGTGCTGAAATCCTATAAGAAGAAAAACCCCATCAGGATCAATTAGGATTTGTTCCAGTTAATTCCAACAGGAATCTTTTAGGATTTTTTGCTAGATGATTATGATTACTCATAATTAGCCTAGATGAGCCCAGTCTCATGAAAATGCGTATAAATAGGACGCCAAATAAAAATTAAAACTCATGGTATTGCAACGTAAAAATGGACTTTGTCGTATATATGATACGAACGTGTTTGGCGTGCATATAAAACGCAGTTTTCGCGTGCATATGATACCAAATTTGTTGGCGTGCATATGATAAGCAGTTTTCGCATACATATGATACGCATCTACCCCACAACCCTTATAATCCTACCCATCGCGTAGCATATACACGCCAAAGTCCATTTTTAGTATCAATACCACGAGTTTTCATTTTTATTTGGTGTCCTATTTATAGCATTTTCATGAGATTGGGTTGCCTAAATCTATTAGTTTATGAGTTCCGGTTATATAGCTACTCTTACATAACACGATCAATATAAATAAATAATAATTATTAATTGTACCATTTACACCAAGAACGACAGCTTCCGCATCAATGGATGATAACGTTCTGTTGTGTGACATCTATCGCTTTAAATGCTTTGAAGCAGGATGGATTCTGATTGGCTGTCAATGTTTTTATCTTTCATTAGCTGGAAAAAAAAAACGGAGTGTCTATTTACACTAAGTGCAAATAGCCCGGCAAAGGCTATTTACACTAACTTCCGCCCACTAACGTGTGATTGAGTTAGTCAACACTAAAAAACTGCATTAATCTAGCATCACCTTCAGTGGTGCAGCTGGTAAGACACTTTTTAACGCGATCGACCGAGTTCGAGCCTGCCTTTGGCCGAACTTTTTTTCTCCCTTTTCAAATCTCATATTGCATCAGAAAGGCATTTATTTTAAATAAAAATGAAGGAAATAATCAAAAAGTTGAAAATAAGAGTATCGGGTAGGGTTAGGGAAGGTGTAGGGAGGGCTTTATTGTCCCAATAAGGTGGCATGCATTTAATAATTTGAATTAAAACTATAATTTGCACTCAATACGTTATTATTGCGTACTGTTTTATAATGTACGACAATACTGAGGTGCAGATAATTGCCACTATTTGCAATAAGTAGTATAAATAGCAGAAAAGCTTGCTATTTTAACAGTGTAAATAGAATCTATAGCTATTTGCACTTAGTGTAAATAGCATATCTTTAAAAAATACTGCTATTTTCACTTGGTGTAAATAGCATCTATCGCTAAAAAATATGCTATTTGCACTTAGTGTAAATAGCATCTATCGCTATTTACACTGAGTGCAAATAGCCGCTGCCAAAAAAAAAATTCTAAAAGTGATTCCAAAGATATAATTCTGCTGTGTCATTTTACATTTAGAACGATTTTTAAAACTATATCTTTCATTACAGTATCATCCTTGGCCTTAATGCTAGTCATTATGAATCTATATACTTGTTTTAGGTAATCTGTGTTGGGCCCTGGAAACGTAAACCAGTTAGTTGCATGTGTTAAATAGTTTGAGTAGAGCTTATTATGCTAACTCAGCTTCAGTTAATGGACTTGGTGCTGTAGGTTCAGCAGCCCATGAAAATACAGTATATGGCTTAATTTCTCATAGAAGTTGTAGCAAGGTTTGAATGTTTCACTTATGATTTAAATTAATAAATTAAATTTTCTCTTTGTGCATTTAATAAACTGTTATCTTTAATCATCATACTATGGCAACTACCAAGTTTATGCTCTACAGTTTATGCTCCTTTAACCTTTGTTAACAAATTCTACACTGTCCTCCAGCCTCAAACTGAGTCTTAATGGCTTGTGCAATAAACCTGTAAGCATTCCTCTAGGAAACCTTGCACACTGCTGCTTTACCACAGAAAGATCAAGTCCTGACCAATCCTCTGAATCTGCTGGGTTTAGGAAGCCTGTTGAACAGAAGTCGTAATCTGGGTTTACCCACTAATGCGCTTTCTTGGACTGAGTCTTAAGAATCTGTCAAGTGTATCTATCTATCAGTATTTCAGTCTTTCTGACTATCTCATAGCATTTTCTTCAAGAAAGACAGTAAATGCTAGAAGAAGAACGGAAATGTTTCTCTGTGATAAATTGTTCATCATTTTACTGTGAAAACATAAATATCAAATCACATTATGGTCAAATTATAAATCTATATAATAAACAGTCAGCACTATGGTTATCAGTTTGTTTTGCAAAGCTATTAATTTGTTAATTAACTCAACCAGATAATTTGGTAAATTATGCAAGTTTTAGTTTAATTTTAATTTTATATGTAGTTTTGTGATGCACTCAGAATTGAACCGTCCCATAAAAACTGAATTAATCAACAATGTTTCAGTCCATTGCAGCTAATGCCTCCAGCTTAATCTGTTATATATGTCTTGTTGAATGTTGTGAATATCATTATTTCATATCTTTACTCATGAAAATGTCTCATTTGTTGTGACCCCCAGTGTGATTTTTGCTGCTGATTACAAGCAGTCATTCTCAGACAGCACGGGCCGTCTTTGAGAGAGGATAAACCATCATCAATGAGATTATGTTTAATCTTTTGATGTCAGACTTCAAACAAGAGCAGCAGAGCAAACTAGTCTCTAATCACTCTGAAATGATAATGAAGCAATTCCATTGGAGAATTCGAAATGAGAGGAGAATAGTCCAACATTTGTACAATTATAGAGGCATTTTTCTTATTTGAGTTAAATGTTGATTGCCATTCTCTGTTCCTTGTTTTAGTTTCATTTTGAAATAATTAGCTTATAATGATGTTCAAAACATCACTTTGATGTTTCAGTCAGGTATATTCCATCCCACCTACTTTGTTCAGCTAATCATACTACTGTCACTGTAGTACAATAAATTATGTTAGTTGTATTGGGAATAATTACAGGTATTTTTCATTACATCCACTGAAATTAAAATCTGCCCATATGCAAAGAAAAAAAAACTCCAGGTGTGTAGACTTACCTGAAGTGTATTTAGCATTTGCAATACAAGTGTCCTCATAAAAACAACAGATGTGAAAAAAATAACCATTACATATTCCATTTACATGTCCTGTAAATACAGTATTAGAACTATACTAAGGTCTTGTTTAAGTCCAGATAAGGTTCGTGGTTTTATAATGACTGGTATAAAGCAAAGCTGTTGAGCGTGTTAACATCAAACATCTCCAGAGATGGCTCTTGTTTACAGGTGCTGTTGATTGTCCTGGTCTAATTACTGTACCGCTGTGTGGTTATAATTGTTTAAGTCCCCTGACTCCTTACGTAAGTTCACACCTTTATAATTACTGAATGCCTCCAAAAACTAAAAATAATAACTGTAAAAATAATTAAAATGTATAATACATCTAAATGGGTGTAAAAATATATACTTATAAATGTGTTCAGAAAGCTTTAATTGGCCATTGTCTGCTTGAGGCAGGGTTATTTTAGAATCACTGAGATAATATTACTGTTTTATATATATATATATATATATATATTAATTAATTCGTTTTTATTTACATTTACATTTAATTTTTGTTTTCATTTTAACTTTACAACCCAAATTCCGGAAATGTTGGGACGTTTTTTAAATTTGAATAAAATGAGAAATAAAAGAATTTCAAATCACATGAGCCAATATTTTATTCACAATAGAACATAGATAACATAAATGTTTAAGCTGATAATTTTTTTTAATTTTATGCACAAAATGAGCTCATTTCAAATTTGATGCCTGCTACAGGTCTCAAAATAGTTGGGACGGGGGCATGTTTACCATGGTGTAGCATCTCCTCTTCTTTTCAAAACAGTTTGAAGACGTCTGGGCATCGAGGTTAGGAGTTTCTGGAGTTTTGATGTTGGAATTTGGTCCCATTCTTGCCTGATATAGGTTTCCAGCTACTGAAGAGTTTGTGGTCGTCTTTTACGTATTTTTCGTTTAATGATGCGCCAAATGTTCTCTATAGGTGAAAGATCTGGACTGCAGGCAGGCCAATTCAGCACCCGGACTCTTCTACTATGAAGCCATGCTGTTGTAATAGCAGCAGTATGTGGTTTTGCATTGTCCCGCTGAAATACACGTCATCTGGAGGGGAGCATATGTTGCTCTAAAACCTTTATATACCTTTCAGCATTCATGCAAGCTGCCATACCGTATGCACTTACGCACCACCATACCGTGAGAGATGCTGGCTTTTGAACTGAATGCTGATAACACGCTGGAAGGTCTCCCTCCTCTTTAGCACGGTGATTTCCAACAATAATGTCAAATTTGGACTCGTCTGACCATAGAACACTTTTCCACTTTGAAACAGTCCATTTTGAATGAGCCTTGGCCCACAGGACACGACGGCGCTTATGGACCATGTTCACATATGGCTTCCTTTTTGCATGATAGAGCTTTAGTTGGCATCTGCAGATGGCACGGTGGATTGTGTTTACCAACAGTGGTTTCTGGAAGTATTCCTGGGCCCATTTAGTAATGTCAATGACAGAATCATGCCGATGAGTGATGTAGTGTCGTCTGAGGGCCCGAAGACCATGGGCATCCAACAAAGGTCTTCGGCCTTGTCCCTTACACACAGAAATTTCTCCAGTTTCTCTAAATCTTTTGATGATGTTATGCACTGTAGATGATGAGATTTGCAAAGCCTTTACAATTTGAAGTTGAGGAAAGTTGTTTTTAAAGTATTCCACAATCTTTTTACGTAATCTTTCACAGATTGGAGAGCCTCTGCCCATCTTTACTTCTGAGAGACTCTGCCTCTCTAAGACATCCCTTTTATAGCTAATCATGTTACAGACCTGATGTCAATTAACTTAATTAGTTGCTAGATGTTCTCCCAGCTGAATCTTTTCAAAATTTCTTGCTTTTTCAGCCCTTTGTTGCCCCCGTGCCAACTTTTTTGAGACCTGTAGCAGGCATCAAATTTGAAATGAGTTAATTTAGTGGATAAAAGTGTAAAATTTCTCAGTTTAAACATTTGTTATGTTCTCTATGTTCTATTGTGAATAAAATATTGGCTCGTGTGATTTTAAAGTCTTTTATTTTACATTTTATAAAAAAAAAAAAACGTCCCAACATTTCCAGAATTCGGGTTGTAGATAAAGTTTTAGTAATGTGTTTTTGTCATTTTCTACATTTTTCTATATTTAAGTTTAGATTGTTTTCATTTTAATATTATTTAAAGTTTTAATAATGTTGTTCTTAATGTGGCTATCTAGTTTTTATTTTAATTTTAATTAGTTATTTTAGTATATCAAGTTAAAATAAATGAAAATGAGATTTTTTTTCCAGTAAATGTTTAGTTTAAAGTAACATTTTTTTATGGTTTTAGTTTTAGTTAACTATATAATAACCCTGGGTTGAAGTCTGTATTTTTCTGTATTTTTTAATTAAAGATACATCACATATATACTGTTCAAAAGTTTGAGGTCAGCACGATTCTGATGCTTTTGAAAGAAATCTCTTATGTTTACCAATGCTGCATTTATATTAAAATAATAATATAATAAAAAAATACAGAAAAACAGTAATATTTTGAAATTACAATTTAAAATAGCTGTTTTCTATTTGAATATATTTTTTTAATGTAATTTATTCCTGAATTTTCAACAGCAATTATTCCAGTCTTCAGTGTCACATGCTCCTTCAAAAATCATTCTAATATGGTGATTTGGTGCTCATTTGTTATTATTATCAATGTTAATAGCACATTAATTTAAAAGTAGAAACTGTTTCCTTCCTGAATATTTAAGCATTTTAAAAATCTCACTGACCCCAAACTTTTGAACCATAATGTATGCACTATTTGCATAAAAACATAATGCATATGCACTATTTAGGACATCAAGCTGACATGTACTCATAAAAGCTTAAAAACATGTACTCATAAAAGCTTTCTGTTTATTTCTAAGTCTAAATGAAAAGATTTTCACAGCACAAACACAAATATAGCATGGAGGCCCCCTGCTGGTCGACAGGCCACACTATTGCACTCATCACTATTATATGCATATAGTGCAAGTATTGTCCTGCATAAGCAGCCGCAATTACTGTACGTCACGATCCACTTTTGCAGTCCTAATTTTAAGACCCGTTTTTTTCTCTTTGCCATGCTCATATCCACAAAGAAGCCAGGCTCAAATGAATGGCATTTTTGAAATTCACACTAATTATTAATTAAAATTTGCAACATAAAGCAGTCTTCCTAAGGAGATCTAAAACATTGCTCAGAGCTGCCTGAAAATAAATCCATCCTGTTCACACAGCTGTCCATTTTTCCTCAGTTCACTTCCGGAGGAGAAAACAGCCCCTGCTGTCTTCTCCTCTAACCCATCACGACATCTCATTACACACACATGTCATGAACACCCCTGTGCAGCATCACAGCCTCTGAGTAAATGAACAGCGCTGGCCTCTGTCATGCTAATGTGAATGTCAAGCTGTATTGACATTACTCATTTGCCTGAGTGTGCTGCTGCTGCTGCTGTTGTTATTAATAAACAGCCTTAATGTATCTGTGATGCTGCTCGCACGAGCAGAACAGCTATTTTAGGGTTCCTCTGACATTGCTCTGACTTTGCAGCAGCATGTTATTGAACCGATGAAGCAGAGTGAGAGAGCAAACTGTCTCATTTAGGGCTCCAAACCTGGGTCATGTGTCCTCTCTTTAGAATGAGTCCGTGCCGATAGCCTATGGTGTTACATGGCAAAAAAATAAATAAATAAAAAATGAGCACAGTGCTCTGGGTACATACATGCATAAAGACTAACTTCAGGATGCATGGCATGTGTGAATATATTATTTCTGCCTTCAGTGCACTGGAAGAGATGAGTCATGCTCCCATGATGATGTATGCATGCTTTTTCAATTTTGTTGCCAGTGGTTTTCTCTGAGGAGGAAATGCAGACAGCGCCTCCTCAAAAATCTAGAGAAAATAACTGTGAAATAGCCCAATAATATGCTAATACAAATAATTATGTCAGTAGTGTCTAAAATGTAGAAATTTAGGGAGAACAGCATTCTTGGTTGTGGGATTGATATATACAGTCCAGGGCCGTTGCTAGTGGGGTGAAAGGTGGGGACAATTCTAGGGGCCCCCACCGCCCAGGGGGCCCCACAAAATCCAGGAATTATACTATATAGGCCCATGTTCTGTGAATAATTCTAATATTTTATTAGTTGTATAACTGAGATATTATGAAAACCACAAAAAAGCATGCAATTTGGTTCCATGTTTGTATATTGTACAGTATATGATATATGTGTGTGTGTGTGTGTGTGTGTGTGTGTGGGGGGGGGGGCACATCACTATTTTTTCAGGGGGCCCCAATCCTCTAGCTACGGCCCTGATACAGTCCATATCAAAGCTCTGTAGTTTTTATTAGCAAATCATAAGGCAGTGCAATACAATGATACTTGAGAGATAAAAATAAACACTCCTGGAATATGGAGGCAGAATGATCTCATTAATAATTCACACAAAAGAATCGATGCACACATGCGTAACCCAATTCACATGCATGAGCAATAATTCACGTTAGCAAGTGTCTAAACGACCGATTTTACTTCCAAGTTTTAAGTAAACATGCAAAAATAAAACGATAAACCTTTACTTGGCTAGTTAATTGAAATAAAACGATCAACTGCACACATACCTCTGCTGAATAATAACTCAAACGGTGGTCTCGCGCCAATGACGTCGGCATCCAGGTAGGCACGCCCACAGTGGGTTATGATTGGTCGACTGACAGGCTCAAATCTGATTGGCTAAAGAGTACAAGTGACTCGCGTGAGAGGAGTTCGCTGCCAGGAAAGTCTCAAAAGTACACACACACATCCAAGGCGATTCACGCATTCACAGTAGAGGTCTTCACAGAGGACCCGAGACCCGGGACCCGACCCGGGACCCGTACGGGTTCGGGTCTATATTTTAAATGGTCAGCCGGGTCCGGGTCGGGTCCCAATCTATTACTTCGGGTCCCGGGTCTTTTTAACATACCCGAGTCGATCGGAGAACACCGCACCCGCGAGTGATCAGTGTCAGTCAGCATGCGTGTGTTTTGTAACTTGCAGTTTGTAAAATTAATTGTAAAAATTGTAAAAACACACGTTACCTCAGCCGCCAGAAGCAGAGCGCGGGCGGAGTTAATGTTAGTACTGCAAACGGACGGTGATCATGGATTCCTTCATGAGTGATGTGAAAAAAAAGCTGAAACAAAACTGAAGAGACGCACCTGTTATTGAACACGCACGCAGTAGAGTGTAACGAACTTCTAATTCTGTACGTTTTTTTCTAAAAAAAAAAAAATTGCTCCGAGTCTTTATTACAACCAACAAAAAGTATCGTTATTGTAGTTCAAAAGGGTAAACGTGACAGTCGAAGTTGACTCGAGATGAAAAAAAAAAACTGCGAAGTTGCATTGGTCATCCGTCTCCGTGACAGCAAGTACTTTTGAAGCTGGAATAATGAGTGGATTAAGAAGGCTGTTTCATACGGCAAGAGAGAGGAACAGCCTAACATGGATGGAAATGTAGCCTATTGGCAAGGAGGATTGTATGCATCGCAGTCAGGGAGAGGGCTACTAACAGTAGTTAAGGCAAAAAGTTTTTTTTCTTCGCAACGTTTATTGACTTCATAGCATTTGCTGTGCAATATGTGCCGATCGGGACGGGTACAGTCGGGTCTGTGTCTTCCCAGCCGGGTCCGGGTCCAACTTTCGAATAATGGTCGGGTCCGCGTCGGGTCCGGGTAGTACATTTAAGGCATTTCTCGGGTCTACACGGGCTCGGGTCCCACTTTCAAATAAAATACGGGTCCGGGTCGGTTCCGCGCAGCACATTTACGGGTCTCTTCGGGTTCGGGTATGAATTTTTGGACCCGTGAAGACCTCTAATTCACAGTCCATGATGATACACTCGTGAATTTTAAATGTTCAAGAATTTTGTACACAGTTGTACATTTGTGAATTGTGTTTTGCATTTGCGAAACGTATTTTATGAATATATATTCTTATTTTGTGCACGTGAATTTGTTTTTTGTGAATTTTTTTTTTCGTGCACGTGAATTATTTCTCATGCATGTGAATTGGGTTATGCATGTGTGCATCGAGTCTTTTGTGTGAATTATTAATGAGATCATTCTGCCTCCATACTGGAAAGCCTTATATATTTAATACTTAGATTTTAATGTGATTTTTTAAATGTGTGAATGATCTAGGTATAACGTGCTTCAGTCCAGTTAGTGTTCATCCTGAAATATTACTAATAATATAAAAGTAATATTTCAGTATAAAAGTATAGACACGTGTACAGTATCATGACCTGAAAGGACATGTTTAAAATTATTCTAAATACAAGTCAAGTCACCTTTATTTATATAGTGCTTTATACAATACAGATTGTGTCAAAGCAGCTTTACGGTGTTAAACTGGAAAATAATGTTTTAGTGATACAAAAAAAAAAAAAATTTTGTTGTAAAGCAGTTCTGTAAAAGGATAATAGTTAACAGTCAAGGAGGATCACGTGACCCTTCGACGGCGATGCAGGCTTAGTCTTTCGCTCTTCTCACTTTGCCACATATTATGTGATCCTGTCAGTACATTTTAAACCACTCTGCATTGGACCCATCATGAGTGCTTCGGCAGACAAAGGGGATCGGAAAAGAGAGATTGAGCAATCGCCAATGAAGAAAAAATTCAGAGATTCCACCATCTCCGGAGAGAACCTCGACGATGCTATTGCTAACGGTGTTAAGCTAGCACTTAAAGAACAGCAAAGCACTTTGAATTCGGTTGTGAATTCGGCAGTAAGAGATGCGATGGACTCGATGCTGATTCCAGCATTGCGCGAACTGCATGAGGACATACAAGTGACCAACAAGTCTGTTAAAGAGCTAAGAGAGGAGTTTGAGGCCATAGTTACCACGGCGAAGCAGACACGTGACAGCATTGATTCTGTTCAGGCAGCGGCGCGTGAAGATAGAAGGGCAGTCAGTCACGGACTTAAGAAATCAGCTAGAGCGACTCACCGAGAAGATGACAGATATTGAAGATAGGGGCAAGAGGAACAATGTTCGTCTGGTGGGGCTGCCAGAGGGAGCGGAGGGTACCAATGCAGCTGGTTTCCTCAGAGTTAATCTTTCCAAGTGGATTCCTTCCTTGAGGGACCGTGACATTGAGATTGACCGGGCGCACCGCGTGTATGACGGAGGGAGGGGCTCCGATCGGCCGCGCACTCTCATCTTCCGTGTACTAAGATGGCATGACAGATCGGAAATCCTGAAAGGTGCTAGGCAGGCTTATCCGGTGAAATGCGCACATGACAATGTCACACTTCTATTTGTTCCCGACTTTAGTCCAGCTACAGCGATCAGGAGAAAGGCATTTAATCCGGTTTTGAAGAAGATGACAGCGCTTGGTCTCCAGCCCTTCCTCATCTATCCGGCGGTAATTAAACTACGGCACAAAGGGGAACAAAAAAGCTTTGATTCCCCTCAGAAAGCGGAGGATTTTATCAGCTCCCTGTCTCAGCAGCAGACGTATGCCGATGCTCTGCGGGGGGGGGGGGGGGGGCGGGGGGAACAGCGGCCGCTGTCTCTCCGGCCCGGCGGGAGGAGTTTGATGGCCGGGATGGACTAGGTCCTAGCTGCCCAGGGGGGGATGGTGGCAGGATGGACATGGACACTTGCTAGACCTGTTTTTTGCTTTTTCTTCTCCCCTCTCTTCTACTGGGATATTGTCCCTATATATCCGGTACAACGATCTCATTGCTGGTAAGACTGACACTCCTTTTTTCTCTTTTGGAGGGGACTAATGGAGAGTAGGTTTAATTAAAAAATATATTTTTTTGGCTGTGTGAGCCTTTCGGGAGACATGTCTTGCGTTGGAGTAGATAGGTCACGAACCATCACTATTTTTTGTTGCTCAGTCAGACCTATGTTCTCGGTAATGTGCGGTCTGAGTTGTTCCTTGTTTATGGTTGTCGGGTTGTTCATATTTTTATGTTGTTTTTATTTTTTACAACATACATTTATACTTTTATTTATTTTACCTTATTTCTAAAGGGATTTTTCATCTAGGAGGTTTGGTATCTAAATGCACATCAGCGTTTACATGCTATTTACAGAATGGAGGTGCTTCTGTTTTTTTTTCATTTATTGAATACAATCTTGGGATTACGAATATTCAGTGCATACTCTAAATATTTTATCACTGAATGTGAATGGTTTAAATTCTGCTGTTAAACGAACCCGTGTGTTAGAATATTTACACCGTAAATCTATTTCCTGTGCCCTAATTCAAGAGACACATTTAAAACAATCTGACGTGGCATGTTTCCAGAATAAGTATTATAAATTAGCAGCTTTTTCCAGCGCTCAAAATAAAACTAAGGGGGTGCTTATCCTTGTTAACCGGAAGTTAAATTTAACGATTGAACACCTTGGTAGTGATGAGAAGGGTAGATTTGTTTTTATCCGATGCAAGATATATAATAATAGGTTAGCATTGGTCTCTATTTATGGTCCGAATGAGACAGACAGTGCATTCCTTACACAGATTTCCAAAACTCTACTTGAGGAGATTGATTGCCCTCTAGTGGTGGGTGGTGATTTTAATGCTGTCATAAATCCTGCTTTAGATAAATCTCAATCTGATACAACAGCCAAACCATCCTCTAAATTACTGAATAAATTTATCACTGAGCTTAATTTAATCGATCTATGGAGAATTCAGAATACTAAAGCTAAGGACTTCACTTTTTTTTCTAATAGACACAAGACTTTCTCTAGGATAGACTACATATTTCTCAGCCCATCTTTAATTTCATCTGATTCCTCCATCTCTATATTACCAATTTTATTATCTGATCATTCTGCTGTGTTGTGCAGTGTTCCTCTTTCCGATGTTAAAGTCAAGTCCCCTAGATGGCGTTTTAACATATCATTATTAAGTAATCAGACTTTCATTACTTCTCTAAAAGAATATATTAAGGAATTTCTTGAAATTAATATGCCCTCTGATGTGGATCCTCAAATACTGTGGGAAACGACTAAGTGTGCTATACGAGGTTTCTTTATATCTTTCTTTTCTACTCTCGCCAAAGCGAAAACTCACCAGTTTACACAATTAGAAAATAAAATCCAATCATTACAAAACCTACAAAAACAACATTTTACTGAGCAACAGGCTACACAGCTGTCCTCTTTAAAAGAAGAATATGATTTACTTTCACACTCAAAGGTGGAATTTATTTTACATAGGACTAGGCAAAAATATTATTTCGAATCAGAGAGACCTAGTCATTTATTGGCCCTTAGGCTGAAAGAATGCGAGTCTAAGGCATATATTAGCGCAATAAAGTCATCGGATGATCAGGTCACCACGAATCCTGTGGCAATTAATGACATATTTAAAGGTTTTTACACAAATCTGTATAAAGCCGAAACAGATTTTGATGAACCAATTTGTAAGCAGGGATAGGTAGGGATACTTATGCTTAACTCATTTAATTTTGAAATTGAACATGGGGTATTTCATAGAGATCAAAAAACTTCACTGATTTCATTACTTCTTAAAAAAGGGAAAGATCCATTAGATTGTTCCAGCTACAGACCGATTTCGCTTATCCCATGTGATCTTAAAATCTATGCTAAAGTTTTTGCTTCTCGTATGGAGAAGGTAATTCATAGTCTGATCAAGGAGGACCAAACTGGTTTCATCAAGGGGCGCAATGCATCTGACAATATGCGTCGACTCCTTCATATTCTTGACTTTGCGGACTCCCACCCAACCCCTTGTGCGGTCTTTTCACTTGATGCAGAAAAAGCCTTTGACAGGCTAGAGTGGAATTATATGTGGGCAGTTCTGCAATGTTTCAGCTTCGGTGAACACTTCATTTCTATGATTAAGACATTATACCACTCACCTGCAGCATCAGTCATAACTGGTAATATTATTTCCCCCCCATTCCCTTTACAGCGGGGAACAAGGCAGGGGTGTCCACTTTCCCCCTTATTGTTTTGTCTATCTCTTGAACCCTTAGCACAAGCCATCAGAAAATCTGAAGTATCGATTAAGATTCATGATCATAATCATAGTATTTCGTTATACGCTGATGATATTATTCTATATTTAGACCACTTTGATGTTTCAGTCTCTAGTATAATTAAGGAATTTGATAATTTTAGTAGCTTATCAGGATATAAAATAAATTGGAGCAAATCTGCTTTAATGCCAATTAACAATGTTAAGGTTAATTCTTCTATTCCCTCATTTATCCCTATTAAGGAATCTTTCATCTATTTGGGCATTACCATATATAAAAACATTCATAAGATTGCCAGAGACAATTTTAATAATATTTTAGTTAAGGTCAAAAATTACATTCAAAGATGGAAGAATCTTAAAGTCGCTCTCTTCAAGGAAGAATCTCCACTGTTAAGATTAATTTGTTACCTCGATTTAATTTTTTTTTTCTCTATGCTACCACTTTCTCCCCCTCCAGGTTACTTTAAGGAGATCAACTCCATAATTTCTAAGTTTATCTGGAATGATAAATGCCCCAGAATTAAACTTACCACATTACAACATCCTAATAGCGCAGGAGGACTGGCTGTACCAAATTTTGAATTATATTATTGGTCGTTCCATCTTAAGGCTCTTCATAATTGGGTAGATCCTCAATCTACAGTTTCATGGAGAGTGCTAAAGCTGAAGCTGATTGAAGCTGACAAGGTTAAACCAAATAGACTCCAAGATATTTTATTTACTGGCACAGGAAAAAAAGGGGATAATTACAAATTTGGTCCGGTTGTGGCCAACTCTATTAAAATCTGGAAAATGGTTGAACGTCGGATAGGAGGACACTTCAAATTTTGTAACAGTACACCTTTATAGCACAATTTTAATTTTGTATGCGGAAATCGTCCATTTGTCCAACCCTCTTGGTCTTCTTTAGGTGTAAACACGTGCAGTGATATATATGATAACCAGGGCCTCTGTTCATTTCAGACATTAAGAACCAAATTTTGTCTACCAGCATCCGCATATTTTGTTTTTCTTCAATTACGTTCTGCTCTCAAAGCGTATGGCATTCCTTGGTCTTCTTCCATTTCCTCTCATCCTATGCGGGACTGGATTGCACCATCTGCTGGTCGGCCATCTGTTTCATTAATATATAATAAGATTATTGATTGCATTACAAAACCTCTTTCTATTAAAACTATTTGGAATAGGGAATTATCTGACCTTAATTTATCTGTCGACTGGGAGAGAGTGTGGTCTAATCTCAGTTTAACATCCAAAAATTTGGCTCATCATCTTATTCACTTCAAAGTCATTCATAGAGCATACATAACTCCTTACAAAAGATTTAAAATGAAACTACAATCAAATTTGAACTGCCATATATGTAACACTACATCATCAGGCACTTTTCTGCATATGTTTTGGGAATGTCCTGTCGTCATCAGTTTATGGACACATGTAAACCTGGTTTTGTCATCATTACTGCGAATTGATTGGTCTGTTAACCCAAGTTTGAGCCTTCTTAATGATGATTCTGGTCTCTGTATAAGTTCAATGCAAAATAGAATGTTGTTTGCGGGTTTTACAGCTGCGAAGAAGACAATAATCCAGAACTGGTTTACACCGCACATGTGTGGAAAAACATATTGGATCCGTAGCCTCCTGCAAATAGTGACTTGTGAATGTACAACAGCGCGAGTCGGTGGGGCCAGACCTTCGACCATTGATGCTTTTTGACCATTTATTTTTATTTTGTATTTTTTTTTCTACATGTCCTTATTTGTATATTTGTAATAGTTGCATTTTTGTGTACGTATATATATATATATATATATATATATATATATGTTTTTATTGTCCTTCCCTCTCTCCCTCCCTTTTGATTGGACCTTGAGTTGTTGAGTATGTGTCTGTTGTTTTGTTTTGTTATATTTTGGATGCTATGTTGTGTTATGTGTGAAAAAATGTTGATAACAAAAAAAAAATAGTTAACAGTCAAAATGTTATTATATTTGCTGAATTATTAATCAGATGACAGAAGGTGTGTACTGTACAAAATTGTACAACAGGTGTTTCAGCTAAGTTTTGATCATTGTTATTGATTCTTATAAAGTAAACATATAAATATCTTTTATATTGTTAGTTATATTACAAGACAAACACTTACTGGACTGAATCACATTATACCTTATTCATACATCTTTTTTAATAATAAAAAAATCATGCTAAAATTATCATATTAAATATGATAAGTCAGACTTTTGAGCTCCCATTGATTTATAAGCTATCAAAATGTCATCTTACTGTTTGGGGATATAAATATCAGCAAAGGCAACAATTTTATTTATTTATTTATTTATTTGCATCTAAATAAAATGTAGGTGTTTTTTTCTCTTTCATATTCTTACTACAGTATATACTATATGAGTCATAAAAGCCTGATGTGTATTTTAAAATTTTGTCTAACGTTTCAATAACTGTTCCAAAAAAAACAAAACAAAACAAAACAAAACAACAACAACAACAAAAAAAGTATAAAGCTGTCACTGGAGTGGTACAAAAATTCAAAGGTACCTTTCTGAGAGTGTAGTGTAATGTATGTGTTTCTTCAGCAGAGAGTAGCTTTTGCAGATGTGTGTTTATGTCTGTCTAATAGATTAAAACTTTCATGCTTCATCGATCCTTTGGCCTGGTCAGCTTGCACGTTAGGGGGAAATTGCAGCTTTAGACTGGAACAGTTTGTTCCTTTTTTCAGTTCCAGACTGAGGTTCAGTCAGTGATATTCATCCCTCCGTGGAAGTTACTGATAAAGTTCTGCCACGATCAGCATATGGTTAGTTTTACAACAAATGTCATCAAAATCCCCTCTGACTGGGATTACAGCACGAGACGAGACGGGACGGGGAGGGGAGGGGGGAAGATGATGTCACACCGTGCCTTTACAAAGGGTGTGACTTCTTCAGTAATGCCAGAAAGATAAACAGTTTCGTGTTTAAGTAAATAAACAGGACCAAAATGAAAGGTAACAATAACTGAACAACTAAGCAACCTATTTGTAGACTACAGTTTGTATTATATTAAGCAGTGTATGCACAGTTATGTGTGTGGATTTGTGTAGATAAAACCTCACCTTGGGAATGGTTTTATTCTAAAACAGTGAAAGTCAATAAAAATCTAACAAAACTTCCCACTGGGTCATTCAAGGACATCCTCACTTGGATCCAAACCAAATTATATCAATTTAAAATTTATTTATTTTTTCCCAAGGACATCCATCTACATCCACATTGAAATATCATCTTACCCGACATATTAGTGGGAGATATACAGTGACAACTTTTTATATTTTTTTTAATCCAAAAGCGGATGTCCTTAAATAAATAAGATGTGTGTGTTTTAAAAATTTGATCCAGTTAGCTGCACAGTGGTGCCACTGTTGCCTCAGTTCTTCTGGATTCAGTCTGTCTCAGTTTGTTCTGTTTCTTCATGTGATTCCAGACAGACTGGAAGATGATGATCAGATCTCTGTGTGGAGCACTGCTGTGTCAGACAAAAAAAATTCTCTCTGGATTATTACAATTAATGGCAAAATGAATGTTTGGAAATGCAAACTGATATTTCCTACTGACGCACTACAGCAAATGATAGAAATAACTGACTTAAAACCATTTTTTAGCTGGTGAAAATACTAGTGTTCTAATAATTTTGGCCACCACTGTAAATAAAACAATACTCTAAAGTATGCCCTTATTTAGATAACAAAGTAAATTGTGTGTGTGTGTGTGTGTGTGTGTGTGTGTGTGTGTGTGTGTGTGTGTGTGTGTGTGTGTGTGTGTGTGTGTAAAAAGGGACAAAAGGCAGGCAACATAGCATGTCTGAGCGCGGAGGAACTAGAGGGCATTTGAAGGTAACAGTTCCAGTTAAGTTGTAACCCAAGATGGATTGTATTCATGATGTAAGCACTAGACCTTCCCAGAAAAGACAAGGTTTTATAAATAGCACAGGTGCATGCTCAGCATGGTTTATACAGCCGCCTGTATATTTCATATTCTATTAATGCTCTTGTTCAGAGCTGACGCACATGAGAGGGAACAACACTCTGCCCAGGCTAATTTTATTGGGCTGTTAAAGATCAGGGTCAGTCATGAGTGCTATTCATTTGTTTAACCAGGGGGAATGTCCTAGATAACACATCAATAGAAATAAAAAAACAACATCTTTATCAAAGCAGAAGCAGAAGATACAAGAGGATTTGCGTTAATTCTTTATTCATAGGACAGTGCGGCATATATTGTTTGCTGAGTCTGTTCTCCCCCACCACTGCAAACCATCCGCACACACAGGAAGTGAACGTTACTGCTTACTCAAGCTTAATATCATATTCCACCCACAGAAAATTTCAATATTACCACTCCATTATCTGTTTATTCATTGTCGTTAGAACTGATAATATCTGAATTATCTAATAGACTTAATGCAACAAAAGCTGTGTCAGTACAATGACAGTGTCACTTCACCAGAGTTGACTTTGGAGAAAAGCAAGTCCCAAAATTATTCTATCTGCTCAGAATTGTATTGTATTAATGTCCAAATCAATTGGAATGGTTTCTAACCAGGAAGATAATGATCTTATGTTTCTGTAATGTGATCAGGTCATCGTGACTGTTTAGCCATCTATTGCACAATGTTTCCTCTGAGTAACAAACCAATTTCATGCACTGTGCAAGCACATGATGCATATAAAATGAGTTAATAATGAAAGAATGACTTTATATAAACAAGTAAAAAGCTTCTTTTAGTCACTACATTATGTATTATTATTTAAAAATCATGGTGCACCATGTGGAGGACATGCAATTTTGCTACCTGCCCTCAGATAAGCACTGTTGTTGATTTTTCACCCATCAAAAGGCTTGATTCACAGTTATTAGTGGGTAAACTTTGGTTTAGAGTAAAATGCCATAAATTATTTGTGCAAGGAATTAACTGTATCTAGAATGGATATGCATGCAACCATATTGCACACAGATATAATTATGTTTTATTTATATTAGTGTGTGTGTGTGTGTGTGTGTGTGTGTGTGTGTGTGTGTGTGTGATCCATTATTAAATGATCTATGTAAAATAAACTGTTAATTCCTGACTGTTTTTAACCTTTTGTAGTATTTTGACCTCAAACAAATGGATAGTCAGTTAACTTAACTATATACATAATCACCAAAGGAAGGAGAGGAGAAGAGTATTTGAGTGTATGGAGGTGGTCATTTCTATCAGATACACCAGTCAACGAGATGACGGTCAGAATTGAGCAGACAGAGGGTTGAGAGTCCTTCTTTACAAACATACAGAATTTGTTGCTATGTCAGAACATCCCTTTAAAAAGCACGCTTGAAACTCAATCAAATAAATATTTGATTTATTAGTTGGCATCTAATTATCACAAACAAACAAATAAATAAATAAGAGTGAAGAAATGCATAGCATCTATAGGCTATACTTTAGAATTAATAGCATGTGTGTGTGTATTATTCCAAAGGGTGAAGAAGTGTGCAAAAATAACAGTAAACAGATGCACCTGCTGCTTATTCAGCCTAATAACTGCCATCATAAATCAACAATTGCATCTCTCCCACAGAGATGTTTCACTATGGAAATATTGTGGTAACACAGGCAGGCCTTATAGGTGCCTTCAGATCTGCTTCCCAAATGTATGATTATATTTGACTACAAACTATGCATTGTTTTTGTATATATATTTATTTTTTATTTAATCAGTGAAAGGACTGCCAATTTCAAACTAAAATTAGGCTAAATTAGCTTTTTTTTGTATTATTTTTTGAAGAGCTTGCAATATTTAGCTTGATTAGATTACATTATTTAAAAAATAAACCAAATTATAAATGTATATATATATATATATATATATACATATTGCAAGTCAAGCTATATTTGGGACCAAATGTTAGTTTGTATCATTGATAAACTTTTATTTGATTAATGCTTTAATCTGACTGGACACCAAAGTACACCATACTCCATCTGTGGAGTAAAGTACCAGTACTGAGGCTGGAGAAGGATACAAAAAACTTTTTTTTTTGGCCTCTAAATCCATTGTCAAGCACATAGCGTACAATGGGAGGAAATGCAACACTGCTGTTATTTCCTCTATCAGTGATGGTCCAAATAAAATCAGAACACACAGTTCACAAAGAACAAAGATCACATCTGTGAGATATCTCAAGTAGATTGTTGTGATATCTTGAAAAATGATTAAAATTCCATCCTTATATTATTTATGCATCATTTTGACAAATTACAGTACATATTTCCTCTGTCAATACTATGCAGCTTTTAGAAAGTGTTTTATTAATGCAAAATAAATGATTGAAGCATTATTTCTGGCGTGCTGGATTGCCAGCAAGAAGTGCTTCAATCGTGCATGTGAATCAACTGTGACATATCTTTGTGATGATGATTGCTATGTGGTCCTTAAGGGCCATTTAATAAATGAAAAGCACTTTGCATCACTTAAAAGCTGTGTAATTACCATTCATATTCCCTCCTACTATTTTCTCTCTCACACACAAACGTATCATATTCTGAAGTATTTTCTCACTGTGAGACTCACGTTGACGTCACACGTCTGAGGAGATCAGGTGGCTCTGTTTGGCGCACACAGATCCTCTTGGGTGCAAAAGCACATTTTTAATTCATCAAGGCCCACATTAGTTAATCACCATCAAAGATCAACCAGTGATACGATGACAGAGCAGGTAGAATCGCTTCCAATTCCTAGGTGTTCTAACACCTAAAATTCAAATAAGAAAGTTTGAGAATATCTTGCCAGGAGTCTGTTCACAGTATCTCATCCCAGCAGGGGCCCGATGAGAGCCGTCTTCATTCTCACTTGGATTCTCTCTTTTGCTCTTTTCTGTCTGCACTTTAACTTTTAATGTCATCAGCTGGAGTGTCTGCCAAATACATATCGTTATTAAAATGTTTATCCACAGTGTGGATAAATAGACTTACAATCCTCCTGTGCAAATACATTTTTGTAATCATTTAACTTAACAATATTGTGTTTGTTTATTATACATCCTGTGAGTTATATGTGTATATGTATAGAAAGAAGTGTCTTATGCTCACCAAGGCTGCATTTATTTGATAAAAAATACAGTAAAAAACGAATTATTATGATTTTTTAAATATATATTCAAATGTAATTTACTCCTGTGATGGCAAAACTAAATTTGATCCTTCAAAAATCTTTGTAATGTGCTGATGTGGTGCTCAGGAACCATTTCCTATTATCAATATACTTAATATACAATATACTTAATATTTTTGTGGAAACTGATGCATTTTATTCAGATTATTTTCATAAACTGTGATACATTTTCAGATTCTTTGATGAACAGAAATTTCAAAAGAATTATTTGAAAAAGAAAACTTTTGTAACATTTATGTCTTTACTTCAATTTGATCCATTTATCCTTGCCATCATTGCTGATTAAAATATTAATTTCTTTCAAACAAAAACTAAATAAATAGATAAATAAATAAATAATAGCAGTAATATTGCAGTAAGTAGTAGTAGTAGTAGTAATAGTAATAATAATAATATACAAATATATATTTATATACTAATATATACTAGATACTACTAGCACCAGATACATGCCAATGATATATACTATATACTGTATACTACTACTACTAATAATAATAATCTTACTGACCATACACTTTCTAATGGTAATGTATATGTAGAATATTTAATTAACTAATAAGTGTTGATTAAACAGAGTAAAGGAGATAGTAAAAGATCATATACTGTTCTTTAAAGATTTTTAATGGTTCATGTGCCAAACTCCCTCCGTGATGCTGTTTGCCAGTTCAATTAGATATTTTAGCATTCTGCTATGTAGCGGCAAAAGTGTTTTGAGTGTTAGTTTACATCCCTAACCCTAATTATGAGCAGTAATAATAGTAATGCTAGCCTTAACAAAAAACACTCATTTATTTATTGTCATGTCTTGTAAAGAGAATGTGAAATCTCAAAAAAAACACTTACTTTTCATTAAAACAGTACCTTAGAAGATGTATAGAATAAAAACAGCACAACTTTAGAGTCTCAGCTTTATTTTGGTTAGTCTTTTCCAGTTCAGTTTCAACATGAGAGCTTGTGGGACTCGTGAAATTTGACATTTCTGATGTTTGACACTGCGCACACCTACAAAACATCCCAATTGACAGGGTATTGCATTACTTCTGATCAAATCTAGAATAATCTTAATGGCTTTGGCATTATTAACATTCATGACGAGTTTCTGCAGAACATGAGCATGTGCAAGAACAGAATATTTAAGGACACCACTTAATAAATATCGGAATTTCAAACATTCGACCACGCCGTGTGACGTCTTCAATAAGAAGAAAAACGACAAGGCAAGGAAGAAAGCAAAGTTGTAAAAAAAAAAAATGTCAAAGCTAAAGTGCGGTTCCCTCCACACGAGAATGACACCATAAACCAAAGGCAACATCTACATTCAGTGAAAACGAATCATTAAAAGAGAAGTACAATCCTCTCCCTACATTGTAGTGATTTTAGGGGAAAAAAGGTTCATTACCCACCTAACACACCTAAAAGATGCAAAGATAGAACATCAATACCCCCGAAAGGCAATGTTAAGAGGCCAGTGTATTTCCATTAAGTAACTATACATATATGTAGGTACGTTTGACAAATGAAGCTAAATCACACACATGGCGTGGCTCGAAACAACCTACATATGCAACTACTGTGCACTTTCTAAATATAGGGATATCACACGAGGCAACAACACAATACAAGAGGGACAAAGTGCTGGCTACATCGGTAGAGGAAATGTAATTTACAGTAAAACAACATGCCCCTTTGATCGTGGACACTTCTCTTTCGGTAGTAGAATAAATATTTTATGCTATGGCTAATCCTCCAGGTGTTTACATTCTAACCCTAGACTGAAAGCAGAAAGCTTGAAGTAAAGAGTACAGACAATGTTAGGTCCCACATGTGTAAGATGGTATGTTGTTTTAGACTAGTGTTTTTAAATAATCTTTTCTTCACTTTTCTTTTCTTTTTTTTTTTAAATGAATCTCTCCTAAACTAAAATGGCCTCTTTCTGACATGAGACACTTGTACATTCAAAAAACATCCCCTCGGTTAAACACTGTGGAAGACCGGTGAGAAACTTCTCTCTGGTGCCTTTGTATCTCAGGTCAGAAGAGGGGCCTTAGTTAGCTTTTAAATAGGGAGAGAGTGGAGGTACTCTGTTCAGAGGTCATGATGATTTGGTCATGACACTGATTTTAACATCGAATCGTCCCTGATAGCGATCCTTGTCGCTGTAATAAATGTTTTCCCCAAACACTTTGCACTCCACGCGGATCTCCGTGTTCAGGGTGATGTTGACGAACTGGATGGCCACCAGGGGCTGCAGGTAGTGAGAGTGCAGGCGCTTCCCGTAGTAGGGGTAATACTGAAGGGGAAAGCCTTCGCTGATACCATAGTACTTCACTTCTCCGAGCTTACCTGCATCCTCTTCTTTCTGCAGGTGTTTCAGAGGAGACCAGAGAATATGTGCTGCCAGTTAGCAACATTTTGACTATTTTACAGAGCAAATAAGAGTATTCAGTGAAGCAGCGAAATGATCGCTCACCTTGTTTGTGCAGTGGAGAGGAATCACGTAGGGCTGGACTTTGTGCATTGCCTCCTCTGGAATGCTTTCATTTGTAATTGGTGGCTAAAAGAAAAATAAGAAATAATTTAATAAAAACAAATTAGACTTGCATGCAACATGATACAGGTAAAAAAAAAAATATATATATATATATATATATATATATATATATTAAAATAATATAAAATAATATATTAAAATAATAAGTAAACCAACTAATACTACTACTACTACTATTATTATTATTATCATCATTATTATTGTTCAATAAAATGAGCAATAAATGATTAATAATAAAAACAATTTTAAATTTTTGTAAATAACGAACAATAAACAAATACAATAATAACAATTAGTATTATCATTTATGCTGTTATTGCATAAAATGTTATTATTATTAATTTATTATTATTATTGTAATAATAATAATAATATTATTATTAAATAGAATGATCAATAAATCAATAATTATAACATAATTTGTAATATTTTGTAAATAATGAACAACAATAATAATAATTTGTATCATTGTTGTTGTTATTGCATAATATTTCATTATTATTATTATTATTATTATTATTATTAAATACAAATATCAATACTGAATAATAAAATATTTCATAAGAAAAATAATACAATTGAATGAATGAATGAAAGAATGTAATTCATGAAGTAACTACAAAAAATAAAACAGGTCAGTTGATATGGAATAAAGCATAATAGTATGTGTATATGTACTTATATAAGCATTTACATAATACTGTAAACACAATAAATTATTGTGAAATTCTGCATTATAAAAATGAATTTGTCAATTAATTCATTGTCTACAGAAATGCATGATGCAAAAGGTATTGCAAAACAAAATGCAAAGATCCTGCAAACATTTTGTGAATATTGTTGTGTGTATTTAACAAACCTTAGGTCTGAAGTTCACAATCCTGTTGAGCTTGATAATCAAGCAGGGTTTCCCCTCTGAGAATCCAAAATTACGATCCTCCATGCCAGAACAGGGTCCTAGCAAAGACCTCGAAAACTGGCATGCCTTTCTGACACCCATGTCACTCTCTAGATCACCTCTGTTCTTGAAATCCCCGGGTTGATCTGTCAAAAAAATAAATAATAATAATAATATTTATATATAAATATGCATATATATAAATATTTGTTTGTGTGTGTGTGTGTGTAATTATATATATTGGGTTGTTTTAATTCTACATATTACATACAAAGGGATGTGAAAAAGAGATGTATATACAAGTATACGAACAATGCGTGGAACAATTCATAATATGTTCTAGTATTTTGCTTGTGAGTATTAAATGTTGTAGGCTAATGAAAACCATGATCCTGCTGAGAGCACATCCATATTCATTTGGGATTTAAGTAACAGAAAACAAATGTGTAATCTGGTACCTCCACAGTTCTCAAACGTCATCATGTCCCCCTGTTTTTCCATGTCATAGGAGTCTAGGAATTCTTTCATGACTTTGGTGTATGTCCTGTAGGAATCATCATCGTCCGGCCTGAAGCTCAGCTCACCCTTGTCTGAACGAGGGTAGTGAGTGAGCCCTGTGCACAGATAAATTAAAAAAAACACACAAATACAAGGAATTCAGATAAATTTACATTAGTTTCTTTGCATTTTTGGAAAGACATATTTGTCAGACAGTAAATCTTTGGACTCTCATTTGACTCATATGAATGAATGAATGATGCATTTATATAGCGCTTTTATTGTGTATTGCCATACACCCAAAGCGCTTTACAATCATGTGGGGGGTCACTCCTCAACCACCACCAGTGTGCAGCATCCACTTGGATGATGCGACGGCAGCCACAGGACAACGGCGCCAGTGCGCTCACCACACACCAGCTACAGGTGGAGAGGAGAGAGAGATAGAGACAATCAAGTTAATGGGGATTATTAGGAGGCCATGATTGACAAGGGCCAGTGGAGGGAATTTGGCCAGGACACCGGGGTTACACCCCTACTCTTTACGATGAATGTCATGGGATTTTTAATGACCACAGAGAGTCAGGACCTCGGTTTAACGTCTCATCCGAAAGATGGTGCTTTTTACAGTATAGTGTCCCCGTCGCTATACTGGGGCATTAGGACCCACACAGACCACAGGGTGAGCAGCCTCACTAACACCTCTTCCAACAGCAACCTAGTTTTCCCAGGAGGTCTCCCATCCAGGTACTGACCAGGCTCAACCCTGCTTAGCTTCAGTGGGCAACCGGTCTTGGGCTGCAGGGTGATATGGCTGTGGCTATTGTATTAAGTATTTAAATGTCTCAGTCTGTTCCTAATTGTTCTTTGGAATCACTGTGGAATCAGCAATCACTAGGGAATTCTGGGGAATTCTGTCAAGTTTTGATAAAGTTTTCATAATTTCACATCTAATATTGCTTAACCTCAGCTGTTTAACCTCTCCAAAACGTTGAATGATTCTTACAAGAATTTGTTTGGCAAACACCTTTACATTATATGTTCAAGTCTAAAACCAATTTCATGCTTGACTCTACATCTAATATGCTTTTAATGATCATATTTAGAGATAAAAATGTACAAATATACAGGTGTATCTCAATAAATTAGAATGTCGTGGAAAAGTTCATTTATTTCAGTAATTCAACTCAAATTGTGAAACAATTTAAATGTGTATTAAATAAATTCAATGCACACAGACTGAAGTAGTTTAAGTCTTTGGTTCTTTTAATTGTGATGATTTAGGCTCACTTTTAACAAAAACCCACCAATTCACTACCTCAACAAATTAGAATACTTCATAAGACCAATAAAAAAATAATTTTTAGTGAATTGTTGGCCTTCTGGAAAGTATGTTCATTTACTGTATATGTACTCAATACTTGGTAGGGGCTCCTTTTGCTTTAATTACTGCCTCAATTCGGCGTGGCATGGAGGTGATCAGTTTGTGGCACTGCTGAGGTGGTATGGAAGCCCAGGTTGCTTTGATAGCGGCCTTCAGGTCATCTGCATTGTTGGGTCTGGTGTCTCTCATCTTCCTCTTGACAATACCCCATAGATTCTCTATGGGGTTCAGGTCAGGCGGGTTTGCTGGCCAATCAAGCACAGTAACACCATGGTCATTGAACCAGCTTTTGGTACCTTTGGCAGTGTGAGCAGGTGCCAAGTCCTGCTGGAAAATGAAATCAGCATCTCCATAAAGCTTGGTCAGCAGAAGGAAGCATGGAAGTGCTCTAAAATTTCCTGGTAGATGGCTGCGTTGACTGTGGACTTCAGAAAACACAGTGGACCAACACCAGCAGATGACATTCACCCCAAATCATCACTGACTGTGGAAACTTCACACTGGACTTCAAGCAACATGGATTCTGTGCCTCTCCACTCTTCCTCCAGACTCTGGGACCTTGATTTCCAAATGAAATGCAAAATTTACTTTCATCTGAAAAGAGGACTTTGGACCACTGAGCTACAGTCCAGTTCTTTTTCTCCACAGCCCAGGTAAGATGCTTCTGACGTTGTCTCTGGTTCAGAAGTGGCTTGGTAGCCCTTTTCTTGAAGATGTCTGAGTGTGGTGACTCTTGATGCACTGACTCCAGCTTCAGTCCACTCCTTGTGAAGCTCTCACAAGTGTTTGAATCAGCTTTGCTTGACTGTATTCTCAAGCTTGCAGTCATCCCTGTTGCTTGTGCACCTTTTCCTACCCAAATTCTTCCTTCCAGTCAACTTTGCATTTAATATGCTTTGATACAGAACTCTGTAAACAGCCACACTTTTAAGTAATGACCTTCTGTGACTTACCCTCTTTGTGGAGGGTGTCAATGTTCGTCTTCTGGATCATTGCCAAGTCAGCAGTCTTCTCCATTATTGTGGTTTCAAAGAACAAGAGATACCTGGAATTTATACTGTAGGGATGGTCATTAATTGAAACTCAAATGTAAATATTCTAATATTTTGAGATACTGATTTTTGACTTTCATGAGCTGTAAGCTCTAATCATCAAAATTAAAACAAAAAAACTTTTAAAATGTTTTACTTTACAAACATTTGTAAAGTACATGCAATGAATCTAAAATATATGAAAGTTTCTCTTTTTGAAATAACTTACAAGAAAAAAATAACTTTTTCACGACATTCTAATTTATTGAGATGCACCTGTATGTTCTCAATTATTTCATTTTAGAATTGCATGAATTTTCACAAAATAACTGCTTTTTTATCAGAGATTATGCACAAAATATTAGCAGTAAACTGGTGAGATTCAAATGCATCTAACAAAAGGACGATGCCTATCTGAAGAATCTGTTTGATTACTGAAGAGGTTCTGCATTGTGAACAAAATCAAATTGCATCTTTTGTAACAGAATCCCATGTGAAAGAAAGCATTCTGAAAACAGTTTTCAGTACACAAAGCTTGAACGCTCCTGGTCTCGCAATGACTCAGAGATGTAAATAAATCATAAAGGAACATGCTGTGATTGTTAGAGCAAGAAAGAGAATAAATACTGAAATCTTTGCAATACATATTTTGGATCGTTCATGATCAGTTTCCCTAAATAAGCCTTGCCAAGAAAAGAGGCATCAGTGCGTTTTGTATGTGTCTGAAAGTTGTCTGTCGCAGTCAGTCTGTTCGCCCTTAACCTCACATGCCTTCTGTTCTAAAAAAACATGTGAAATATATCAGCTGGGATGTACAATGGTCAGATTATCAATTCCCAAGAGCCCAGCGCTCTCTTAGCCCTTGATCTGGTCTCTGAACCCACCAAATGTTTGTCAGATTGATCCAATCCAGCGAACAGCGACTCTGACAGGAACAGCGAGTCCAAGCACTCATCAGGGAACCAGATTGGTTACCGAAATCTATGAGCTAACCTTTCAAACCCCGTGAAAACAAAATAGTTTTTGTGACTTTTAAAAAATTCTCTTCCAGGAAAATGAATCAAAATATTGACTCACATGTGCATATACATATTTTGAAAACAAAACTATTTTTTTGTGGCTTTTAAAAAATTATCTACTAGGAAAATTAATCAAAATATTGACTCATGTGTACACATATACATATTTTTGTTCAATAAAATGTTCTCTTGCATAAAAATTTAAATTTTGCCAAATACCACTGCCATCGACTAGCAATAGCCAGTAGCATGTTATAGTTTTGCTAGGCTTTAACTAAAAAAACTGACCTTTTAAATCTGTTTAAAATGACTCAAAACTCCCCGATTCAACGGAAAACACTTTAGAAAAAAAAAATGGTGTAGATACAATTTTCACTCTGAATTTGCTAGTAAATTTCACAATTACTTACAAAGAAACAGCAAGTAATGTGTTGAATTAAACATGACATTTTGAAGTAGAAAGACTAAAATAGTATTTCCTTGTAAAACATACTCCACGAATATTTTTTTTAGCGTAGGAAAGAAATAAAGTCCTTCAAATTATTTAATGAAGTCTTCAAAAAAAGCATAAAGACCAATTCTCTATTACAAAAGTGATTAGTCTTATTTTGATGTTTTCTGGTTGTAATTTTAGTCCTTTTTTAGTATTTCTTTTTTAAATGATAGACTTTACATACTCCAATAATCTTTGTTTTATTTGCAATTTCAAAAATTATTTTTACGTTGTAGGAAAGAAATAAAGCACTTCAAAATTCTTTAAAGGCTTTAAAAGGTGTAATAAATTGAAACTATAAAGATGACCCATTTTTTATAATACAAAATTAGAAAAGTGTCATATTTTGATGTTTTTCAAATGTAAATTTTAGTCATAATATTATTTATTTGATAAATTATGAATTATTTTTGAAATGATAGACTTTGTATATAATTTCACCCCTGCAGTTCTATCATAAACCCCTAGGACTTCACTAACCCCTTGATATTACGTCAGTTTACACTCATAATAAATTATACGAAAAGACATAAAAGACAGGACAGCCACTGCAATAGAGCTGTTACCTGGAGGAGCTACCCTGTCCTGCCAGGTGGGTTTGTAATCGCTCAGGGTGAGGAGGAGAATCTGGATGGTGCCGATAAAGATCCCGGCCAGGAAGCCATAAAAGACAAGATAGAAGAGGAAGATTTTTGCTGTGGAGAGAGAAAGAGAGAAACAGGACATATTTTACTATGTGGAGACATTTTGAGTAACAATTCTGATGTTGTTACTGCATTTAATGATGATAGTTTTTTGTAAAAGACATTCTTTTTGTTTATGATCATTTCATATTTGAACAGATGGTTGAAAAGGTTATGCTGTAAAGCAAGTGTGTTTTTCCTTGGAGAAAAGACCATTTAAATAAACACAAAATGTTTACTGGAACTATAGTCTTATTTATACATATACAACCTATATTTATATAATTTATACATAAAAGAAAGAGTATTATTGGAAATGACTACTTGGAACAATCTGATCCCAGGAAGCCCACTGATGCTACATCAAACAGGCGAATCTGCTGACACCATACCAGCAATACAAATGTCCTCACAGTCTGTCCCCAGAAAATATAGAGGTGCCAGCATGACAGGACATAATGAGTAATCTCAATGTCTCAAACATAAACAATGTGTAGGGGCATCACAGTGCAGTGAAACCAGTAAGGTCATAGCTTACGTTCTTTCCCAACCAGTCAAACCAGTCTGTTCACTTTATCCCATAATAATTCACAGACACCCTGTTCAGATGATGCACATTCGAATTAGTTCCAATGAAATCATTACAGTGCTAAACTATATTTCAGTTACCCATGCGCAGTTAGGCAAGGGCACAAGGTCTGTGTGGTTTCCAGTGGTGCATAAAGCAATGTCAGAGGGTCACTGAGACTAAAGCCCAGCGAATGTCAACGTATTAGATGATGTAATGGCCATCAGAAATCTCAGGAGATGGACTGACTTCTAGGTTTAGATGTGTCCTTGCTCATGTAGAAGCTAATTATGCATTGCTTTGCAAGCGCACGACTCATTTTGGACACCCATCGTCAGGAACTTTACACTTAATAGCTCCTGCATGGATTTTATGTCCACACTCGACTGGCTAGACACATTCGATAGGTGCTTTGAGATGAAATTATATGAACTGGAAAGCAGATTCAGTTCTTAAGCAAGACAACAGAGTTAACTTTAGACATTAGGCAGGCTACTTTTGTAAAAATCGAAGGCATCAATTAGAAACTGTTGCTGCCTTGAAAACATGACGTCAATATTCAGTGCAACCTTAGATGAATCAGTCAGACCCAAAAGACTAGGCCTTTCACCTTGAGTCACCTTGAACAATGATGCATTTTTAACCCTTTCCACATGTATCACGTTAATAATGACAAGTATGTTAATTAAATGACATGCTGATTGATTTCATGGCAAGCACAGACATGAAACAAGCAGCTTTTTAACAAACACAAGCCTTTTACCTTCTCGTTATTTGTTTATTTATTTATTTCTGAGGAGGAAAATAATTTTATTAAATTTCATTTTAGCAACGAGCAGCAAAAAATCGAACTGATCAATAATGTGAAGCTGTCCTTTGTTGACCTTTTGCTCCTCTATTAGCATCGATTTCACGCACAGCGTTCGTTATACATTCATATATATTTATATTTAGGAAGAAAATCGAAAACACATAAAGCGTGCCTAAAGACTGAGTGGTCTCAACGAAACAGGTGGGATACAGAGAACAGCGACAAATAAGCATACTTGTTTAAAAATGCTTTGAACTGCCAAAATACATCCGTTAACTCGGCAAATCGTGCGTTGAGCATGTATATGCATATATGAAAGTCCGCGAGACATTTGCTGCAAAGTCAAATCACACAGGTTGCATCGTGACCAGACTGGCAGTCAGTCTATCTGTGCCTGCTGCTATAGAAACGGCGGTGACAGGCATCACAGCGCTGTCCAGCGTGCTGAAATCGAGCGATACTGTCGATATGACATCTATAGGTTATACTTACACCAACTACCACCGGTGCGTCCCAGAAATTCCTTCTTCTCCGAATCCCATACAAACTTCTTCCATCCTCCATCATCTTTATTTTGAGCGGGCATGGTGTACTGTAAGGTTTTGTGTATCCCCTTGGGCAGCGAATTCCCCTCTTGTCTCCTTTCTTGCCTCCTTTGGAACACTACACCCCTTCCTGGAGCTCTTAGCTCACCGTGACATGGAGCCGTACCCGGCTCTGTCCAAGGTGCCCCGCGTAATATATCCAGCGGAGCGCCTGGGTCCCGCCCACCCGCCACCCAGCGCAAATCAGAGACAGAACCTCCAATCACGTAACACGGTCGTGCAGCTCACGAAATTGGGGTGGGAATCACTTTACAATAGGGTTGCGTAGAAAGACGTAGAAGCCACTGTAAGAACGGGACAGGTTGAAGGGAGTGATGTAAAAACGCATGACGCAAGAAGTGGGGAAACGGATCTAGGATGCCCGACGGCGCTGTTTTTAGGATTTTCAGTTAGTTATATTTAGACAGTGCATGCAGATGGATGAACATATGCCTCTTTACACTGGAAAATGTTTTCATCATTATGTCATAACAGTGTGTTTCCTTCTATCTATTAAACTTGTCATAATAACAGTTCCTGTCATTTCTACTTGCGTTTTAAGTTTCAACATGGTTTTCTTCTATGCTAATTAATTTCAAAATGGTATAAAAAGAGAAATTAACCAGGCTGTTACTTAAACACCTCTTTGATTCTACTAAAAAATGCAGCAATTAAACAATTTTCATTTGGGATTATGCAGACAAATGTAAACCATGTGGACCAAAGTTTGAGGAAAAAAGTGGAGTGGAAAATGACGTAAGATGAATAGGCACTATATTTGAGCTAGTATGAGCACATTTGAACTTCTTTGACCATCACAATGAACTCCTTTGTAAGAAAGGTCAGATGTTCTTAGTTTCATTGAAGCACAAGATGATCTTTGAATCATTCTCAAATCATGCTGGAAATCAAAATCAAGCTTGTTCATGCACCGTGAGTGCTGCTAATATTCAAAAGACAGACATTACAAACTAAGCAATTCTGAAGATTTACATTTACATTTATTAATTTAGCAGACGCTTTTATCCAAAGCGAGTTTTTAACTATAACTATAACTCTGCAGTATGTTTACAGCACCACAACGACACCACAAAAACACATGTGCATACAGAAGTGTAGGAATATGAAATGAAGGATGATTTGAAAAGATAAGAAAATAGGCAGAAAGGGCATGGAAGCTTCTAGAAGGGAAGTGATATTGATTGCTACACCCCTTTGCACCCATACGAGTGCACAGAGGTGCATGAACACACACACACCCACCCACACATGCACCCTTGACCAAGCACTGAACCACCTTGGAACAGTGTTTACATGTATACAGAGCGTAGACTGAATCACAAATACAGCGCACAAAAGAGGCAGAGCCGTCAATGTCAAAAATGTCAAAAATGTCAAAAACTGAATTTTCAAGATCACATTTGTCAAACTCAAGGTGAGTTCATAAGGGGACACTAAGCACTAAATCATTCTCTGACAGTCCACATTATGAGAATTTATGGCTGATATTCCCGACCACACACAGATTCAGACTTTGTTCTCTCTAATGTGTAACACATAAGACACAGTCTGATTTACAGTTGACACCAAAAGTCCACATTCTAAATCTGAGAGTCATATAAGGAAGTCTGAATTAATATTATCATGATTAATATAAGATGTGCTTTTCATGTTTAGGCAAATGAGCATATACAGTAGGCATATATAGGGCCTACATTTTAACCTCACATATTTTCTCTGTCCTTCATCTAGTATGGATCGTCAATGTAGGCCTGACATTGATCTACTTTACTCATATCCTGAAATAATCTCATTAAAAATAGAAATACTGTAAGAGTTGTATATGAAAAAAAAGGAAAAAGGACAGAAAGTCTTTTCTGGCTGGTGTCCCAACAAAGAGTTGTAGATCAGAAGATAGGACATCGTCACACCAAACACTGACTTCCTCTGCTGATGTTCCAGGTGATATAGCTATTTTAGAGTACTCAGCAAAGATGTTGGAGGAATGTGAAGTTTAATATGGATGTACAGATTTATAAGTAGCCTAAGTACTGTAATGTTTAAATAAATGAGGACGACACAAGCTAATTCAGTTGTTGTAGTAAAAACGATGCACATGGATTCTGTTGGTAATTTTTTAGGGAAACTTTTTTTTTCTTTGGTTAAAATATATTGTTAAAGGAACAGCTCACCAAAAAATTAAAATTTGCTAAAATTTGTAATTCAGGATGTAAATGAGTTTGTTTCTTCATTGGAACAGATTTGGAGAAATGTAGAATTACTGTACATCACTTGATCACCAATGAATCCTCTGCAGTGAATGGGTGTCGTCAGAATGAGATTTCAAACAGCTGATATAAAAATCACAATAATCCATAAGTAATCCACATGAATCCAGACCAACTATTAATGTCTTGTAAAGTGAAAAGCAGCATGAAACAAATCAAGGGCAGTTCAAATTTAAACCATAATAACGTTCCTTCAATGAAAAAGATGCTGATGTCCCCTGATGTCCTCTCATATCAAAATCCATAGACATACAGGTGCATCTCAATGAATTAGAATGTCGTGAAAAAGTTTTATCAGAATTATGAATACAGAATTATGTGGTCAAAATAATAATAAAATAAAATAAAATAAATAAAGGTTTCATGTCTATCATTTTACACTATGGTCTCTTTCTTCTCACATAATATAACTTCTACTAAAGTCAATATTTCATGTCCATCTATTTATTTAATTTGTAAGTTACCATATAATATGTGGGATATTGTACAGTCAGCTGGTCATTATTGGAATACAATCTCAGACAATTTACTGATCATCCTGTCTGGGTTTTGTTTTTTGCCATTATGACCGACTTGACTGTAAATGATCCCTTACATAGATTATCTTTGTTATATAATATCTCTGGGGCATCAACCACATCCTTTCTTGCGTATTTTCCTTAACAAGGAAGGCCTTTAGTGCTTGCGCCGAATTTGAAAGCGTGATGAGTGCACTTCTATTCCATTATTTCACACTAATGCCATGTCCTGAGGGTGCTTGAATGTGTTTTTGTCTTCCAAACACCTTGAAGCATCTTCAAGGACCCTAAACATATAACATATTTTTTTAGAGATTGAAGCAGGTTTGTCTCTCCATCAAATAATAAGTCTCGTCTGTCACCACAGAAGACACTTGCTGAGTCACTGCCTCTGTTGCCATGGCAACTAGCTCAAAGGTATCTATGTGCAACGGGCTTGGAATTTACAGGAGCACCAAGAGAGCTGCAAGAGACTCATCACAACACTTCAGACAGATGCTTTTTGCCGCTTTTCCCATCCAGTCAGTCACCATAGGCTAAATATAACAGGATTCCACTACATGACCTCATTGTTTCAAGCTATGTCTAAATGCAGCAGTGGTCGTTGCTAAAAGTTTAATATAGAAATGAGTTTTACTTAGTGGATCAATATGGAGATAGCATTTTTGCTAATGCATGATATGCATGCACACTAAGGTGTCCTTTGGTTGTTAAACTCCATCTGGGTTAACAGGACACACTAATGGATACTTATTTTGTATTTCTTAGTTTTTCAGAATGTGCAAGGCCTTTTTAAAGGAATAATTCAGCCAAAAAAATTTATTTGTGAAACTTTGCCCACCTTCAGGCCATCCAAGATGTAGATGAGTTTGATTTGGAGAAATTTAGCATTACGTCACCAATTTATCCTCTGCAGTCAATGGGTGCCGTCAGAATGAGAGATCAAACAGCTGATCAAATTCTACCAACATATTTGTTTATAACTGTTTTCGCTTGCAAGCAGTGCTTGATCTGTGCGTTTTTCTCTCCTGAATTAGACAAGACAACTTTTTACTGGAGAAGGCAATATTATTGATAGAGGACTGGTATTTTAGCCAGAAGCAAAGACTTGAAGATAAAAATGTCTTAACGATGGATTTATTACAAACAAGCAGCTTTTCACTTTATAAGACATTAATTGATGGACTTGGGTCATGTCAATTATTTGTGGATTAGTGTAATGTTTTTATCAGCTGTTTGGACTCTCATTCTGACGGCACCCATTCACTGCAGAGGATCCATTGTTGAGCAAGTGATGTAATGCTAAATTTCTCCAAATCTGTTCCGATGAAGAAACAAACTCACCTGTATCTTGGATGGCCTGAGAGTGAGTACATTTTCAGGAAATTTTCATTTTTTTGGAGTGAACTATTCCTTTAAGCTGTTTTTTTCAATGCCAAATTGTTCCTTGACCTCCAGATTGAAACAAAATGGTAGATATGACCAACAGACCATTTCAATGCAGTGATGTTATTGACCCATGAACAGTTCCTGCTTATCGTCAAAACGGTAACAGGAGGCAATTCAGTCGTGACTAAAGTTAACACGCTGTCATAACTTGTTATTTATCAAAATGTGGACTTATTTGGATTTTCAGAAGTGGTTTAAATTGTAAAACTGGAAAGTTAGGACTGTTGCATATTAGATTGTCATTGTTTACATCCCTCAAAATGGTCTATATGATAGAAATACTGTATGTTATTTAGATATATATATATATATAAAAAAAGCTGTACTAAAGTAAAAAGCGTTTAGGTTTAAAGCGGACATTCATATATGACCTTTGTACAGTCCACCCACAAGAGCTGTTTTCATGACAGATTCTTAGATAGAGAGGTTTGTGGTGTACAGAAGCGGTTTGTATATACCGTAAAGCTGAGTCAAGCAGTATTAGCATGTGTTTAAGCAACATTTCCAGCATGATTTTAGAGATAATAGAACATCCGTTGCCGTCAAGGACACGGCTACACATCAGTCCCCTACCAGGTAGCGTTGTTGCAGTATTTACAGTTGTGGCCTGCCAATTTTCAGCTAAGCCTCATTATTGACTGAAGCACTTCTCTTCTGGGAATATCTGTCTGCAATTCCTTGGAAAGTTTGTGGGAAAATAAGGTTTAAATACTAACAAGACAGAATGTGACAGCAGGTATTATATACATTTTCCAAAAGGTCAGTTTGTAATTGACAGTTCTGCTTTGCTTGTTTTGTTCATCTGCAATCATTTTGTTCATCTGCAATCAAAATAACAATGTGCTATAAATATCTTTCTCACTTTCTCAGTTGTCAGTCGTAAATATCTTTCTCACTTTCTCAGTTGTCAGTCGTATGATGAATTTATGTCTCATCATAGCACATGACTACTGCAACACTTTCGTTTTGTTCTCCTCCAGGCCTCTATTGAGCAGGTATGGGTTAAAAACAGTCAACAGAATTGATATTTTCTAGTAGAGTGACCTCACTAGCAGGGTGTGTGTGCTGTATGTTAAGGTGACCTTGTCTTAAAGGCTTCCTGCAACGCTCCTGCTCACGCTCTTGTCATCTGCTGGTGGTTTCTGGTTACTGCATCCATCACTCGACTGAAGGTCTACTGCTACAGCAAATTTATGATACCAGAGTAATTATGTGTATATGAGAGATCTGACTGACATCAGTATCTTCAGTGGGAATAGACCTTAGTCAGGATAGACACCATAGTGATTTTTACATGGATGAAAATGAGGCTGTGAGGGATAGATTTACATAATAAAACAAATATTAAATTAAGTTTGAACATCTTTTTTCTCTTTGAAGGACCAGGGTTCCCACTGTTTTGAAAAACAAGCATATACTGTATGTGTAGCTTTTATTTAACCTGGAAGAGTCATATAAATGTATTGACATTGTTATACTCTTAAATAACAGTGTTATGATATATAAATATTTTATCAGGTAGACATTACATTTTAAAAAATAATGTCCTTAAAGGTGCTGTATGTAGGATTTTGACTCTACTAAAGCATAAAAATACCATAATATGCTAGCAGATATTTAAGAAACATGTTAAGTTAACATACTTGTTTATCTGAAAAACAATGCTACAGTCAGTTATTCTCCTTTGAAAATGTGCATTCCGGCCCGGAATGTCTGTGTTTGTTATGGTTTGTGAAACCCGCCCACTGCCAGTTTGCCCAATTGTATTTCGGCACCCCGGGTTGCCAGTTGGTGGAAAACACAGTGTATTTAATTTCATTCATCATCATATGCGCTCGTTCCTGTTGATGTCGTTAATCTGGCAACCCGTGTGTGCCTCAAGTCTGAGGAGGAGGGGCTGGTGAAAAAAACCATCTCCAATATTTTGAATTTGGACTGCAATACCTAGTTCAACCGCTAGGTCAATCCTACATAATCCTGATTCAGTAAAAACAACTGGGAAAGTCAAGGGGCCTTTGATTATTGTTAAGGATAGACAGACCTTAGGGTCAAAAAGGTTGAGAAATCAAGCATAGCATTAGTTCTGACAGGTCATGTCAGTCAAGCTTGCATCAGATGGAATACAGGAACACAACACCTATTACAGCATAAGGTCCACTCAGGATTATTCAGCAGCTCTGCTCAGGAGCTAATTACCCTCCTCATCCCCAGCTCCTCCTTTCGTCCACCGTCAGGACTTGGCCTTTTGATATTCCTTATTGAATAAGACCCCTTTATCTTGAGTTATATTGTTACATTAAATTGTCATTTAGAATATTAATCATATCCGCTACATTTGGTTCTGTTCTGTTTACCCTAAGGGTGTTATCACTGCTATCCCTGCTCTTATCCATGCTAGGCTGCAGGGAGTTTTTGCCTGAACAAAACCATACCACCAATCTAAACTGTATGCTAATTGTCAATCATCTTTGACAATAGTGGTCCTGACAGAACTACTTTTCTACTAGTGATTGCATACTAAGATAAATTTGCCTGTTCGTAGTTCAAAGGCAGAATGTATACTTTGCTGCCTGCAATATCCTGTGTTCATTAAATAAATTAATTTTTAGTCCTACAATTTATTTATTTAAATTTAAAACTTTTTCTATCTACTATAATGACTTGATTTTTAATGGTGCAATAAGCATTGTAATAATTAAATATACCTTAAATTTCTTTAGATCATTTGACATGACTTTATGGTACCTTTTGAGGAACTGTGTACCCAAAATGCTCACCTTTCAGACATCCGGGAACTCACCCTTTCCATTCACCTCAGCCTGCAGGGGGAAAAGTTTGTGGCGCCCTCCAGTGGTATATTATGTGCAGGGTCATGTAAGGGCATAGTGTTCACAAAAACGTGAAAAAAAAAAAAAACACCTGCAAATTTATATTCAGCATTTAACGTTACAATGCATGCTGTTTCTCAGTGCAGGTCTTCATTTGATACAGTGTGGATTCTGGAACTTATTTAAACAATGGATTGTCAAAACATGTTTACAACAGCTTTCAAATCACCATGACAAAACAGACCAGTTCTTCCTCTTCAGAACAATTGTGTGGGTACTTGAAACCACAAAGGACTCCTGTAATAGAGGAACACTTTAATTCCTCGCAGTGACATTGAGATAATTGTGCACGACAATATCTTCCAGCTATTTCTATATTAAAGGGACAGTTCACCTAAAAATAAAACCCTCATTTTGTTACAAACCTGTATGACTCCTTTTCTACTGCTGAATGAAAAAAAAGAATATTGTTTGCATCATTTCCCTAGTCTCCATTCACTATCATTGTACAGAAAAAAAGCAGCTTGGACATTGTGCTAAATATCTACTTTTGTGTTTCACGCAAGGTTTGGAACAACTACTGTAAGATTAAGTAAAATACTTTTCAATTTTATGTGATCTAAAGAGCACATAGGCAATATCATCAAGGGATTTTGCAGTCAAGTTAAATTTGCATGAGTCATAAAATAATCCCAAAATAATGAAGTTTACATAAGCTCTTGTCCCCAGTGACATGGACAAGGGTAAGCTAATTTATTCATATCAAGCATATGGCTCCCTGTTTCTGTTACTTCTCATTCACACTTGTTCTTATTTTATAGATATGTCTACATTTTGAATCAGAATATATTAGCTCAGGTTCCTCAGGATAAGGTGGTCTCCTGCCTTTAGTGCTGTGAGATCGAGTGGCATTTTCTAGTGTCCTTCACACTGCATGAATTGCTGTGTCTGCATTCGTCCTTTAGAGAACAGCGCTCTCTATTGCTCTTCCTGTCTCATGCACCATCCCCCTCGCACCCCCACCAAACTCACACGTGCAAACACGTGCATGGCTCCTAGCTACAACATGGGAAAAAAGCACGGGGAAACCAGGTGGGATAAACAGGTCTACCTTATGGTGGTGGCACACACACACTTTTGCATGCAGATGCCATGCTATTTTTGGAGCCAGTAAACCTGTGACTTCAGCATATTAACATGACAGAATACTTTACATACAACAACATATATTTCAAATATGCTGAGAAAGAATTGTATTTCTGTATCTCTAATGCATCAGTGTGGATAAAAGACAGGGAGACAGAGAAGAGAATGGAACAGAGAGTGTCAAATGTCACTGAGATGAATTGGAACTGCCACTGCAGCAATTTAAGGCTTGACCTTGAAAGCACGAGATGATGGGTTGGTCACGTTACCAAGGCAACAAAAAGCTGAAATGGAGATCATTTAATTGTACCTATTTGACCTCTCATGGACAACAGTGACCAACCACTTCTTAAACTGCCTTGGGCTGTTACAGGTAAAATATATATCATTTCAAAGCACTACTTATTACAGGTAGTCCACATATTAAAGCATGTGTGAACCCTGCATTACCTGAGGGATTTTACTATGACCAGTTACTTCTCCAAAAGCTAAATTGACTTCAGTTAAATTAGATTTCAGGTCAGATCAGTTTTCCTGCAATTGTATATTTTCCATTTATTTTCTCCATAGGCATTACAAAATTTGTTCAGCAAGGAGTTTAAAAAGAATGTTTGGTAGCACTTTATTTTACAGTCCTGTTACTCATGTACATATTATGTACTTATTATAGTAATTACAATAACTAGTTAATAACTAGGTACTAACCCTGCACTTACCCCTAAACCTAAACCTCCTCATGTAGTTACCTTATATTACCAGTACTTTCTTAGGTAGGTACATTATAAGCACAGTGTAAGTACATGTAAGTTCACATACTGTAAAATAAAGTGCAACCCAATTTTTTTATTTTATTTAATATGTTAGGTTAAGATAGGCTAGTGTAGGCTTAATATAAACTAATATGTCAGGCTAAAGTAGGCTAACTAATCTTTTTAAATATTATGAATAAGTAAATCATAAATGGCCATACTATATAAAGCTATTACTAGAAGTCATTGATGATGAGTAGCTATATTATTCAAATATTGTATTAGAATGTAGGAACTCCATTATATCATTGAGGATGCATTGTGGGAGTGGAAGGTCACTGACACACTTCCTGTTTCACTGGGTAGTGTAGTTCTTCAACTGGAATTCAGCAAGTAAAAGCAATGTTTTGTAAAAATGAAGATGACATCACAATGACAAAGGGATTGTGGGAATGACAATTTAACTTTTGGACACCTGCCATTGCGCTCTATAAAGTAAGCATGTTGTGTACACACACTAGATCAAAAACCACATGTTCGTAAAACTAAACATAAAAATGCAAACAAAAGCACGCACATCAATCTCAAATGGTCGACTAAAAAAAACAAGTAGAAAAATTAAAGTAAAGTCGGCAACACCAAAGCTCCAAAAGTATCAAAAATGTATTTAAAAAACTATGCGAAAGTTTTTTAAATAAAAAAAAGTCGGCTTTGGTGTTGCCGACTTTACATTTAATTTTTCTTAAAACTAAACATGACTTTTATGGCATTATACCTGTACTTTACTGTCTGCTTCAAATTAGCTACCAATTGCCGTTTACACTGCAAACAGTACATTTGAATAAGATTTAAATTTCATAAAAGTTGAAGGCAAGCAATGGTTATAGCAATTTTAAATTCACCTTGTTTTAAGAATTCTATATTTTACTAAAAAACAAGATAAAAGCCTTGATTAAAAATAGAATTTTCAAGTGTATTAAATAAAACAAGTAGTAAACAATAGCTATGGCATGTCCTATAAGAAAACGGTTAATGCTATTTAAATAAACTTTCCCCATGGTCACGTGTCTGTGTGTATCCTTCAAGTGCATAACTACATAGAGTAAAAAAAAAAATTATAATAATAATAATAAACTTTACAGCTGCATTTGCAATTATTCATTAAATATGACCCATTTTAACAGCATGGAAGTAAGAGTGAGACTTTCACAAGACTTGTTCTCTCTCTTAATGTTTACTTTATTATTTGCAATCACAACTGCCAACTATTTCAGTACAGAGGAGTCATTCAAGTCAGGTGAATGGGTACGAAGTCCGAAATACATAAACCCACTCTTTTCTCATAGCACGAGTCCTTCATTCTCTGTATCCAGTTCTCAGCTAAAAATAAATAAATGAAGTAAATAAATAAATAAATGTACCAACAAAACTCATTTCAGCACTCAAGATAACATTTTAAAGCAGATCTATTTAGCATATGGAACCACATCATTATAAATCAATTGCATTTAACAGTCTTTGTCAAACAACTTGCGTATGTGTCACAATGTTTCTTTTGCAACTGTCTTCTATTAAAGTTCTAAAGCAAAATTGAAAAAAGTGGTCTACGTTCTCTATGTAAATGATTGTGATGCTTTTATGAGCTGTTTTGACTCTTATTTTGACGGCACCCATTTACTGCAGAGGATCCATTTGTGAGCAAGTGATGTAATGCTAAATGCCAAATCTGTTCCGTTGAAGAAACAAACTCATCTTGGATGACCTAAGGGTGAGTACATTTTCAGAAATTTGTCAATTTTTGGGTGAACTATTCCTTTAATTATAAATAATATGCTGTAGAAGTATTGTTCATTGTAAGTTCAATTTGACTAATGTAGTTAACTAATGTTAATAAATGAAACCTTCTTGTAAACTGCTACCCATAAATCTTATAAAATGACTCATACAGCTATTTGTTGCTATGCATGCAGCAAGCACAAGAACACAGAATTCCTATTCTATGCTGTTCACATCTGACAAGAGTGTGGGCTGCAGAGGTGAAGTGTGACGTCTAAGTTTTGAGACAGACGATGATTCAATGCCTTGCCTGCTTGATTTAGAGTCAGCATGTAGGATACACTGAAAACGGGTTTAAAGGGGATTAACGGGTCTAATTTAGCACAAGGGAACAAAGTGGTGCATGTGGTTGTCATACACCCTTGATGCCTGATTTAGCAGCAGTAGAGAGAGTCTGGAAGTGAACGCTGCTTAATGACCCTGACGTTTTTATTAAAGCTCAGCGTAGGATGATGCAGCCGCACTGCAGACTCAAAATACAAAGATGTGAGATTAAAAGAATGAAAATGACTTTTGTCCTAGGAATCCATGTTATTTTGACTTTAATATAATAAATGCGTACATTGACATTAGTATTAACATTCTATCTATCATTGTGTGTCTGCTCTGTCCATATAAAGGGCAAAGTCTATCTGTTCCTGCGTGTCACAAAGTAATGACCTTTGCCCACTACATGTGTTCATCTGATCTCAGTATCTAATGCAAAATATGCAACAGCAATTTAGCCTATACAGTGCAATAGAATGTTAGTTTTATCAAATGACTGTTAGTGTTATGTTGGATTTTAAGGGGGTCATATCATGAGGAATCAAATTATGCCTTAATCCTTTGAGAAAAAAAAACTTGTAATAGAAAAACATTGAGTCCTTAACAATATCCATAACATAACATTTCAGTTTGATCTTAGTCGTTAATGTGGCACATTTTAGCACAGATTATTTTATTGCGATGAAAAACATAATGCATCATGTAGAAAGTAAAAATCTATATTAGATACAGCAACAGCAAATGCAGCCTGTGAGTGAGCGAAGCCAAAGAAAGTTTCTTAAAGGCATAATAACAAAATATATACAGTTAATTCTATGGATTATAATTTTTTTTAGTTCTTTAAAAACTATTTTTTCAATAGTTGTTTCAACAGTGTTTCAATAGTGACTGTTTTGGCACACAAAATAAAACATTACACAATCTAGGCAACACCTATAACAACGTAGGCACACCTCCAGTAACTTATGATATGACCCCCTTAAAACTGAGTAATTATAGAAATATTAACTATGGATCAGACAACACACACTACAATATACAATCAAGAACATGTGAATTACAATCAATATTATATCACAATTTTACAACATAAAATGTGAAATGATTATGAAGTTCTTAAAAACAAATCTCTATTTTACACAGACAGAGCATATTTGTTTGATCTATATAACATGACTGATGTGTGCAAAATGCAGATTCATTGCTTTTACAGTAACACAGCAAAACTTCACCGCTCCACTCGTCAGAATAAGTGGCACTTCAAGACTGCTGCACTTCCTCTTCTTTCTGCTTGAGTTGTTGGTTGTACCTACACACACAAATACAAGGTGCGTGAAACCTTTTAAATGCACAATTGTTTAGCCAAAGCACCGCAGGTGCTGAAGGAACACAATAGGTTGCTGGCAATATATATGCCGTAGTAAATTCAACGAAGAACAAAATGCTCCACTCTGCTGCCTCTCTCTCTTTAAATGTTATTCTAAACTCTCCATTACCTCCAATTTGCCTTCCACTGGACTTACTTCATCTATCTGTGGATATACTGTATAAGAGCCACTTAGCCTTTCTCATAAAACTCATGTAATACAATTATAGGGCACCTTCACAATCTGCATTTATTCTTGTGGCCTTAATATATATAGCCATAACCATCTATTTTTTTTATGTACATAAACCGAATATGTTTCAAATACCAATTGATTTCATATACCATCGTTTACCATAAATAATTATGCCAGGCATAAGCAACACTGACCCTCAAATCCACTGCCCTACAGAGTTCAGTTCCATCCCTATTCAAACACAACTGAAAAAATAAAACCAAAGTCTTCAGGATCTACATTAAAACTATAGGCATGTGTGTTTGACTAGGGATAGAGCTAAATTCTGAAGGACAGTGGATCTCAAGGGCCAGAGTTCCCATCTCTGCACTATGCTGTAATATCTTAAGTTGAACTGCAGTGTTTTTGTAATATGTTTGCGTAGTAGAATTTAAAAATGTAAGGAATCAGTGACCAATTTACAAAAAAAAAATAAATAAATAAATAATCAGTCTACAAACTATTTTAAATATTTTTTTTTTTTTTATATATAAAATATTTAATGCAACTGCAAAATGTATAATTCATGACATGGAATCAACCAATAAACACCGACTGAACTGAAGCACACCCTTTTGATACACAATGTCTGCCAACAACAGTAAATGTTGGTAGTAAATATGCTGTAGGCCTAAGGCAAGTGTGATAAAAGGGGTTTTGTAGTCTGAAAACAATACGTAACAAGACATTATTTGAGGTTTAATTAAAAAAAAAAAACTCTGGAAAAAATGTCAGCAATGGTAAATAATAATTAAAATTACTTTATAAAAATATATTTTTAAAAAATCTAATTAAAGAGATGTAACTGTAATAGCTTTTTTGATCCTGCCGCCCCAAATGAGATAATTCTAGATTTTCAGCCAGTTAAATACTTCTAAATCCAAAATAAATAAACCATTTGATTTTATTTTGTTTTAATGTATTTAGGACTATATTGTCTGCTTTAACAGCTCAATCATGTTTTTTTGTAAGTATCTTGTTGAACTCTACACAATTGAACTCAAAGTCATTTCAACTTAACCCTACTCCACTAAGCTCGTCACCTCTGTGTATTGACTGATGGTAGTAAACAAAGCTGACCTTAGAACAGAACTCGTAATGACTAACCTCCATATTCTCGTGAGCTGGATGCTTCCACACATGCCCAGAAAGAAGTTCACAGCAAACAGAGCCCAGTTCTTAGGGATGATCACCAAGCAGTACCTTGACCAAATTAATCCTGGAAAAAAAAACAAAGATTTGCATTAAACAATGCTGTGTTTAAATAAAAACCACATTGCAGAATCAACTATTTTTGTGAGCAAAGTGGGTTAAGGCCTTAGTAAGTTGGTACTTATATAGGTCAAAACTTAGGCCAAGATCATGTGTGAATTGCTGAATCTAGTATAAGAAATGTTTGAACAGTTATGCTAATAGAAAAGACTACCAGTCTCAGAAATGCTCTTATTCAGAGTATGAAAAACCGATAGAGAGAGAATATTTTCCTGACTGTCAGATAGGATACACTGCTCAGATATTTAGTTTCCTGGGTTCATTTCAGCTTCTATTTTCAGCCACACTAGTCTCAGGTTACGATGAGGCTTTAGATGAGATATTCTCATCTACAGGACACTGACAACAGCTACTGATGTAGATAAATCTTGACAAACTCCATCAAGCATCTCTCTGTCGCACATTAAAACAAGTACCTGTGGCTGTAATGACGCAGGACTGAGAGAGACTAAGCTTTTCTGGTGGCCGGGTCATATCAGAGAATCCAGCCACAACTAAACCCTGCAAGAGGAAAGAAAGAGCAAACAAGAGCGAGCTTGCTCGAAGGCCTTGATCAGCAGGTAAATCCAGGATATGATTGCATTACAACATTTCAAATTGCAAAATATGTGTTGCCAATTTGCATAATGCTATGTTTGTCTTGCTTAAAGGGATAGTTCATCCAAAAATCATTACCGCCCTCATGCCTTTTCAAACCTGTATGAGTTTCTGTCTTCCACAGAACACAAAAGGAGAAGCTTAGCAGAATGTCTGAGTTGCACTCTTCCATACAATAAAATTATGTGGAGACCAGGGTCTGTCAAGCTCAAAAGAGGACAAAAAAAGCATTATAAAATTAGTACATTTGACTTCAACACCAATCTTCTGAAGCCATATGATTGTTTTGTGTGTGAAATTAAAGTGGCTAATTACTGAAAGCTTTGAAAATCTAAGCCAGGTATGGTCACCTATGCAAAACCTATGCAAGAACTATGCCAGGTATATTCCTTGTATAGAAAAAGCAGCAACATTCTGCAAATTTTATGTTCCACAGAAGAAAGAGTGGGTTTTTAAATGCATGGGGGCGAGTAAATGATGAGCTATTCCTTACTGTAACTAGTAATTTTCACTGCATTCTCTATAATCAAGTCAAACACAAACATCGAAGGTCAGGACATACAATCTAGCCTTAGAACTGCTACCATGTCAAAAGAGAAGACAGTAAAATGTGATTATGTATTTTTGACCATTTCATCTGTGAGAAAACAAACAAAACTCATCTTACCCATTTAAAAACAGGTGCCCAGAAGAAAACGGTCTTTGGCCCTGAGAGAAAAAAAAAAAAAGAGATTCTGTGAGAAATTATGGCAAGTGCTACAGGGTAAAGCACTTTTTCAAAAAATTGATGCTCTGAATTCCACAAAAATTAAGAACACATTAGTGGAAAAAGGCTTGGGAGCATATATGATCCACCTTCAAACGTCATGCAGCAGTATATGATAAGAAATAATCTTTTAGTCAAAGCAGGAGGTGTTACAGTCAGCTAAGAAATATTCAACATGTTTACACAGCAAATTAAAATTTAGCTTCAACAGCACATACTGTAGGCACCAATGTCTCCATCAGGTCTAGGTAGTGATGGAGACCTTTCAACAACAGATACATCAGTGGGACTTCACACAAGACTAGCTCATTCAAACTGTCCAAAATATTTACTTAAAACACGTAAAATGTTCAAATTTAATTGCATACTGAAAGATATCAAACCAACTGCATCTGCAAACAAAAAAATGCTAGAGCTTTTCTCAGAACTAACAGCATGGTCCCATGGTGATTTTAGTGGATGTGTGAAGTTCAAGTACTTTACAGATGTACTCAATTATTTTGAACAGTAACTATGCAATTTTTTGCTTTCATTCTTTAAAATAAATAATGCATTTCATGTCTACTGCATTTAATTGTGCCTCAAGTGTCCTTATTATTTTGGGGGGCCACAGTATGGCTGAGAAAAATAACATGGATCACATTGTGGAGATAATCTAGAAAAGAGAACTCGGATGCAACATATATGTAGGCCTAATTATATAAACGCTTCAAAATTAGATTAGAATATCATTGCAATATTTGACAACCGACCGCTAGTGTATTTCTTCAGACAGGAGCAGAGTAATGTCTTTACCAGCAGGATGATTGTAGAGAGGTCTTAATTTAGGCGACAGCATGAACTCGATCCTGTCCAGGGTCCGGTGATATGTCGCTCTCAAACCACCGGAATAAAAACGACATGATTGCAGTCGTGAATAAAGTCTGCCGCTGCTCATGTTCATGTACTGCAGTGACAAAAGCACGAGGTCAGTAGGAAGTTATTCGGCGCGCGCCTTCTCTCTCTCTCTCTCCACCCTCCGAGACGACCTATCACAATGTCATCACCGAAAACAGCGAGCTTACGGAAACACAAACAAGGAGATGTACGTGAGACTGATCTTGAGAAATATTGTGAGAAGCGAATGAATGAATGATTAAATAAATGACCAATCTCTCAGCCTACATTTATTCTAAAATAGGCTCGTTGGATCTCTTCAAGGAAAATGTGGTCATATGGTCTATTAATAATAGGTAACAGTCTGATGTGATATTAAAGCGCATGCACTGGTGCTCATCATAACGGCTTCTGTCCAGCAGATGTCACTATCAGCCCAATCGACGCCTGCAGACAATTTTCTTTTGTTAAAGTCTTTACATAATTCATTAAGAAATGGCATGGCATCTCTTTTATTTTTAAATGAGCAATATTTAGCAATATTGTCACTACTTCAGTTGACCATATTAGTTGCTAATACAATTTTGGCCCATTTGAATCAAATTTTAAAAATGATAATAATAAAATATAATGACCATCCGTCGTCTTTTTCCTATTGTTTTCATAGTTGCTGAAAGATAATGATTGAAAAGTAGTTTGACCAATAGCGTGCAAGCATTGTACATAATCGACCAATCGTTGCGTGCGAGAGGGTGGGATCTACAGAGAAGGGTCAAAGTAATAGAAATGCGCCGACTAGCCTGACATCATGCACTCTTGCCAACTTTTCAGTTTTGTTGCTAGATTTAGCAACTTTTCAAGCTACCCCAACAACTGGTTATCCAAAAAGCACATAGCAACAAATTTAGCTATTTTAAAAAATGTTTTTGGCAAATTTGAGCAACTTTTAAAAAGTGACTCAAATGATTAAAAAGGCATGCATTTTTCCACACAAAAAGAAGAAATTATTGAACAGCTGGTAGAGAATTGGAGAGAGGTGCCTAGCAGTACACACATCACATGTGAATCAAGTTGCTAGTTGCACTTGTTCAATAATAATGATTCATTAATGATACACCAGAGTGATTAGTTTGTACCTATAATGGTTAATCAGTTAGGTACACTGTTGATCATATTATCTCAAAAATCAATCTATCTCATCTAGCTATCTATCAAAATGGAATGTGTAATTTAAAATACAGGTAAAATGCTAGTGAAAAATAATTACAGAAAATTTCTTCATATATTGACACATAGGCCTACACTGTCCTCTATTTTTATGGACTTTCCTTAGAGTGCAGCATTTAACTTATTACCAATACACTGCTTAAAACTCTAATAGTTAATAATGTGTAGTTTTACTAGTTATTTAGAAAATTCATCAAATGTGATTGTTCAAAAATGTGTAACTTTTCAATAATTAAATGTATCAAAAATGTTTATATTACTTTTACAAATAAATGTAAATGTTTTATTTTAATGAACAAATCTAAACGAACATATTTCAAATTATATTCTTTGCTGAGATTTGAGTAATTTCAGTGTGTATTCTATGCAATGATACAGTTTTGTGTCATGGTTACATAATGACATCATCATCCAATAATGTCACAACGTGTTTAGCAACTTTTAGCAACAAATCATCCTGCCTTTAGCAAATTTACCTGAAAATTAGATTGCAACACTGCAACTTTTGCTTAATTAGGCAATACACTACCTTGACAAACAGTCATTTTAGCAATCAGTGGCGCTCGCTGTGTGTTCACATGTCTGCTACAGTGGTGTGAAAAAGTGTTGGCCCACTTCCTGATTTTTTTTTTTTTGCATGTTTGTCACACTTTAATGTTTCAGATCGTCAAACAAATTTAAATATTAATCAAAGATAACAAGTAAACACAACATGCAGTTTTTGAATGAAGTTTTTTTATTATGAAGGGAAAACAAAATCCAAACCCACATGGCCCTGTGTGAAAAAGTGCTTGCCCCCTAAACCTAATAACTGGTTGGGCCACCCTTAGCAGCAACAACTGCCATCAAGCGTTTGCGATAACTTGCAATGAGTCTGTTACAGTGCTGTGGAGGAATTTCGGCCCACTCATCTTGGCAGAATTGTTGTAATTCAGCCACATTGGAGGGTTTTCGAGCATGAACCGCCTTTTTAAGGTCATGCCACAGCATCTCAATAGGATTCAGGTCAGGACTTTGACTAGGCCACTCCAAAGTCTTCATTTTGTTTTTCTTCAGCCATTCAGAGGTGGATTTGCTGGTGTGTTTTGGATCATTGTCCTGCTGCAGAACCAAAGTTCGCATCAGCTTGAGGTCAGAACAGATGGCCGGACATTGTCCTTCAGGATTTTTTGGTAGACAGCAGAATTCATGGTTCCATTTATCACAGCAAGTCTTCCAGGTCCTGAAGCAGCAAAACAGCCCCAGACCATCACACTACCACCACCATATTTTACTGTTGGTATGATGTTCTTTTTCTGAAATGCTGTGTTACTTTTACACCAGATGTAATGGGACACACACCTTCCAAAAAGTTCAACTTTTGTCTCGTCAGTCCACAGAGTATTTTCCCAAAAGTCTTGGGGATCATCAAGATGTTTTCTGGCAAAACTGAGATGAGCTTTTATGTTCTTTTTGCTCAGCAGCGGTTTTGGTCTTGGAACTCAGCCATGCAGGCCATTTTTGCCCAGTCTCTTTCTTATGGTGGAGTCATGAACACTGACCTTAACTGAGGCAAGTGAGGCCTGCAGTTCTTTAGATGTTGTTGTGGGGTCTTTTGTGACCTCTTGGATGAGTCGTCGCTGCGCTCTTGGGGTAATTTTGGTTGGCCGGCCACTCCTGGGAAGGTTCACCACTGTTCCATGTTTTCACCATTTGTGGATAATGGCTCTCACTGTGGTTCGCTGGAGTCCCAAAGGTTTAGAAATGGCTTTATAACCTTTTCCAGACTGATAGATCTCAATTACTTTCTTTCTCATTTGTTCCTGAATTTCTTTGGATCTCAACATGATGTGTAGCTTTTGAGGATCTTTTGGTCTACTTCACTTTGTCAGGCAGGTCCTATTTTAGTGATTTCTTGATTGTGAACAGGTGTGGCAATAATCAGGCCTGGATGTGGCTAGAGAAACTGAACTCAGGTGTGATAAACCACAGTTATGTTTTAACGGGGGTTTGGGGGCAAACACTTTTTCACACAGGGCCATGTGGGTTTGGATTTTGTTTTCCCTTCATAAAAAGAAACCTTCATTTAAAAACTGCATGTTGTGTTTACTTGGGTTATCATTGATTAATATTTAAATTTGTTTGATGATCTGAAACATTAAAGTGTGACAAACATGCAAAAAAATAAAAAACAGGAAGGGGGCCAACACTTTTTCACACCACTGTATATTTACACAAGATAAAGTGAAACTCATTTACTCTATACGGTTACTAACCAAAACCATAATGTAACTGTTTCACTATCCCAAATATAGCATAGGAGTGGGTCACAGTGTTTTTTACAGTCTATAGCCATAACCCAGCTTAGCGAATAGGAACATAATGTCCTAATAATTTTGTCCTGTGCTATATGGGTAAATGAGAAACAATGATCAGATGATATTTCGGATATTGCCTTATGAAAAAAAAAATCAATAACCTTCTGTGAATGAAAAATTAACAATCCACACATTTATGAATTGCATGTGATATGTGGTTGGTTGTTGTTTGGGTGTAATACATTGGTATTTTTTTGTTTCATTCCTTGAGAGAATTTCCCTTTTGATACCAGTAAATAAACATGTCACTGCAGTAACAGTAACAGTAACTTATGTAATGATTTCTGTTTGGGGAAAACAAGCCACATTTGAATGGTAATCATTCCTGAATCTTGATCATAACATCTTAACTTTAACCCTTAAAGTGAATAAAAAATGAAGAATGAGGAAGTTCAAATTGGTATCTGGGAAGTTTTACAAAGATTTAATAGAACAATTAGAATTTTCCAAAATTATAAAATGAGCAGAACAAAAAAAATGAGAATATGGTAAGTTTAATCTCAGGCACAATTAAATTTATATATCATATCCGATGTCATGAGATCAAAAACAAAGAATTTTATGACATAATTTGCACAAACTAACAAAAACATCTTTCAGTGATAAGATATTATATTTAATTATAATAATAATAATAAAAAAAAACACTTTGGCAAAAGAAAACTCTTCTGAGGTGACAGTAGAAAGTAGAGTAAACTTGAAACTGAAATGTTGTTTCACCTAAATAAATACATAGGCTACATACATACATAAAATAATAATAATAATAAAAAACTGGTAGATTGTAACACTTCCCATTGTACTTCTACTGGACCCACAAAATTGGACACAATATTTTTTTAGAATTGTCGGTACATTTTTTGCACTAACAATTCTAAAAATATTGTGTCCAATTTTGCATGCACAAAATTCAAAATAAATCAAAATTTAAAAGAAATTTGTTTTAGCGTTGCAAGCCGGGTACAACAGCACTCTTTGTACTTGACAATAATTTGTAATAGATATTTTTGGAATATTTCTAAACCATTTTTATTTGTAGCAGACAAATACTGAAATTTTATATCAAAGAGTGAGACACATAATACACAAATACTGTGTTACAGGTGTTTAACATTTAAACATTCCCAGGTTTTCCCTGGAAATGTTGGTACACTTTAGAAAGTTATAGTCTCAGTGAATCAGTATTCATTATCAGTTTCATTACGGATAAATCAATATGCATTATAAGCATCAAATGTTTGAACAGAAAAATAAAGCTATATCTAAATCATTAAGTTTTTCAGAGCATACCGATTTACTCATAAACAAGGCGGCTTTTATTTTGACAGGACTAAATCAAGAGTCTGATTTGCTTATCATGTGCTGGGGAAACTGGTGGAATCACGGAGTTTACAGTGTGTAACTTATCTCCTGTCATGTGTTCTTGTGAAACTCATGATGAATGCGTTTGTCTTCTGCGTTATTCTGATCTTCTTCATAAGAAAACACAATGACTGTACGGCGTCGGTTTTCCTGCTTGTATTTCACAGGAATAGCCACCGGATTTACAGTGAAACCTCAGGAAGCTCGTCAGTCCAGACAAAGGTTTATTTACATTGTTAACAGATGACTAAGTCGCTTTTACGCAATAGTGAAGTGATATGGAGATTATCTGATATAGTGGGATGCCATGACATGCACGAATAAAAGCGGAAGTGTTTTAGTAACAAGTCACATGTAGATGTTTTTTTTTCTGTGGAAAGTCCGGGATAAACCTGTTAGAAATTCCTGATATGAAAGTATTTACAAGGTAGCTGAATAGACAGATAGACTATCACAAACTGTGTTACTAACGAGCAAAAGATAAAGAGTGCAACAACACATCAAATATATGAGTGCATTAGCTGATAGTGTTTCTTGGTGGAGGCACTGAACCAACTAAATATTAATTTATTTAAATTAAAGGGGGGGGGGGGGCTTACTTGATCTCAAAGTGTTTAATGTTAGTGTATGTATAATTAAATTACAAAAAATACATTAAAACAATATTTTAAGACAGTTTACACAAAAATATAATTGTAAATGGGATTATTAGAATCTTATTATGCAAAAATAAAATAGTTCTGAATGCATGTCTTGCATTTCATTATTTTCACTGAAAACTGAAGGAAGAATTGGCACCTTCATAACTTTAATTTGAATCAAAATTTTGTTTTGTTTGCAAACATATGAGGTGCCGGTTTTCTGTGCAACAATAAGACCAATATTGTAAAAGCCCAAATACTTTTTATGGCCACTGCAGCTTTACTGTAAGGAACTAAATCTTTGAATTAAAAAAGCCTAATGAATATATGTATGTATGTATATATGTATAAAAAAATAAAGCAAGCAGGCATTGGTTCAAATAAACAGTATTCTTATTACAATGTCAAATTCCCCTTGCTCTTCTAGTGGAAATTCCCCCAGATAAGCTATATATATATATATCTACTCAAAGATAGAAGCCAGACAATCATGCTTCGTCTTCTGATCATTTTAAGTTTCCTCAGAGGAGGTCGGTAATTGACTCCTAATTCATATGGCTAAATCTGACACTGCTCTGGCTGGATGTTTCTAAACTGGATGGATATGGCAGGAGGTTTATAACAACATTTTTTTCCCACAGCTTATCTTTCAGATATTGTAGCACAAGGAGACACAGTTGTTGAGTTCGGTCAGGATGCTTCATTCTCTTGTGCGCTGTCAGACGCGTCTGGTGTCAAACAAGTCACCTGGCAGCGGGTGCGCGACACGGAACCGGTACAAACTCTGGCTACATTCAGTGACCTCTTCAAGGATCATGTGGATGATCAATACGTCGGAAAAGTCCATTTCACAGCAGCGTCAGTTAATTCAACGTCCATTGAGATCAAAAACACAACATTTGAAGACGAGGCTTGCTACATTTGTTCCTTCAAAGTGTATCCATTCCAACCTAAACGACAAACCTTGTGCCTCACTGTTAAAGGTAGGTTAAATACTTGCTACAAACATGAAAGTCACTAAGTTTTCTCTTAGGTTTTGAGTCAAAAACACGAGGATCTGCTAACAAGGGCAGATTTTAACACTGAAGTGTTTTCAGGACTGGGGCGTCTCAGTTTGAAATTTTATACAATTTCCTTTGGCCAAAACAGTTATCATGTTTTTATTGTGTTTTATTGTGTTAGTTAGCTGTTTTTTAAAGTAATTTTTTAACCTAGTCAAAATAACCCAACTACAGTTGGATTGAGATTAATTGGAATGCACAATGAAAAAAAACATGTTTTTTGAGAATTGTTAAAAACAGAGTTATCTGTTTTTGCAAATGAACTCTTCCGAGTAAAAAACAAGCAATCTAATCCAAGATAATGCAGATATGCCCAAACTGGTAAGGGTATGGTGTGAATCAGAAGTTACTCAGAAATCTGTCTATAATGGCATCTCAATGCATGACCAAACAATGTGTTCAAAATGCAACTGAAACTTAAACTCAGTTTCTAGTTCCAGAAAAATGAAAGGAGTACATGCAGCCAATTATCCATCGTTTTTGTGTGTGGTATTAAAAATTGTACATAATTAAGTCATTATGTTGCTTGTATTTTTGCAGGTATATCAGAAATAACAGCTTCAGTGAATCCTGCACCCAGTTCTGATCCAGATGTTGTAGTCTCATGTTCAGCCACTGGTAAACCGGCTCCAACTATCCTCTGGAAATCTGCAGGGAAAGAGTTGAACAACTTTTGGTCAAGTAATTTCACAACTCTCAACAAAGACAGTTCAACGACCATTACGAGCAACCTCACGCTTCCACTATCACAGTTTCATGGGAAGTACGTGGAATGTGTGGCTCAGAGTGACGGCATAGAGAAGAGTGACCAAATCTATGTGTCTGATGAAGATTATAAAGGTAACTTAATTTGACTTGTGAAACATAAGTAATTTGAGTGGTAGTGACTTAGTGGATTTAAAACTACATGGACTAACAATCAAATAATCAAACAGTGACAATATTGTTAGTTTCAGAATTAAGCTAAAAAAATGATGTATGTACATATTTTTTTAATAATTTTTTTTTATCAATATTTACACACAATTTTTTTTATTTTTTGTTTCACAGAAAATAAAGTCACATTAAGAAATTATATAATTCCGATGCTGGTCTTGATTATCATCAGTATTGTAATTTTCGTCATCTATCTTCACACCAAGTTAAATGGTAAGCAGAAAAATATTACACTCTAGCTATCTATTACATGAATATTTATTGTCATGTAAAGAACAGCATTATTTTGTATATTCATTATTTATTTATTATTTTTTTCAGATAAAGATCATCACAAATCTGCTTGTATGGCTTGAACTACTGTGCAACTGCAACTGCTACTTTATTCAGAATGTATAAATCTTTCTGATGCTACTTTTGTCAGCTACTATAAAAGTCACTTCATGTTTACATTTGTGAATAAGCTAATTTTTAGATAATAGTATAAATGATATCTATTCACCTGAGAACCTCTGCATTTCTCCACAGTTTCTACATCCTGCATCTGCACTTTAAGTTCTTTCAACCTTGACATTCGGTATCATTTATTGTTGTGAGATTTTAAATAATTATTTTACAGCTGTCTGTCTTAGAGTAATATGCTCAATTTAATTTTAAGCAGTAAATCATTTTGTATTTATTTACCAATTCAGAAACTGTATATAGAATAGAATAGATTTGTTTGTTTTTTGTGCATTTATTTTGTGTGTGTGTGTGTGTGTGTATACATATATATATATACAAAACCTTTTGTATAAGTGCATTTTGTGTGGTTTTCAACAATTTCAAATATGTTGAATATATATTCTTCTTATCTATACTATGTATAGTCCATAGGTGTCCATATCCATTACTGAAACTCTCTGAGCCAGACATGAAAATGTGCAAGCCACAAAACATTATAGCACACAAACGTCTTTCCACTAATCTACAACAAACTGACATGCTGTTCAGCTGCAGGTCACCTGTCTATAATGCTCAGTTCTCTAATAAAATATTCTTGATGGATCCAAAAGTACATTCCTGAATCATCAATCACTGATGACTAACCCACCACAAAAAGCATTAGAATATTGCTTTCATCACTGTTAGAGAACACATTCCTGTTCAAATTCCTTTGTATCCTTTGCATATTCACAACCCATTCTTCTATGTGTTGGGCATGCTCTAGCACTAAAAGTACACTTTACAAATGAAAAGGACAGACCTTCTGATTAATACAGAAAATTTCTCATGTGACAGTGACACATGTACAGTAGTATGTTAGGTTATATCCAGTGACACGCATTCCAGTGAGTCACACTTGGGTATTGATTTCAATTCTGCAAGGAAAGAACCTAACGTAACCACTATCCCCCTGAAATGTAAAATGAAAAAAAAAGTTACCAAAAACATAGTGCTTATTTCTTCTTTATATATTTATATTTAGTCATTTAGCAGACACTTTTATCCAAAGCAACTTGGAAGCAATCTAAATCAACAAAAGAGCAATGATACACAAGTGCTATAACAAGTCTCAGTTAGCTTAACGCAGTACACTTAGCAAGGTTTTTTATTATATAATAAAAAGAAAAACAGATAGAATGGAAAAATAATAGAGCATTAATATTGATTAAAATTAATTTTAATTTTAAGCATATATTTTTTATCTATATCTAACTTTGTGTAACAAACATTATAAAAGGTAACTTGTCATTTACTAAAGGTCTTGCCTTATTCACATTAAAATCTGGCACTTTTTATTTCAAGAATATTTCACCCAGAAATGAAACTTTGCTGAAAATGTACTCACCATCAGGCCATCGATGTAGATGAGTTTGTTTCTTCATCAGAACAGATTTGGATGAATTTAGCATTACATCACTTGCTCACCAATGAATCCTCTGCAGTGCCGTCAGAAACAGCCAATAAAAACATCACAATAATCCACAAGCATCCACATGACTCCAGTCCGTCAGTTAACATCTTGTGAAATGAAAAGGCTGCATGTTTATGAGAAACAAGTTCATCATTAAGACATTTTTAACTTCAAAACTTCACTTCCAGCTAAAATATGAGAACCTATGGCTTTACATAAAAAGTTGCCTCATCTAAATCAGGAGAGAAATGTTTACAGACCAAGCACTGTTTAAAGATGAAAACACTTCTAAACAAATATGTTGGTGGATTTTAATGCGAGAGGACAACAGGGGATGGGCTTTTCCACTGGAGGAGGCATTATTATGGATAGTGGACCAAAAGCGACAGTTTGAAGTAAAAACACCTTAATGACAGACCCGTTTTGTGCAGCTTTTTGCTTCACAAGATGTTAATTGATGGACTGGAGTCATCTGAATTACTTGTGGATCATTGTGATGTAGCTGTTTGGACTCTTATTCTGACGGCACCCATTCACTGCAGAGGATCCGTTGGTGAGTTCTCCAAATCTGTTCCAGTGAAGAAACAAACTTTACATCTTGGATGGCCTGAGGGCAGGGGCGGACTTACCCATTAGGCAAAGGTAGGCGACTGCCTAGGGCCCCCAAAAGCCAAGGGCCCCCTAAAATGCTTTTCATATACGAGATGCGCATTAAGCGCGGACACGCGAACGGTGTTTATTACCACGACAACCGTCTGCGTGTCCGAGTTGAATGTGCTTCTTGTGTATCCTGCTTGTAGCTATGCAACAGGGGCGAATCTAGGTAATGGGGTCATAGGAAATATCATGTAAAAGTCACATAAAAATGGTACTAGTGCCTGGCTTTTTATAAATAAAAACCAATCCATCCCGGCGCCAGGACACTTGATATGATGCATCTGATTATTATTGTCGCAGGGGCTAGAATGGAACCTAGGAATTTGTGATATAAGGCTAATGGGGACTGGCCAGACAAAGCGGGGGACCATAGAATCCAGCCAAGTTTCGGCTTCTTGGAGGCAGTGCTTCATAGGTCCTGGAACAAAGTGGGTGACTGATCAAATGTAGGTAACGGAGCATTCGCGCAATTGGTGGACATGGAAACTTAAGTGATTACCAGCTTGCACCAGTTGCAGTGCACATTGTGCCTGGTTATTTTATTTCAACATTTATTTAAACTCAGCTCCTCTCGTTTGCGTGGATCATTATCAGAATGTCGTAAAAAGCCCCCCCACTGACTGATCAGACAATACTTGTTCTCAACTTTGATTGATCCAACAGACGGTGTGTGTGTGTGTGTGTGTGTGTCTAGTGTACTTTTTGTAAAAAGAAATCATGTTCTGACTTTTACCCGTTGCTGCAGATAGATGGCTGGTGTAGTCCTCACTGGCCCTCTCAGGCTGGCTCTGACCTGCTAATTTGCCTGCCGGGTGGATTGTCTCTGACCTGCACTGCACTGTATCTACCTGTCTTTGACATGGTTTCTTCTCGAAGAAGCCTTGAATGTATTGCTGCTGTTGTCCCCTTTTCATTTTTTTTACACAAAATTCTGTCTAAAAATAAAAAAAACTCTTAACTTAATCATAAAATAGTATATTTAATAGCCATATTCTCATCTGATTAAAGACAAAATCATTTAAATGTGAAGCAGTTCTTGGACATTGCAAACGAAAATAAAATATACAAGACTACCATGCAAAAACGTTTGTTTATTCAATACAAACAGGTGTTTTTACTATTTTACATCTTAAAATTCCAAGTGTCAGAACGTTAACATTATTAAACCCCACATTTTAGCGTTTACCACGTTACTGCAGACTATTTGGCAAAGTGATTTTGCCTTTAATCTTTGAAACAACAGGAAGAAACATAACAATTTCTATTTTAAGCGGTGCAGGTGCATCGCGGAAACACAAATAAGTACAAACTCTAAGGAGCTTATACACTGCCCTCCAAAAGTTTGGAAACGCCCTAGAAAAGTGGGGTTTTGGACAATATTGGCATGAATCCTTTTTAATTTGTGATCATTTTGCACTGATAAGGGACAACACAAACTACGAAAACATATTTTATTACAGTACATAAATACAGTATAAACAGTTTATACATAGAAAAAACGTAAATTTTAAATTTAATATTTGTAAACTATCTGACCTAAATTGTGTTCTAATTTGTTAATTGTATTCTAAACTTAATTGGCAATCAATTGTTGAAGCTATTAAGGTGTGCTGACCCGAAAATCTTTTAAAAACCTGGGCCAAGTTTAAACCAGTAACCAGGCATCACAGCTGGCAAAGGGGCATGTCTGACTTTGACATGTATATATTGCCATTATTATGTAATCAAAATGAAAATTATTATTGCTGGTCTTCAGTGATAATGTTAAGCTACTTTAATGTATTTGCACCAAAAAAATATAAGGATTTATGCTGATATCGTCCAAAACCCAACTTTTCTAGGGCATTTCCAAACTTTTGGAGGGCAGTGTATATATAGGCCTATAATTATAATTTAATACTTACAATGAACAGAGAAGTGGTCTGCAGCCTGCGAAATCGCGCTTCAAAGTAAAAAAAAGTGACTTGTTTTGTGTTTTTATTGTCCTTCCCTCTCTCCCTCCCTTTTGACTGGACCTTGAGATATTGAGTATATGTCTGTTGTTTTGTTTTGTTATATTTTGGATGTTATGTTATGTTATGTTATGTGTGAAAAAAAAAAAGTTGATAACATAAAAAATGTAAGGTACATTTAGAACAGATAAAAATGTGCGATTAAGTTGTGATTAATCACGAGTTAACTCATGACAATCATGTGATTAAATATTTTAATCGATTGACAGCCCTAAGTTACAATGACTAAAATTAAATGTAGGCTTACGCTGGTTATCAGTGGACTTTCCTCATCAATATAGGCTATATTTTTCACACTTTTCTCATTCTCGCTAATTCAAGTTTTTATATGAATGAACCTCTGAAGGGAACCGATTCAGTCTTCAGAAAAGTTTTGATGGCATTTTCATTTTACCTGATAAAGTATCATTTATGAGCTGAGCACTGCTTTGTTTACAGCCGTTACCGGGGAAACCGCTATATTTCTGATGTTCCAAAAGCGCCTCCTACTGGCAGAGAATGAATGTGCATTTTCAATAATCCAGTCTGCAGTTTTTCTTCAGACCAATGCGAAAATCCACCCACATAAACCCGTTTTAAATATTATAATAATTTATACTTCTGATTCATCCCTTTTCTTAAAAAATGGTTTAAAGGTTCAATTGTGAGGTTTATCATTTTATAAATTATTTAGTTTTTTGTTAAAACTTGTATCTCAATGGTAAATCAATTGCTATTTCGTTGTCTACAACATGAAAGAATAAAACTGTCTGCTAAATGAATAAATGTAAATGTAAATGAAAGAATCCCATTATAACATGTACATGAAAAATGTAGAAACATTGGACTCAACTATGGGGAACCACTGTGCAGCAGCAAGCATCACGACAAAAAAGAAACCTCAAGGTTGATCTAGGTAAATGTGTACAAATGTACAGGGCCCCATTCCTATATTTGCCTGGGGCCCCCAATTCGCTAAATCCGCCCCTGCCTGAGGGTGAGTAAATTTTCAACAAATTTTATTTTAATCTTTCCTTTGACAATGCATGAGAACTCATTTGTTTACTTGCAGAATTGCTTTGTTTAATTGTTTGTTGCAGAACACCCAACACTTCCTTCAGCGCTTGCACGTTTCACACGGCATTGGTCCACTGGATGCAAATTTAATAAACAAATTGTCCATTAACAATCTGGCATGTTAAGTACATATAAATGCTAATCAACTCAATAAATATATAGGCAGCAGCCCACAAAAGTAGTTGTTTTGTTCAAGTTCATTAGCCTTCTAGTGGATTTTGAATAATCCACTGATAAATACAACCAACTACCTAGTTTTAAATTATGTTAGCAAAAATATTTTTTTTTTGTCTGATTACATACAGACCCAACCATTCGACATGTTGTGTCTACTGATCTTAATTTTAAGCCTCATAAACAGAATCAGAATGAGCTTTATTGCCAGGTATGTTTACACATACGAGGAATTTGTTTTTGTGACAGAAGCTTCCACAGTGCAACAGAATGAAAGTGACATATCAAAAACACAGATAATAAAAAGAAGAATTAAAAATAGAACAAGTAAATAGGGGACAACAATATACAAATTGACATTGTATGTACAGGTATATTACAATAGACCGTTTTGTATGTACAGGTATATTATGTGCAAATTGAAATGTAGACTAAGTATGTGTGTTAGATAAATAAGTGTATAAATAGTGTGTGTTCCACAATTATTGTCAAGTGTTCATGAGATGGATTGCCTGAGGAAAAAACTATTACTGTGCCTGGCCATTCTGGTGCTCAGAGCTCTGTAGCGCCGACCAGAAGGTAACAGTTCAAAGAGGGAGTGTGCTGGATGTGAGGGGTCCAGACTGATTTTGTCAGCCCTTTTGCTCACTCTGGACGAGTACAGTTCTTGGAGAGTGGGGAAGGTTGTACCAATGATTCGCTCAGCAGTCCGGACATTATTTAATTTTTCACTCGATACATTGCACTTCTTTTCAAGACAAAACTTCAGGGCCGTTGCTAGTGGGGTGAAAGGTGGTGACAATTCTAATTCCCACTGCCCAGGGGGCCCCACAAAATCCTGGAATTTTACTATATAGGCCCATGTTCTGTGAATAATTCTAATATTTTATTAGTTGTATAACTGAGGTATTATGAAAACCACAAAAAAAGCATGCAATTTGGTTCCATGCTTGTATATTGTACAGTATATGATATGTGTGTGTGTGGGGGGCCCACATCAATATTTTTTCAAGGGGCCCCCAATCCTCTAGCTACGGCCCTGCAAAACTGTATAAAGTTTGTAACCTAATAACTTTTCATTTCACAGCTTTTTCAGATATTGTAGCACAAAGAGACAGATGTTGAGTTCGGTCAGGATGCTTCATTCTCTTGTACGCTGTCAGCTTTTTGCTTCACAAGATGTTAATTGATGGACTGGAGTCATCTGAATTACTTGTGGATCATTGTGATGTTTTTTTCCAGCTGTTTGGACTCTTATTCTGACGGCACCCATTCACTGCAGAGGATCCGTTGGTGAGTATAGTGATATAATGATAAATTTCTCCAAATCTGTTCCAGTGAAGAAACGTCTTAGGTTACGTATGTAACCCCAGTTCCTCGAGGGAACGAGACGTCTCGAGGCCACACTTCTGGCGAAAGCGGGACCGGCACCGCGAGGAACGCAGGTGAAGGCTCTTTTCTCAAAGAACGCCTCTGAGAGCGAGCATACGCAGTGACAACGCTTTCATTTTGGCAGTCAGCTCCCTCGAGAGCTGACTCTGCTTGCTCTGCTCTCAAGCAGACAACACACAGACTGTGTGTATCCTAGAGGCTGACATTTTTTCGGGAATCCCGCGGGATGGGAAAAAAAATTGCTACGAATCACGTGATTGGGACGGGACAGGAAAAAATGCCAGCGGGAGTGGGCGGGACCGGGAATAGTAATGATATACCCAACTTTATACACAAATATACCTTTTATATAAACAAACTATAAACTGTATATTTTAATTCTGAACTCAATTGTAGTTGCCCTGTCTCTTTATGCTCTGCTCCTGTTTGCTTTAATGTGGCTGGTTAAGTGAATGACGCAGTCCGTGACGGACAGGTTGTTAACGGCTGGTCTATGTGGTATCCAAACGCTCACCTATCATTCATCGACCTCAAATATGGCTTTTCATCTGAAAGATGTAGTAGCAACTTTATGGCCGCTCAATATGATGTTAACCTAGAGAAATGTGCGCTATTGAAGTGTGTGGAAGCTGAATAGCGCGCTCGCTGCAGGACAGGCACCAGTGCGCTCACTTGCTCTTAAAATCTCCGTATAATTTTTGGTCATACAGATAAAAGTAGCCTAATACATCTTTCGAATCTGTAAAGACTCTACGTTTATTTGTGTGCACTCAACGAAATGTTGTGCTTTAAAGCAAACAGGATGCGCTTTAGGTCTCTGTGAACTTGAGCGAGAAACTTCGAAACTCCGTCTTTGAAAAAAATATCTATAGAGAGTGAAATGTCTACTTTCAAATGAAAAAATAATAATAATCCAAATAGAAAACGTGTGTTAGCATGGATAATTTACATGAAATGTAATGTGTGCAACCAAAGCCGGCGCCAGCACTGATGAGGGGGCGACTGAGGTAACGAAAGGGGGCGATGACGTAGCGCAAAGTAAAAATAAATAAATAAATAAAAACATATGTGGCCCATTCACGTATTTGTCGGACCGTAAACAAGCCTGCCCGCGCTACTACTACAACTATTAGAATACTGGGTTCACACACAGATGAGTGTTTTGGTCGCGAGACAGGCAGTGGAAGAGGTTTTTTTTTATTTTATTTTTTTATTCAGTGCAGTGTTTTAGAATGATGTATAAGCGTGGAGAAGCTGCTATAAAAGACGAGAGCGGCAGAGCGCAGCATTCAATTCAAAGACACCCGTAGCGCATTTACTTTGAAATACAATGGAAAATACCGTAGTGGAATGAAAAATGCGTTCTGAGTGAATGACCCTCTAAAAGGAGCCTACTTAGCAGGAAATAAATACAGATGGCAGAGCAGCAGTTTTCAGGAAATCTGTCTTAAAGTTTTACCACAAATATGCCCTGGCCAAATGGTGCCCTAAGCAGAAACAAAATATTATTGTATTGTTGTGCCCCCATAATCCTGTGAAACTTTAATAAAATATAAAAGTAAATAAATAAATAAATTGTAATTAAATTGAATTATTTACAAATTACAAAAAAGTTTCACAGTTAGGATATGCTATGATTTTATTTAAGCTGTCGTACAGCATTCAGAAATGATAAGCACGGGCTAAGCATCTAAAACCATGTTAATTTTTGCTTTTTTCCTTTTTCCTTTCTGTGGTTCACTGTTTTTCTGAAGAAATGTCTTTTCCATAGAGCTGTAGCATTTCTATTGCAAAAAGGTGGCCAAAAATAAAAGATTAAGTGGATATTTTAATTAAATATTTGGTCGATATTAAAGGCTTGATCGTCCTGAACAAAGTAATCCAGGGGGCGGGGTTGGATCCACAATTACCAGGGGGTGGAGGCCTTTGGTGCCCTTTGCAGGCATTTGTAATAATATGTAGCCTAATGTACATAAATTGTATATTTTGTATTACTTTATGTATTTTAACAGCTATCAATATGATTATAAGTGGGAGGATTAACCGATCATTATTCCGCCCCTGGATCATTGTTTTATATAATGTTTTATAAATCATTTTAAAGGCTATTGTTCGCTTCCCGGTCTGTTTTTATAACCACAAAAAAAAAAAAAAAAATCTCAATAGTTTTATTTGCAAATTATTATTTGAATTAACAAAACCACGGTTCATTTGTGGTTACCATGCTACAAGAACATGGAAACAGATCAAAGAGAAATTAAGGCAGATGCTGATGGTGAAATTATTAGACATTATTAATACTCAACGCCAAAAAAGTTTCACAGGATTATGAACGTACATGAAAATGATGCACGGGCTTCATCTTGGGCTTTTTTCTTTTTCCTTTTTCCTTTCTGGGCCCTGGACTGCTGATGTCTTTTCCCAGTAGCCCCTCACTGCAGAACAAAGATCCAGGGGGCGGGGTTGGATCCACATCCAGGGGGTGGAGATGGGTAGGTTTAGGTCTATGTAAGGTGGGAGGAGTTGGATCTAGATCCAACTCCGCCCCCTGGATCTTGTGTTCTGCAGTGAGGACCATCTCTCTTTTCCCGGGCATAGTTTTCGATCATTTATGATAATTTGCATTCAGCCGCAAATATGACATGAGGGCGGGCGCCAGCGCAGATGCGGGAAGGGCGCGTCACATGTGCTTAGCTACTGCGTTCATTTTTTATCATTATATATAGGCTATCTGTTCATGTTTATATTTTTTATTTATGTATATATTAATATAGATCGAATTTAAAAAAAAAAAAAAAAAAGCCTCAAATGCCCTATGCAAACTATGTACTCTGCTTATAGGGAGCGGCGGTACACCACCACAACCACCGAAACTAGCCAATCGTGTCTGTTTTACAATAAACATTAACACAAGCTTATTGTGACCGATTCCCTGACATAACACATTCATTACGGCCCATTTAACAGATGCATCATTTTATGTTTAACAAACTGAACAGCATCAAACAATACAGCAAAATAATCAATTAACTACGATAATCTAGCCCTCTATTAAACATTAAAAAATTATTTCATCATACCTTTAGCTTAGTCAGTAGTGCTGCATAATGCCTGCATTTAGTTGAACCGCTTGCGCGGGAAGTTTGTGTGTCAGATGTAATTAAAATGCGACTTTGTGAAACAGACTGTCCTAAATGTTTGCTATAGTAGCATCATATTAATGCTAGAAAGCCTATTCGTTTTTTAAATAAACCATTATATTTCATGAATAAAATCTATTTTCACACTCATCTTGAGTGAGGGGGCGGGATAGTCCCTCACGCCCCGGCCCTGTGTGCAACACTGTGCATAAACTGGCTTTCAGTTCAATATAATAACAAAAAACTACATTTTGGGTTTTTATTCAACTAAGGTGGGCACGCTGTGATCTGTACTATATTTTTACTGTAACTGACAGATTTCGGCCAAAAAAAAACAAAAAACGCGGGAGTGAGAGGGAATGGGAGTCATTCTTCCAGGAGTGGAACGGGACGGGATTTTCCCCCAGTTTTTTTTTTGTGGGATTGGGACGGGACAAGATTTTTTTCTGTGGGAGTGGGACGGGAGAGGTTTGAAAATCCACTCCCGTGTCACCCTCTAGTGTATCCCCAGCAGAGAAAGTTCATTTGCAGGGAGGAACACACAGCCTGTAATGCGATCTGCTCTCGCCCAAGTGCTAGTTTTATTGCACTTATAGCCATCGTGGAGCTTATTCTGAGTGCTTGTGAAAGACAGACAACACCAAATAAGACTCACAACAGAGACCGACAGACACAAACAGAGTAGCGGTTGCTGAATGACAAAAGCTGACGCTGGTTCCACAGCACGTGCTTTTATGCTTCCTGGCCGATTATGTCACCCGCCCGTGACGTCTCGCCCATCCTCTGGACAGATTACACACGTGTTCAGAGCGCGTCACGCTTCCCCAAAGCGTCTCAGGACAGCTCGAGTTCCTGAAGAGGAACAAACTTTACATCTTGGATGGCCTGAGGGTGAGTACATTTTCAGTAAATTTTATTTGAATCTTTCTTTTGACAATACATGAGAACTCATTTGTTTACTTTACTGGAAGTGCAGAACACCCAACACTTCCTTCAGCGCTTGCACGTTTCACACGGCATTGGTCCACTGGAAGCAAATTTAATAAACAAATTTGTCCATTAACAATTTGGCATGTTAAGTACATATAAATGCTAATCAACTCAATAAATATATAGGCAGCCCACAAAAGTAGTTGTTTTGTTCAAGTTCATTAGCCTTCTAGTGGATTTTGAATAAACCATGCACTGATAAATACAACCAACTACCTAGTTTTACATTATGTTAGCAAAAATCATTTTGACATTTTTTCCCCTGATATGTCTTTTTATTTTTTGCTTAACGAATAAATATTTCATTCATAATTAAGTTAAATAATTAAAGTAGAGAGATTACTAGTATTTCAGACATATTTTGTTGTATCATTTTCTATAAACACAATATTATGAAGAATCTCAGACAACCCAAAATCATATCGTACAGTAGTGTGGAATGCTGAATCTAAATACCGTGACCTAATGAATACACACGATATTTACCAAAATACATGAGACAGCAAAAATAAAAACCATTTCAGCATTTATTTCAGTTTCTGGGAAATACTACTGTTCCTGTTTAACATGATGATTCATTCCCGAAAGTGTTGTCATTTTACATGCCATAATATAATACACAATCATTTGTTTATTTAAACAGGAGACTCCAATAATTACTCAGATGCTAAAGTTGGTAAATGATTCAGTTCAATTTACATAAATGAATGAACTCTTATTATACATGTCTATATTGCATTCATATTTCAGAAATGTCTTATGCCATTTCTTGAAGTCATTATGAGTTCATTTGAATGTTTAGTGTACCCTATGCTTAGTTTACTTCCGGACACACAAAAAACGTCACGTCAACTCGTGGATGGATAAAGCGAAACCATACCTCCGGAAAACCCTCAAAATGTCCTCTACACGAAGTAACGCTCACAGTCAGTCACATCCAGTAATAGCTTGAGGGAAATTCATACTTTCACTATCAGTATCTTCCATATATAGGCTAAGCTGTGTCTAATTACAAACAGACCATACCAACCATTCGACATGTTCTGTCTACTGATCTTAATTTTAAGCCTCGTAAACAGAGGTTGGACATTATTTAATTTTTCATTCAATACATTGTATTTCTTTTCGAGACAAAACTGTATAAAGTTTGTAACCTAATAACTTTTCATTTCGCAGCTTTTTCAGATATTGTAGCACAAGGAGACACAGTTGTTGAGTTCGGTCAGGATGCTTCATTCTCTTGTGCGCTGTCAGACGCGTCTGGTGTCAAACAAGTCACCTGGCAGCGGGTGCGTGACACGGAACCGGTACAAACTCTGGCTACATTCAGCGACCTCTTCAAGGATCATGTGGATGATCAATACATCGGAAAAGTCCATTTCACAGCAGCGTCAGTTAATTCAACGTCCATTGAGATCAAAAACACAACATTTGAAGACGAGGCTTGCTACATTTGTTCCTTCAAAGTGTATCCATTCCAACCTAAACGACAAACCTTGTGCCTCACTGTTAAAGGTAGGTTAAATACTTGCTACAAACATGAAAGTCACAAAGCTTTTCTCTCAGATTTTGAGTAAGAGGATCAGCTAACAATTTTAATCAAAACATTGAACCATGTTTTCAGGACTAGGGCATTTCAGTTTGTGTCAGGCTGTCACTTAAAAAATATTTTAATTCTATACAATTTCCATTCGCCAAAACAGTGGTTTGGAGTGGTTAACAGGAGTTATTTTGTGTTTCATGGTTGTTTTGATAGATATAGGCTAGTATATTTAATGGCAGGTTCCCATTTTGACAACTTACGCCATATATTTTGACAATATTCTATACCATTGGGAACACAAGGTTGATGTGAGTGAAATGAGCTTCATCTTTTTTTCAGAGCAATAACAGTGAAAATGTTCAATAGATGTTTTTTAGTCAAGATTTTTAAGTTATGTGTCTACAAAGAAATGTACTTTCAAAAGCAAAACTACCCTGAGAAATATTCACTGGACTAAAAAGTGACAACCAGTCTCCCTAATTTGTCAGTAAAGTGTACAGTGTATATTGTCTAAGTAAAAAACAAACAATCTCATCCAAGATAATGCAGATATGCCCAAACTGGTAAGGGATGGTGTGTATCAGAAGTTACTCAGAAATCTGTCTATAATGGCATCTCAATGCATGACCAAACAATGTGTTCAAAATGCAACTGAAACTTAAACTCGGTTTCTAGTTCCAGAAAAATGAAAGGAGTACATGCAGCCAATTATCCATCGTTTTTGTGTGTGGTATGAAAAAATTGTACATAATTAAGTCATTATGTTGCTTGTATTTTTGCAGGTATATCAGAAATAACAGCTTCAGTGAATCCTGCACCCAGTTCTGATCCAGATGTTGTAGTCTCATGTTCAGCCACTGGTAAACCGGCTCCAACTATCCTCTGGAAATCTGCAGGGAAAGAGTTGAACAACTTTTGGTCAAGTAATTTCACAACTCTCAACAAAGACAGTTCAACGACCATTACGAGCAACCTCACGCTTCCACTGTCACAGTTTCATGGGAAGTACGTGGAATGTGTGGCTCAGAGTGACGACATAGAGAAGAGCGACCAAATCTATGTGTCTGATGAAGATTATAAAGGTAAGAGGTTCAACATGGATATCGGTTAGAATAGAATAACTACTCTACAGTAACTTTCTGCCTAATGCAGTCAGGTTGATTCAGTGATGCTACATATTTTTGATAATTTCGATGTTATAACATGAAGCACATTTTTAGATTGCTTGACAAAACTGCAAAACCAATTAAGATACATTCATTATATTGACATTTTGACTGCAATACTTTTTCTCAATATTGAATGATTTTTTTTTTGCCTTACAGTGAACAACGTTACACCAAGAAGTTACATCATTACAATTTCAGTCCTCATAATCATGACTGGTTGTGGTTCTTGTCATTATTGCCATCTGTCTTCACACCAGACTAAAGAGTAAGCAGCAAAATCCATCTATACGACTAGATGAAATAGGCTAATACAACAGCAACATACTGTCATCTTTTAAGAACAGATCTCAACAGCAAACTAATTTAATACATAATTTCAATTTGCTTATTTTTTTCCCCAAGGAGCCATTTTTGGGATAAAATCTACTTATGAGGAACCACTTAATGCCCCAAATGAGGAATGTTAACTCTGCTGCTACCTCATAGTATGGATTTTTGCTCATGATCTTTGTTAATATGAACTTTTGGGTTCTAAACTGTGTATTCCTTAAAGGAATCATGAATTTCTTGTCTAGTATTTATTTAATTTATTTATTTATGTTTACTGTATAGTATTCCATTGCATTAATACAGTTAAAATACATAATATTTTGTTTATTTTGATCACAGGTAATTATTACAGTATATCATAAATATGATATATGATATGTAACTTTAGATTTTTAGGTTCATATATTTGCACTTTATGACTCATTTGAATGTACTGGCATGCACTAAATAGTTTTTAATTGTGTCTACATGTGGAGTTTATTCTGTAACAGTAATTTATAAATTCATAAATGCAGGCTTTCTACTAGTCTTTATATTTTCCCACAATCTTTGATGTCACACTTCATAGTGGCACAGTACTGTGTTGAGCAATGACAGTGATTACGGAAGAAAAACATTATTACCCTATACAAGCAGATAAGCTAACGGCTGTTTGTTGTGTGAAACAAAGTGAAAGTTATGTCATTAATAGGCACAGAAGCTGCTTTGTGGTTTCCTGCATGAATCTCTAAAGGCTGCATAGAGAGACGACTGCTATTGTTAGTATTTGTACTATTGTTTGTTGTTGACAGCAACAAGCTAAATAGAAGTGTATCTGGCTGGCAAAAAGTACGGTAAAATAATCACACATATTTGTGTTTCTGAAAATATTTCTGTGTGATATATACCTACCTATGTATGTTACAGTATATGTTTAATATGTGATTGCACTGAAATAAAAAATATGAACTGTTGGATTCAATGACTGGATTACTTGCAGTACTAACATTTCTATACTCTGTACTTCTAAATGTGTAAACCCCCCAAAAAAGGGGGGGCGAGGTTTGGGGATGGGACAAACACAGAAAATTTATGCAGGGTACATACTGTAAATGATATCAACAAATTAATGTGACACACACATGACATAACTAAAAATATATGACATTGTAGATTTTGAAAGGAATAGAGGAAGCTATTCAAATTATGAACAGAAAGGGACGCTCTGCCTGGTCCAGCTGGAAATGAATCTAGCTGAGGCATGATTCCTGTTAAACCTACTGTAAGTGCTTATGCTGCATTTAAACACCACCAGAGAAAATTTAGAGGTTTAACCACCACCAGAGAAATATTAGAGACGTTGTTCCTTCAAATGACCAACTCAAAGCTTTGACAGCATTTTGTTACATCTTGTTTTCAGCAGGCATGTGATCTATGATCGTCTGTCTTAAATGATGCATTGGCGCTGCATCTGCAAAGTTCAAAGGAAGTGTTGTTGATGTGGTAGCGCTTCAGTCACACTTTAGGTACCCATATTCAAGTTAGCCGTTTCCTCTGACTGACTGCACACAGAAACATGCAGATCTTTCACCCGACCGTTGCGTTTCTTATTATGTTTGTTCTCTGCAGTCAGCCAACTTCTTTTTCAGCGGGTAAGTCTCACTCAATTCTCAACTAAGAATATTAATTTACATTTAAAATTTCAAAGTGTACTCCAGTGCAATATGTCACTGACAGCAGACACAGCAGCATTCAGGTTAGCACATTTGTTTGTCATTTTGGTCTTGAAGTAATTTTTAATTTTTAAATTTTTGATTTGCACTTTTTATGGGCTAATACAAAATATTTCCCATGTGCAGTGATAGTGAGATACCCGCGTGAACCGGTAACAACGACTGAAGGTCTTTCGTTGTCTCTCAAGTGCACGGTGGAGTATAGAAAAGAGGATTGCGACATAGAGGCCAAATGGTGCTATGAGCTTTTGCCCATCATGGATCCGAACACATATCTAATCACAGTAAATGAAACAGAATTAGAAAAAGACAATCTCAGGCAAAGGAACATTTTCCTGACAATCAGTTCCTTGAAACTTCAAGACAGTGGCCTTTACCAATGTGATGCCAAATGTCTCGACAGTGGGACTCAAGCAAAAGGCCATCTTGTGGCTGTCAACGTCACAGGTTTGAGCTGAAAAAACATTATTTTGATACTTAGTTGTTGTATATTACAATGCTCTTGATTGTGACACTTGTTAATGTGATTTTTTTCTACAGCTGATCCATACAAAGGTCTGAAGGTCTCAACATGGAGTGGCCAGTTAAAGGCAGATGCAGCTGCGCTAGCATTTAGCGCCATGTTATTATTATTAAGGTGTTATTAAATGACGTTGTGTTTTCAGTATAGAGCAACACAAGGTATCAACATATGAAATTTACTGTTATAGCTAATGTGACCAACTGTAATAATTGTCTTGTATTCTAGACTTGGTCTTGGATTAAGTTCTTACAATGTGACAGCTTATGTACCTAAAAAGTTGTTATAGAGTTGGTTACCTGATGATACTTTTTTCTTAATCGTTGCCATAAATTGCTAAACTGCTGTACAAAACTGAGTTTTATTAGACTTTTACTTTATTTTGTGAAAGGGATAATGAACAGAAAGTTTCACAATGTATTTCATTGCACAGCCTGTATGCTAAATGACTTGTAGTGTTACATTAATTTTAACTGCAATGGAACATTTCAGTGCAGTGGTCCAGGCTTGTGGCTGAAAATGAGACCAAGCTCATCTTGCCAAACAATAGATGAGCCTCTGCAGGTGTAAAAATGCTTTTACTGGCAAAATGTGGTGAACAAGACATACTCTTTAGGCAGAAACAAAGTCATGAATACAGTTAAAGCACAAGCAGTTTAATGCATTTTTTTGCTTTTGACAATAGACCTGTGATACAATTCTCTTTGTGACAGAGTAAGAATATTTACACAGAATAACTATATCATACACAGATAATATGATGCACTTCATGAATCAATCGAATGTAAAGCCATGCAAAATTCCGAATTAGGAGATTAACGCAGAATTGTAAGGAACTCTGAGAAAAAAAGAAAGAAAAAAAAATCTGAATTGGGTTTAAAAAGTCTCAGTTAAAAAAAATCAACTGCGATATGTAAACTAATAATTTAGAGAGAAAAAAGTCAGACTGGCATTCTATAAACTCAGAATTGCGAGAAAGTCAGAAAATGTCAGAATATCTCACAATTCTGACATTTTGCAAAAAAAAAAAGGTCTAAACCTTGTAAGTGCTTATGCAGCATTTAACACAACTTGCATATCAAACCACCACCAGTGAAAACTGAAAAAGTTCATTTTGAGATTTTGTTCCCTCAAATGACCAACTTGAAAATTTCAAACAGCACTTTGCTGACATGTGATCTGTGATTGTATGTCTAAAATTATGCTGCATCTGCAAAATTCAAAATAAATCGTCTTTATGTGGTAGGGAGACCGGGGGCAATTACAACATTTTTTTTCCATTTTTCTTCATAGCTCACAGACTACTTGAAATACACCAGTCATCTTTTGATACAAGAAACAAATATAGGTGCACTAATTAAAAATACAATTGATATTATAGTGATACAGTATATTTTCACTAACAAGGACAAGACTATAATATTAAATTAAATGCAAGAAGTCAGAGTGTTTCAATTGCCCTCTTGGTGGGGGCGATTGTAACACTGAAAAATAAGTCGTATTAACCCACTGTGTCGCAAATAAAAGCCTACCTCAAAGTAATCATTTTACTGCTGTATTATCTAATAATGTTACTTTTTTGTATATGGTTCAAATTCTTTTAGATGTCAGGCATCATATGCATTTAAAAAGCAAAAATCTATTTCTATTTTTTGCAGAAGACTATAACTAATCTAGTGATAACTAGATTTTAATTATTTAAATATATTTTAATAGAATATTTAATATATGATTTAATATAGCTGATGAGTCAAGAACAGTCTTTAACCAAACTTTAATCAAATGGTACAAGACAGACATATTCACAGAATAACTCAATGAGATCATGAAGATAATATTCTTTTTTTTTTTTGCAAAGATTTAAAAGCAACACATTGTTTAATGTGTAACACTAGTGATTTTGAAAAGTGTGTTTACATTTAAATATGTTCATTCTCTAACAGAAAAGTTATGTCAACACAGACAATCAAGAAGCAATACACTGGGCCATATGGCTCGGGGGCAATTGTAACACAATGATAGGTCAATTGCCCCTGATGTTGCAGCCATGATAAAATATTGTATGCTAGCTAGTAATGGCTATATTACCATAGGTTATTCATGTTATTTTTTTTATCAATAACCTGGAGATAAAATTTAAATTTAAATTCACAGACATCTAAATTTTAGACAGCAGAAGAAAAGTACTGTACATCCAATAATTAACTTTCATACCTCAAAATCAGTATTTTGTTAAAAACTTCTGCCGAGGTGAAATGAGTGTTCCTCTTTTTCTCAGGCAGAGAGAGAATAGCATGTGCAGATTAAGTGTCATCACCTAAGCTTGTTTCTGATTGGAGGAATTGAGTGTGTTACAATTGCGCCCTGTTACAATTGCCGCCGATCCCCCCCAGAGCATCAGACAAACTTCAGCCATATTCAAGTTAGCCATATCCTCTGACTGACTGAGCACAGAAGCATGCAGATCTTTCACCTGACTGCTTTGTTCTTTATAATGGTTGTTTTCAACAGTCAGCTGACTTCTCAAGCAGCGGGTAAGTCTAATTTGATTCTTAACTAAGAATATTTATATAAATTTTATATGTCAGAGTGTACAATATGTCACTGCCAGCAGAAGTGGTAGCATTCAGTTTAGCACTTATTTGCTGTGGGTTTTTTTTTGTTATCAACATTTTCTTTATTTTTTTCACACATAACACAACACAGCATCTAAATATAACAAAACAAAACAACAGACACATACTCAACATCTCAAGGTCCAATCAAAAGGGAGGGAGAGAGGAAAGGTCAACAAAAACACAAAAGTCACTCCTCCATACAATCACGTATATCAAACAAAAAACACTGCCAAGCATCAATGGTCGAAGGCCTGGCCCCACCGACTCGCGCCGTTGTACATTCACATGACACTATTTGCAGGAGGCTACGGATCCAATATGTTTTTCCACACATGTGTGGTGTAAACCAGTTCTGTATTATTGTCTTCTTCACAGCTGTAAAACCAGCAAACAACATTCTCTTTTGCACTGAACTAATACAGAGACCAGAATCATCATTAAGGAGACACAAACTTGGGTTAACAGACCAATCAATTCGCAGTAAGGATGACAAAACCAGGTTTACATGTGTCCATAGACTAATGACGATAGGACATTCCCAAAACATATGAAGAAAAGTGCCTGCTGATGCAGTATTATATATACAGTATGGCAGTTAAAATTTGATTGTAGTTTCATTTTAAATCTTTTGTAAGGAGTTATGTATGCTCTATGGATGACTTTGAAGTGAATAAGACGATGAGCCAGATTTTTAGATGTTAAACTGAGATTAGACCACACTCTCTCCCAGTCGACAGACAAATTAAGGTCAGATAATTCCCTATTCCAAATAGTTTTAATAGAAAGAGATTTTGTAATGCAATCAATAATTTTATTATATATTAAGGAAACAGATGGCCGACCAGCAGATGGTGCAATCCAGTCCCGCATAGGATGAGAGGAAATGGGAAAAGTCCACGGAACTCCATGCGCTTTGAGAGCAGAACGTAATTGAAGAAAGACAAAATATGCGGATGCTGGTAGACAAAATTTGGTTCTTAATGTCTGAAATGAACAGAGGCCCTGGTTATCATATATATCACCGCACGTGTTTACACCTAAAGAGGACCAAGAGGGTTGGACAAATGGACGATTTCCGCATACAAAATTAAAATTGTGCCATAAAGGAGTACTGTTACAAAATTTGAAGGGTCCACCTATCCGACGTTCAACCGTTTTCCAGATTTTAATAGAGTTAGCCACAACCGGACCAAATGTATAATTATCCCCTTTTTTCCTGTGCCAGTAAATAAAATATCTTGAAGTTTATTTGGTTTAACCTTGTCAGCTTCAATCACCCTCCATGAAACTGTAGATTGAGGATCAACCCAATTATGAAGAGCCTTAAGCTGGAACGACCAATAATACCGTTCAAAATTTGGTACAGCCAGTCCTCCTGCGCTATTAGTATGTTGTAATGTGGTAAGTTTAATTCTGGGGCATTTATCATTCCAGATAAACTTAGAAATTATGGAGTTGATCTCCTTAAAGTCACCTGGAGGGGGAGAAAGTGGTAGCATAGAGAAAAAAAAATTTTAATCGAGGTAACAAATTCATCTTAACAGTGGAGATTCTTCCTTGGAGAGAGACTTTGAGATTATTCCATCTTTGAATGTCATTTTTGACCTTAACTAAAATATTATTAAAATTGTCTCTGGCAATCTTATGAATGTTTTTATATATGGTAATGCCCAAATAGATAAAAGATTCCTTAATAGGGATAAATGAGGGAATAGAAGAATTAACCTTAACAAAGCAGATTTGCTCCAATTTATTTTATATCCTGATAAGCTACTAAAATTATCAAATTCCTTAATTATACTAGAGACTGAAACATCAAAGTGGTCTAAATATAGAATAATATCAACAGCGTATAATGAAATACTATGATTATGATCATGAATCTTAATCGATACTTCAGATTTCCTGATGGCTTGTGCTAAGGGTTCAAGAGATAGACAAAACAATAAGGGGGAAAGCGGACATCCCTGCCTCTTTCCCCGCTGTAAAGGGAATGGGGGGGGGGGAATAATATTACCAGTTATGACTGATGCTGCAGGTGAGTGGCATAATGTCTTAATCATAGAAATGAAGTGTTCACCGCAGCCGAAACATTGCAGAACTGCCCACATATAGTTCCACTCTAGCCTGTCAAAGGCATTTTCTGCATCCAGTGTGAAAACCGCACAAGGGGTCGGGTGGGAGTCCCCAAAGTCAAGAATATGAAGGAGTCGACGCATATTGTCAGATGCATTGCGCCCCTTGATGAAGCCGGTTTGGTCCTCCTTGATCAAACTATGAATTACCTTCTCTATACGAGAAGCATAGATTTTTAGATCACATGGGATAAGCGAAATCGGTCTGTAGCTGGAACAATCTAATGGATCTTTCACTTTTTTAAGAAGTAATGATATCAATTACGTTTTTTTATCTCTATGAAATACCCCATGTTCAATTGCAAAATTAAATGAATTAAGCATAAGTATCCCTACCAAATACCAAATTTCTAGATATAATTCAGGGAGGAGACCATCTAGACCCGGCGATTTGCCCTTTTGAAGGCTTTTTAGAAAGACGTGGAGTTCCTCCAAACTTAATGGGGCCTCCAAAAATTCTTTATCCATCTGTGAGATCCGAGGCAGTTCCAATTGATCTAAATACTGCTTACAAATTGGTTCATCAAAATCCGTTTCGGCTTTATACAGATTTGTGAAAAAAACTTTAAATATTTCATTAATTGCCACAGGGTTCGTGGTGACCTGATCATCCGATGATTTTATTGCGCTAATATATGCCTTAGACTCGCATTCTTTCAACCTAAGGGCCAATAAATGACTAGGTCTCTCTGATTCGAAATAATATTTTTGCCTAGTCCTATGTAAAATAAATTCCGCCTTTGAGTGTGAAAGTAAATCATATTCTTCTTTTAAAGAGGACAGCTGTGTAGCCTGTTGCTCAGTAAAACATTGTTTTTGTAGGTTTTTAATGATTGGATTTTATTTTCTAATTGTGTAAACTGGTGAGTTTTCGCTTTGGCAAGAGTAGAAGAGAAAGATATACAGAAACCTCGTATAGCACACTTAGTCGTTTCCCACAGTATTTGAGGATCCACATCAGAAGGCATATGAATTTCAAGAAATTCCTTAATATATTCTTTTAGAGAAGTAATGAAAGTCTGATTACTTAATAATGATATGTTAAAGCGCCATCTAGGGGACTTGGCTTTAACATCGGAAAGAGGAACACTGCACAACACAGCAGAATGATCAGATAATAAAATTGGTAATATAGAGATGGAGGAATTAGATGAAATTAAAGATGGGCTGAGAAATATGTAGTCAATCCTAGAGAAAGTCTTGTGTCTATTAGAAAAAAAAGTGAAGTCCTTAGATTTAGTATTCTGAATTCTCCAAAGATCGATTAAGTTGAGCTCAGTGATAAATTTATTCAATAATTTAGAGGATGGATTGGCTGTTGTATCAGATTGAGATTTATCTAAAGCAGGATTTATGACAGCATTAAAATCACCACCCACCACTAGAGGGCAATCAGTCTCCTCAAGTAGAGTTTTGGAAATCTGTGTAAGGAATGCACTGTCTGTCTCATTCGGACCATAAATAGAGACCAATGCTAACCTATTATTATATATTTTGCATCGGATAAAAACAAATCTACTCTTCTCATCACTACCAAGGTGTTCAATTGTTAAATTTAACTTCCTGTTAAGAAGGATAAGCACCCCCTTAGTTTTATTAAGAGCGCAGGAAAAGGCTGCTAACTTATAATACTTATTCTGGAAACGTGCCACGTCAGATTGTTTTAAATGCATCTCTTGAATTAGGGCAGACAAAATAGATTTACGGTGTAAATATTCTAACACACGGGTTCATTTAATAGCAGAATTTAAACCATTCAAATTCAGTGATAAAATATTTAGAGTATGCATTGAATATTCATAATCCCAAGATTGTATTCAATAAATGAAAAAAAGCAGAAGCACTTCCATTCCGTAAATAACATGTAAACGCTGATGTGCATTTTAGATACCAAACCTCCTAGATGAAAAATCCTTTTAGAAATAGGGTAAAATAAATAAAAGTATAAATGTCTGTTGTAAAAAATAAAAACAACACAAAAACATGAACAACCGACAACCATAAACAAGAAACAACTCAGACCGCACATTACCGAGAACATAGGTCTGATTGAGCAACACAAAAATAGTGATGGTTCGTGACCGATCCACTCCAACGCAAGACATGTCCCCGAAAGGCTCACACAGCCACAATTTTTTTTTTTTAATTAAACCTACTCTCCATTAGTCCACTCCAAAAAAGAAAAAAGGAGTGTCAGTCTTACCAGCAAAGAGATCGTTGTACCGGATAGATAGGGACAATATCCCAGTAGGAGAAAGGAGAGAAGAAAAAGCAAAAACCAGGTTTAGCAAGTGTCCATGTCCATCCTGCCCTCATCCCTTTCTGGGCAGCTAGGACCGCCTGCATCCCGACCATCAAGCCCCTCCTGCCGGGCCGGAGAGATAGTGGCTGCTGTTTTCCCGTTGCCTTCCCGTAGAGCCGTGGCATACGTCTTCTGCTGAGACAGGGAGCTGATAAAATCCTCCGCTTTCTGAGGAGAGTCGAAACTTTTCTGCTCCCCTTTGTGTCGTAGTTTAATTACCGCTGGATAGGTGAGGAAGGGCTGGAGACTTCTTCAAAACCGGATTAAATGCCTTTCTCCTGATCATTGTGACTGGACTAAAGTAATGTAGTAAAAAATCGTAGTGTGACATTGTCCTGTGCGCATTTCACCGGATAAGCCTGCCGAGCACCTTTCAGGATTTCCGATCTGTCATGCCATCTTAGTACACAGAAGATGAGAGTGCGCGGCCGATCGGAGCCCCTCCCTCCGTCATACACGTGATGCGCACGGTCAATCTCAATGTCATGGCCTTTCAACGAAGGAATCCACTTGGAAAGATTAACTCTGAGGAAACCAGCCGCGTTGGAGCCCTCCGCCCCCTCTGGTAACCCCACCAGTCGTACGTTGTTCCTCCTGCTCCTATCCTCCATATCCGTCATCTTCTCGGTGAGTCGCTCCAGCTGATTTCTTAAGTCCGTGACTGCCCTCCTATCCTCACATACAGCTGCCTGAACAGAATCAACCCGGTCACGTGTCTGCTTTACCGCGGTAGCTATCGCCTCAAGCTCCTCTCTTAGCTCTTTAACAGACTTATTGGTCACTTGTATGTCCTCACGCAGTTTGTGCAATGCTGGATTCAGCACAGAGTCCACCGCATCTCTTACTGCCGAAGCCACACCCGAGTTCAAAGTGCTTTGCTGATCTTTAAGTGCTAGCTTAATGCCGTTAGCAATAGCATCGTCAAGGTCCTCTCTGGAGATGGTGGAATCCTTGAATTTTTTCTTCATTGGCGATTGCTCAATCTCTCTTTTCCGATCCCCTTTGTCTGCTGAAGCACTCATGATGGCTCCAATGCAGAGTGGTTTAAAATTTACTGACAGGATTACACAATATGTGGCAAAGTGAGCAGAGCGAAAGACTAAGCTTGCATCGCCGTCGAAGGGTCACGTGATCCCCTCTGCTGTGGGGTTTTTTAACTGCTGCACATAAATAAATTTGTTTGCCATTTTGGTGTTGAAGTAATTGGTGATACATTCTGCTCTTTTTATGGGCTAATACAAAATATTTCCCATGTGCAGTGGTTGTGAGATACCCGCGTGACCTGGTAACAAAGACTGAAGGTCTGTCATTGTCTCTCAAGTGCAAGGTGGAGTATAGAACAGAAGATTAAAATTGAGACCAAATGGTGGTATATAAACAGCAGTGAACTTTTGCCAATTATGGATAATAACAGATTTCTAATCACAGTAAATGAAACAGAATTAGGAACAGACAAGCTCAGGCTAAGGAACATTTTCCTGACAATCAGTTCCTTGAAACTTCAAGACAGTGGCCTCTACCAATGTGATGCCAAATGTCTCAACAGTGGGACTCTAGCAAAAGGCCATCTTGTGGTTGTCAATGTCACAGGTTTGAGCTGAAAAAAACATTATTTTGATACTTAGTTGTTGTTACAATGCTCTTGATTGTGACACTTGTTAATGTCATCTTTTTTCTACAGCTGATCCATACAAAGGTCTGAAGGTCTCAACATGGAGCGGCCTGTGTTTTCAGTATAGAGCAACACAAGGTATCAACTTATGAAATGCACTCTATAACTCTGCTAATGTGACCAACTGGACTTTTCTTGTATTCTAGATTAGATCCAAAATCTTGGATTAAGTTCTTATAATGTGACAGCATATGTAACTAAAAAGTTGTTATAGAGTTGGTTACCTGATGATTCTTTTTTTTCTTTCTTTTTTTGTCATAAATTGTTACACTGCTGTACAAAATTGAGTTTTATTAGACTCTTACTATACTTTTTTTTTTTATATATTATTATTTTTATTTTCTTTATTTAATGTTTTATTTTTTTCCTACATGTCCTTATTTGTATATTTGTAATAGTTGCATTTTTGTGTATGTATGTGTGTATGTGTGTGCATGTATGTATGTATGTATGTATGTATATATATATATATATATATATATATATATATATATATATATATATATATATATATGTATGTATGTGTGTGTGTGTGTGTGTGTGTGTGTGTGTGTGTGTATATATATATGTGTATATATATGTATATATGTATGTATGTATGTATATATATATATATATATATATATTGATTTGTACTTATCTGTATTTTTGCGTTCTACTGTTTGTGTTTAGTGTTATCTGTATGCACCAGGGAGTAAGAGAGTAACGCAATTTCAATTCTCTGTATGTATGTACGGTACATGTGGCAGAATTGACAATAAAGCTGACTTTGACTTTGACTTTTTTTGATACTTTTGTAAAAGGGATAATGCATTGCACAGCCTCTGTTTAATGACTTGTTGTGCTACATTCATTTTAACTGCAATGGAACATTTCAGTGCAGTGGTCCAGGCTTGTGGCTGAAACTGAAACCAGGTTCATCTTGCCAAACGGAAGATGAGCCTCTACAGCAGGGCCGTGCAGAGACCTTTGGAGGGGCAGGTGCTCAAAGTATAAAAGGGGCACATGGAACACAGCTTTTAATAGGGTTGTGCTCCTTGCTGATATGTGTATCGAAATGGATGCTTCTGTATTGATACAGCAGCAAATGCCATGATGCAGGTTTGAAAAAGAAACAGAACAGAAAAGACCATTTTAAGTTTAAATGTTAAAGACATTTTTTGCACCTCTTAACTACTCTGGAATTATATTATTATTATTGTTGTTATTGTGTTTACAGGGTATGGTGGTTTTGCTGTTGTAAACACTACTGTTGCTGTTGTAGAAAAAAATATTCCTGTCTTATTTAAAATAGAATTCTATTATAATCCTGTTCTGAATGTATTCATTTTTTTTTAATGATAATGATTATAAAAACAGGATTGACAAGTATAATTCGGAGGACGAGAAAATCAATATAAGCCTGTTTTACCAGTGTTGTGATAATTATTTTTAAGGCACTCTACGTTTTTTTATATAAATACTGTAATAATAATTGTTCAAAGTATGAATAGTTTTTAGTAAGATAACATTAAAAAAAAACAAGGCACCTCGAAGCGCTTTAAACTTTTCCCAATTAAACAGCAAGAACGAAAGACAACAAGCACCTTTGTTTGAATTGCTGTGTGTAGAACTACGTTAGCTGCATTTTTAATATTAATTTTAATAAATGTAAATTTGTCCCCGGCACTTTATTCAAGCTCGAGCAGGTGTTTTCACATAGAGGTTTCTAGATTTAAATTAAAGAGACATGACCTGACGTTTTATTCGTATCCAAAATGAGGAGATATGACTATCAGGAGAGCTGAACACTCTCGTGCAGTGCATGTTTAATTCATACTCGAAGCCAGAGGGCGCTCTCGCGCAGAAACTTTTGACGTATGGACAAACTCACAAGGCTATCGCTGTAGCTGAGCTGAATAAAAAGCAGAAACGTTTTTACTGATGAAACGTGAAGACAATAAAAGATTGCGAAAATATATGGTTTATGTGTGTTTTTCCAAGTTATCTTCAGGTAATAAATAAATAAACTATATGAAAAATGCAGTATTGATTGACATATCATTTAGTACAGAAACTATAAAATATATTTCCTGAATTATTCTGTGATAAAATGGGAAAAGGGTGTTCGTAGTAGCCTTTATAAACCAATCATAAAATTATCATTAGGAAAACATTGAACAAAAATATTGTAGCCCCTTGCTGCAGAGCTAACCTTGCTTCCACAGGCTACACAGCAATATAACAGCTGTGCATGATCCGTTCACGCCGTTCTCGTAAAATAATAATAATTCAATAATATAAGTTTACAAACACACGCTCCGCTGAGAACTCCACTTACCGGCAGCCGCGGACGTTATTGAAGGCATCCTAAAGGCGTGTCTGAACGTGAGGGATCTTCCCGGATGAGATCGTCAGGTGAAAGGTCATCATGTGGATAATTTAATTTACCGCTAAACTATTATTAATTAATTTTACTAATAGTTAGACTGGGCAGGCCTTCACAAAAGGGCGTTTAATCACAAAAAAAAAAAAAAAAAATTGCCTTGACAAAAGGGCACTTTGGGCATCAAGGGGAAAATGGGCAGGTGCTCAAGCACCCACAGCCCCCCCCCTCTGCACGTGCCTGCTCTACAGGTGTAAAAATAAGCCATTAAACCAGCATTAGCATGTATAGTTTACCTCAGGGCATCTGGCACAGTTTTTTGGGTAAATGCTTCAGTTAAAACATAAACATAAAACAAAATTTACTTAGACATGCAAAAACAGTGCAGATTTGAATGCAAACCAAGGTCTCCGGGGAGAAATACTCCCATTTACTGGATATCAGGTGTCTTATAGAAGTCACTGGAAAATATACTGTATATATTTCTCTCCTTTCTGTGATGTATTCAACTCATGGACCAAGTAGCCTAATTAAAGGTGTTCCTTTTGTGGCCATAATAAACCTTCTAAGGCTGTGTGAGCATTGCATTTCTGCCTGAGATGATAAGGTTGACAGGTTGGAGGAGAATTTAACATCAATAGGCTATTTTAACCAAGCACACGCAACATAAAAAAGGTCTGATTTTTATGTTAAATGAGTTTGGAATAAAGTGATACATTGTCATTATGAGGGGGTAAAGTGACAGATGACAATCACTCTTTACCTTCTATCATTGGAGATTTAGTGGCTTTTGAGAGATGTGAGATTAAGTGACTTTTACGGCTTGTACGGTCCGTTGACTTCCTCTTTCTTTTCCTGTCAGTTTCTCTCCCTATTTAGTTCTCCCTTCATGGTGACCTTATCCAAGAACTAGGCCAGGTAATTCTGTAATTTCATTTTTAGTTAGTCTTCTATCTTGAGAAAACACTGAAAACTCCCTCAGTCAAAATGAATTATACTAAGGTTTTAAAGGAGTGCTATATATTTCATATAATGATTATATTTCACAACTGTTCTTACTTCTTACTCTGCGTAATGCAGTCAGGTTAGTTCAGTCATGCTAAATAATAATTTTGACTCAAATAAAACCATTTAATTTAGGGGTTACATCATGAAGCATATTTTAGCCTGACAAACAGCATAACCAATTTTTTTGCTCATGACCTTTGTTAATATGAACTTCTGGGTTCTAACCTGTGTGTTCCTTAAAGAAATCATGAATTTCTTGACTAGTATTTATTAGCCTATTATGTTTACATTACTGAATAGTATTCCTTTGCGTTAATACAGTTAAATACATCATATTTTTATCACTATGTCAAAATATTTTGATAACAAAGAATAACTGTATCATACACAGATAATATTCATACTGTTATTTTAGATTTTCAGGCTGATACATTTGTGAATTTATGAATTAATCAAATGTAAAGCCATGCAAATGTCAGAATTGGGAGATTAACGCAGAATTGTGAGATACTCTGAGAAAAAAAAATCAGAATTGTGAGATAAAAAGTCCCAATTACTGTTTTTTTTTAAATAAAAAAATAAAAACAGAATTGCAATATCTAAACTCATAATTTAGAGGAAAAAAGGTCAGACTTTCATGCTATGAACTTAGAATTGCAAGAAAGTCAGAATTCTGTCAATATATCTTGCAATTCTGACTTTATGCGAAAAAATAATAATATATATATATATATATATATATATATATATATATATATACATACACATATATTGAAAAGGGGATGCTTTGTCTGGTCTAGAAAAAAAACTGAAGGCCTTTCATTGTCTCTCAAGTGCATGGTATACAAACAGCAGTGAACTTTTGCCAATTGTGGATAATAACAGATTTCTAATCACAGTAAATGAAACAGAATTAGGAACAGACAAGCTCAGGCTAAGGGACATTTTCCTGACAATCAGTTCCTTGAAACTTCAAGACAGTGGCCTCTACCAATGTGATGCCAAATGTCTCAACAGTGGGACTCTAGCAAAAGGCCATCATTCATTTTTAGTTAGACTTCTATCTTGAGAAAACACTGAAAACTCCCTCAGTCAAAATGAATATATCTAATAACTGAGGTTTTAAAGGAGTCCTTTTAAAGGACTCAAACCTGTTCCTCAACGTCACAGGTTTGAACTGAAAAAAAAACATTATTTTGATTCTTAGTTGTTGTATATTACAATGCTCTTGATTGTGACACTTGTTAATGTGATCTTTTTTCTACAGCTGATCCATACAAGGTCTGAAGGTCTCAACATGGAGCGGCCAGTTAAAGGCAGATGCAGCTGTGCTAGTACTCAGCGCCATATTATTATTATTATTAAGGTGTTATTAAATGACATTGTGTTTTCAGTATAGAGCAACACAAAATATCAACTTGTGAAATGCATCATATAAATCTGCTAATGTGACCAGCTGGACTTCTCTTGTATTCTAGACTTGATCCAACGTCTTGGATTGAGTTCTTACAATGTGACAGCATACGTACCTAAAAGTAGTTGTTACCTGATGATTATTTTTTCTCTAATTGTTGCCATAAATTATTACACTGCTGTACAAAATTGAGATTTATTAGACAATTACTTTATTTTGTGAAAGGGATAATGCATTGCACAGCTTGTGTGTTAAATGACTTCTGCTATTCATTTTAACTGCAATAGAATATTTCAGTGCAGTGGTCCAGGCTTGTGGCTGAAACTGAAACCAGGTTCATCTTGCAAAACAATAGATGAGCCTCCACAGGTGTGAAAATGCTTTTACTGGCCAAATGTGGCGAACAAGACATACAGTTACCTAATGCAGAAACAAATTCATGAACACAGTGAAGTCACATGCAATGTAATGCCTTTTTTTTTTTTTTTTTTTTGCATTTGACCATGGACATGTGATACGGTTCCCTTTGTAACAGTCAATAATTATTACTACCAAAAGTCCAAGAATACTAATTTGTATAACAATGCAACATCATAAAAGTATGTCTGCACTGGTGATGGTTTGCAAGAAAGTCAGTACACCAGTATTAGGACGTATAGTTTACCTCAAAGCATCTGGTACACTTTTTTTTAGTTAAAACATAAAGTTAAAACAAAATCTAAGTAGACATGCAAAAAGAGTGCAGATGCAAACCAAGGGATTTTGGAGGGTTTTGACCGATCTCCGGAGAGAAATACTGCCATCTACTGGATATCAGATATCCTATAGAAGTCACTGGAAAACATATAATTTTTCTCTCCTTTCTGTGATGAATTCAATTCATGGACTCAGTAAATAAAAGTGGCCATAATAGACCTTCTAAGGCTGTGTGAACATTGCATTTCTGCCTGAGATGATACGGTTGACAAGTTGGAGGAGAATTTAACATCAATATTTTATATAACCAAGGCAAGCACACGTAACATAAAAAAGGTCTGATGACCTATTAAATGAGTTTGGAATAAAATGATTCATGGTCATTATGAGGGGTAAAGTGACAGATGACAACCACGTGTTACGTCTATCTTTGGAGACTTATTGGCTTTCGAGAGATGTGAGATTAAGTGACTTTTACGGCTTGTACGGTCCGTTGACTTCCTCTTTCTTTTACTGTCTGTCTCTCTCCCTATTTAGTTCTTCCCTCGTGGTGACCTTATCCAAGAACTATGCCAGGTAATTCTGTAATTTCATTTTTAGTCATTCTTAAGAAAACACTGAAAACTCCCTCCGTCATTTTCTGCTGGTCACTCAATACCAACATGACTATATCTAATTACAGTAACTAAGCTTTTAATGGAGTCTTATATATTTCACAACTGTGGTATTTTCTTACCTCATAATCTATCTATCTATCTATCTATCTATCTATCTATCTATCTATCTATCTATCTATCTATCTATCTATCTATCTATCTATCTATCTATCCTGTAGAAATTTTATCCACAGAGAATTACAACTTCCCTTACTTCCCCTTGAACAACATTTGTGTCTTGAAAAACAATCTCCTTTTTTGTTTTCAAATTACTGGCAGAACAAACAGGGTTACAGTGGACATTTCACAGTGCTCTGTTTATGTCACCAAAAAGTACAGTCAAAAAATAATACTGGTATTCAAATTACTAGTAACCAATGGGACAGAAACCTATATGGGTCATTCCTAGTATTCAGTTCCTTTTGTGTCCCCAGTAAAGATCACTATTGCCTTAAAATGCCAAACGATATAAATTGTAAAGTTGTTTTAGTCACACATAACACCAATTTAACTTTAAGCTTATTGAAGTTGATTTGTTTGTTTATCACATTTTCATATATACACAACACTTACTGTTATAGATTCAAATTTCAAGTTTAAGTAGTATATTTAAACTTGATGAGTAATGTTTTACATATTATTTCTTATTTAACCCAGCTCAGACCAAAGTGATGTCAACAACAACAACAACATCATAATCTAGTCTCAATGAAAATTTATTGGAATATATAAAAATGCATTACTTTAAAAAGTAAACTTTCGAAGATTTAGTCTTCCTTTTCATAGACTGTGTTTCAAAATTCATATGGTTAAGCAGCAGTTTGACTAAAATTATTCATACGGTCCCTAAACTTTTTCACTAAACTGTTGACTGAGGTAAATCCACTGCCGTGTGTATATTAGGTTGTCATTCTGAGGAATCTATAAACACTCGCTCACCCTCTCATTTATTTGTAATTAGATGTCAGTGTGATAAACCAATCTCATTCCACCAGTTCTAGCCCCACTTTACATGCATCCAAATTACACCCAGGTTTAATGTATTATTTAATAGAGCCGTCCAGTGCAGTTCAAATACATCACTTTGTCAAATGAGCAAGGAGGAGGGCTTGTCCATTGTTAATGTGGCTCATAATCAGAGAGGAGAGGTAGTGGAGGTGTCGTTTTTTTTTAGTGGAATCATTTTAAGCTCTATATCAATTATTCATTTCCGGGAATGATTGTAGCAAGCAACTGTGGATAAATTGCCATATATTATCAGGATGTTTAACATAATGAATCCAAAGGGAGTGTAAACCATATATTTAAAGGAATAGTTCTCTAAAAATGAATACTTCTTCACCTTCAGATCAGTTTGTTTCTTCATCAGAACAGGCTGAGTAAACTATGTTTTAAAGGAATAGTTCACTCAAAAATATTAATATTTCTAATATTTCTTCACTCCCAGATCAGTTTGTTTCTTCATCAGAACAGGGCTGAAGAAATGTAGCATTACATCACTTGCTCACCAATGTTTTTAAATAGTTTTAAACAGCTGATGATTTTATCAGCTCTTTGGGATCTCATTCTGACGGCACCCATTCACTGAAAAGGATCCATTAGTGAGTAAATGATGTAATGACAAATTTATCCTAATCAGTTCTGTTGAATAAACAGATTAATTTACATCTTGGATGGTCTGAGGGTGAGTATATTTTCAGCAAATGTTCCATTTTGGGTAAACTATTTTTTTTTAAATTGAGATGTATACATATACTTATGTATGGTTTGTTAGGATAGGACAATATTTGGCTGAGATACAACTATTTGAAAATCTGGAATGTGAGGGTGCAGACAAATAAGAAAAGAAAATTGCCTTTAAAGTTGTCCAAATTAAGTTCTTAGCGATGCATATTACTAATCAAAAATTAAGTTTTGATATATTTATGATAGGAAATTGACAAAATATATTCATGGTACATGATCTTTAGTTAATATCCTAAAGATTTTTGGCATAAAAGAAAAATCAATAATTTTGACCCATACAATGTATTGTTGGCTATTGCTACAAAAATACCCATGCTTATGACTGGTTTTGTGGTCCAGGATTACATTTGTGTTGATTGGATGTGTTGTTTCAGAAAGAATACTTCTAAATCACACATATACAATATACAATGTCAGTTCCATTAGATACTGGAATTTGCAAACAAAAGAGAGCTTTTCTAGAGTGTTTGCATATCTTTCTTTAGCAAAATATAAAATCAAGTCACACCTATTTAAAAGCAGCAAGATTCAGGCATTTTAAATGTGCCTTCAGTGTCTTCTGAGGGACACTGTAACTTCCTACTTCCTTATCACTGACGCTAATGAATAAAAGATGTGAATGTTCAAAAAATATTAACTGAACACAGTGACTAATATGTGCTGAGTTCCATTAAATGTGACATAGTCTGTAATGTTATGTTTCCAACAAAGCAACATCTATGGATAATGAAACCTCAGTAGAATTTCTTCAGATTGGACAATAGCTTGCAGTAGATGTAAGGAGGAAGAACGGCCTATTCCTTTGTGAAAAGGGAGCAAATTTATAATTTATTATTACTTGAATAGACGGAGAGGGAACAGGGTAGAAACAACTGCTACATGTGGATGTTCATAGATAAGTGTACTTATGCACTGAGGTGCTTTTATTGCAGAAATAAACATTCACCAGGACTAAAGCATTTAAAGTATTCGTCATTTCACTGAGTGTATTGCAAACTTATTTTTCAACTTAACCACTGGGTAAAATATTTCGGTAGCACTTTATTTTACAGTACGTGTACTTCCCTGGTGGTACATACATGGTAAATATCTTGTACCTACAGGCAAATGAGTGGTAACACAAGGTACTTACCTGAAGTGTATGTACATGGTAACAAATAAGAAACACGGCTGTACTTAACAGTCGTACATGCATGGTAATTAGTTTGTACATACAGACAAGTGTGGGTAATAACGGTCACTTACAGGTAGTGCCCGTACATGGTAACTAATTAGATACTTTACTGTACTAATGTATATACACCGTAAATATATAGTACTTACGGACAAGTGGGTACAAACAGGCACGTCCTTACAGTATCCGTATATGGTAACTAATAAGACACATTACTGTACATACTAATGATATGTGCATGGTAAATGTGTAGCACCTATGGAAAAATGTGGTATTATGTGGTAACAAACAAGACACATACTGTACTTGGTATACATTTGGTAAATATGTAGTACTTACAAACAAGTGTGTGTAATAACGGTCACTTACAGGTAGTGTCAGTACATGGTAAATATGTAGCACCTACGGAAAAATGTGGTATTATGTGGTAACAAAGAAGACACATACTGTACTTGGTATATACGGTACTCTTGGTAAGTCCTAACCTTACCTTAGGACTGCTTTTTAATTGCTTGTGTAGGACTGTTAATGCTAAATGGCTCTCCACAACAGTGCTTACAAAGTTTGAAGAACTGGAACTTCCTGTGTAATGTTTATGTAAAATGGTGCACTTTATTTTACAGTCCTATTTCCATATACTTACCATGTACGTACTGGTGTATGTACCTATTAGTTAATGTACAGTAAGTTATGCGGTACTCAAGTTGGGGGGTATAAACATGGACCAAGGTACTTATTGAGCAATTGATGGTAGGTGCCATTGCAGTTATCTTGCCTTATCTTTAACAACACTGATTCTCTTAACTAATTGGTCCAATAGGGATTTTTGATGACGTACATTCCTAATAATTATGTGTGTAGACAGATTTTATTTTGGAATTATACAGTAGCTACCAGACTCATATTTGCACTTGCAGCTCCTGATTGTCATGTCAAAATCCCTATTTAAAAGGACTGTGCCTGCTAAGTATTAACACTATGCAGTGCTGCACAGTTACTGCCGTGTTCCCAAACAACTTCCAAAGCATGTACCAGGAGGACTTGAACTTACAGACATCCATAACTTGTCAAAGTTTTGGTAAGCAGACTAAGCACATATCGTTTCACATTAGTTATAATGAACGTACACTGTATGTTTGTGCCTGTTATTAACCACACTTAAGTACTACACATTTACCATGTATATATCATTAGTGTAGTATAGTAATGTGTCTTATTAGTTACCATATACTGACACTACCTGTACGTGACTGTTATTACACACACTTGTGTAACAACACACACAGATACTGTATGGACGTGCCTGTTTGTACCCACTTGTCCGTAAGTACTACATATTTACCATGTATATACATTAGTAAGTACAGATACAAGTACAAGATATTTACCATGTACCAGGGAAGTACACATACTGTAAAATAATGTGCTACCAATATTTCTCTTTCACCAAATTAAGTAATACTGCAGCAAACTGCAAAATTCATCTTGCAAAAATACAACTAAAAATAGAAATAATCCCTGGATTTAGAGCACAGTTTTCCAACCGGAAAAAAGTTGTTAAAAGTTGGAGCTTATATCCTGCATTTAAGTAACAAACATTTGTTTGTCAATCAAGGTGGGGTCTTTTTGCACACATTTACACTGTTTTAATACTGCACTAATGCAATTTTGTATCCTTTAACCCACAGCCAGCCATATACCTTATACCTTCACAGAAAACTTTTGCCCTTTTATGATTTGTAATGTTTCGCCTGGACTGAATGAATCAGTAAAACCTGAAATTACCACAGCTAAATATCAAAACAGCTAAATGTGGGCATATACTGAAAAACCTTTGGTGTAGAAACATTTTTCACTTAGTAAAAATGTTCACTGCTAGTAAATTTCACAAACAATTACAGAACAAAAAAATAAAATAAAAAAATTGAAGTAGAAAAACCTAAATAAATAAAAACAAACAAACTCTGATACTGAACTACCTAGTTTATATTTTCTGAAAATGTATTTACTCTCAGGCCATCCAAGATGTAGATGAGTTTGTATCTTCATCTGATCAGATTTGGAGAAATGTAGCATTATCACTTACTCACCAATGGATGCTCTGCAGTGAATGGGTGCCGTCAGAATGAGAGTCCAAACAGCTGAAGAAAAAAAACACAAAACATCACAACAAAGAAATCCACACAACTCCAGTCCATCAATTAACATTGTATTTAGCGAAAAGCTGCATGTTTGTAGGAAACAAATCTATCATTAAGACGTTTTTATGTTCAAACCGTTGCTTACGACTTTTTAACCGATTTCAATTTTTGGGTGAACTGTTCTTTTAATCCGGTAAGTTATTTTACCACATACTGTTGTTTCCAGCCAAAATACAAGTCCATAATCCATAATAATGCTTCCTCCAGTGGAAAAGTCCATCCCCAGTTGTCCTCTCATCAAAATCTACAACATATTTTATTTAGAACTGTTTTCGGTGCTTCATCTGTGCATATTTCTCTCCTGATTCAGACAAGACAACTTTTTCACTTGAGAAAGCAATATTATGGATAGAAGACTCTTATTTGAGCCAGAAACATTGATTTAAAGTTAAAAGTTTATTGAAAACATGCAGCTTTTCGCTTCACAAGACATTCATTAATTGACTAGAGTCATCTGAACTCTCATTCTATCAACACATTTTCATTATTGGGTGAACTATTCCTTTAATTGAAACACATAGGGGAAATGTCAAGGAAGGGTAATGTGTTACTTTTGCCAACAGGGAAAAGGTAAATGGTATATTTATTTTGTTTTATTGTGTTTTTAGGACTTAAAAATGAAATTTGAATTCAAGAGAAAGATGTAGATTTTGTTGACGGCAGAGAGCCCAGATTCATTTGACAAGATTAGGGAAATGTCCCTTTGATGATGGATTGAGCTGAGAGGAGTTGTGTATTTAATGATTATTTAATGGTGATGATTGTGAGATCACAGTGGGACTCTGTAATGTTTCTCTTGTATTCAGGTCCTCAGCTAATAAGGACAAAACGGGTATTGTGAATCACGTCTATGCCTTGAGGCGGCTAGAAGAACCACCAGTCAATATCCAGGGACATAAATTTCCAAAGCCCTGTCCAAACACATCACTGACTCACACATTTGACAGCGGGTGCTGTTACTTCTGTGATTCCACTCACAATTATAGGCAAGTCAAGGTGAAGAGACATTTAGCAGTAAACATAATTTTTTGATGACAGTCATGCATTATTTGGCATTCATCCACATATTCAAAAAAGGCCGATCAGTTGATGTTTCGTACTGTTTTGTCCCCATGCCAAAAATAGGGGGGGGGGGGGGGGGGGGGGGGGTCTTGCTTGAGAAGGGGTTAGTGTCCAAAAAATACAGTTATTTAAAATATATAGCCTAACTTTTGCCATATACGATAGGATCATTTACAGTTCATAGATTAAAGGAAAAGTTCACCCAAAAGTTTAAATTTGCTGAAAAGCCACTCAAATCACTCAATGGTTTGTAGTTAAAAATGCCTTAATGATGGATTTTATTCTTGCAAACACATGCCTTCTTCACTTGGCAAGACATTAAATTGATGGACTGGAATCTTGTGGATTATTGTGATGTTTGTATCAGCTGCTTGGACTCTCATTCTGATGGCACCCATTCACTGCAGAGGATCCATTGGTGAGCAACTGATGTAATGCTAATTTCTCCAAATCTGTTCTGATAAAGAAACAAACTAATCTACATTTTTGATGGCCTGGGAGTGAGTACATTTTGAGAAAAGTTTCCTTTTTGGATGAAGTATTCCTTTAACAGGCTGCATTTTATTATATTATTATTATTTTAAATAGTAGAATTACTAACATATTTAAAGCATACGTCATTAAATGTCTTGGAAAGGACTAGCCTACCTTTTGAGGCTTATTTTGGACGTTGACAGTTCCTGGTCACTATGGTTTTGTGAAATGGAAGAATCCAATGCAGAAAAACATTCTTCAAAACATCTAATTTTGTGTTCGACAAAAAGTCTATAGCTGGATTTGGAACGACGGCTGATTAAACGATGACAGAATTTCATTTATAGATGGATCTATTTCTGTAACAGAATTATCCCAATTGTTAGGAGTAATTGAATATTGTTGCAAAATCCTCCCTAACTCCAACATTTAAGAGTTAAATTATAAGAAGGGAAACCCCGTAAGTGTTAACCAATAAAAGAAAACTTGTAGCAGTTCAAACGGTTGTGTGATGCGCCACAGCAGCATCCCTCAGTCTGACACCATGACAACCGCAGCGCGCGAACGCTGGAATCTTTGCAGCTGCTGCGAAGCCCAATACGAAGACAAGATGCCGCCATACGCGTGCGAGACGCACTTGTTTTTTTGAAATATTCCTCGCTCCGCACTTTTGGAAGAAGACGTCGGAGATTCGCAAAACCACCTGTATCTAGTGTCCGTGGGCAATGTGAGTTAAACACCCTTTCTGCTGGCCAAACCTTAATATTTCTGTGCCGTAAGAACTGCGCTGGGTTGAGTACACTGAAAAAGCCGCGGGTATAGGAGCGATAAAATGCGCATTGGAGTCAGGGATGCTCCTCATGGCGTTTACGCATGGAGAGCCCAATGGGGCGTGTTTGCTGTGCGTGTTAATGCATGTGTGAGAGAGTGAGAAAGGAAAACAGAGGAAAGGAAAAGGCTCGTACATTTGCCGCACGCGTTCCACTGGCTCTTACATGGGGAATATGAGGATCTCGGGAGGACGCCAATGATAAATAGTATTCCAGACTCCCCTGTCACATAAGAAGACCACCCTCCTCAGAGACCCCTTGTTTGACACGAGGGGCGATTGAATATCCATATAGTAAGGCGCATCAGGTAAGCGACGCCATACGGGGATTCGTTACATTCGCATTGAAGTTTTAAAACGTCTTTTGTCGAGCATCATTTGATGCGTCGCAAAAGTGAAAGCGCTCAAGCGCCTTCCTACCTACATCTGCAGGTGTCAGTGCGTGCGTTCGGTCAACAAGAATGGACATACCACGCTACTGACCATGCAAACCTGGTCTGTAAAGTAAATGAAGCGTTTTTTTAATGCAGATTTTAATGAATTTGGGAAGCTTTATAAGATTTGACTGCCAATATTGAGACCAAGGATACGATAAGAGTTATCACAATATTCATGTTCTGTTTACTTAAAGGGTCTTCTAACAACTGAAATCTTTTGTTGTAATGGTGTATTGGGGTTTCATCATCTTAAATGATCCTGATTACTGCATGGATGCTTAATGCTGCAGTGTTGGTTTGACTTCGAGATCACACGATATTGATTTTTGGTGACTATACCAATATGCATTATTTTTTTATGTAAGCATCCAATAACCAGTATGCAGAACATATTTTTAATTGTTTTATGTTTTTTTTATTTATTTTTTATATACAATAATGAATGACACAATACAACAGCATATGCATTCTGAATTATGTTATTATTGATGATGATGAAGATTATTTATTCAAAGCTGTTTGTAATCTAGATGGTGGCAGATTTATTTTCATCCTTATTTAGGGCTGCCTGAATCTTAAATGATACACTTCTCACTTGAGAACAAATGGCTGTTATTTAAAAGCATCATTTACAAATAGTAGAGCTCTAATAAGTTGAAAAGATTGAATATCAGGACAAATATTGGTAAAAATAATCATCAGTCTGTCTGTATTCAAAATGCCAGATTGTAATGATTATGTAAAAAATATATACCTGTATATATATTTAATGCATGTAAGACTTGCTAAGCAGGCACTGCTGGCTACAGGATAATTATTGATACCCGCTGCTCTCTGAGGGCTTAAGATTGTGATCAAAGATTTATATACTCGTTCCAGGCACTGTTACTGTACATGTGGAAAGAGAGGTTAGGAAGTAGACAGGGATTGTCCCATTAGATTGTCCATGCTCATCGCCTCAAGGGAGCTGAGGGAAAAAAACTGAAATTGGTTTAAGCAACACTATTAGGTATGTACAGTAAATTAAGCTTTTTAATGCAGATTCTTAATGAACTGGGGAAGCTTAGTAATATTTTAAAGGAAATTGTCATAAGGATGCAAATGGTAGTTTTAACATTTATGATCTGGTTAGTTAATAGGGTCTAACATCTTTAGATTGTATTGTAATGGTGTGATGGGTTTCTTCATCTAAAACAAGTCCTAAAAGAGCCTAATGCTGCAGTGTTTGTTCAACGTTTTAGACTGTTATGGTTTTGTAAACAAATATAATTCTTTTTGACATGATTTTCTTAATTTGCAGAACATTTATTCACCCTCAGGCCATCTAAGATGTACTGTAGATAAGTTTGTTTCTTCATAGGAACAGATTTGGAGAAATTTAGAATTATGTCACTTGCTCACCAGTGGATCCTCTGTAGTGAATGGGTGCTGTCAGAATGAGAGTCCAAACAGCTGATAAAAACATCACAATAATCCACAAGTAATGCACATCACTCCAGTCCATCAATTAACAGCTTGTGAAGTGAAAAGCTGCATGCTTGTAAGAAACAAATCCATCATTAAGGCATTTTACCTTTAAACTGTCGCTTCAGTACAAAATAACATAATCCATAATAACGCTTCCTCCAGTGAAAAAGTCCATCCCCTGGTGTCCTCTCACATCAAAATCCACTGACATATTTGTTTAGAACTGTTCTGGACTGTTTTCGCTTGTAAGCAGTGCTTGATCTATGCATCAATCTCTCCGAACTCAGACAGGCAGTTTGAAGTTAAAAACGTCTTGATGGATTTGTTTATTACAAACACACAGTTTGTGGATTACTTACAGTACTTGTGGATTATTGTGATGTTTTTATCAGCTGAACTCACATTCTGACAGTACCCATGCAAACTCATATATATATATACAGGTGCTGGTCATATAATTAGAATATCATCAAAAAGTTGATTTATTTCACTAATTCCATTCAAAAAGTGAAACTTGTATAATGTATACATTCATTCCACACAGACTGATATATTTCAAGTGTTTATTTCTTTTAATTTTGATGATTATAAGTGACAACTAATGAAAATATTCAGTATCTCAGAAAATTAGAATATTGTGAAACGGTTCAATATTTGGTGTAATCAGCTAATTAACTCAAAACACCTGCAAAAAATCAGTTTAGTTCTGTAGGCTACACAATCATAACTTGACAGTTGTACGACCATTGTAAAAGGTCATTGCAAAAGAGTTTCTGTGTTTAATGATGTGGTAGAAAAAAGTGTACAAGCTCATTGTGAAACAAAACCCATTCAAAAATGTAGATTCACAAAGAGTGGACTTTCAGTGCTTCAAGAACCACTACAGACGTATATTCAGCTGTCGCATTCCTTGTGTCTCTTGAACAAAGACAGCGTCAGAAACTGGACTGCTGCTTGGTCCAAAGTTATGTTCTCTGATGAAAGTAAACATTTCACCCAGAGTCCACAGAAAGAGGTCCAGTGTAAAGTTTCAGTCAGTGAGGGTGCCATGTCATCTGCTGGTGTTGGTCCACTGTGTTTTCTGAGGTCCAAGGTCAACACAGCCGTATAGTTTTAGAGCAATGTGGAGATGCAGATTTCATTTTAGGACTTGGCACCTGCACACACAAAGCTACCAGTACCTGGTTTTGGTATCCCTGTTCTTAATTGGCCAGCAAAGAGAAAATCTAATTGTGAAGAGGAAGATGCGATATTGCAGAAGAGCTGAAGGTCAGAGCAATCATAACACCTGAGCAGTGCCACAGACTGATCGACATATTGCTGCAGTAATTCAGGCAAAAGGAGCCCCAACTAAGTATTGAGTGCTGTACATGCTCATACTTTTCATGTTCATACTTTTCAGTTGGCCAAGATTTCTAAAAAATTGGTCTTAAGGAGATACTGAATTCATTAGTTGAGAAATAAACACTTGGAATATATCAGTCTGTGTGGAATGAATGTATACATTATACAAGTTTCACTTTTTGAATGGAATTAGTGAAATAAATCAACTTTTTGATGATATTCTAATTATATGACCAGCACCTGTATATATTGTGTAAAAAGCAGAGGTGGGGATGCTTTTGAAAACTCTTTCTATCTTGTGTAAACTAGGCCTATTAAGAACTGGACTGTTGCTCAGTGGTCCAAAGTCCTCTTTTCAGATAAAAGTACATTTTGCATTTCATTTGGAAATCAAGGTCTGGAGTCTGGAGGCACAGAAGACTGGAGAGGCACAGAATCAGTGATGATTTGGGGTGCCGTGACGTCTGCTGGTGTTGGTCCATTGTGTTTTATCAAGTCCAAAGTCTATGCAACCATCTACCAGGAGATTTTGGAGCACTTTATGCTTCCATCTGCTGACAAGCTTTATGGAGATGCTGATTTGCTTTTCCAGCAGGCCAGTGCCAAAATCACCTCCAAGTGGTTTGCTGACCATAATATTACTGTGCTTGATTGGCCAGCCAACTCGCCTGACCTGAACCCCATATGGAATCTATGGGATATTTTCAAGAGGAAGATGAGAAACAGTCGATTCAACAATACAGACAAGCTGAAGACTCAATAGTGCCTCAGCAGTGCCACAGACTGATCGCTTCCATGCCACACCTCACTGATGCTGGAGTTTGTGCTAAAGGAGCCCCGACCAAGTATTGAGTGCATAAATTAACATACTTTAAAGAACTCAAACTTTTCTGTTTGGCAAATCCTTTTTTTGATTGATCTTAGGAAATATTATAATATTTTAAGATACTGGATTTTTCACTTTCATGAGCTATAAGCTCTAATCATCAAAATTAAAACAAAAAAACTTTTGAAATGTTTAACTTTACATGTAATGAATCTAAAATATATGAAAGTTTCATTTTTTGAAATAAGTTACAATAAAACATTTTTACTTTTTCACAATATTCAAATTTTTTGAGATGCACCTGTATACCACAAACACTTATACAAACTGTTCTGTGCAGTATAAATGCATTTATACAAACATTATGAATACAGAAATAATGTTATTAATGTTTTTAACATGAAATTGAGCAATGAAATTGAATTGAAATATATAGAAGATATAAATCATGAAATATAGAAAGTTTAAGACTGTTTGGTGCTGTTTTGAAGGAGCACCAGAGCTGGTTTGGATACTATGAGTCAGTGCTGTGGCATATTTTAGTACCATTTTTATGCTGCATTATGTCTTTAAACAGACATTGGATGTGTACAGATACCTTAAGGCTACAGGATAATAAATGATATTTGCCCATCTCTGAGGGCTGAGGAGTGTGATCCCAGTTTATACACTTGTTCCAGGTGCTGTTTTGAGTGGAAACAAAAGGGAGGGAGTAGACAAGGTTTGTCCCAAGTGGACTGGCCATGCTCATTGCCTCAAGGGAGCTCAGGGGAAAAAAAGAAATTGGTGTGAGTAACACTATTAGGAGGTGACAGAAGAAAAAATCTTTACTGTATAACGTTCGGTTTGTTGGTGTATAAGAGATGCTTTGAGTTTATAAGCCAGGGTTCATTTGGACTAATGACTCTGGGGATCAATTTAACCTTTTCCCCAGTTTTTCATCTCCAGGGTTGTAATGAAATTGCACAGGACCCATCAGGGACCAACCTTTCAAACGCTTGATTATAAGTGAGTGACCTAGCCTCTCAAATAAGATTACATCGCTTAATGGTGCATTACATAAGATAAACAGATTTGGGATTTAGGCAAATACAGGTGTGTACTCACTAGCCCAATCACGTCTTCAAAAAAGTGGATCGTTATGCTTTTCTCAGAATAATCATCAAATCCTTAATGTACGGTGCACCTACAAGGATGGTAAAGCCTTCAAAAAAAGAGTCCTTGAAGGACAAAGACTAACAGTGTGTGAGAGTGTAGAAAAAGAGTGAAGAAAAAGTTCCCTTGGGAGGAATATTTAGTATATTCACATAGCTTTCAAAATGAATGTGCAGCGAGTGTTTTATAATGGATGCCCACTGAAGAAGAGTGTTTTGGAGAAGTTTGTGAGGAGGACCAGTGGAGTTTATGTACATATGGGCAATAGATGCTCCAAACACAGACACAATCGCTTGTTCTGACAGAGGAACTATTCGCTGATGGCATTGACCTGCCTTCAAATAGCTGAGTTTCCACACATTCAGATTGCTTTCATTTTTTTTCATTTGTATTTTGGTGTGTTTAGTGATTCTGAATGGATCCGTATAGTAGTTTATATGCAGTCCTTTGGCATCTCCCTGTAGTCTTGTTTGGTATGGCAGGTTGACTTGTGCTTATTTGTTAAAGTTACTGTATAATTGAGCTTTATGCACTTTTAAGTATTTTTAAGATGTAAAGAACATCTGTAGTGACATTTTTACAAAGTATGTTTGCAAAAAAAAAAAAACTGAATGTTTAAATCTGTCTTGAATTTGTTTTGTTTAAAAATAATTACATGGAATTGAAAAGTAATAACTCTAGAATACAAAGGTTTTTGTGAATAGAAAAGGTTGGGGGTTCTTGCAGTATTGATTCGGAGAGGAGGGGGGCCTTAGAGTAAAAAAGGTTGTTATTTTGTCACTGTGGCATCATTCAGGACAAGAAGACTTATTGGTAAGAAGTAAAGCACAGATTCTTCAAACGGTACAGTGGTAAAGACAGTTAAAAAGTGGAAAAGAAAGGAGGAAAGAGAGAAATAAGGACAAAGGGAGAAAGTCAGATGTACTTTGTGAGAAGATAATAAATCTAATAGAATTGCAGGGTGTCTGGTGGCTTATGATGTCTGGCTTTGCGGTGACTGAGTGTTTGAGACCAGCAGAAGTCAACTCAGGCCCAGACTCATACAAGCTGCTTACGTGGTTTACATCAAATCAGAACCCATTAATGAAACCGCCAATGCTCTTTAGCAAGAATAATGTTCCATTATTGGAAATGCAGAATGTACCTACTGTTTTGGTAATTATGAAATTCATTGGATGCATTGTTGGATTATTGTCATATTTACATCTAAAGTTCAAATGATTGGTCAATGTGATTTCAAAATAGATCCTTTCAAATTTTGTCTATTTGGGATAACATAACATGGTACTTTTTTACATTTATATAATGGTATTTTATTTTATTTATTTAATTTTATATTTATTATTGACCTTTTGTTAAAGCCTAAAAAACTGACCAGTCCTATCTAATCGAGTGTTTCTATGGACTATATTATCAGACAAGCTTTTGTAAGTCCTCTGTGTTAAGATTGCAAATTTATTTTTAAATCGAATTTTACGCAAATGATTCAAAAATACAGTAAAATGTTGCTTTGTAGCGCAGAGAGATCTACATAATAAAAAAAATTGTGTAGTATTTATGTTGAACTTTTACTTTTGAATTTGCTCAATAATTGCTAGTAAATTTAATGAATAATTACAAACCACAAGTAACACATTAAATGAAATTAAATCCTTACATATATTACAGGGATGCCGTAGATTTCCCCTTTGTTCAATAATGGGCCAACGTTAATGCCTTGGAATAAATAATAATGTTCAATAATCGGCTCCAAAATGAATGCCTTGGAATAAACTACATGTCAGCCCTCTATTAAGTCCTGCATAACATCAGTTAGGACACCTACATTTACTCAAAGGTAAGGGCTTTTTTCTTCATTCGACAGTGATAAGTGATTGTCTAGGTCCTATTTAGTCATTTCTGCAGTTTTTATCACAGTACTGTATAATCTAAAAGTTCCCTTAAACACAAATGGCAGATAAAACGCTTTGCAAAGCCACACTTCAAACTTTCGACCAATGTACAGTAAGAATCATATCCAATAAAAACCTACACTGCTTATTTAAGGTAAAGAGTATCAGAAAAGTATCAATAAAAATAGCTGTAATGTAAGTAGAACACTATTATTTTACCCAAATATTTGTGTTTGCTATGTGTTTTTATGCTTTGTATGCTTTTTGCTTCATGTGAGACAAGCTCTTGGTGTGGCACATGGATTTACCTTAGAGCGCTCCAAATCAGTCACGTTTGAGTTCCCATGCTGTTTAGGATGCCGCGTTAGAAGCTCGCTAGGTTGTGGAACAGAACTGCAGACACACAAAACAGAAACGTTGATCCCATCTCACATCGATGACACATTCTTTAGACATGACAAAAGCATGGCTTTGAAGTATCGCCTAAGTTCACGGAGTGGAGAGTAACTCAACGTGCCTGGCATATTAAACTCTCACACCGATGCTCTACATCACTGCCACAGCGTCTCCATATGTCACGGCGAACAGCTCTTAACCCCGAAAATGACTCACAAGACTCACTCATGGCTTATACTTTCCCGTAATTATCGCTGCTACTGAATTAAAGAGCCTTTCCATAGACCAGCGAGTTTGTTGACGTGGATAAATGATAGAAAATTGTGTTTGCGCATGTGTGTGCATGTTGCAAACGCAGGGAGACTATGGGTTGTTAATTATCTATTAAACTAAAAGGTTAACCTGGAGACAGGCTGTTGGAAATACATCCAGGTATGACTTGGAGATTAATAAGAAAAGAGTATCTGTTGTACAGAAGCAGGACTGGCTTTGCAGGATGCTTTGGATTCATGCAGCCGACTAATGAAAAAATAACAAAGCATAGAGAGTTAAGTATGGTGTATGTATAGCTTATCCTCACCACATAATAGTCAATAATAAACACCTCTAATAAGAAAAAACAACACATTTCAGAATTTGCAGCCGTATCTGCCAGGGAAGTCGCTAGAAAAGAACATCTTTGATCATATTTGAGCATGTAATAGAAAGCAGCTACTTCACAAAAAATACTTTTGCCCCTTCCTGCCTGTCGGATAAACATTGGAGAAGCATATTCTGGGCTTTTCATGTTTATACGTGAAGCATGCTGAGAAGAACAGCCATAGTCCTTCCAGTCTTTGCATTCTTTACACTAGACAAGGCAAAGATGTTTCTGTGCTTGTCTTGCGTAAGTTTGTTTTGGATCACGAGAGATTGCAGAGCTTAGCTCTTCATGCAATTTTAAAGGCTTCCCAAACATCCTCATGGGTTTGCTCCTGGCTTTCTGACATGAGGGTGGAGCATACAGGTAAGTTTGCTAAAAGGAAAAGATATAATGGTGAGGCAAGCAGTCGCTTTGTGTTGTTAGAGAATCTGACAGGAGGAAGCATTTTCCTTCCTCTCAGATGTATGTTAAATTTTCATTGTACGTCTGCCTGTCAGTGTTTGTTAGGGTTAGTCGAATGAGTAATGGCAAAATGACTGAGGTTTCCTCTAAATGTTAACTGTAGGGCATGACAAATTGACCACGATGATAAGTTACGACAGCAGAAAAAACAACAGAAGCTAGAAAAGGAAAGTTTGTTACAGTTTTTCTCAGTCGCTTTGGTGCATTTCTCAGATCAGAAATTACATTTTCAAAACTATTTGTTCAACCTCCACATCATCTAGTGACTTGTGCACATGATAAAAGCAGTTTCTCATTCTTTTGAACAAATTGCGATTGCTTTGGTACATTCATGCAACTGATTATGTACATTTGTCTGCAGTTTCCTACATTTTCAGTTGCTAATATCATGTTGCTCAAAATGTATTATATAGTTCTCTGTGCAATAATCTTACCTCTCAAAACATCTAGTCATTAGTCCATCGTATAAGTCATTAAATGCAAAATGGTTGATCGAGTTGTCATAAACTGTCAAATATATTTTCTACCCATTTCTATTAGACTTTTTGTAAATTTGCCATGAATTGTGTAAGTGAATCTTGACTTTCACTAATGAAGAGAATATAGATCAACCAATTATAAACCAGTTCTCTGAAATAGCTCAAAGGTGCATCTCACGAATCTTCAGTTGGAAAGCATATATAGACAGAGGACAACACAAGAGTTACAAATTCTGACAGTGGATAAACATCCAGAAAACGATTAGGGTCAACAGCCGAGAGGAAGAAGAGGAGTAAGGATACATGGTGGAAGGGTACACAGGCAAAACAGAGGAAGAAGCAGAAGAGATCAAGGACAGAGGTGCATATCAGATGTAATAATGTTGTCAATCATGGCCTTACAATGGCTGAAGTGTGCAGCTAAATATTGGGAGCTCGACCATATCCTCAATAATTCAAACATTTCGAAACAGTCTCTTTCAATCAATATCCCGCATACAGTAATGTGTAAATTTGTACTTTTGAAATGGATATGTGGCATACATAAGAAGCGCAGCCTTCTGCATTTCAGTACAGTAACTGTCATCCAAACTGTTGCCATAGTTTACATCAGGTAATACTAACAGAGTGCACTGTTATATTGACAACATGACTAAACATTTTGACGATCTTGTTTGTGAACAATGACACAAGGACTTTTCATTCTGATGGCACTGATATGTTAATTGATTACATAAATACTTACTTTTGAGAGATGAACTAAAGATTTTGATTACAGTTTTTCTCAGTTGCTTTGGTGCATTTCTCAGAACAGAAATGCATTTTTCAAAACTACTTGTTCAACCTCCACATCATCTAGTCACTTGTGCACATCATAAAAGCAGTTTCTCATTCTTTTGAACAAGTTGCGATTGCTTTGGTACATTCATGCAACTGATTATGTACATTTGTCTGCTGTTTCCTACATTATCAGTTGCTATAGTCATGTTGCTCAAAATGTATTATATAGTTATCTGTGCTATTGTCTTACCCCTCAAAACATCTAGTCATTAGTTCATTGTATAAGTCATTAGATGCAAAATGGTTGATCTAGTTGTCATAAACTGTCGAGCATATTTTCTACACATCTCTATTAGACTTTTTGTAAATTTGCCATGAATTGTGCAAGTGAATCTTGACTCTCACTAATGAAGAGAATATAGATCAACCAATGACAAACCAGTTCTCTGAAATAGCTCAAAGGTGCATTTCATGACCCTTCAATTGGAAAGCATATATAGACAGAGGACAACACAAAAGTTACAAATTCTGACGATGGATGAACATCCAGAAAACGATCAGGGACAACAGCCGAGAGGAAGAAGAGGAGTAAGGATGCATGGAAGTGTACAGAGGCAAAACAGAGGAAGAGGAAGAAGAGATCAAGGACAGAGGTGCATATCAGATGTAATAATGTTGTCAATCATGGCCTTACAATGGCTGAAGGGTGCAGCTAAAAATTGGGAGATCGACCATATCCTCAATAATTCAAACATTTTGAAACAGTCTCATTCAATCAATATCCCACATACAGTAATGTGTAAATTTGTACTTTTGAAAGGAAATATGGCATACATAAGAAGTGCAGCCTTCTGCATTTCAGTACAGTAACTGTCATCCAAACTGTTGCCATTGTTTATATCAGGTAATACAGTACTAACAGAGTGCACTGTTACACTTCACACTACTTTACATGTAATACATTCGTACAAAAATAAATGTACTGTATAGATACAAATGTTCATATACTTTTTTTCTATGTACTATTGACTCTTCTCAACAAATATCCGATTTTTTTTTTATAAAACCTTAATTTCCATGGTTGACTGTCATGGTGAAAAAACAACTAAACATTTTGACAAGTGTGGCTCACACGATGACAAAAATACTTTATATTTTGGTGGCCTTGGCCAAATTACTGACACGATAACTAGGTTTTGAAGCATGAATGAAATGTTTTGGGTGAGTAACCACATTTTGCAGACATGTAATAAAGTTCTAAAGTTCCAGCAAACAGTTGTGACATTTGCACTCACAGTTTAGAGAATGTTAAGACTGTGTCGAAAAATGTGCCAAAGCAATTGAGAAAAACTGTAAGTTACAGGCTTTTGCAGGTAATCCATTGTGTGGTGCTGTTTTGACAACAAACTGTTTTGAGAAATGCACAGACTTCTTTGCAAATATTAAGGATGATTCGAGAAATGCACCAAAGTGACTGAGAAAAACTGTAAAAGAAACTCTGTTAACTGTTGTTAACAGACAGGAGACAGCTTAGGAAAAGTTTGATGTTCATTCAGGCCTTTACCAGGTTGTACTGTAGTTGCTAGACTGTTGCGAAGGTGTTCGGAGCACTTTGCTAAAGTGATTTAGGTGTTTCCTTGAGCATTTCTAAGTGGTTGCCATGGTGTTCTGAATGGTTGCTTGGCAGTTGCTAGGCATTTGCTAGCGACAGACAGACAGATAGAGAGATAGATAAATTGACAGACAGACAGATAGATAAATTGGCAGACAGATAGATAGATAGATAGATAGATAGATAGATAGATAGATAGATAGATAGATAAATTGACAGACAGACAGACAGACAGACAGATAGATAGATAGACAGATAGATATATAGATAGATAGACAGACAGACAGACAGACAGACAGATATATAGATAGACAAACAAAGAGATGGATATGTAACCAGTGGGTAGAGAGAAACGTTAGAGATCTTAAGGTAAAGATGAAAAATGTTACAATTTCATATTCATCTTTGCAGACAGGTTTACTGCAGACTGTCTCTTTCTAAACACACACACAGCACAGCAAGGAGTTTAATTGGATTACAGTGGCATAAACGTGCCATCCTTCAGAATCTGCTGTTTTGTTGCCTCTGAGATGGCATGCTTCTATTTCTGATGCCTCTAATACCCGTAAATGTTTACTCAGTTGCATGGCATCCGTGCCAGCCTGTTCCTTTAGTTACGACTCAAGCTATATGTGCTAATCTCCCTGCTTCCTGTAATTAAAAAAAAAAAAAAGTTAATTTAGTCTGCTAAATGACTGGCCCCCGGTTTCACAGACAAGGCTTAAACTTAACCCCAGACTAAAATCTAAATCTGAGCTGTTTCAACTGAAAGAAACTTGCTCTGACTGATCTTAAAATATGTCAGTGCCTTTAAATGCACACCAGTAATGTTTTTTCTAAGGCACGTTTATAAAAATTACTTAAATGTCCTAATTGAACTATGGCCTAATCCTGGCTTAGTCTAAGCCCTGTCTGTGAAACCAGGCCTAAATGTAAATATAAGATGCAGCTGTGCTGTGTCAGGCCATTTTTTATTTAATTTACTCATCTCAAAGGACCAGACAAACCCAAATGATTTCTTATAAGTGTCTGTGTTTGATTCTCCTGAGGTTTCTCTTGAACGATCCATACTCTCTGTCTGATTCAATCTGGAAAATACTCGTCGATGTATTGATTTAATCAGTGTGCCCGTTCGGACCTCGTCAGCGGCTTTTCATTGATCGTACAAGTTAAAGTTATTTCCCCTCAGAGCACAGTGTTTCTTTTGTGATTCTTGTTTTTCTTTACTGCGGTTAAAAACAGGGAAAACAAAAAGCTATTTGAGCAAGACAATATTACAGTAGGGGTTCAGAAAGCTTGAGACTACTAGTGTTGTTAAAATGATGCTATTTTGAATTTTTAAAATTAGAAATTATATCAGCACAAAACATGGAATTAAAAGTTCATCTAAAAGATCTAATATATATATATATATATATATATATATATATATATATATATATATATATGTGAATTTCAGAATGCCTTAGTATTTGGCATCTCCCTATTGTTTTTAATACTGATTTCAAGATCATGGACTTTGTAAGTAACATGGTCGATGCCATATATATGGTTAGTAACCTGTTCTTTTGTATAATACTTCAAATCATGGTACTGTAAAAAACAGTTTCAGATCATATTTTTTGTTATTGCAGTAAATAAATAAATATTTTTTGGTAGATGCTATGGAAGGAAGTATCACTGAGTTCAGGCACTCCGGAATTGCTCCCAGTCCAATGAGAGAAACGTTCTCCACTTCAGATGGATCACTAGGGATTGTCCTGCACACTTAGTTTATGTCTAATTTATCAGCTAATGTTTGGCCCAGCTTATACTCTAGTGATATTCCTCAGAGATAAGCAGCCCTTAGAGGACTAAGAACCACATATTAATTACACAATTAAACCATCTGCGATTAGACTGCAGAGATAATTGCTCGGTCAGAGTGGTACTTTATAGTGGAGTCACTGGGGCTGTCAAGCGCTTGCCTTCCCTTTATCTTCTCCTCAGGGTTAGAAGCAGGGTAAAGCTTAGGAAGAGTCATTGATTGTTAGAAATCATTATACTGTACAGCAACCACATGAAAGTAAAAGAAGGCTGAAGTAAGAATTGCTTTCTTTGCTGGTCTATAGGTAGGATATACACTGCGTGGCCCAAAAAAGTATTTGCAGGTTTAAGGCCCGTTCACAACAAGAAAGATAACTATAATAGCATCCACACCAATGCACAATAATCATAAGCGCACTGTTTATCGTAAGCATCCTCTGCAGTTATGATGTCTGATGCTTCATGCTTGAGCTTTTTAAAGCAAAATGGATTCTGATTGGCTGTCAATCTTTTATCATTCATCTTCTGAAAAAAAAATTCTGAAAGTGATTCCAACAATAAGGATCCTCTGTTGTTATCAATATCATTTTAGCACTTTATAAAGGTATCACCTTTGGTTTTGGAGGTTATCCCAACTCCAAATTTTACTTTGATTATATACTTGTTTTCATTAACCAATTGGGCAAGAAGTAACAGCTGTTCTTGTGTCCAGATTGGTTTTCTGTCTCATGGTTTTCTGTTTCATGTCTTACTATCAGCCATGATTATTCTACTTTGTTAATTAAAAGGCTGTTTATATGCATATTCACTCATTTGTTTACGAGAAGCATACAGGCTGACAATTAGCTGAACATATTAATTAGCGACACTTAGCCTGCATTTTAAAATCTTTATTTGAATGTGGTAATTAACATTTTTATTTGGTAACACTTTAGAATATAGGGGACACTTATTCACTATTAACTACGACTTTTCCCTCAATAAATTCCTAATTTGCTGCTTATTATTAGTTTGTTCGGTAGTTGTTAAGTTTAGGTATTGGGTAGGATTAGGGATGTAGAATAAGGTCATGTAGAATAAGGCATTAATATGTGGTTAATTAGTACTAATAATTGGCTAATATTCTAGTAATATGCATGATAATAAGCAACTAGTTAAGAAACCCTAAAATAAAGTGTTACCTTTTATTTTTAAACCTTTATTTGAATATGGCAACATAACATTGCGCTCTGCAATATTTCTATGAATAGTCCATTGTTAGTAAGCATGCTGACATCATCCATAGCAACAAAGTCAACCCGCCCTTACTTTTAGCTTAAGACTTCTCTCTTTTCCTTAGTAAAAGCTTGTCTCAGCAGCTTTGTGAATAGGTTTTAAGAGAAAACTCTTAGCTAAAAACTTTTACTGCTATTTAGGAGAACTCTTAGTGGTAAGATAAAATGTTTTGTGAATACAGGCCCTGATTCATAACATGTTTTAAATAGGGCTGCAACAACCAATTGATAAAATCGCTTATAATCGATAATGAAAATCATCAACAACAAATGTCATTATCGATTAGTCGCATCTGCCTCACCATGCACAGAAAACTTCCGCTATTCACGTCAAATTATACCACTGAATAATGCATTTCTTCAGAATAAGGCATTTCTTCAATACAGAGTAAGCTGCTTTGGGAAAGGTGCACGATCCAAGTTGCCCAAAACATGCGAATGCTTTATTTTAAACTTCAAGCTAATGCATTATCATAATGTTTAACATGGCTTGTCCTGTCAAGTGCTTTGACAGATGCGTGTTTTTAATGTGTGATATGATTCCTCAGCGCAAAACTTTTATTTTAGGTTATTTTCTTATCTGTAAATGTTACATGTTCACGCTAGTGTTACTATTTTGCATAAACTTCAGAATTAACTGAACGAGCGGCGGCGCTTCAAACAGACTGAATGTAATAAAGAGGGAGAAAATGAATATGCAGTGCAAAAATACATTTTGCTGAAATATCTGTTATTGAATGTTAAATTTAGCATTTAAAAGTCAGCATGTAATTCAAGCATTTTATGATTTTAACTGTAAAGGGATAACGGCGTGTAATTGTATATCCATTTAAGCCTTTCCTTACAGTTACAGAATAAAGAAATGACAGTATAACAGGTTTATGTAATATGCAATGTGTTTGTTCATGCAGAACATTCGTCTCATCTTTTAACACTGAGTTTGTGTTCTAATTTATTATTTTCATTATTATCTCCATTTTTAGTAAGAATTTAAACTGTCCTTTGTCCATTTAAACTCTCCATTTAAACTGTGCTTTATACATTATGTGCTTTATTTTGCACATAATGTATAGCATATATATAGATATTCTCACCATACAGTATGTTTATAGCATTCAGTTGGCATGTCTGTTTGAAGGGCAGCATTCTGCAGCATGTGGCATTTGTGTATTTTGTCAATAAAATAGAAAGGCTTTTTATTCAATTAATCGATTAAACGAAAAAATAAAATAAAATTGGGCCAACTAATCGATTATCAAAATAATCGTTAGTTGCAGCCCTAGTTTCAAATGACAAAACAATGTATTGTTCAAACTTAAGACCTAAGTGGAACATGTCCATAGTTAATGTTACCATAAACTATTGTTACTAACCAAAATCACCATGGGACTTAACATGGTAAAATATATAAAAAAGCTGAGAGTACTACATTTTTATTGGTAGTTGAAAACATTCTTAATTATCATTCATAATTCTTAAAGCATTCATAATTATCAAATTAGCCAATTCATCTTATATACAAACACGCAAGGTACAGAGGATGTGTTCAACTTTGTGAATGACAAACATCTCAATTCTATGGCAATCGGCAGAGCTTTCATCTGAGATCTGTAGGAGCAGATTCCAAGTGGGAATTCTCTATAGGAAAGCATGTAAAACTCACTTCTCAGTTCTCACAATCACTGCAATCTTTGCTTTTCAGTCAGAAGAACCAGAATAACACAATGGTTTAGTTTTTTCCTAAAAGCAACCAGGATCCATTTTGAAAACAGTACTGATCCTGGAAAGGTCTGCCTGTACCATGTGCTTATCCAGTATCTAAAAATTAGCATTAAGGAGCAGAAAGCTGTGTGGGTGTACCAGCTGCAGTTGGGGCAAGTGCACTGATGTGTTCACCAGCATAGGATTAACATGGTGTGGATATTTAGAGATGCTGAGAAAAAGAACTCGGAAAAAGAAAAAGTTGAGGCTATTGTTTGGTAAAATCATTGTTGGGTACCACAGAATGACTTTCTTTCAATATAAGATGTGTATTTGTGATGTAACGGAAGTAGGGAGGAGACTTGGTTTTATCCATTGGTGGTTGATTGGAAGAAGGCATATCTGAATGTGATCTTGAGGTCAACTGCAAAGGTGTGTTCACACTTGGTAGGTTTGGTTCAGTTAAAACCAACTCTAGTGTGAATGCTCTATCAGAGAAGTTCATTTAAATAAGTGAACACTGCCATCTGAACTTTGGTGCACACAAAACAAGCAGACTGAGACCTACCATTTCAGGGGGTCCATTTCCAAACGATCTCTGGTGCAGTTTGACTGATATATGAATGCAACATAGTGTGAATTTTGTCAGCCATTTTTAATTTAGTCTTAGTCTTTTAAATTAGTCTTAGTTTATTTAGTTAACCTTGTCCAATTTTTGATTAGTCAAATTGTAGTCAACTACATGTCTGAGCATTTTAATCTTGTTTTAGTCAATGAAAACTTAGTCACATAGTCGTCATGTTATATAATGGACTTCTAATAGTAATTCCAATAATGACTCTTTTTTCCCTGATGAAAATAAAAATAATTTTTGACGAAAATAAAAATAGATTTAGGTATAGTTTTTATTTTTTAAAATACAGTACATTTTAGTCTCATCTTTAATCGTCATCGATATTGCATGTTGATATAGATATCGTTATTGTTAATTGACATTATTGTCATCCCGCCATCGTCTCATTTTAGTCATGGGAAAAAAGCTTTTTTTTCATCATAGTGTGAACCCTAACACTAATGTGAACCAAACATGAAACAAAGACATCTAAACAAACCAATAACCGAATATGATATCACAAGATGCGACTCTTAAATGGTATCAGATCAGTATCATCCGATATTTAGAATTTTGAAATTTTGATCAGTTTTGAAAAAAAAAACGGTATTGGTGCATCCCTAGATAGTCCAGCATTTGTCACCAAAGAGAAGTCATTTCAACAGGAGTTATAACATTTTGATTAAAAATTACAAGCTCAAAAAACATGCATGGATAGGTTGTTCACAATAAAACCTGTAATCATTAAGGGATTATATTTCCGACTTTAAGTGCAAAATGCAGTGTTTCAACAGAAAGTACATAGATGTATAAATATTGAAATTGACGAGCTGAAAGAATGCTAATAAATTAAGACAGAGTTCTACTGTAGTTCCCCAGAAAAAAAAAACATGTAGACATTATAGATAACATGACGTCTAATTTATGAGTGGATTAGGGGATCTGCATCTATTAGACACCGGTTAGACCCCATAATGTAAAATTCAATGCAAAGTGTGAATTGGGTGCTAATGAGTCTGAGTGTGCTGATAAGTGTGTGTGTGCATGTGTGGTGTCAGTTGAAGCGAGACCATATGGAAGACGCCACCTGGTGTGTCTGTTCATCTTCTTCAGAGAAGAAGATCAAAGCAAGATGCAACATCATCACGGTGTCAATCTCAGTAATTACTCAAGTTCTCTCATTTATTCTGAAATTAGTGGGATATTTTTCACTCACTGATTGGCACACTTTGGAATGAGTTGAGATGAACTGTTAAAACTGGTAAACTGGTAAATCCTTTTGAATATTCCACTGGTTTGATTACCAATAACACTAAACTGAATGTTATCCGTACACAGAAAAACAGAAATAGCAAAGAAATACTTGTCCTGACCAAAGAAAGCAGCCACTTATGTGGAGTTTCCTTAGAGGCATAATCTAGGTTGAGTTTATGGGCCGCATCTGTGAAAAGCTGTCGATTACCACAAACAATAATTTCACCCCTCTGTATAAATGAATGAGAAACGCATTCATATGTGTATTATCATAATAGCAGCCTAGCAGGCAAGCGGGTCTGCAATAAATGTTTAATGTTTAGTATTGCTCACCAACAATATATGTACAAAGTTATATTCAATTTTTAAATTAAAGCATTTTAGCATGACCAGCTAAAAATATAAATCTAGTTCCATATCAAAGTACCAGGAATACCATGGGAAGGATGTAACACAACACAAGTAACCCTATAGCACTGTTTACATGGAGCCAACAGCCAAGTTTTGCAAACTACACCCACAGGAATTACACTAGTAAGGCATATCAAATCAAATCACTTTTATTGTCACATCATCACAGCACATGTGCCTTGATGAGTGAAATTCTTGAGAGCGTGCTCCATACAGTGCAGAAACAATTAACATATAGACAGTACCATTACTTACAGACTTATACAGATGACATTGTGCAATATACACATACATATACTCAGTACACACAGTGTACTGTTAGACATACTTACAGTTATCAATACACATTATCAATACACATTATAAACCGTATGTACACATTCTACATTATGTACACATACATACATACAGAGTAATATGCAAAGGTGCAGTAGATTGTACATAAGCTGGATACGCAAATGTTATGGATGTGCATTGGATGGTATCCAGTGGTAGCAGATAGATTGTTGTATTAGTGCAGTGTGTACGTGTAGTCCAGTTTGAACTGTGGGGTTAAAGTGCAGTGCGTGGCATATCATAAAGTGGGAGTGTGCTGTAGGGTGTATTAGTTCTGACTGTTCATTAGCCTGATAGCCTGAGGGAAAAAGCTATCCCTCATTCGGCTAGTGCGGGATCGGATGCTGCGGAGACGTCTTCCTGAGGGCAGCAGAGAGAACAGTCTGTGGGACGGGTGGCTGGAGTCATTGGTGATCCTCTGGGCTTTCCTTATACACCGCCTGGTGTAGATATCCTGGAGGGAGGGAAGCTCACCTCCAACAATGTGGCGGGCAGTTCGCACAACCCTTTGCAGAGCTTTGCAGTTGCCAGCGGTGCTGTTTCCAAACCAGGCGGTGATGCAGCCGGTCAGGATGCTCTCCACAGTGCAGGTGTAGAATGATCTGAGGATGCTGGGGTTCATTCCAAACTTCCTCAGCCGTCTCAGGAAGAAGAGGCGTTGATGTGACTTCTTCAGCACTGCATCTGTGTGAGCGGACCATGTGAGATCCTCAGTGATGTGAACGCCGAGGAACTTAAAGCTGTTTACCCGCTCCACAGGTGTCTTGTCGATGGTGATGGGTGTTCTCTGCTCTGTCTCCTGAAATCCACCACCAGCTCCTTGGTCTTGTCGATGTTGAGTGAGAGGTGGTTCTCCTGACACCATTTAGTCAGGGTACTCACCTCCGCTCTGTAGGCCGTCTCATCGTTGTCAGTGATCAGGCCTATCACCGTTGTGTCGTCAGCGAATTTGACGATGACGTTGGAGCTGTGTGTGGCTGTACAGTCATGTGTGTACAGGAGTGGGCTGAGAACGCAGCCCTGCGGAGCACCAGTGTTGAGGGTCAGCGGAGATGAAGTGTTGTTGCCCATTCTGACCACCTGACTTCTGCCTGTCAGCAAGTCCAGGATCCAGCTGCACAGAGATCTGTTTAGTCCTAGAGTCAGGAGCTTCGCAACCAGTGTGGCAGGCACTATGGTATTAAATGCGGAGCTGTAGTCCACAAACAGCATCCTCACATAGGCGCTCTTGCTTTCCAGGTGAGAGAGAGCAGTGTGCAGGGTGAATGCAATTGCATCGTCTGTGGAACGGTTGCTGTGATATGCAAATTGCAGCGGATCCAGTGAGGCAGGCAGCACAGAGCAGATGTGGTCTCTGATGAGTTTCTCAAAACACTTGCTGAAGATGGGTGTCAGAGCAACGGGCCTCCAGTCATTCAAGCATGTGATTTTATTTTTCTTTGGTATGGGCACAATGGTGGATTTTTTGAAGCATAAGGGAACCACAGACAGAGAGAGGGAGAGGTTGAAAATGTCTGTGAAAACCCCGGCTAGCTGGAATGCACATGCTCGGAGCACACGGCCTGGGATGCCATCAGGACCTACAGCCTTGTGGATATTCACCCGTTTGAAGGATCGGGTTACATCAGCGACAGAAATGGAAATTGCACTTGCCACTTCTGCAACAGCCGCGGGAGCGCTCTCTGTGTGGGCGGGGTTGTGAGCCTCGAAACGAGCATAAAAAAGATTAAGCTCGTCCGGTAGAGAGGCGGCAATGTTCACTGTAGCTGGTTTATTCCCTTTACAATCCGTGATGTTATTGATGCCCTGCCACATGCTTCTTGCGTTGTTGGTGTTGAATTGTTCTTCAACTTTGTTTTTATACTGTCGTTTGGCGGCTTTGATGGATTTCCTGAGATCGTTTTCGATCGTCAAAGTTCCCGGATTTAAAGGCAGATGTCCGCGCTGACAGGGCTGCTCGAACAACGCTGTTAATCCACGGTTTTTGGTTGGGGTAGATACGAATTGTTTTGGTCGGAACCACGTCCTCTACGCACTTCCTGATGAAACACATTACAGAATCTGAGTACACCTCTATGTCATCATCAGACGCTGCCCGGAACATGTCCCAGTCCACGTGATCAAAACAGTCCTGCAGTATAGTGTCCGATTGGTCCGACCAGCATTGAATTGTCCTGAGGGCGGGTGCTTCTCGTTTCAGTTTCTGCCTATAAGCAGGCAGGAGCAGAACGGAAGAATGACGGGGGAGCGATTTGTAGGCGTCCCGGAAAGGAGAGTAGCGGTGGTCCAGTACACGATCACCACGCGTGTTGATGGTGATGTGTTGAAAGTATTTTGGAGCTATTGTTCTGAAGTTGGCTTTGTTAAAGTCCCCCGTGACAATAAACGCTGCATCTGGGTACGCAGTTTCCTGCTCGCTTGTATTCCCATACAGTTCCTTGAGTGCCTGGTCTGTGTTGGCTTGAGGGGGGATGTAAACAGCTGTGATTATGATCATTGTAAATTCCCTCGGTAGCCAGAATGGTCGACACAGAAGCATATGAAATTCCAGATCAGGGGAGCAGAAGGATTTAATAGAGTGCAGATTCCTTTCATCACACCACGAGTTGTTGATAAAGAAACAAACGCCCCCACCTCTGCTTTTCCCTGTGAGCTCTTTCGTTCTGTCCGAGCGGTGCATGGAGAACCCCGTAAGCTCGATGGCTAAGTCTGGAACCACTGCAGACATCCATGTTTCTGTGAGGCAAATAATGCAGCAGTCCCTTGTTTCTCGTTGGTATGAGATGCGCACCCGCAATACGCAGAGTTTGTTGTCCAGTGACTGAACGTTAGCCAACAGAATGGTTGGGAGTGGAGGTCGGAGGGGACGGCGTCTGAGTCTGACAAGGTCTCCGGCTCTCTTTCCCCTTTTTCGGCAGCGTTTCCTCGGTCGTGGCCGTGCGGCCCAGACAAAGGGCTCTGATGCGGTGTCTGTAAACAAAGTGCCGGCGTTCAAGAACTCAAAGTCCGGTTTGCGTTGCGCGACGAATGAACCAATGTTCAAAAGCGTGTGTCTATCGTAGACAGTTATACTAACAACATCCAACACGTAAAACAACAAAATAACAAATAAAACATACGAAAAACTGCAGAGTTTTCTCGGAGCTCGCAACACGGCTGCCATGCTCGGCGCCATCTTGGAACAAGTCTTGGAACATCTTGAAAATATTCAGAGGTTTCTGCAACTAATCTCACTTCAGAATGAATTTACAGTTTGTTTACCTTGAAAGCATCGCCAGATACTGTCCATAGACAGTGGCCAAGTAAATGTGGCAACGTTCATTTAATAGTTTTATTTATATATGAGCCTTTATTTGTTTGGAATGTATTAATATTTTGTTTAAAATTTTATATTATCGTCACCTGTTGTTTTAATATCATAGTGGTTTGATGATGTTCTAAACTGATACTGAATGTTGATTGGCTTGAATGGTTTACCTCTGAAGTTGATTGGTTTTGTATACGGACTAGGGATGCAACTCTGAAGCAAACAGCATTGCGTCATTTCAATATCCATTCTGACTGGTCATTTAGAAGACAACGCTTCATGCTGTCAGCCTTTTTTGTTGATCTGAAAGATTATAACGTGTCATTAATTATATGGATTAATGCTTGGGATTTGTGTCATTTGAGGTGAAAATGCTTCCTGGAGTTTCTAGCAGATTTGAAGACAGGATTATGCACGAATTTGTCACAAATGTTTGTCGCCACCTACTGCTGAAACAATGTTGCTTGCAGAAAGATTCGCTGAATGAATCAATGAATTAATCTTTTAAGTGAATGTGTTTATAAGATTTGACTTACTTATGAATCAAAATATCCTCGACCAATTTTTTTATTGCAAAACAATTACATAATGTAGCTTTAAGACTTAAATCTGATTCTGATTCAGATCACATAATTAATCCTTCCATACATCCTTCTAACAGACACTTCTTCTCTGTATAAATATGAGAGTGGCCTTAAAGACAGACCAAATTATGTAAATATTAGTAAAACAAGGAATGTGATAATAATTCAAATTATCACTGCACTCAGCTCTCAGATGACATAATTATAAAATATCAACTCCTCCCCTTTTTCTAAATAACTTCCTCTAAAAAAAAAGTGACAATAGAGTGTGATAACACCATTATGTTTACACACACACACACACACACACACACACACACACACACCTGATTTTGCTGTATTTTGTTTTAATAGTGTAGCAAATGTGGCCAAGCTGAATTACTGGCACCACAGTTTGATGACTGAACATAATAACAGAGCTAGCTGTTGCTTGTGACCACATTGTGGCCATTAAGAAAAATGACTCGAGGCATCAGTCACTCCCGGAAACCTATTAAAAAGTAATTTCAAGTAAGTGTTTTTGTAGATGTAGTGAACATTAATGTTTACCTATTCATTTCTCATATCTGTCTACAAGTACACTTCTTTTTATCTCTGATTGAATTTTCCTCAGTTTAAACTTCAAAAAGCATCTTTTAATGCATTTCAAGATAACTGAAATTACTTCTGTGGAATGATAAGATATGTATTTCATAAATGTATACTATTTCCACTGCCAAACAGCAAGTAAGCTGACTCACTGTTTCCTGTTTGTTAGTGAATATTAAATTATTACAGCTTCTCTGTCTCTGTTTTTTTTCTTCTACCAGCATCCATCATGAATCCCATGTCACATCTATACTACAAAAAGAGCAGCTACTCTCCGTACCGGGACCGAATCCCTCTACAGATCGTCCGGGCGGAGGTAGAGCTTTCCTCAGAGGAGCGTTCGTTCCTTTCGGCCGTGGAAAAGGGTGACTATGCAGGGGTCCAGCATGCACTACGTGAGGCAGTGGTCTACTACAATATTGACGTCAACTGTGTGGATCCATTGGGCCGCAGTGCGCTACTAATCGCTATTGAGAATGAGAACCTTGAGGTGATGGAACTGCTTCTGGATCATGGAGTGAACACTGGAGACGCTCTGCTCTTTGCCATCCGCAAAGAAGTGGTGGGAGCTGTAGAGTTACTGTTGTCCCACAGGAAACCCAGTGGAGAAAAACAGGTCTGTATGTGTGTTGGGGTTTTATATGCTTTTCTCAGCTGAAAAGAGACACTTTACATTAGTATTAATTTCTATTGTGGCCCACGCTGGTTTATGCTTTCTAGTCTAGACATGGTCTAACAGTGACTACGTTTACATGGACATCAGTAATCTAATTATTTACCGTATTCTGAATAAGACAATATTATGATTAAGGTGTTTACATGATTTGCTTTTAGAATAATCCTTTCATGTTCCTGTTTTACATGTTATAGTACATCGATTAACGCCATCTGATGTCTCCTCAAGAATTTCACGTATAAACATATAGTTCGTCTTCGTGATGATGCCATATACAGTTTTGGGTGTTTCATTTTTCATTTTATGAAAGTTTCAAGTGCAGTTAATTATTTTCATGCATACAGACGACGGTGGTGTTGAAGCTCTTTTATTTGCCGTCAAACGGTTGATCACTGCCGTGTGTGTGTCCTGTCGCAAAATGCGGTGAAAAGTCCTACACGACGGTAATAGTTTGATTAAGGTGTTTACATGTCTGTACCGCACTTCAATAATGCGACTAAAATAGAAATAATCCACATGTCTTAATTCGATTTGTGTTTACTTCGATTATGACTTTAGCCAGATTAAGGTAATCAAAAATCTCTGTTTACATGGTAGACTCTTAATCAGAGTATTGTCTTAATCGTATTAAAATCGGATTATTGATGTCCATGTAAACGTAGTCAGTGTTGGATAAGTTAGTTAAGAAGCCTGAGAGGGATACCAGCACAACATATGCTGGTGACCAGCCATACAGAACTTTTAAACTGGTTTACACTGCAACCATTTTCTCCATAAGGAAATTGACTATAACTTAATTATAACTTATGGACTTGAAAGTTGTTAATCAATGACACATTATTTTGTTGAAGCCATTGTTTTGAATTATTTAAACTTATTTTTCAAAGTATCATGTTTAAGAGCAGAATTACTGGTGAAAAACTACATTTCCCATGATGCTGTAAAGAAAATTCCACCAATCAGAGAGCCATGGTGAGCAAATTGTGGCAAAAGAGCAGGAAACCACAGTTAAGCACCGTGAATGATGTAGTCAAGTCTTACAGTAATACGCCCTCAAAATACTTCGATTTTGTATATATACTAGAGCTGTCAAAAGATTAATCGCGATTAATTGCATCCAAAATAAGTTTTTGTTTGCATAATATATGTGTGTACTGTGTATATTTATTATGTATATATAAATACACACACATGCATGTATATATTTAAGAAAAATATGTTACGTTTATATATTAAATATATTTTTATATGATAGAATTTATATGAATATAAACACGTATATACATGTAAATACATGTAAATATTTTCAAAATATATGCTGTATGTGTGTGTCTTTATATATACATAATTAATATACACAGTACACACACATATATTATGTAAACAAAAACTTTGGATTTGGATTTTGGATGCGAATAATCGTGATTAATCGTTTGACAGCACTAATGCATACATATATATCAGGGCGTTTCCTCCGAGGAGTCAATGGAGGCAGGGCTTCCTCGAAATATTGGATGAGAAAAAAAAAATTGTCGTACAAAAATAAAACAATACAAATATTACATTATAATCTATTATAGTCTATCTAGTCTACAATCATTATAGTCTATCTTGCCTCCCCTGAGCCCAATGAGTTTTAACAGACCCCTTAAGCATGCGGTGAGATTGATGAGGTAATTGAGAATGAATGGAGGAAAATCCTGTGAGAGTAGGCAATGCCTCCATCGCGATATGATTGGATATGACTGGTTATGATTGGCTAGGATTGGTTCATGTGATAAATCCCGCCTCTTGTGTTTGTGCGTGCTCCATGTTTGCAAATGAGAATACTAATTTTAAAAAGTTTAAACAATTCACACTTAGATATAATCACTTTGTTACATCAAAATAAGACTTGAAATGGCCTGAAAACATGATCTGTGGGAGTTTTTAGCGAGTAATCACTAATCAGCATGGTAAAATTTAACGTTTCTGTGACCAATATTTATCTAGCTTTGATGACTGATGAGCCGAAAAATTCAAAAATAGTTAAAAGTTAAGTATTAAAAAGGATAGCTGAACATAAATTCACGAATAAAATATGGGCCTATTGTTTAAATTGTTACTGAAAATGCTTATTGTAGCTGGTTAGAACAAAAGATTTAATATATCAGCCCTTCTTCAAATAATTATGATTCAATGCACTTCAAGTAAGTCTCTGACCGGTTCTGAAAGCCAGTTGCTAATACCGTTTAATCCAATAAATCAATTTGAGATCAATTTAAAATTTTGGCTGATTCTTTAAAAAGAAGAACTGGTTTAATAGAGTGATTTTGTGCATCGGATTCATGTATAGAGGACAACGCTACAGAATCTTTGTCTTTGTATTATTTCGTGTCTGTAAGCTCATAATTCAGCTAAACCAAAATTCCTCTTGCTGTGGTGATGTACATTTGTTTGCAAAACAAGAATGCTTTTGTGGTCTGGTTCTTTAGTACCGCACATTATCCACATCAGTGATACAATTAACTTTATGATCATCAGTGGCACTGAACGTCATTAAAATAATTTGATAGAAGTACTAAAAAATAGAACCTATATAACAACCAGTTCTTAATTCCCAACCCTGCACACATCGTTAGGACACACAGTACATATAAATATAGTGATTGCATATGTATTTTGTCGGTGTTTTCCTACTTATGCAATGCCATATCGCTGTTTGTGTGAACAGTGTGTATGCAGGTGGGAACTGTTCATATTTGTGGTTGTACTCTATGTGCATGTGTTCGGATGAGTGGGTGTTCCAAAGCTAATAGAAAAGATGAGATGGCAGAGATTTATCTTTCAGATTTGATTTTCACCTCACGTAGCACCACAAATCTTTATTGGATTGCATTTTGTTATCCTCTAATCTTTCCCCTCATTCAATGGTAAGATTAACCTGAAAAGCTTGCATTCCTGTATTCTCATAGATCGAGTTTTGCGGCATGCTTGATTTGGTGGCCAGTGGAGGATGAAGGGGAATGTAACTTCAGGCGAGTTCTGCTAACATGTGACAGCAGTATTCACTGTGAACCGAGGTTCGATTTGTACAGCATGGTGCCAGAAGGAAGCTACGGCACACAAAAGCTACCACTATGAATTTATCAGTGCTTGAGGTTGTGAATACCCTTTTTTAAGGAGTAGAATCAATGATGCATATAGAATCACTTTCATCTACAAGTGAATAGCTGATGTAAAGCTGAGAAGGAAATGCAGATTCTGCAAAAACTCATTAAATTATTTTTTTTAATAATATTTTCATATACAGCAATTCCGTTGAGAAGCCTTCACAGTTTTTCTTCACTTAAAAAATGTAATTATTTTGCCGAACTTTATTCAGTTGTGGAGAGTGGTTCTTTAACATTAAAGTAATTTGCAAACTCGTGGCAATCTCTCACTCACATGTAGACAGTTCAGTTCTCAACTCTGTAAAGTTAGCATGTGTGATCTGAACAATCAGATCTATTTATACTTTATCAAGTCATATGTTCTCTCTGGACAAGGTGCCTCAACAGTTCCACTTTTCTCCATAAAAACACCACCATAACATAAACTCTATACTGAGTCCCCTAATAACTGATCATTAAACACTAAAATGCCTCCAACCTTTCTCATTTTGCACAAAACACATTAAATAAAGCTTTATTTCATCATTTACTCTCCCCAGCCAGTCCCATGCAAAGCCTGCTGGAAACTCTGCCCAGTTTCAGTAATGCAGTGTTACTGCCAATGAAAAAATATTAATGCTAAGGATTATTGGATTGAGTAAACTTCTGTTTTACAAATTTAGACAGATTGCATGGAGTAAAAATAAATTGTGATTGTTCAAGAGCTGTATTGCATTAGCATATTTTAATTATGTAAATTGAGCAAGCAGGGTTTTTGTGAGTGTTTAATGGAAAATCATCTTTTTAACAATGTCAAATTATTCTTTTAAACTAAAATTTATTCAATGTGTCCCACCCTAATTTCCTGTTTCAATAGAAACCAAGTCAACACAGGAAAGAAATCTGAGCTTTTCTAGTGATTTATGAGGTCTTTAAGAGTTGTGGTGCTGCTGGCTTGCCAATCTCTGTATGTGCACAGTTTGTATTTTGGGAATGCATTGTGAGCTAAGTTCAATTTATGTACACATTTGCACAATTTCCAAAATTTCCGTGGATTGAATTTACAGCATTTCACCAGTATTCCACCAAAATAAAAGCTTAAAGGTTTGAATTTTTGAAAGTGAAAAATTGAGACAAAAATATTGGCATTATAAAATAAGTATCAGACCTATAATTATCAAATATTTTATTTTACTTTACAGGACAATTGTAATTAACAACAGTTAAAAATTTAAAATAAAACACTAACTAAAGAAAGATTATCTGTTTACTTGTGTGTGTCGTGTGGTCATAAACCAACATCAGAGAAACATAAGCTTGCAAATGTGATGATAAATCATTAAAATGTTAACTTAAAATCTCAAGTAAATATTTTACGTCTAAGGAGTTCAGCTGTAAAATGTTTGGGAAGCCCTGGGATAGAGTGAACATGTGGACAGATGAATTATTTTGTAACTCTATTATTATTCTACAGCTTCACTGAGTTGCACTGGAGCAGCAATGATGTTTATGCAGCTCCAGGTAGCTTTGTTTCTCCCTCTTGGATTAGACGTGCACACTTTTATGAAGTGAAGAGCTACATCACTAATACGGTTCAGAAGAGAGGCACAGGGTTCCTATACTTTTGATGTTAGAGCGAACAAGCGTTAGGGGAAATAAAGCCGGTAGCCAGGTTTGTTCTTTTTGCTTCATTATTTGGTTTTCTAAAGTGAACTCCGGTGGTGTCAGCCCGATCTCATGGCAATTCGTACATATTTTATGAGGTCGCTAATTCGTACGAATTTGTACAAACTCGTACAAATTCATACGATTTTTGCTAAATCGTACGTATTTTACGAGTTGCCAATTCGTATGAATTTGTACGAATGTCCTACACCTAACCCCGTCCCTAAAACCTACCCATCAGTGGGGTTTAGACAAATCGTACAAAATCGTACAAGTGAGGTCGTACGAATTCGTACGAATCAGCCACCTCGTAAAATACGTACAAATTGCCGTGAGATAGCGTTGGTGGTGCAGATACATCAAGTGAGATTGTTGTGCCGTGGGGCCTAAATTGGAATCTAGCCCGTGTACCATGTGCCCGCCGTTCACAGAGCATGGGCTATTTTGCATTGCTATCACTATAGCAACCCTTGCAGCCACTTGGGAGTACTGGGGGAGGACTGTTATACTAATGGACTGAAAATAAATCTCTAAATAAAATGCGTTTGCAAACCTCACTTACTCACTCGCTGGCTTGTAACACCGACGTACCACACATCATATTTCCATAATGTTCTCATGGCAGATATGGCTGTCTTTATGATAGGATTGAGTATTTTGTCATATACTGGCACTTAAATATTAATTAATGGTGTTATGCATATGATATGGTTATAAGTGTGTTTGTGTGTTTACACGCAGTCATCTGCTCTTGAAAGTACAGCCCTTGACTCCTAAACGAAGGTAAACAATTAGGAATAAAAGGGAAGGAATTACACAATGGTTCGTGGTAAAGCATATGAATGAATGTGGATGTGATGGATGGGGAGAAAAGGTACAAGCGGGGTGAAAGACAGAAAGAAGGAGAGGTGAAAGAGAGGAAAGGCTCTAACAGGCTTGTGGGTCATCTTTCTGACAGAGTTTATCTGCCTCCATGGCACACAGCTGCAAGGACAGCATGATATATATGCAGTTTTCTCCTCCATCATCACTCGTTTTGTCTGTTCACTCATGCTGTAAGCAGTCGTTCTCTCATGTTTCATCTTTCATGCTCTTGTGTTGCATCTGTGTTTGTGAGGAAAGGAGTGAAGGACAGAGGAGGCAGGGCTTAAGACTGTCTCACATCATGTTCTGGAAGTGCCTATGTTTTGACTAATTCTCTTTTCTGTCAAGTGAACATTTCTTCCTTCATGCCTGAAAATATGCATCAAATATAAAGCTCCAGTCTTGGCCACTCCTTCTGACATGTGTATCTTTGGTCTGCTTTCTGTCTCTATTCTGTTCTCTATTATATTCTATAGCTGATTTAAAAATAGCTTTAATTACGAACTTTTAATTATGAAAAATGGCTCGCAGTTCAGTGAAGGAGTCAATTGTGAACAATCCATTCACTGAGTCTGATTCAAAACGATAGATACACATCAAGAGGGAGTAGCGGGTTCGAAGTAGTTTCGTGAATCCTTTTGATCGACTCATTATAAAGAACCAGTTCATAACAATCATTATTCGGAAAGCATTTTTCATTTTCATTGCTGATTGCAGCTCGGAAACTATAATATCAAAATGAGACTGGATGAAATGGCCACACAAAAAAAACTTCTGTTCAATATGATAAATACATTTTTAATTATTGTTGCACACTGTTATTTTTGTTGCATTTGTGAGTATTTTAGTTCCACTCTGGAGCCCTTGCGATATCTGAACACTGTTGAGATCTGTTTGCAAAACTTTATGCTGCAGACTTCAAAAAAGTAACTGACAAATAGTTGACAAATTAATTATATTAATTTATATGAATTAATTATAACATTTCATTGCATAAAAACTGCCAAAACTGCTGACATGTTCCTAACGTGAAGGTGAATTTGTGCAGTGCAGTTCTTGCTTTAATGAATTTATACAGTTGGGTCTTGCTTTAAATGCACCACTGCTAAAATACTGAAGTCAGTCGACCTCTCTAATTGTGTACAGTTGTTGGATGACTTTTTGTTTAATCATCCATTCTGCTCCACTTGTACTCAGAAGAGTTTGAGATCTTCATGTTAATGATAAAAGACTGTAAAAATGCTACAGCAGAAACCTGTTAGTTGGTAAACGGTCTTTCCTTAGTCTATGCAGTGAAAAACTTCAATATCTAATGGGACATTTCATGTAATTTTACAGTAAAATACTGTTAAATGAACAGTGAAAAAGAACAAGTCACCTTTTAATTTACAGTGAAAAACATTTTACATTTTACAGTGAAAGACATTTTTCAGAATTCTCTGACTGACAGCTCACATTTGATGTTGTTTTCAATTAAATAAATCCAAAGTTCTGTTATAAAACTCTAGATAGGCCATTAGGTTCTTACTCAATCGGACATAATTGTATCAATATTCACTTGCCGAAGCTGATTGGTTTATTTTCATATCAGCAGGCAGCAGCCAATGAACTTGCTGCTCAACATCCAAATTCTTGGCTAGTGCTTGCTGTAGCAGTTGTAGAACACTTCAGAAACCCTCCACCTTCCCCAGCTCCACCTGTATAGATTTGCTGCAGGGTGATTTCATTATATATTTGCATTGTTTCATACAGTGTATATGTTATATTAACTGGTGTTTGGTATTTCCGTGTATGATACCGCACACCTTCTATATATTAATATTTACATACAGGCTACTTATGATAAACTTTGATTCTTTATGTGGTTTTCTCTGTACCGCCTGTTTTTATGGTGGTCATCAGTATATTATAGATGTAAAATCAGATTTTAGTACATTTTCACTGTAAATTAAATCTGTTAAATGTTGCTACTCTATTTTTAAAAAAAAAAAAAGTTCTGGCAAGCACAGCTTCTGTTTTGTTTTTTTGTTTTTCTTCAGTGTTGTGCCTTTTTCTCACTGACCAGCTAAATGGTCAGTTTGTTCCCCATTAAATCTCATGGCTGGTACAGCAAGCAGCTGGGATATTAGAGAGCTCATTTGTGGTTTTTAGTTCCTATGAGGAGAGCTGGCTTCACTCTCGTCCAGTCATCTGTATTCTGCTGCTTCACTGTGTAGTTTGTGTTTACATGCTGTGTGGGTTGGTGGATTGCCATACTGATAGACTCTCAGCAGCTTGTGCAGGTGTTTTTCACATTTTCGTTCTTGTCCCCTCTTTTTCAGGTCCCATCATTAATGATGGACGCCCAGTTTTCCGAGTTCACACCTGACATCACTCCCATCATGCTCGCTGCCCACACAAACAACTATGAGATCATCAAACTCCTGGTCCAACGCAAAGTCACCATCCCTCGGCCGCACCAGATCCGCTGTGACTGTGTGGAGTGTGTGTCCAGCTCTGAGGTGGACAGCTTGCGTCACTCTCGGTCCCGTCTCAACATCTATAAAGCGCTCGCCAGCCCCTCTCTCATCGCCCTCTCCAGCGAGGATCCCATCCTAACCGCCTTCAGACTGGGCTGGGAACTGAAGGAGCTCAGTAAAGTGGAGAACGAGTTTCGACAAGAGTACGAGGAGCTTTCTCAACAGTGTAAGCTCTTTGCTAAAGACCTGCTGGACCAGGCACGTAGCTCCCGTGAGCTGGAGACCATCCTCAATCACCGTGATGACCAGAGTGAGGAGCTGGACCCGCGAGAGTGCCGAGACCTGGCCAAACTCAAGCTGGCCATTAAATATCACCAGAAAGAGGTGAGGAGACTTCTTGTAGCTTTTTGAAAAATTAATTGTTGCTGGTCATTTCTATCCAGTCTAATGTCGAACATACAAATAAATGAGATGTTCACAAGGTTTTGTACAGTTTCTGTAAATTGATGCCTTTGGGAAAAAGTGTGTATCACTGAGCGATTGGCTCTTTTTTGCAGTTGCATCACAGATTTCCCTTCAAAAACCAAAAGGAAAAAAAGAAATAATCTGCAGAAAATGATGAAGCTTATATTTCCTTCTCATAATACATTTTTGTTTTCATTAAAATCAGCATAAAATCAAATCAAAACAAATATACCTCAATATAGTATAAATACATTTATTTAAATTACAATTAACTTTTAAGTTTTTAACAAATTAAGTTACATAATGTCATTTAAATAATGTATTCTTTTTTTTTTTACATTAGAGTGCTAGCGTAGCCAGAAATGTTAAAGTGGGTGGGCCTACATAAAACTGGGTGGGCCAAGAGTGTAGCATATGAAAACTGCATGTCAAATTACCAACAAAAAATACAGCACCAAGGTTCATTACACAGTACTTCTAAATCATGCATTAACATTAGTAATTTGTTATATTAATGTTCATTTCAAAATTTAGGACATTATTAAAATTCAAAGTTGTATCTGTTAACATTTGCATGAGCTGGTTAACAAAGATGAATAAACAACACGGTAACAAATGTATTTCTAATGTTAGTTAATGCATTAACTAACGTTAACTAAAGGAAGTGTATTAAAAAGCATTACCTCAGTCAGTGTGAAACAACGGGGCTTCGCAGATAATTTCATAATCAAACGTCTCTGTCAGTTCACGCACACCGAGGACCGAAATGTGCGCAGCTGCAAATTATGCAGTTTGTTTTGGCGACCAGGATCCAGCACAAAGTTTATGTGTTTCTTTCCACAAAGGACGCATCTGTTTAGCGGATCAAACACTGTACCTATGCTAATATGATGTTTCAAACATGCTTGGTTCAGAAGATTCCGATCGATAAATCCATCACCCGCAGGTGGACTGTCGGGTTTCATTTGTAGAAGGTCCGGATTTATTGCTAAGACTTTTACTTTTTAAAGAATTGATCTGATTTATGATTGCTCAACTCGGCTATTTTCAAATTTAACTTCACAAACGCGCGCATTTTACTATTATATCCTTGCACATATAGGAAGAGGGAAAACTAAGAAACGACCTGTAATTGACCATGAAAGCAAGCGTGTAATATTTTTTAATAAATACAGTGCCCTCCACTAATATTGGCACCCTTGATAAATATGAGCAAAGGCGGCTGTGAAAATAAATCTGCGTTGTTTATCCTTTTGATCTTTCACTCAATAAATTCACAAAATTCTAACCTATCATTGAAGTAAAACAATTGAAAGTGGGGAGAAAATCTCATGATGAAATAAATGTTTTTCTCCAATGAATGTTGGCCACAATTATTGGCACCCCTAGAAATTCTTATGAGTAAAATATCTCTGAAGTATATTCCCATTCATTTACATTTTTATCACACCAGGGTGACTAGGAGCATGAAATTGTCCAGCCATGACTTTCTGTTCCACAGGATTATAAATATGAGGAACACAAAGGCCAAATTCCCTTAATCATCCATCACAATGAGAAAAACCAAAAAATATATTTCTGATGTGAAGAACAAGATTGTTGAGCATCACAAAATAGAAAGTGGCTGTAAGAAAAGAGTTAAAACATTGAAAATCCCCATTTCCACCATCAGGGTAATAATTAAGAGGTTCCAATCAACTAAAGATGTAAAAAATCTGCCTGAAAGAGGACGTGTGTCTATATCGTCCTAATGCACGCTGAGGAGGAGAGTTTGAGTGGCCAAAGACTCTCCAAGGATCACAGCTGGAGAATTGTAGATTAGTTGAGTCTTGGGGTCAGAAACCTAAAAAAAATATATCAAACATCCCCTAAATCACCACATGTTGTTCGGGAGGGTTTCAAGAAAAAATCTCCTCACTCATCCAAAAACAAACTCCAGCAAATTCAGTTGTCAGACACGACTGGAACTTCAAATGGCACTGGCTTGAAATGGCAATGAAACTGAAAAAAAAGCCTGTTGTGGGCCTGTTTTTCTGCCAGAGGCCCTGAACATCTTGTTCAGATGCATGGCATCATGGATTCTATCAAATACCAACAGATAAAAAATCTAAACCTGACTGCCTCTGTTAGAAATCTTATAATGGGCCATGTTTTGATCTTCCACCAGGACAACAATCCAAAACAAACATCAAAATAAACACAAAAATGGGTCACTGAGCACAGAATTAATCTTTTACCATTGCTGTCTCTGTCCTCTGACCTGAACCCTACAGAAATTGAGTGTGGTGAACTGAAGAGAAGAAGCACCGTCATGGAGCTGTGAATCTGAAGGATCTGGAGAGATTCTGTATGAAGAAAATGGTCTCTGATCTCTTATCAGGTGTTCTCCAAACTCTTCAGGCATTATAGGAGAAAACTCAGAGCTGTTACCCTGGGAAAAGGACGTTGCAATAATTGGGTGCCAATAATTGTGGCCAACATGAAATAGTGAAAGCATTTATTTCACAATGAGATTTTCTCCCCACTTTCAATTGTTTTACTTCAATGATAGGTTGGAATTTTGAGAATTTTTTGAATGAAAGATAAAAAGGATAAACAATGCAGATTTATTTTCACAGCCGCCTTTGGTCATATTTACCAAGGGTGCCAATATTAGTGGAGGACACTGTATATAAAATTACAGTGAAATAAGACGTTTATTAGTGTCGTTTAATAAATTACATCCATTTGGAAAATTACCAACTTCTCATTGGGTGGGCCACAGATGAAAGTGGGTGGGCCTGGCCACCCGTAGCTAGCGACTGCATTACAGTACTGAGAAGTTTTTTTTCCCATAATGCTTATGAGAAACGGGGTGGGGGATGTACCGAATTATCATGAAAATAACAAATTTTAAATTATTAATTTTAAAATTGTAATTGTCCAATAATAGTCTTTATATTTAATACAATTTAATTTTGTCTGATTATGTGGTGAAATATGATCTGGACATGTTTTTTTGACAGATTTTGTGTGGTGCACCCAAATACACCAAGAAAAGTATTTTTTGTACTTTATAAATTTGTAATTTATACATTTCTGTGATATAAATATGCAGTATAAATGCATCAAATTTGCCTCACCAATGCAAAAATTTACTTGAGCAGCTGAAAAATACTAGGGTAAAGAGAGAAACTTTATGAATTTTTTTGTTGCATAAGTCCACTCACTTTTTTGCTATTTAATAGTATTCTGCAGACCCTTGGAATATTTTAGAATGTGTTGTTCCAAACCTAAAGCAATAGGAAAAGTGCCTTTCTAGCTTTCCCTCTAAACTTTCTGATGCACGGGGGAATACAATGTGTGCTGAAGACCAGAGGTTTGACGTGATTAGAAAGACAGGAGATAGAGACAATGAGAAAGAAGCACTGGGCAGATGATAGACAGTTGCTCTGTTCCAAGACCTTGTGAGCTGCCACATTGCGTATTTGCCTATAGGCAGCTGCCTTCTAATTCAGCATCCAAATAGTCTTGGATGAGATTTGAAACTCTTTAGGGGATATCGATCAATGCACCAAATGAATAGTGGTTTGCAACTGATACTTGACTTAAAATTGATTTCAAATCACACAATTATCTAATAAACATAAAAATACATCACACACAAATGTTGGGTTGAATTATCTTTTTTTTAATTACTCTGAACCATTTTGATACTTCTCAAGTACTGAGTGAAATATAGAGTTATTTACAGTATAATCTAAATATCTCTACTCCTCATCTGCCATCTTGGATTTATTTTTTCACTGAGCTTGTCGCAGAGCATTACGGGATTGCATTCTCCACAAAGATACATGATGTTGCCTTAGAATTTGGCTAAAAGAAGGCAGCATAATTAAGTTTTTAAGCCTACCTTTTGGAACAGCTTTCATACTGGAAGTGCTCCAATGATGCTTTAAAATGCTACCTCCGTAGGCAGATCACTATGTTTTGGGAAAAAAAAGCAAGTGAGTGATGTGCTAGGTAGAATATTTGCAGCATTTTGTTGAAGCAGGCAGTGTATTTTAGGTGTACATATGCAGCAAAAAAAAGTACCATATTATTGAGTTTGAGATAAACCTAAGCAGCTGCAACCTATTTTAAGACTTGCATTTGAATTCAATTTCTTTCAGCATTTTGATTTTGCTGCTGTAAGTCATTGTAATATAATACGGTATTAGTGTCCAATTAGCAATTAGGTGTATATATTTTGGCCATTCTGCATGAAATGTACACTTTTTTTAAAGAAAATATGCATTAAATGGACAACTGTGAAAACTTTTACATTGCTACAGAAAAAAAACTATTTATTCAACTTTCTATCAATCAAAGAATCCTGAAGAATCCAGCAGCACAACATTAATAATAAGAAGGCGCATTTCTTGAGTACCAAATCAGCATATTAGAATGATTTCTGAAGGATCATCTGACACTGAAGACTGGAGTAATGATGCTGAAAATTCAACTTTGCATCACTGAAATATTTTAATATTTTACAATTATTTTCATTTGTAATAATATTTCACAATATTACTGCTTTAGATGTGTTTTTGATCAAATTAATGCAGCTTTTGTGAGCATAAGAGACTTCTTACTAACCATATTATTGAACAATAAGTTGCAACATGTAAGTTATCCAGGAAACAAACTGGCATATGGGTTACAATGGGACTAAAGTTATAAAAGGAAACATGCAAGGTTAATCTAACACTTACATTAAAGGTTATAAAGGTCTTCACTCAAACAATATGAAAAGTACCAGCCATTCCACCAAAACAAGAATAAAAACATTTTGATGATGCATGGGAAACCACCTCAAGTTACATTTCCTTGCTTTACACGCTTCCATGTAAGTCCATTTAAAAACCGTCTTTGGCTTTCCAGGGAGATTCCGGTAAACGTTTTCATTCTGAAACCCAAACGGTCTCGTTGCAGAACTGACACATGCTCCAAACTGAGGATTTGAGAGCCTGCATCAGAACGTCTCGTTTCTCTTCCTGTCAGTCAGAGGTGATGCTGGCCCTGACCTGCGAGACTGCTCTTCCAGTTAGCTCTAATTGTTTTGTGCTCCTCAAGGAAAGCTGCTGTGAATACAGATCACAATGCTGTACGCGTACACACATGGGAAAGATGGTCAAGACAGATGTGGGGCTTTGAGCCAAGAGATGCTTTACAACTGAAAAAGAGAGATGAAGACTATTATGAGCCCATTTAGTGTGCCTTTATATTTGTAGTGATTAAAGTTTTATAGAATGAGATTAAATATTGAGAAAAGGTTACCAGCGTTATACTCCAGATTTCGCGCAGTAATTTGTCTTCATTTGATATGAGAATTAAATGAGTCAGAAAAGATGATGCTGTAATAGTAAACAGGGTTGAAAGGGTGAAGAGAGTGCAGAGAATCAAATATGTCTGGAATAAAGCCACACAGGCTTGCTTGAAACATTACTCAGGGGCATTGTAGTGACAGATAATGCTGCTTATGGATTTCATTATACACTCACAGGTCTCAGGAAGAGCCTTTGTGTTGCTTAGAGCTGTCTTTAAATGGGACCACACCGGTTCTGCTCTTTTGTTGTTGTTACTGCTAAAGGATTGTACAACCTTGTACACAAACGTCAACAAGACACTTGGTTTGTGGAATTTTCATCTTGAAGATGTAATTATTGCTGATTCTTAGGCTTGGGAATTGGAACAATCTTCAAACATGTATCAGTGTTATTTAGTATTATTTAATCCCATTATAGTGTTTGTTACTAATTTTTTATGTGATTAGTTTTTGTTTTAATTTTAGTTTCCTTTTTAGTAACTACGTTATGTGCTTTTGTAATTTTTATATTTTTATGTAATTATTTTTTAATATTTATATTACTTAAACATATTTATTCTAGGTATTTGCCATGTATTAATATTTTTTTATTTTATTTGGTTTTATTTTTAGATTTTCATTTTTCATTTTAAGTTTAGTATATTTGTCTTGTGATTTTGTCATTTTTTATTAGATATTATAAATTTTTATTCCTGTTTTAATTTTAGCAATTTTACTGCATCAACTCATTATATAACTTATTTTATTTCAGTTATTTTCCAAGGCAACATTGAATGCACAGAATAGCTACTACTACTGTCAACTCAAGCTAATGTCAATTGTGCATTTCTAAGAGACAAAAAAAGTAATATTATTAATATTGCTGCCTGCCCTGCAAACTGTGCTGAAGATATGTGTCATCAAAGTCAGGGAACATAAACCTGTGACTGGAGAAGTGTAAAGAATTTAAAAATATGAAGTTTGTCATGTTCTGACTATAAAGAGTAGTTTAAAACCACAATTAATGGTCTGGTTTCTGCAACTTTCACTTGGAGAAAAAATCTGACTTTAAACTTGAAAGAAATAAAGATCTGAAATTTATTGTGATAACCGTTGATATCGACTGATATGAAAAATTTTATCGTGATCATTTTTTGGGCCATATCGCCCAGCCCTATTGTTAAATATAAAACTTTGGTGTGTAACTCATTGTTTGTACTATGAACATGAATAAAACCTTGAATCTTGCGATCAGGCTTACAATTTTTACCTGCCAGATGATTAAACTGGCAAAAAAAAACATAGGTGTAGATAACAGAAACTATAGGATCCTCCTATCCTTCTTATGTTGTTCCCTCATCATTCTTTTCTTCTCTTGTGCCTCTCCTCCTCACCTCCTGTCCTTCCATCATCTCTTCTTTTCTGTAATTTTGGAAAGTTGATTTACTGCAGGGGAACATCAGCGCAGTCAGCATCCCCCACCCCAGATCTCGCTCTCTCGCTTTTTGAATCGATAAGGATTACATACCCCATATACTCTGAGCAGCGTTTTGCTCAATAACTGCTGTACTTCAATCTTCTTACCTCGCCTCTTATCTGAACTGCTGCTTGAATGCAGCGCTGTGTTCATGTGCATCGATAGACACAACTGCTGCTGATAGAACTGGAAGAAGTGGGCTTTGGCCAGTGTTATTGAATGGGACTTCAAAGTGGTTGAGCGTTTCAGTGATTTAAAGTCACCAATAAATCAAAATGAACCACTCTTATTGTTTTATGGAATATTGCAGTGTTTATTATAAATAATTAATGTGTCCTCATAATATTTAATCAAAAACACTAACTTCCCCTCCCCTTCGCAACAACATATCTTCTCTGTAAATGCTGTAAATATTATTTTGGGATAGGACTAGTGATCCACTGAAATTTTTTTTTTAACAAACTAAAATTAAAGTTTTGATTTTACTGAAAATGAAAATAACTTTTTTTGGTATTTATTCATGCTGTGTGCATTAAATAGATGCTCACCCAGTCAAAATGTGTCATCGGAGAAACGCTAATTAAACATCAGTAATTTTGAACCTTCAAAATTATTTCAGTGGAAACCAGAAATGATTTATATATTTGTTTGTTTGTTTGTCTGTTTTTTCGGCTGAATATTTTCAGTAGCCTAAATTTTGTGTCACTAATTTCAACATTAAATAAATTACATGATTTGAAATGCACTGATTGAACTCACTTTAAATCTCTTGAATGCTCGATTCTGATGGGTCATTCAGAGTATTCTACGTTTTTTTGTAGATTAGTATTTTCATGACATTTGTGTTTGGGTACTGATCACCCTGTCTCAATTTAGTTTGTGATAATTACTTCTTGACTGTACATTTTTACTTACATATTACATACTTTCCTGATGGCTCTTAATTACTTTGTGTTTTTAAGCTGCAAAAAAATGTCAAACTAATGACAAATATCATATTAAACATCTCAGAATATATTGAGACACAGGCAATTAGCCACCCTTGTGTCCTCTTAAAAAAAGAAGAAAAATGTAGCAGAAATTGCATTCTTTGAGCCTGTCATGCTCTAAAAAGGTCAAAACTAGCATCATAAAAGTCCGTTGCCTTATGATAACATTGTGTGAGGAACAGACAGAAATTTGAATTGGTCCCCATGCGCTTTCATTGTACAGAAAAGAGCAGCTTGGACATTGTGCAAAACATTTTCTTTTATGTTTCAAAAAAGTAAGTAAATGAATTTTCCCTTTTGTGTGACAAGTGGCAGGTTCTCGTAGGCAGGCACTCGTTCTTCTTCACATTGGATACTGGATGAACATTGGATATCGCCCTGTATTTTTAGTTCTGCACCCTGCCGGAGGAATTGCTCGCTCTGTTCTCTCTGACGGCACCCTGGGACTAGAGTACGCTCCCTCCGCTCTCTCTCTCACAGCATCTCTCTCGCTCACTCTTTCTTACTGATCCAAGTCAAACACACAGATTGGGGGGTGGGGGGGCGAAAGGACGAGATAGAAAGAAAAGACAGCGAAAGTAGATCTGACTGAGAACAAATTGTTGCTGAATAATACAACACAAATCAATTTCTCACTCTGCCTGGTCGGCAGGTTGGATCGCTCCCGGCCAACTGAGCAGCAATGGCTGCTTTTGTTCTGATGGAGCGAGGGAGGAGAGAGAAAGAGATTTATTCTTTCTCTCTAGCACTCTACTGCTCTATTCTGCTGTTTTGGACCTTGTGTGTAAAGTCAATCAATGCTTCTCTACTTTGATGACTTGTTTCGTTACAGGAATCCAAGATAATCTGTGCAAAATAGTTTGCTGTAGTTTTTGGCCCTTGTATTCATAGTATAATAAAGAGATTATGGGAAATTATTGGGCATGTGCTCCATCAGAGGTTTGAGTTAAGTGCACAGTGTTATTTTAAAGGGGTCATATGAAGTTGCTAAAAAGAACATTATGTTGTGTATTTGGTGTAATGCAATGTGTTTAAAAAAAACACATTATTTTCCACATACTGTACATTATTGTTGCTCCTCTATGCCCCGCCTTTCTGAAACGCGCCGATTTTTAAACTTCAAAACTTGAAATCGCATCATATGACCCCTTTATTTTAACATTATTCATGTACAATTATAGTACTGTATTTATAAACATTTTAATTGTAAATTTAGTTTAAATGGTAGTCATTTTGGTGTTATGTTTTGTCATTGTTTATATTAGGCTATAGTTTTCTGTTTAGCTTTAGTTTTAGGAATTTCAGTACTTTTTATTTTTATTTTAATATTTTCATTTTAATTTAGTTTTTTATTTCTGCTTAGCTTTAGTTTTAAACTGTAAAAATTATTTTTCAAAGTTGTAAATAAAACAATGATTATTCAACTATGTGTATAGTTGTAGATAACAATAACAACACCAAGCTGTTACATTTTTCCCCCTTTGATCATGTTTTTAACATTTATAAATTATACATTTTATAGTTTTAGCCTTTTCCACATAAAAAAAAAAATATCACCTCTAAAGAAATACCTTTTTAGTTACTCTACTTTAAAATTTCACATTTCCAATTTTTGAAATATTATTTGTGAAATGTAATATATAGTTTTAGTTAACAATAACAGCACTAAACACTAAGATGTTACATTTTTCCCCTTTAATCTTGTTTTTAACATTTATAAAATGATATATTTTATAGTTTTATAGCCTTTTCATCATTGTATGCTGCCTGTGATGGCAACATTACGCACTCTCCTGATACTCAACATATTGTGCAATCATTTTTTATCATTTAATAGTACAAGCTTCCTGTGCACATTTATCTTACGTATGATGCCATACACTGTTAAAAGTTGCATACAGTGTGTGCTGTTTTGCTCATTCATAGTTCATTCATAAAACATTAATATGGGCTGTAAATTGGACTAAGCAGGAAGGATGAAGCAGGGGAAGGAGCCAAGGAGGTAACAGGAAGCTAAGAGGCAGAGAGACAGAGAGCTTATTCCAGCCACAAAAAAAGACGACTTTCTGGCTACAGTAACATCAGGCTTATCCCCGGCAGCTTGTGTGTGAACTGGAGTTTCAGCCCGCTGCCCGTCTGCTTCTACACACTACCCTGCCTAGCATTTCCTCATTTATTCATCTCACTCGGTAAGAATAGCAGGGCTGCATAAATTAACCAGCGCTCCAGTGTCTCTGTGACAAGCAGATTGAAGCAGACATCTTAAATACACAAGGAAGTTATGACAACGACTAGAGATTTCTCTGTGACAACCTATTACACAAAATGTTAACAATATGTATTTGTTAATGTGAATATAGCTACTAGCTCCACCCACTGCAGTATTCTGTGCTTGTGTTTATATACTAGAGTAGGCATTGTGGGTAATTTTGTTAGTTTTGTAATGTACAACTCTACTGTAATATTCAGTGTGTTTGTATGTGTGTGTAAATTAAGTTATTCAGTCTGCAAACAAGCATATGGCCATTTATTAATTTTAGCATGTGTTTCTGCTGTATGCTGTGTTTGTTTAATTATTAATCTTGGTCTGTTTACAAATAGGAGCTGTTTGTATCAAAAACAACACACTACTATTCTAATATGCATGGATATGCATATGTTAGGTAGCTACAGCCAAATGCCCATAGTGACAACAGACAGTGTTGAAATGACTGTTTTCTGTTTTAATATTATTTAAAATGTAATTTATGTCTGTGATGTGACTTTATTGTCACATGACCTTTCAGAAATCATTTTAATATGCTGATTTGCTGCTCAAGAAACATTTATTTTATCATCAGTGTTATAAAACAGTTGCACTGTAATAATATTTATATGGAAAGCATGATGCATTTTTTTAAGGATTGCAGGATGACTAAAGTTCAAAAGAAGAACATTTATTTGAAACAGAATTCTTTCCTATCACTTCTAATCAATTTAATGCATCCTTGCTCAATGAAAACTTTTGAACAGTTTATACAGTATATCTGCATCATATGGGTATTGTACATCCGCTGTAAGATAAGAGATGAGTCAGGATCTTAAAGGGGTCATCGGATGCCACAAGTTGATATGATTCTTTAGGGTCTTAATAAAAAGTCTATAACATACTTTGGTTAAAATTTCTCATTGGTAGTGTAAATAAGCACCCTTTTACCCTGTCAAAATCATCTCTGTTTTAAAGCAAGCTGTTTTAGTCCATGTGCTTTAAATGCTAATGAGCTCTGCTCGCCCCGCCCCTCTCTTCCGTGGGGTGATGAGCAGACTGTAAACTTCAGCCGCGAAACTGGCTAACTAGCATATATTAAAAAAGGCAATTTGCAAAGATTCATAAAAAACCTTTATACTCGCTTCCTCTGTAGATGAAGCTAGATCACGAATGATTCGTGCAAACATAGATGCATTTAGGCAGATCGGGATCGGAGCATTCCCTTCAAAAACGAAAGTAACGTTAATCCTCTGAGTCTTTCATCGACTCAGATGTCGGGAGTAAATGACGACTGATATGTTCATTATTACGTCCAACAACAAAACACCTCAATCGCTTAATCTGAGACGTTCTTGTCTTCCCCTGCACCGGAGTCGACACAATGGCAGACAGCTCACAGCTCACTCAGGGCGGGTCTAAGGTAAGACGGTCTTGTCAATCAACTATCGTGGGAGCGACCTGTGCAGAACTACGTCATTCTGACAGGAATCTCAGAACAGCCTGATTTTAAAATAGGGATTTAAAAAAAAAAACACTGGGTGGATTTTTATCATTATAGGGTGGATGTGTACACACACTTCCAACACACATTTATGTTCAAACAACATGTATTTTGCGTCCGATGACCCTTTTAATAAAATATGTTTTGACATCATGACAAAATAAGACTAAAAATGCACAACCATCCTAAAAGGTAAAATGTAAAAGTAAGACTTTCCATTAAACCATGTGTGAACAGTGAACACTGCTGCAGGGAAACCGGGTGAATGCACAGTTTGATTAATTCAGAAGATTCTCTAATTTTCTCAGAATCTGATGTGTGCTGTTGTGACATTCATGCATATTCTGCATCATCAGTTACAGCAAAGCATTAATTATTTCTTTCAACTTACTAGCGTTAAATATATCCTACAAATACTTTTGTATCGATTAAACCACTTCACACCTCATCGAGCACTACTGTGTAGTTGTGATTCACCCGCACGATTTGGTAACCTAAAATCAATAGTTTTACAATTCTCAATCTGCTCTGTGCACATTTCTCATGTGCTCTTGTGATTTTTCAAAAATTCAAAATGTGAGGACACTGATTTGAACATTTCACCTTCGATTTGTACTTTGTACTGTTGTGGTTAGCTCTAAGTTGTTTTGTGATTAAATATGAATTATGAGGGATTTCCTCATATAAATGGCTGAATAATACATCAGCATTGTTCATAATTCAATACAGAGTATTAAAGCGGATTTTACAGATTGTACAGAGGAACATTGGGACCTTGTGCCATGTCATTTTGGCAGTTGAACATGCCAGCGGGCACAGCTTACTATAGTGGCACAATGCCTGTTTATATAACCCTGAAACAGCATTTCTCAGACCTGCGAGGACAGCGGCCATGACATCTGCCGAGAGTTAGCCGTGCATAGTGCTTTATCCATACGTCCCTTTCCACCTTTTTAAAATTTGATCTCCATCCTACTCTTATTCTGTCTCATCAAGATGCTCTTTGACTTAATTTTTTTCCTCAGCTACGTCCTCCTCCCTATGTTGTTTCTTTTCCGCTGCTACAGTACAAACAGGGACAGAAGATCCACGTGGAAAAAGCTGGGAGCGATTAGTCTTCACTCCAGTCTTACACTTGCATTTCTGCATCTCTCACTTTTTCACTGGCCTCTGCCTCCATCTCATAATCTCTCCCTCTCGTTCTTACTCTATCACTGGCGGTTATTTTTATCTATTCTGTGGGTTTACTGGTGAGTGAGTGTACAGGTTGTAGAAGTTCTCGCTGGTGGATTGTGCCCTGGAGAACATGTCCTGATGATTCCTCACTTAGGAAATCAGATGAGGTGTTTACAGCTTGTTTGCTCTAAGTCAGGCTGTCATACTGTACAACACTGGGATTCTACTGCTGATGTCTGTTACTAAACTAGTGTTTAGTAGAGCTTGGTTAGTAGAACGTAACATTTATTATTGCTCTTGAGCATTTCTTGGTCATGTTTAGGCACAATCTGTGAACATAACTCTTTAAAGATGATTAAAATCATAACTGGAGTTCACTGACTTTTAGCGCATATCTGGTAGCTTTGAGGCCATTTGCTAGTGTGCTCCTAAAAGCTGAAGGCATATATTTCTGTCTCTTCCTAAAAAGTGGACCATAAAAACAGATGGAGCATCTTGTATCTTAACAGGCAAAACCAAATGTTTGTCCAGTCAAAATCTCACACTAGCAATAGGAAGTAGAACTAAAAAATAAATTGTATTTTAATCATCTGTGATATTAGCCCACTGGTCATTTATTCTGAAAAATAAAATTTCTGTTATCTTTCATTAGTAACAAGACTCAACAAGCTTTCCCCCAATCAGAGATTTTTATGAATATTTAGATTTAGAGATGTAGAATAATTAGATGTATTTTTTTTTTTAGTAATTTTATTAATTTAGTTGTCTTTTTGCTAGGTTTCTTTAAAAAATGTCTATAGTTTATTTTTTTATTTACTATTTTTTATTTAAATTTTTATTATTTTTGTACATCAAGTTAAACTAAATGAAAATGAGAAATGTTGCATTGGCTACTAGATGAAAAAAACAGTGAATAGAAATGTGTTTTTTAACAATAATAATACTTTTAATAATATTTTTTAGGACTTTGGGATGCCTCTTCAGAATTATTTTTATGGTTTTATTGTGGAACTTGACAAATTTCCTTGAAAAAATCAATATCTGTTGTGTAAACTAGATACAAACTAGTTATGTCTATGACTTTTTTATTTATGTTATAATGCTTTGAAATGTCTTTAGGCCTGACATTATTGCATACAGTATGCTGTTGGTTGGTCCAATCTCATTTCCTTTAACATCTTCCTCTTTTAATTATAATTATGTCAGTTAGAGTGTATAAGATGAATGTACTGCAACAATATGAAATTAATACCCCCCTGTTGTGCAAAGCAAGTAAAAAGTGAAATCATGATTTGTGAACTTTGGCTGGAGTGGCACCCGACACTTCCTTCAGCCAGCGGTGCATTATCTGCCAGGTTGCTCATGCTCAGCTAAAGAATGAATGACATTCTGCTAACAGCGATCGTGATCTGTTGTTTGGAGCACTGCCTGCTCTACGGAATTGCAGTGGCACTGCAGCAACAATGCCGCTGGGGGAACTGGAGAGGCTAAGTAAATTAGCATTTAAATCACATCTGACCCGAACTGTGCAAAATGAAATTGAGCAAGCTGAACGCTTATTAGGGGAGGTTGAAGGAGAAACGCATGGTGGGGAGGGGAAGATTTGAAGCGTAGGGTTTGCATAACTGGTTTCTCCTAAACTACAGTAGCTCTTTTGTTAGCATTGAAGCTAAGCTAACCCTAAAATTTAGTCAGCTACAAAAAAATAATAATATTAAAACATTGCAGTTTAAATAAGCACTAGCTACTTGCCACAATAATATAATATAATATTTCCTAAACATCCACATTTCACTGTGCATGTGGACATTTGACTATTTCTTTGTTGCACTAATTTGATTTAATATTTTATTTATTTATTGTTATAGATGTACTGTATGTACAAATGAGAATAAATTAAATTACAAAATATATTTTGAGACAAATGTTTTTTTTTTACTGATTTACTGGTAATTAAATTAAAAGTTTTTCAATAACTAAAGAATATGTAAAAGAACAGTGTCCCTGCTGTTGGGGCTAAATGCACGATAATTGATATAGACATCATGACCGTTTGTTGACATGGCATGGTTAGATTCAGATGGTTAATATTTATATGGTTAATATAATCACCATATTTATAATGAAACTAAGATATTAATCATATATTATAATATAATATCATATTTATTATAACTCCTGTAAAACCATTTTAAATTATATGAGAATTATATGAGTCATATGAGATGCACACAATCTGTTATGTAATGCCAAAAGAGCTAGTAATAGCTGATAACTTATTTCACATTTACTGTGTTCTGATTATAAGGAGCTTAATGAGAAATGGTCTTTTCAGAGCATGATTCGAGTAGATGCCACTGACGTGCCGATAACTCATACTAATGTGACTTAAAGTAGCCCGTAGCCTGTACCCACCGCCATGTCAGGTCTGCAAGTTCCATTACTCAAATAAAGTCAATGTGGCAGCTAAATAGTTCTTGTTGAGTAATCTAAAGGGAGTGCTTATGCACCTGAATAACCTTTAGTCCTTTCTACATATGTCATGTGGTTCATTGTTTCTTTCTGTATGAAAAAATAAGACAAATAATACACATTTCATGGATATCCAGTTTTTTTTTAGACTCTAATATTTGCCATGAGCCTCTAGACAGCTTTCCTGTGTGTATAATGAGATTTTAATGACCATTTTTCACAGATTTGAATATAAACCATTGTTGTATTGCACTGAGGATGAAAACAAAACACCATCCCTCCTCTCCCTCTCTCTCTCAGTCTTTTGTACTTCAGTATGAGTTTTGATTCACCTCCTACTTTATTGCCAGATATGCAATTTTGTCCACCGGCTCATATTGACAAACTTTGATGCGCAAAGCTTTTTTTTACAGCAGAGCGTTTCAAAGGGATTTGGGAAGCATTGTACCCTTAAAGAGACAATTTCCTAGAAAAGAGCCGTTTTAAAAGATTTAGGAGGTGCTGTGTGTGGGGTTTAGGGAACGGCTAGATCACTAATGGCAACTTAATTTGGCAGAAATAAAAAAGCCGCTGATCACAGTGCACCTCTGCAGTTTTTCTGTAATCTTTTGAGATTGCAGTGAAGAAAACATTAAGATGTTGTTTGGTGGCTGCAGTACACATTGCAATGAAGTTGTTTTTTAAGGCGGTGGTTCTCAAAATGGGTCACATGTCAGTACTAATGAGGGTCAAGGACAGGAAAACAACACTAAAAGCAGATGATACATGCATATCATAGTTACAGTTGGAAAATAAATAGTTTTTGAAAGGAGAAAATACTTAATTTTTGGTTGTTGTTGATATTGAATACTGTTTGCCCAATGAAACTGGACAATTCTATATAATAAAGAACATGTTATGCAGGATAACAGTCATGAGTGATTTGTCCTTTGTGTAGTAAATCACTGGCTGTTGAGAGCATGAAACCATCAAAATTCAATTGATATTTAGAAATCAAGCCCTCAAGCTGTAAAGAATGCATATAATATTTTAAATGATACACTTTAAAATAAAGGTCCTACAGAGGGTTTCACTTTCCGTGAAGCGTTCTTAAACAAGTGTAAAGAACATTTTTATGATCTAAAGAACCTTTTTCCACTTTAAAGAACCTTTTGTTCAATGGAAAGGTTCTATGGATGTTAAAGGTTCTCCATGGAACCATCAATGCCAATAAAGAACCATTATTTATAGATACATTATTGAAACAATATATATATTGTTCAAAATTAAGACTTAAGTACTTGGAAACCTTCTGGTTGTTAGATGTTAGTGAAACATGTTCATAGTTAATGTGATGAACTGCACCTGTTGCAAACTTGTGAGAACTCGAGGAGAACTGACTTCATTCTTCATTTCATGCAAAGACCAAAAATGAGTCAGAAAAGTAAAGTCAGCTGTGAGAAAACCTGTAAAATAATTTGTTTGCAGATGCCATGGTCATATTTTGCTATATAATGCATTCATGCATTTTTAAGCCTGACTTCAGCATCCAAATAGTGTTGGGCACACATGCAGTCTGTCATGCAGGTGAGATGCACATCATGCAGAGCAGGGGGAAGTTAATGTATTCTTTGACTCTGCAATAGAGTCAGTGACTCTTCAAGAGTGAACCAGCCTAAATTCTTTGCATTATCAGAGCTGGAGATTAATCCTCATTAGCATACTGCTCCCTAGCAACCAGAACATGAACAGGACATCTGTTGTTCTATAATCGCTTTCTGTCAAACAAGGCAGAAGAACAACATATTAACTCATAACCTGTCCTTCTGTTCACCTCCTGAACTGTCTCATAATGGTCGCTCAGTGTGAATCTAAACTAATAGTGTTGATTCATCCTAGTGACTTGATTTTTTGAATGGGTGGACTAGCAGTTATGGGATTTCAGTTATAAGTGAATACTTTTTTAATTTCTTCAATAGCCTATATTAATTCTAAAACACTGTAATTTAATTTATTAAAGTGGATATTATTGCAATATTGGTTTAATTTATTATTTATTATTACTGCATAACTTGGCACCTTCATATAGTACTGACTGTTTGTCAAGATATGTTGCAAATCTGAGTTGAAGATCTTCAAGTGCTTGTCTTGTAGTATACCATACAGTGTAATCTAAAACAATGAATACTGCGAATGAAAAACAAAAACGAATAGGTTCTCCTTTTAAAGGAGTAGTTTACTTCCAGAATAAAAATTTCGTGAAAATTTACTCACCCCATATCATCCAAGATGTTCATGTCTTTTTTTCCTTCAGTCGAAAAGAAAGTAAGGTTTTTTAGGAAAGCATTCCAGGATTTTTCTCCATAAAGTGGACTTCATTGGGAGCCAACGGGTTGAAGGTCCAAAGTGCAGTTTTAGTGCAGCTTCAAAGAGCTCTACATGATCCCAGCTGAGAAATAAGGGTCTTACAGTATCTAGCGAAATGATCGGTCATTTTCAAAAAAAATCTATACTTTTTAACTACAAATGCTCATCTTGATCTAGCGATGCACATATTCGACTTCATGCATTGCGTAATCACGTTGGAAAGGTCGCGCATGGTTAGTTCTTCGTCTGTGTACTTTGGTTCAAAAAGGAGGGCAGGGTGAAAAACTCCATCTCATTTTCTCCTCAAACTTCAAAATGGTCCAAAATCGTTGTTTTATCTTTTTTTGTAAAGGGCGTTTGACTTTCTTTGCACATTCGCTTTGTAAACTGAGTTGGTAATTCCGCCTACGTCACGCATGACCGTTCCAACGTGACTACATAATGCGTTAGATCAAGCTAGTGCAAGCCAAGCATTTGTGGTTAAAAAGTATATAATTATTTATTTATTTTTTAGAAAATGACCGATCGTTTCACTATAGATAAGACCCTTATTCCTCGGCTGGGATCACTTAGAGGCCTTGGAAGCTGCATTAAAACTGAAATTTGGACCTTTCACCCATTGGCTCCCATTGAAGTCCACTATATGGAGAAAAATCCTGGAATGTTTTCCTCAAAAACCTTAATTTCTTTTCGACTGAAGAAAGAAAGACATGAACTTGGATGACATGAGGGAGAGTAAATTATCAGAATTTTTTATTCTGGAAGTGAACTAATCTTTTAAAGAGCCACGCTTTTGTTTGTCTTTCATAGGTTTTGACAGTTCTGTGGGCAATAATTGAGAAATGTCTCTGAGAAAGACAAATTTATTTATAAATTAAATGCAATTCAGTCATAATTTCTGTTTAATAGCTTCAACAAAGCAAAACTAAAATCTTTGCAAACTACCCCTAATTGGAAATCTCTGTACGGAGATTTGAGAAATGGTGTTGTGTTTCAGTACCATAAGCATTTTCTACAGAAATGAAAACAAAGCAGATATATTTTTTTCCTCCAGCCTCCATTAACTTCTGGAAATAAGCTTCCATAGAAACTTACTGTTCAACAAAAGCAGTGCATTTTCAAAAGGCTACTCTTCCTTGACGTCATTTTTTGTTTTTCTTTTGTGTGTATGGACATTATTAATTTATCCACATCCATAAATTGAGGATAGTGCTATGTAGACAAGTAAGACTGATCTTCAATGCACTTTCATTTGTCTCCTTGCCAAACAGAGTGAACAATATGCCTCATTTCATTCAGTCATTGTCTGTCAACAAACCTTTACTCGTGGTAAAATAAGCTGTAAAACCTATTATGTAGCTGAGCTTCTGTCATGGTACTGAAAAATGTAGTTAGTTTACTAGCATCACTGGTTTTAGTTCGTTACTCCCCAGGACTGCATGGAAGTGAGCAAGAACAATTCATTCACTTCATTCATATCAAAGTCTAGCAAACTACTACAGCAAACTCATCCATCTTTACTGTGATCCAGTTTCATTTATCTTCAATGCAGTGTTGAGGTATGAACAGCACCCAGACCATTCTCACAGGTCAGAAAACAAGACGCCATTTATTTACTTGCAAGCCATGTGTTGTAAGTCATTACTACAGTCTGTAGCGATGCATGCTGGCTGGGATGTTATCAGTCTCATTTCGTGGGCAGGTTGAGGAATGGTGTTGTTAGCTAAAGGGCCGCCTGAAGGTTAGTGTTCATATTGATGGATGAAGAAGGGATTTAGCTTATTGCTGTAACGTTACCCTCACACCATGGAAGAAATACCAACAAGTCAGGTGTAGGGAAGCAAGCCAACCTCACAAGCGGTTCATTATAAAATCAAACTTGAAGGAAATCTCCTTTCTCAAAGCTCTTTGTTAAATTCACTCTTGTGTCCTTTTTCCCCTTTTCCACACCCCATCCCTGCGGTTCAGGTGCTTCTATTAGCTTACTTCATTAAGTGGAGGTTGAGTGTCTTTTCCTACGGGACCTTTTGTGATATATGCAATCATGGGCGACATTAGGGGGGCAAGGGGGGGCAGTTGCCCCCCCTCCATATCGTCAGTCATGGAATTTCTGATGTCAGTGCAGGCCCGGTTGTAGGGGGGTACTACACGGTGCTAAATACCCTCAAATGAAAGCAAAAGCAATTAAAAGATCTGGCAAACTATCTAAAGTATTTTTGCAGCCAATCAAAGACATATCTATTGATTTCTTTAACGCAATGGCCAATGAGAAACGTTAGAGTTTTCAGAATTCACTCACCGCCGAAATAGCCGGAGTTTTGCACGCTCGTGAATCATCTCATGACTAAGTAAGTGCAGACGCGATGTAAATAAGAGATTTATTGTGTAGTTTAGAGAGCTTGATTATAACGGAACTGTGTGAGATCGCGATGAACTTTGATGACTGATTATTTTAGTGATAATAAAGGGAGCGCGCTTTGTGTGTTTTCTAGGCTATAATCCATTCAGAATTTGAATGAAACTTTTGTTTTTCGGACAGGTACATGCTGCAAAGAGATCGGAACATATCAACCAGTAATTTCATTTCCAGTAACGAACGGTAGAAAGTTCAGAAATGAATGGTATGCGAATTATGACAATAGTCCCACAACTGATCATTTATTTTTTTCCTCACGCCTCTCACCACAATAAAGTGTCACCTCAAGTGACATGGGAAAAAGACACGGAAAACTTGTATGAACATCAGAAAAGCAGCGCGCACATTTCTGGTTAAAATAAAAGGCCATCAACTGACACTTAAAATGGGAAGCATCGCCATTCAAATCAGCAGCAAGAGTCAAAGTTCCACAGTTTAGTAAACGCAGGCAACCTCTTTAAGTTATGGCAGCGGCTATTTCTTGCACTAATGCCTGGCTCACACTACAGGATTTTTAAAATCCTAACCGATTATGAAATCTGGCTGCAGCACACACATAAGGAGAATCTTCGCAGATTTTCTTCCCTCAAATCATAAACATGCACACACTACAAGATTTGAATATCGTGGCGCATCACACACTACAAGATATTATTAAGATTATCATGCCAGACTGAGCGCCTCACGTGATCTCACGCAGCAGCACGTCAGCAATGTTTACATATGTTAGCAGCTTTCTGCACTCACCCTGTACATTCAAAAATGAGGCGATTTCACCCCCGCGCTTCTCTTTCGCCTTACGGTTGTGATACGTTTTCGACACATTATACAGACAGTGTTACTACAAAACTTCAAGAAGCCGTTTCCTCAGTGGCGGCTCCAGGATTTTTTTGTTGGGGGTGCTAAGGGGGGCTTAACAGTTCAGAGGGTGCTAAAAAAACTAATTAAATTGATAGAAAGTAATGAACGCCTAACTTTAGCTATCAGTTTTTTATATACAGCAGCTTTGAAAAAGGCATATTTAACTTTTTTCCTGTGGTATTAAACTTCTCATATGCCACTGATTAGTTATATACTAATGCCAGCTGCCAAATATAACACTTACAAAGTAATATAATTTATGAACGAATATAGAAAAGAGAGAAAGTTGGGATTTTTTCTTTTTTCATTGTTTTATTTATTTATTTATTTAAGTTATCTTTATTTATTTTTAATTTTTTTTACACATATCTAGTGATTTTTGTCTGACCATCAAGAGTCAGTCACTCAATGCCAAATGTTAGGAAAACATGGTAAATTCTAACCATTTATAATAGATATTATAATTCATAAACCTATTTCCACATGGGCACACATTGCGGGAGATAACCTCCCCGTGCTGATTTGCATCATGTGTAGATGATAGCCAGAGATATTGTCAAACGCATCAAAAATTGGCAATATTAAGAGGATTTACCATTTCCAATTAATGTAGGCCTGTTACATTCTTCTTATTATTATTAGGCATATTATTATTAGATTACTTTTATTATTAAATTACATGAAATTATTGCCCCGCAATAATTTCATGGCGCATCACCGCATGATGCGCTGTGTGGATAATAAAATAGGCTAGCTTACTCCTCATTGAAAATGTTTTTAAAAACTTTTTTTTTTAAACAGGTCTATTAATTTATACAATGAATTATAGGCCTATAATTATTATTATTAACACTGTCACATCAATGAACATCAATGAAAATTTAGAGCAGCTTTATTTCATGTACCAATTTTCAAAAACAACCTGTTTAACGCGAAATAAAGTTTATTCTCATGTTTTTCACTATACCAGCCACAAGAGACAATTTAAGACAGTTATATACCGTTATCAGCATATGCTAAAGTAGATTCGTCTCTCGTTGTCTCAGTGAGAATATGCGCCATTAATGCAGCGTTAGCCGTCATTTTTTTTTTTTTTTACTTTCACTTCTGCTTGAGTTGAGTTGCCCCCCCATATTATCAATTGTTTATAGGCCACATATTAGGCACTTTTTAGGTTTTTAATGTTTATTTTTCAATGTTAATGAGAGTGACACTGAGAGTTAAAAAAACAGGAAAATCATTTGGAAATCCTTGGGGGGGGGGCTGTGCCGGGGCTAAGCAAGTTTCTGATGGGGCTATAGCCCCGTCAAGCCCTGCCCTAGCGCCACCACTGCGTTTCCTCCATCTCCACTATCCAAGGGACCTGTGCAGCAGCTGTTTTGCGGTCGCGCATTGGCTATTGTGAAAGTACTGACGTAATCAGTCGTCATCATCCCGATTTAAATCTTAAATATCAAACATGTTTGATATGATCGGGGTGGCTCCGATTTGTGTGCAAGCAGATCGGGAGGTGCAAGGTTCGATCTGTGAACGCCTCACATTACCAGATAATCCACGCCGAACATCGGGACCGATCGATGTGCTCAACAAGATTTTTCCTCCGATTCTCGGGAGTGGGAAATCGGGGCTAAATCGGGCTAAAAATCCTGTAGTGTGAGCCAGGCATAAGTGTAAATAGCAATAGATTCTATTTACACTGTTAAAATAGCAAGATTTTCTGCTATTTATACTACTTATTGCAAATAAATAGCAATTATCTGCACCTCAGTATTGTAGTACATTATAAAACAATACGCAATAATAACGTATTGAGTGTAAATTATAGTTTTAATTCAAATTATTAAATGGATGCCACCTTATTGGGACAATAAAGCCCTCCCTACACCTACCCTAACCCTACCCGATACTTTATTTTCAACTTTTTGATTATTTCCTTCATTTTTATTGAAAATAAATGCCTTTCTGATGCGATATGAGATTTGAAAAGGGAGAAAAAGTTCGGCAAAAGGCAGGCAGCGAACTCGGCGTGAACTCGGCTCGACCGCGTCAAACTGCATGCGCCCTACCATCTACGCCACTGAAACTGATGTGTAACTATCGTCTTTTTTTAGTGTTGACTAACTCAATCACACATTAGTGGGCGGAGTTAGTGTAAATAGCCTTTGCCAACAAGATGGGCTATTTGCACTTAGTGTAAATAGACACTCCGTTAAGGGATTCTTCACTGCGCTGTATTGACACAATGCGTTGCAATGTAGCGTATTGTTTGATGCATAGGCTACATCCAAAATATATATATATATATATTTTTTTTTTTTTTTCTTGCCCCCCTGAATTGAGAGTCAAATGTTGCCCATGTATGCAATCAGGGGCGCCTTAAGATATCCAGAGGCCCCTGGGCTACAGCATTACGGTAGGCCCCCCTACCCCATTTTTTTTTCTTCTTTTTTTTTTTTTTTTTAAGCTTCCTGACAATTATTTGTCAAATTTCGAATATAATGTGAATATAAGTGAATATGCAAATTCCCTCTTTGCCACAAGGTGGCGCTTAAGAACAGCAGAATGTAGCCGTTACATAACACTATTACAGGCTTTATAAGGAGGTAATATGAAAAGAAAATGCCATCAAAACTTTCCTGGCTGAAATGTGAGTTTACAGGTATGATTTAAACACCATAAATCACACAAAATATTCATTATTCATCATCAGTAGAACGAAACATCACGACATGTTGGCATAAATGTGGATTGTTTGGTGATTCATTAACTGCGTTATTTTGAAACATGCCGTGCTCACGTTTAATTAATTCAATCACAGCCGTATAAAGTTTAATGATCACATTTAAGCAATAGGACGATTCCTATTTTTCCATCCCTGGATTTAAAATTGAGACTTTGAAGCAGCACCTTAATCTAAAACCTTCATCTGACACAGATTAGATCCACGCAAATTACTGAACTCGCACTGTATGATGTTACAGAAAGTTGTCCGATCCAGTTCCTTTCACACAGAGCAGTGTTGTTTCTCTTGTTAATCTACAGGTTAACATAAAGACACTCTTGTGCTGGGCTAAAGTTACTTTACTAGCGAAATAAGCGAATGCATTGATTGTGCATCCGCTTACAGTATATCGGTGGAACACGTGGAACATACCAACTACACAAACTGTGTGGGGGAACCTAAACTGAACCATTCACTATATATGCTACTACAACCAGGGCATCGCTGAAAATGAGTGTGAGTTTGTTTACAGAATGCTGTTGTCACTGCTGCAAACTCCCATATAAATAATTATTCAAAAAATATAATTTCCCTGCAGCCAGTGGGCCCCCTTTCCAGTGTAGGCCCCTGGGCTTCAGCCCCTTTAAGCCTGTGCATTAATGCGCCCCTGTATGCAATAAGGTTGAGTGAGGGATTGTGGGAAACCAGTGATTAACTGTGGATATTCAGAGGGCCACTGTTGGTTCAGAAGCCGCTGCTCTCTCAGGCTTGCTATGCAGAAACTCTCGACAATGGAAACTTTTAAATCTGAGAAAGAGTTGTTACTCATCTATCATGCAGTGTTGTCATCCCACGCAGCATTTTCCATTATAGCCACTAGATAACTTATCACAAATGTGCTATGAAATATGAGGCGAGTCAATTCTTGGCTCGCTTCATTTCAAAGCAGATGTTTCTGAGGATGCTCTCTTACAAGCAAGTCTCCTACAGCAATGCACTAAACTGGTAATTAGCTTTGTTTACACTCTGAAGAAGCTTTTCTCAATTTATCCTCCACTTGCTTCTTTGAGAATGATTGATAATAGAGATACTTTTTGCATTATTAAAGAAATAGTTCACCTTAAAATGAATATTTTGTCATAATTTAATTGCCTTTGTGTTGTTGCAAACCTATATAACGTAACTGTGTTTGTATTTATTTATTCTTAGTATTATTTGTTATGTATTTCCTGGCCTATCTTTTTAATATAATGAAAATAAATGAAGACTGTGGCTTTATAGTTTCTAAATGACAATTTTGAGTAATTAATGATATACATTTGGGTCTGTTCCTTACACAAAGTTATCAAGGACTCAGAATATACTAATGTACCAATTTATGATACTTTTGTGTACTTTTTGAAGCTTGACAGCTCCAGTTCCCTTTCATTGTCACTGCATGCTTCAACCATTTTATTAAGTGAAATTTCTCATTTTGTGTTCCATGGAAGAAAGACAGTCAGAGGGGGTTGGAATGGCATAAACAAGATGAGTAAACCTTTCCTTTAGGAATATAATAATCATAATGCCGTTTGCATTTGCCAGTTCTGTCTGTCTTCCTGTCACCACATTTTTATTCAGCTGCAAACCATGAGTGACATTTCAGAGCTAAATGTGTTAACACAAATGCAGACAAATGAATCACAGTATTTGTCTGTTCTTTAAAACGAGATATATTTATGCAATAAATGTACGTAGAGTACTAGATGTATCTTTTTTATATAAATCTAGACAGTAACTTTCATTTTCTTTTGGGCATCTGTGTAAAGCAGTGACATCTGATTTGTGAACTAATTGTTCTTTTGAACTGCTGGTTCATTTTAATGATTTGGTTTAAACGATTCTCAACACATTTTCTAAAATAACGGGGCTGTAATGGAGAAATTAGGGTTTAAACCTGTTGTGCTGGTGAACTTAGAGACAAGGGAGAGTAGGATCCAAATGCAGTATTTATTAAACAATAATCCAAGGACAAGGAACAGGAGCCAAAAAACAGGCACAGAACTGAAGAAGCCAACATAACATCCAACAGTGGACAAGACCTGACAATGAAATACAGAGGTTTAAATACACACAGGGTAACAATCTGGCAAGACACACTTGAACACAATCAGAGAGTAATAAAGGAATCCAAAAGAACTACAAACTAACTACAAATACACACCAGACAGGAAGCAACTTAAAAGTCCAAGTGAAAAACAGGGAACACAGGCCAGACTCATTACAAAGCCTTAAAAGTTAATTGTTGTATTTAAATCATAAATGCATATTTAATAAATAAATCCATGCATCATAAATCGTAAGAAATCGTAGGATTTCTATTCATGCATCAAACAGAGCACCCAAAACATTTTTTAAAAGTTTGCACCATGAGTGTTGGATTTTTTTAAGATGGCATATGTGAATTTGAAAATATATTTTTTTCTAATGAACGTTAAGAAACATATCTGATTTGGATCTAGTGGACCCTAATTATACAGATTTTCCTTAAGATAAGCCAGTCATCTAGTCAATCATACCACCCACCAACAAATGGATTATGAAAATATGTAGTTTTACCCATCTGTAGGATAGATGAAAGATTACTCATTCTTGTCGGAATGAATAATGCTCTTTTTTCTCCCTGTTAATTGGACCTTCTGCGTACGGTTGCCATTATGCATGAGCATTTACAAATCCTTTAAAATCCATTTACAAATCTCTCTCTCTTTTTTCCTCCAGTTTGTGGCGCAGCCAAACTGTCAGCAGCTCTTGGCCACACTATGGTATGATGGTTTTCCTGGCTGGCGGCGCCGTCACTGGGCAGTTAAGCTGGTCATGTGCTTCATTATCGGCCTGCTCTTCCCTGTCTTCTCGCTGGTCTACCTGCTGGCTCCAAGAAGCACACTGGGGCTCTTCATTAAAAAACCCTTCATCAAATTTATCTGCCACACAGCCTCCTACCTCACCTTCCTCTTCCTCCTCCTCCTAGCCTCACAGCACATAGCACGCACCAACCTACACATACAGGGCCCTCCGCCCACTGTGGTGGAGTGGATGATACTACCTTGGGTGCTGGGTGAGTATGATTGGATGTGTCATGGGGATGGAGGTCATATAGCATGTATACATTTTGTTAATGAAATATATTATGAAATTGTGTGCAAGTCAACACTGTATTGATATTCTTCAAATATTCAGGTCAGGAATTTTTACTTAACCCTTAACCCAGGTAATACAGTTCTACAGCTAATTAAGCCTTTAAAAACATACACTGTTTTCAACTTTATTTTGTGAATTATTTGAACATTTGGTGTGATATTTATTTTAGTGTTTTCAGGCATTTTTCTCTCACATTGATTTACACTGAATACATTCAAAATATAACCAACATCAATTGAAATATTTGATTTAATTTCTAATATTAAAAGTTTATCATGCAATATTTATTAAAATATATTATTAACAGTGGATGGTGTGCAGCTGCATGAAAATTTAGTTTGATACAAAGAATCCCAAATAAATTTATTACAAAGAAAATTATTTTCTTATGGCCGATAACCAATAAATTGATAAAATTAAAATACAATAACATTTTGTCTAAGATAAAATTACAAATAAAGTTCTAAAGACTAAAATAAATATACAAGTGAATTTAGGCATGTGTTATAATGTACATTAATAATGGATATTTTTTGTAATATTTGCAAAGATTACATTTAACTGTTATTAAGTTATTAAATTATTAGTGTTTCTAAATGTTAACTTTGAGTGTCAGATGATGGCAAAGCTAATCTAAATGTAAATGTAGGGAAAATGAGTATGCATAATTAAATATGCAACAACAACTGATACAATAAATTAAAATTAAAACACTAAAAACTAAAATAAATCTACAAGTGAATTCAGGCATCACTGAATTATGCACTATATGAAAAATAGAAATGAATTGTGAGATTAGCTAAAGATTACATTTAACAGTGTAATTAAATTATTAGTGTTTTATGCATTTTATTTTATTTTATTTATACAGCTGTATATAGTAAATAATGCACAAATCTGTACATAATTCTTCTGTTTCAGATTCATATCACAGTATTATTATTTATTGTTTTTTTTTTTTTAGTCTTACTTATTTAAATGTTCTTTGTTCTCATGTCCTATGTATGTATGCATGTATGTACCAAGAGCTCCTTAAAAAAACACAACAAATTCCTTATGTGTTTGCGCACACTTGGCGAATAAAGCTGATTCTGATTCTAAATGTAAGAGAAATAAACATGCACAATTAATAATGCAATATCATCTAATATATATCCAATTATATCAACTGATTCAATAAATTAAAATATTTTCCAATAACCAGTATATGCTGTATTCCAAGTTTAGGCCTGTATGTTTGTGTGTTTTGCTCATAGGCTTTATATGGGCTGAGATTAAGGAGATGTGGGACGGAGGTTTTAATGAGTACGTCCATGACTGGTGGAACCTGATGGACTTTGCCATGAATTCTCTCTATTTGGCCACTATATCTTTAAAGATCGTTGCGTATGTCAAGGTGAGCTCCTCCTGTAAATGTTTTGCTGTCGATTCAATCATCCACGCTCACACTCGAATGCACGCGAGCACATGCACGCAGACACACTCCAGACTTCATGACCATCTGCAGCTGTGTTAGTCACCCTGCATGGAAGGGGTTCCAGCCCACTTACAGCATGTGTGTGTGTGTGTGTGTGTGTGTGTGTGTGTGTGTGTGTGTGTGTGTGTGTGTGTGTGTGTGTGTGTGTGTGTGTGTGTGTGTGTGTGTGTGTGTGTGTGTGTGTGTGTGTGTGTGTGTGTGTGTGTGTGTGTGTGTGTGTGTGTGTGTGTGTATGTGTGTGTGTGTGTGTGCATGTGTATGTGTGTGTGTGTGTGCATGTGTGTGTATAAATGGTCCAAGCCATATCATTTATGTTTTGTTTTGTGTTTGGACATGTTTTCAAGAATTACGTTTACAGGTTATAAATGTTTGTGTGAATGTTCCTGTCTACATGTATTATTATTTTAAAGAACGATTCCAAAACGTGGGAATATGCTGTAAAAAAAAAGCAAACTGTAAATTACGATTTCATTTTTTTTTCAGCTTTTACTTTTTACAATTTTTTTCAGTGTTACTTGCTGTTTCTTTTTAATTGTTTGTGAAATTTACTAGCAATTTCTGAGTGAAAATTGTTTCTACACCATTTTTTTTGTGTGTAGGGGTGAATTTATTAGACAGTTCATATTGTGGTCTTAGTCCCAGTAGAGAACAGAATTTAAAGCAAGAACAGCTCAGCCATGCCTGGCACTGAAAAGCCAGCCTTATTTCTCTGCCCACTGAAACATGGAATTGAGGGATGGTGCTGAGGGGAGAAGGCATCTCGTTCCACCCTCAAGTGAAGTTACGCAAGGCAAAAGCTCAGGAAATGCCTTAAGAATCTGTTAGACCTTTGACTCAACTTCCTAGAAAAAGACTGAGGCATATCCAGAACAAAAACTAATGGAAGAACTTCCACACACTGTAGTTTCCACATTTAACTTTTCCATTATTATTCACCAAACCATTCCAAATATTTCTAGAAGGAATTCACTAAGAGTGATTTGTATGGAAGGCCGTTTCTGCCACTGAATAAAAAATAAAAAAGGTTATTGTGACTTTTTATCTCACAATTCTGACTTTTTTTTCTCAGAATTGCGTGATATAAAGTCAGAATTACGTTTTATAAAGTCATTTTGCGAGTTAAAGTCCAGTTTTGAGGGGGAAAAAAAGACAGGTATGTTCTCAGAATTGCGAGTTTATATCTCACAATTCAGAGAAAAAAAGTTAGAATTGTGAGTTTATATCACGCAATTCTGACTTTATTTCTGAGAATTGCGAGTTTATATCTCACAATTATGACTTTTTAACTCGCAATTGTGAGTTTGTATCACACACTAATGAGAAAAAAAGTCTGAATTGTGAGATAAAAAGTCGCAATTACCTTTTTAATTTTTTATTCAGTGGCGGAAACGGGCTTCCATAGATTTGAACCTACTGATAGTATTGTGTCATTTGTGTCTGCTGTCGGTATTTTTACAGCACCTGCTTCACTCTTATGCATTATGCAACTTATGCAAATCACGTTAGTTAATGGTGCAATCACGTGCTGATTGCAATTTTTATTGCACCACTGCAATCCAGGCATTTGAATCCACTCTTTGAAATGGCAAAATTTTACAGTATGTATAGATGTGATAGTTATTACATTCTTCTCCATCTTCTGGTCATCACTTGATGAATTACTGCTGCCATGATCACTAGAAAATGTACACAAACATTCCTTTTAAGTAGCGCAGCATTAACTGCATCAGGCAAATAAGCCAATCCATTCACGTATGTGAATCCGATCCATTGAGCCACATTTGCATAAAAAGGAGGCTTATTTGTCCAGAAACAAATGACAGTGACTTGGCAATGAATATAAATATGCATGATGTAGTGCTATACCAGTGCATTTAGCACCTGGTTATGTTGGATTGTGGGTGTTAAAGTATGTGAATAAGGCTAAAAATGGACTTTACACAAATACGCCAAGACTTGGCTAACCATCTGAAAGCATGATCCCAATGCACATACACTAATGATTAAAAATGAAAAAAATATGTAGCGCTATCATTGCTAATCATAAGAAATATTTCTTTGAGCAGCAAATCAGCATATCAGAATGATTTCTGAAGGATCATGTGACACTGAAGACTGGAGTAATCATGCTGAAAATTCAGCTTCAACATCACAAGATTAAATTACATTTTAAAATATAATAAATAGAAAAATAGTTATTTTAAATTGTAGTAATATTTCTCAATATTACTGTTTTTACTGTATTTTGATCAAATAAATGCAGTCTTCCACTACAATTGCATTATGTTTACATAACTAGAAGTAATTGTGTTTACATACTTGTGTAAAGTACATTTTAAATCACAGGGTTTAGTGCTTATTTCAATGCACTAAAGTGGCACAGCATATAGTTCTTACAATGGAAATAAATAATGAAATTTTTGTCCTCTCTAGTATAACAGTTCTCGTCCACGAGAGGAATGGCAGATGTGGCATCCGACGCTGATCGCTGAGGCTTTCTTTGCCATCGCTAACATCTTCAGCTCGCTTCGGCTCATCTCCCTCTTCACGGCCAACTCTCACCTGGGCCCGCTGCAGATCTCACTTGGCCGCATGCTGCTGGACATCCTCAAGTTCCTCTTCATCTACTGTCTAGTGCTGCTGGCCTTCGCCAATGGACTCAACCAGCTATACTTTTACTACGAGACCGAGGCAGCTGATGAACCCAACCACTGCAAGGGGATCCGCTGTGAGAAACAGAACAATGCATTCTCTACGTAAGTTTGTCAGCTTTCTATTTTATTTTATTTTTTCAACCTCTGACATCTGTTTGTTGTATTATTCTGTTTATTTAGTTCTTTAGTTCATTTGGATGGTTCATTTAAATGAATCATTTAAAAACAACGATTCACAGATTAATTTTTGACTACTCTGCAGCAGTTGTAATTATAAACAAACATAACAAGGCTGTAAAAGTGGACTAGTGAGAAGATGAGTTTTCCTGTTCCATGTGATGATGTTTAATGTCCTTAACAATCTCAATTTAGCCACTTTTTAGCAGCTTTTTTAAAAACTCACAAAGGAGGGAAAATATCTTCAGCTTGTGTTAACCACAGACCTTGTTTCAGGCATTTAACCAAACACCCCTTCAAAAAACCCATTGACTTTGGGGTGATGGAATTGGAAGTGCTAAATGCTAACTTGTTTACATCCTCCCTGCAGCACTCTGTTGCCCCCATATATCTTATGTACTGTAGTAAACTGCTTTTTAGTAGTTCTATGTAGTCAGTTTCTTGAACTGTTCTTGAACAATTTTAGATTGTAGTTTCAAGGAAGCTTTCTCAATGCTGGTTGTTTACAACATGCATTCATCCTTTCCTGCTCTGCAGCTTCAGGTCAGCCTCAGTCAATGCCTGATAGGGCAGCGCTGATGCTGCTTCTGAATATTCATTAAGACCTCTTGCTTTACCAGTGATTTTTTGATCAATGACACATCGATAACTGCACAATCATACAGCACTGCACAATAATGCAGGTTCAAGAATCATCTCATGAATATTTATGAGAGCAAATGTTGAGAAAGAAGAAGATAAATCTATGCTGTTTCCCTCAGAAAACTGCAGCTGCTCTGTGAAATATAAACACCTGAAACCTGAGCATGTTTGTTGAAACGTCTGGGGATTTTCTTGCATTTCCATCAGAATTCCATTTTTTGCCAGCAGCTGCATATGAGCTGTATGTGGCATTACCACACTGAGATATCAAATCCCTCAACCCCTATCACATCTGAAGCAGCACGAGCTCCTTCAGGCTTCCTGTGGTGTTTTTCTGAGGTTCAGTCACAGAGACTCTCCTTCACAGATTAAATTCTTTGATATGTTCCTGTGGCTCATTGGTAGAGCATTGCGTCAGCAGCGCAAAAGGTTGTGGGTTCAATTCCCAGGGAACACACATACTGATAAAAAAATATATATGTATAGCCTGAATTCACTGTAAGTCGCTTTGGATAAAAGCGTCTGCTAAATGCATAAATGTAAATGTAAATGATATTCCATGCGGCTTGGGCCTTTCATAAAGACACAGAAAAATGTAAATAAAAAAAATACATTTCTGGAAAAAGAAAAACTATAGGTTATGTATATATATATATATATGTGTGTGTGTGTATATATATACAGTAGTACACATTTTAGGACAACTTTGATGAAAGGTTTTGATCCACTTTAAATGTTGACTAGTGTATGTATGTATATATATATACTGTATATATATATTTATATTTATATTTATGCATTTAGCAGACGCTTTTATCCAAAGCGACTTACATTGCATTCAAGTTACAGTTTTTTTTTTTTACATTTGATCAGCTCTTGCTTTCCCTGGGAATCGAACCCACGGTCTTGGCGTTGCTAGGGCCATGCTCTACCATTTGAGCTACAGGAAAGCTGTAGATATATATATATACAGGGTACGATTTGTGAACAAACCAGAGGGATGATTTTTTTTCTTGAAAATATATCACAAATCATAGTGGAGCTATAAATATATAGATTATTTTTGGCAGCTGTTACAGATTTTTTTTTTTACAATAGATATTCTGATTTGACCTTGAGATTAGATAGCTATTTATGTTAATACTTGGTTTCAGTGACACTAATAGGTCTTATTTCTGCCAGAAATGCTAAATCAATCAGCAGCGAACAACAAACAAACAACCCCGATGGCTTGTTCATCATAGCCGGGGACTTCAACACTTGCAAACTTAAAGACAGTTTTGCCAAAGTTCTACCAACATGTGAACTTTGCAACAAGGGGAAACAACACACTGGACTTTGTTTACACAACAGAAAAGAACGCTTACAAAGCTGTACCCCGCCCCCACCTCGGGCACTCAGTCCACAAAACTCATCACAATTTGGGCAGATGATGCTACCGCAACACTAAAGACCAGCTGCTAAAGACCAGTGATGAAGCATTCAGATCAGGAGATAAAGCAGCCCTCAAAACAGCAAGAGCCAATCTGTCCTGTGGCATCAAAAATGCAAAACGGTCATATGCTAAAAAAATCAACAATCACTTCACAGACAGCAGAGACACACGGAGCCTGTGGCAAGCCATTCAGACATCACTGACTACAAGCCCCCGCCACAGGCCTGTGATGATGACACATCCCTCCCCTATGCACTCAACCACTTTTATTCACGGTTTGAAATGCAGAATGACACACCTGCACAAAAACTGCCCACACCTCCCAACGACCAGGCGCTCTGTCTGTCTCCAGCCGACGTAAGGAAGACCCTATCTAGGATTAACCCACACAAGGCTGTGGGTCCTGACAACATACCTGGCCGTGTACTGAAAGACTGTGCTGCACAGCTGACGGATGTCCTAACAGATATCTTCAACACCTCGCTGAGCCAGGCAGTCGTCCCCACATGTCTCAAATCCACAACAATCATACCGGTATCAAAGAAATCACCTGTGTCCTGTCTAAACGACTACCGTCCCATAGCACTGACTCCAATCATGATGAAGTGTTTTGAGAGGTTAGTCATGCACAAAATCAAAGCCAGCCTCCCCAACACACTCGATCCGCTCCAGTTTGCATACCGTCCAAACCGCTCTATGGACGATGCAATTTCCTCCACCCTCCACCTGGCTCTTACCCACCTAGAAAATAAAGACTCCTATGTTAGAATGCTGTTCATCGACTTCAGCTCGGCATTCAACACAATAATCCCACAACAGCTCATAAATAAACTAAACCTGCTGGGCCTTAACAATTCCCTCTGTAATTGGATCCTGGACTTTCTAACCGGAAGACCTCAGTCAGTCCGTGTCGGCCACAACACCTCGAGCACTACCACACTGAGCACAGGTGCCCCACAAGGCTGTGTGCTCAGCCCGCTGCTCTTCACGCTGCTGACCCATGACTGCACTGCCAAGTTCAGCTCCAACCACATCATCAAGTTCGCTGATGACACAACAGTGGTAGGTCTCATCAGCAACAATGATGAAAAGCACTACAGAGAGGAAGTGGCACAGCTGGCTGAATGGTGTGGCACTAACAATCTCTCCCTCAATGTGGGGAAGACAAAGGAGGTTGTGTTGGACTTCAGGAGAAACTCCGTTGACCACCCCCCACTGACCATCAACAGCTCGACTGTGGAGAGAGTCAGCAGCACTAAATTCCTGGGGGTGCACATCACAGAGGATCTCACCTGGACCACCAACACCATGTCACTCTCCAAGAAGGCACAACAGCGCCTACACTTTCTCCGCCGGCTGAAAAGAGCAAGTCTCCCTCCACCCATCCTCACCACATTTTACAGGGGCACCATTGAGAGTGTGCTGACCAGCTGCATCACTGTCTGGTACGGGAACTGTAGTGCAGCAGACCGCAAGACCCTACAGCGGACAGTGAACACAGCTGCAAAGATCATCGGTGCCCCTCTCCCCTCCATCCTGGACATTTTCCTTGCACGATGCTCCAGCAAAACCAACAGCATCGTGAAGGACCCCACCCACCCCTCCCACAGTCTCTTTCAGCTCCTACCATCAGGAAGATGGTACCGGAGCATCAGAGCCCGCTCCGCCAGACTGCTCAACAGCTTTTTCCCCCAGGCTGTGAGAGCCCTGAACTCAAATCACCCCGCCCCCCTCTGAAACCCCATGCAAACCCCTACCTCCTGAAACATGCCCCCCCCACCCCCCACCCCTCTCCAAACACCCCCCAACCTTACCATACCAAAGAAAAAACTGTATGAAACTTTTTTGTGCAATTCAAAGTGTGCTACACACAGGTGAGTGGGCCTATACAAACCACCTGTAGTAACACACTCTCCTCTATGTGCACTAGACACTTTTCACACACTGCTGTGTGTACACAATCCCACAAAAGACTCAGCAATATATGTATGTTTATATGCTCATGCACTACAAATCATCTTGTACTGTTCCCCAGCCAGCTGCTTGACTCACAATGTTTCTCTCTGCACATGTACAGTATTTATGTGAAGCATTCGTATAGTTTGTATAGTTTGTATTTTTTATTTTTTATCTTTTATTTTTAGTTTGTATAGGGTAAACATTTATATATAATATACTTATAGTCAAAATCTGTCAGTAAGTTAGTTGTGTATAGGTTTATAGTGTTTATAGGTTATTGTGTATAGGTTTATAGTGTTTTACTTCATTGCTGTATGTCTGTATTTATGTAGCACCGTGGTCCTGTGAGGCACGACATTTCGTTCCACTGTATGTCCCCACATGTAGCGGAATGACAATAAAGCTCAACTTGACTTGACTTGAGTTAATTATATTTTGAATAACGAGACACAAACCTGTACATATTCAATCGCATTTGCTTCAATTTATTTTTGCTCAGTGCTTCACAACACAACTTACAAACTTTTACTCCAAAAGTGCGCACATTATGTATTCACACGTTGACCTCATATTTCTTTAAATAAATTAGAACCATAATTTCTTAATGACTCGCAGAAAGACGATTCTCTGCTGATTCAGTATTGTGTGATCTTAATTCCCACATTACGGTGACGGTAAACTTCTGTGTTCTGTCTCATAACACATTTATGCATGGATTAAGGCGTGTGAACCAGGATCACGAAACTCTAACACAATAAAACACAATAAAAACATGATAACAATAAAAAAACATGATTTATGAAAATTAATAAAAACAGAGTTATCTGTTTTTGCAAATAAACTCTTCATATACAGTATACAGTATATACAGTATATATATTTCCAGAAAAACATACCCTATAAGCTTTTTTTTAAGCCTGTATGGGGAAAATATGTACATTTTAGGTACTAAATTGTACCTTTTAAGGTATTAATGTTCACCCTTTAGGGATAAATAAGGTACAAAGGTGTACTTTTTTAAGGGTACTGCCCCAGTGACAGCTTTTTTATCTTTTTTTTCTGAGAGTGTAGGGTAAGGAAAATAAACTTGATTCAAAATATATTCAGGTATTCTCAAATAAATGAGAATTATATTTTACATTTAATTGAAATTTAATTTTTAATTAAATTTTTGCTTCTGAAGTATCTTGCCTTATGGATGTTTGGATATTTTTACTGGAAAAATTCTGGTTCAAAATTATTTTTTGTTCAGTGCATAGATGCAAAATAGATTTCTGAAGACAGATCTTACACACACCAGTACACTCAGAACATATTCATGTCTTCTCTTTATTATTTTGGCCTTTCAATTCGAAAGCTTCAAATGCCAAATGTCGGCTGAAACGGCTCAGGATGTGGAGGGCTGCTGGCTCTAGTGGGCTGCCAGTTGTTATGTCACTATCTCTGACAAGTCAGTGAGGTGCTTGAGGCAAACCTGTGTGCCTCCATTAGGGCTCCGCCATGGCAGGTCTGTCACGGCAGTCCTGTGCTTAAGGTGCTGGCCACGCTTTATTTTTGATTTGTTTATTGTATCAGTGACATTGAATGTGCCAAAAATATAACATGGATGCAGCCTTCTAAATCTGGCCTTTGTGTTCAAAATGGACACCACTATTCACAGCTTGCACACAGATATATCGATGTCCTGCTCAGAAACATCATGTCCATTCAAAGCGAGGGGCCACTTGTTTTGTCACATTTTTAGCCACATGGATTTAAATAAACCAAGCATCAAGTGGTAATCAAAAACATATCAAGAAATCAAGCATATGTTTATAGTGTGTTATACATACATAGATAGATAGATAGATAGATAGATAGATGTGATATATATAATTGTGTGTGTGTGTATATAATTGTTGTTGTAAGATTTGTAATTCTAAATCAAAATGTTTATACTCTATATACTTATATACTGTACATATATTTATAAAATGTGTTATTATATTAATCAGTATTGTCTTTGTTTACACATATGCACGTACACACACACACACATATGACTCATAAATGCATAAATTGTATTTTATATTTCATATATACTGTACTACACACACTATACATACTATTACATGTTGTTGTTGGGGGTGTTTTCAGCCGTGTTTATCTTGCCTAGGGCACAAAGTGAGCCAAGGCTGCCACTGCACATGCTGTTGGGAATTAAAGGCAGTGAGACATTACAAGTCTGCTACAAACACAAAATAAAATGATTTTTTTTACCCGTCAGACTGGATTCCCAGACACAGCACTTTTTATTGTCAGCGTTCTCTTCAATAGTCTTGCTGTATGTTTCTCTTGTATGTCTGTGCCACTGAAGTTTCTCCCATCAAACTCTATCAAACGCAGTCTAATACCTGCTTCCATAGGTGATCCACAGTGCTATGTCCTTTCAGTTCTGCTGGAACTCCTCTTTCCTATTTTCAGGAAACCACATTGTATTTATCTCTGCCAAGACTTTGATGAAAGCTGACGATGTTGAATATTTAATGCGACAAAAAAAAAATCACAATTCCTTCCACCCTAAGGGAGCTCGTAGATACACAAACTTCGACTCTTAGAGGCAGCCAGACATTGCCTTCTGAAATTTTTGATGCTGTACATTGCAATACTGTAGCTTCTTATTTACAAAGCTGTGACAGCCTCGTATCACATTGTTTGTGCATGTTTATGTGTGTGTAAACCATCAGTTATTGAGATTCATTAAATTTTAAATAGATTTTCAGACTGCCAGTGCAAAGAAGATGATTTCGAAATTTCTAAATGGAACTGCAATGGAATAAATATAGCAATGTGAAAAAATGTGATATATGTAATATATATATATTCCTGAATTAAATATAACTTGATAAACCTAAAAAAAAACTAAATGATTGAAACACTGATATATATATATACTGTATATATTAAAGTTATATTAATAACTTGATCCATTTCATGTTTATCCATGTTTATCCCTGGAGCTTTGTAACCTTCTCTGGCCCAGCCTAAATCTGTGATGCTGTTGCACAATATTCTGATTCATGTGTTTCCTCTCTCTCTTTATTGCCTTCTGCATCTCCATCTATCTGTCTTTCAGGTTATTTGAAACACTTCAGTCACTGTTCTGGTCGATATTTGGACTCCTGAATCTGTATGTAACAAATGTGAAAGCTCGGCACGAGTTCACAGAGTTTGTTGGAGCCACTATGTTCGGCACCTACAACGTCATCTCATTGGTGGTTCTCCTCAACATGCTCATCGCTATGATGAACAACTCCTACCAGCTCATCGCAGTGAGTACTGACCACAATAATTCAAAAAGCAAGAAATATACTGTATTTTACACAGATTGTACTCATTTTGCATGTACACATTGCAAGCAGGTTCCCATAGTACAAACTTAAAGGCGTCAATATAGCACTTCCTGATGAATAGAAATTCTAGACTTTTTCACATTTATTTTTAATTAAAAAGTTTGATATCAGTCAAATTTTGATTGAGAAGTTTGAGGTTGGTAAGATTTTTAATGTTTTAGAAGTCTCATGGTGATCAAAAATACAGTAAAAAGAGTAATATTGGGAAATATTACAACAATTTAAAATAATGTTTTCTATTTCAATATACATTCAAATATATATTTTTCCTGTGATGGCAAAGCAGGTTTACTCCAGTCTTCAGTGTCACATGATCCTTCAGAAGTCATTCTAATATGCTGAGTTGCTGCTCAAGAAACATTTCTCAAAATAGTTTTGCTGCTTAATATTTTTGTGGAAACTGTGATAATTTATTTCAGGTTTCTTTAAAGAATAGAAAGTTCAAAAGAACAGAATTTGTTTGAAATATAAATTTTTGTAACATTATAAATGTCTTTAAGGTTACTTTTGATCAGTTCAATGCATCGTTGCTGAATAAAAGTGAAAAAAAAAAAAAAAAATCTGACAGACCCCAAACTTTGGTTACACTTTATTTTAAGGTGTTCTTGTTACAGTGTGATTATACATTTAAATACTGAGTAATATTAATTAACTACATGTACTTACTATATGGCCAGCAGCCATATCACTCTGTAGCCCAAGACTGGTTGCCCACTGAAGCTAAGCAGGGTTGAGCCTGGTCAGTACCTGGATGGGAGACCTCCTGGGAAATCTAGGTTGCTGCTGGTAGAGGTGTTAGTGAGGCCAGCAGGGGGTGCTCACCCTGTGGTCTGTGTGGGCCCTATCGCCCCAGTATAGTGACAGGGACACTATACTGTCAAAAAACACCGTCCTTCGGATGAGACGTTAAACTGAGGTCCTGACTCTCTGTGGTCATTAAAAATCCCAGGATGTCCTTCGAAAAAGAGTAGGGGTGTAACCCCGGCATCCTGGCCAAATTTGCCCATTGGCCTCTGACCATCATGGCCTCCTAATCATCCCCATACACTGATTGGCTTCATCACTCTGTCTTCTCTCCACCAATAAGCTGGTGTGTGGTGGGCGTTCTGGTGCACTATGGCTGCCGTCGCATCATCCAGGTGGATGCTGCATACTAGTGGTGGTTGAGGAGATTCCCCTCTTCTATGTAAAGCGCTTTGAGTACCCAGAAAAGTGCTATATAAATGTAACCAATTATATGGTTAGGGTTTGTCTTAGGGTTACTTGCATGTAATTATGCATTAATTGTTATTATAATAGTAAGTACATGTAACGTGTAACAAGGACACCTTAAAATAAAGTGTTACCCAAACTTTTGATCATTGTAACTAATTCTCATTCATGGGTTTTTAAAAATGTACTGTACTGTATAATATAAATATATTTTTTTATGCATTCTGGATACAATTGGTTTACGATCTTATACTTCATTGATTATCATCATTCAGTTCATATTGTTAATCATTTATTTGTCACTGTGCTTTAGGACCATGCTGACATCGAGTGGAAGTTTGCTCGAACCAAGCTGTGGATGAGTTATTTCGATGAGGGCGGGACACTCCCCCCACCGTTCAACGTCATCCCCAGTCCTAAGTCATTCTGGTACCTGTGTCGATGGGTACACGGGCGGCTCTGCGTGTCGGAGGCTGCTCCGCCTGAAGAAGACCCCCATAAACATGAGAATCTGAAGGAGTTTACGGTAAAGAAACCACCCTGAATCCATCTGAACATTCACACTGTGATTTCATCTGAATCTGATCAAGTGGTTCTGGTTAAATTACACTTTAAGCACAATGCAGCTGGCTCATTGTGTAAATGATTACCCATTACAATGACTAACAGCACAGCCACACACATATATCAGCACATTGAATGCTAAAACAGCTCATTTACATTTTTATTGCTTTTGAACTATTGGTTTTTGACTCATAGTGGGATGCAGTAATTGTATTTAGACTGGTATCATCATGCATTACTTTCAGGTATCACTGTGTGAGAGAAATACATATAAAAACCTTTGAGTTTATCAAAAACAGTTGCTTATAAATCTAGCATGACTTTCAAATAAACAGATGTCAGAGAGAAAGTGTATACACAATTTCGTACAATAAATTTATATCGTTTTTGGTGTTAATTGGTTGCTATTACAGTTTTGTCATTTCTAAAAATCAAATGATCTTGATCTCCAAACAGTGGCATGAATGTGGTAGAGTATGTCTGCAACAACATATAACTCAAACATATTATGCACATACACACTAATCTGTTGATGTGAATAAAATAACCATGGTTTCTTTTTTATTAACATCAAGATTATAGATTAAAATTAACATGAATATGTGGGAGAAAGCATACACTAATATTAAAAAGATTGAGGTCTGTAAGATTTTTTTAAATGATTTTCAAAGAAGGCTGCATTTAATTAATTGAAAATAGAGTAAAGCATTATTACAATTAAAAAAGTTGTATATATTTTAATCATTTATTTAAATTATTGAAGCAGAATTTATTTGAATTAGAAATCTTGAACTATTATTAATGTCTTTACTGTCACTTTATATATATTTTATGCATTCTTGCAGAATAAAAGTATTATTTCCTTGAAAAAAATCTCTTACTGACCCCAAACTTTTGAACGGTACTCTATATCTATACTGAAATTGATCACCATTACTTGTCTTCAATAGTTTCTTTTAAATGAAGAAAACGGCATGCAATTATTTTAAAATGACTGGTGACATGCTGTTTAAAATAGCTTTAGTTGTAGTTTAGCATGTTTAGCAGGTGCATTTAATGTCAACTACCCATGTATCAGTCCTACTATGGCAAAGGCTTGGTGCATGAATATTAATTAGGTTAGATAACCAGGAAGGTTACCTAGCAACACCAGTGTGTCCTAATTAATATTCATGAGACAGGTCTTTGCCATATTTTTGATATCACAACCAGCTTGTCAGCCCCCTCCCCCCACAAGCTTCATCTACTAGCTTCATTTATAGTGGCCTGAGTGGTAGCAAATCTCATTTCAATTGAATCAGTGAAGTGGAGTTTCATATAAATTAATTAAACTTCTATGAAGGAATTTTTTTTTTATTCAACAAGTTTCTGTTTCTCCTTTGATGATGTAATGAGGTGTAACGTGGCCTAAGTCTGTCTGGAGTTTAACCTCCTGCGTTGCTATGCAACTCCCCTTGAAACTCCCAGGACTCTCATCGTCTCTGTTTCGAATATATCCTCTCTTGTTCCACCTGACGCACTTTTATTACAAATCCATCTCTCTGCACAGTCTTTATTGGCCTGCATCAATACAGATGCTCATGCACTCTCTCTCTTTCTCTTTCTCTTTCTCACACTGTCACACACACATACACACACACACAGCCGAAGCACACTCACTCGAACCTCTCTCCCACATGTTTGCGGGCATTGCTGAGCTGGGATCAAACCTTGATCATTATATAAAACTGCCTACATGTAGAGCTAAGAGGAGAGCAGCTTTCCTGCAATATCTGATAAGAATACTAAGAATCTCTCAGCTTATACTGCAAAATCAGAATCTCTTCATCTGCATGTGGAAGTGCTCATCTGATTTTGTTTTCGGAGTGTACAAATAGCAGCATTCCAGTTAGAAAGCATCTGCAGGACTCATACATCTCAATACAATGCAAAAGCTGGGAGTATAACTGCACATGAGAATTTGCATTGAAATTGTATTTGAAAATTTTGATTGATTCTCCCATTGTGGATGCGATAGGTAAGTGTTGATGATAAAACCCAATTGTTCCTTCATTTCCATGAAATTAGTTATTCGGTCTTTTTACTGTCAGACATCAACAGCATTAACAGATACAACATATGTCTTAGTCATGTGGTCAAACTCATTTTTTCAACACCATCAGCTCAGTTTATTCACTACCGTTCAAATGTTTGGGATAAGTAACATTTCTGTTTCAAATAAATGCTATTCTCTTCAACTTCATTCTCTTCAACTTTCTATTCATTAAAGAATCCTGAAAAAAAGTATTATGGTTTCCACAAAATATTAAGCAGCATAACTGTTTTCAACACTGAAACAAATACAAATATTTCCTGATTAGCAAATCAGTATATCAAATTCTGACACTGAAGACTGGAATAATGGAATGAAGTAATAAATGTGAACATTTTCAAATAGAAAATATTTCATTTAAATTGTAACAATATTTCACTTTATTACTGCTTTACTGTTTTTTTCGATCAAATAAACGCAGTCTTGGTGAGTTAGACTTGGTAAGAGACTTCTTTCCATAACTTTTAAAAATCTTTTAAATGGTAGTGTATGTTTTTCAATCTCTTATGCTAAAAATATGCTAACTGAAAATTAATATTGTTGAGACCAATATAAATGTAAAGTAGTGGCAACAGAAATTTAATTCACTGTTTTATGATATTAGCCTCCTTAATTTGGTGTCAGAATAATCATGAACATTATTATTTTTAGGAAAATTACTTATAATAGTGCAATTTTCTTAGACAGAAAGTACAACAAAATCCACATTTCAGAAAAAAGTTATTAGATTAAATTATTAGATATCATGATTTCTTCATAACAATAAAAGCACAATTTTCTCAAAAAAAAAGAAAAGTTTATTATTCTGTCATTGGAATGTTGATCATGATGAATGGGAACATTGGTATTGGGTGACAAACGCAATTAATACTTTATTCTACGCTAAATTCTACATTATGAATGTATAAATTATATTAAATTAATAAAAATTCATTATATTATATTGTAACTGATTTAAACTTAAATGCCATGTTAATGTGTCAGTTGACTCGTACTGTAGCACACAAATGATAGTTTCTTGTGAATGACCCTGGATTTAAATGAATAATTATCTAACAAAAATCTAATAGAAAAGTGGAATGTATTTGATTAGTTAATGAGCTCAATTACCCTGCATAATTACATTGTGAATATTTGTTTCTCCTTTCAGGAAAAGCATGCTGACAGGCTGATACAGAATCAGCATTATCAGGTATGCCAGCAGATAAAGCTCTGCAATTACACACATGCGAGAATACAAACAATGTGCATGTAATTGCATTACATCGCCTCGCCTCTGGCTTTGTTTTCCCCGTTTCTCTTTTTCCTTGCACCATCACACCAAAGATCCAGCTGTACGTTTCCAGATTAACAAGATTAGGGAGTTCTATCTGATTGCTTGCTTTCTCTTCTTCTCCTTCAACCCTCAGGAGGTCATCCGTAGTCTAGTGAAGAGGTATGTGGCGTCCATGATCCGCAACGCCAAGACAAGTGAAGGGCTGACAGAGGAGAATTTTAAGGTGCTTCTGAAACTGACTGCTCTCTATTTATCTCACATATCAGGAAATGCATGCTTATAAACAAAAACACTGACACAAGTAAACATTCGTCAAATGCCCCAGTGTTGACAGAAAATCTGGAGATCTTCTTCTTATAACCTTTATTTGCAAACATTAGCACACTCATTGATATACAGTATATATATATATATATATATATATATAATTAATATTAATTAATACATAATTAATCACAAAAGTTTAGTATCCTGGGGATGATTGAGGGGCACAAGGAAAATCTGGAGGGCATTGCTCCTCTTAGACCCAGCCCCCCTCAGCACCCCTAGTTTCCGCTGCTATGTAACAGTACATCAAATATGTAACATCAAAAATGTTTGGAGTTTAGTCATGAAACATAACTTTTATTGTAGAAAAAATGCATATCTTTTTCAAGTGCATTATGTAAAACTATAATAATGCTCTGCCTTAGGAGCTGAAACAGGACATTTCCAGTTTCCGCTACGAAGTTTTGGACCTTCTCGGCAACCGAAAGCCACCACGGCGGACCTATTCCTCCAGCAGCGAGGCCACGCTTCGAGACGAGGTCAGCGACGATGGTGAGGCCTGTCACCCCAGCGACGGGAGCAGCATCGGGGCCAAAGGTGTGTCTCTCAAAACCATTACGCCCTCGGATCCGTCGTACGGAGTCTCTGCCCTCTTTTGCTCCATCTCCGGAATGGAGGTCGCTACAACTACGACAACGACGGTGGCATCGTCTGCGTACAGAGAGGGTAAACCAAAGATCAACGGACTGAGGAAGAACCCCTCGCCCTCCTCTTCCCTGTCTTCAGTGGCTCCAGCAAGACCTGCACTTTCACGAACTTGGAGGCGCTTTTCCCGCTTCTCTAGTTCCAAGAAGAACTCCTTCAGACGGCTCGGCCTGCTGTTCTCACGCATGGGCAGCCACCTTCCGCAGCCGGCAGGTGTCACCGCTGCGACCTACACTATCTCAGATGGATTGCTTCATCCGCCGGGGGCTTGGCAAGACTTGGGCTTCACCAGGGAAGCCGGTCCTGTCACCAGAAGCGAGACCAACCTTAATCAGGTGGATGTGGGCGCTTTAAATGAGAGCGACGGTGCCATGACGACCAATGGACAGAGAGCTAACGGAAGGGATGTTTTACTGACATTAGGACCTCTGTCCCCACCCTCTTCCCTGCACTGTGCTTCCAGTTTCTCCGCCTCCAGCTCCCGCCTCCTGGACTCAAATGAGGACGTGTTCCAGGGATTGGTCGGGCCCTGTGGCGGACAAACGCCAGACTCCTCCCGCTGGGTAACGGAACAGGATGATTCGGTGACCACGCAGCTATAGTATTGCTAGTATGTACTGTACAGCACTTTGATAATAACAATAATCAGTGATTATATCAATAACTATTACCTTAACCACAACCGATTCTTCTGTTCGTTCTTTTGTTTGCTGCTGCAATATTTGTTATTTCTTTCTGAGATTTAACCAAATTGAAAGTTATTTACAAGACAGATGGGATGAGTGAATTAAATGACGGATGAAAGAGATTCAGAAGGGACAGAAAAGTGCAATCATCAGAGAAATGCAGGCCAGGTTGTATTTTTGTATCTTCATTACATCACATTGTTCACCCTACAATGAAAATTCTGAAATCTGCTAATCAATTTCATGTCATTCCAAACCTGTATGATTTTTTTTCTTCTTCTGCAGAACACAAAAGAAGATATTTTGAAGTCAAAACTAGTTTTGGCTACTATTGACTTCTATGGACCACTATGTGTTTTCTAGATAATAGAACTAGATAATAGTAATAGAACTAGATAATACCGCTGTGTTTGTGTTTCTAATACAACAGCTGAGAGAGCGACTGCAAATTTGACATTTGACTTTATTCTGACCCACATGATCAATTTCTCTATATGTGTTTTTTTTTTTTTCCCTGTTTGGAAAGTCATAGAAACGCTATTGTAGATTTTGCTTTTATTGTTGCGGCAAGTGGGAATGCAAAAATTATATTAGTTGTAGTTTCCATTCACCACTGTAGAAGTTTCCACTTCTAAGATCCCCAGAAATGTGAAAACGGTCCATTGTATGGACAACTGAAACATTTTTAAAAATGTTTTACAGAAGACAATAAGTCCAACAGGTTTGGAATGACATGAGGGAGAATAAAGTTTATTTTTAGATGAAATATCCTTTTAACATTAAAACTCACTATTTAGTTTCTTAATACATATCCCAGATATCATTATGCATGATTCATCAGCGCATGTTATTCCAAAGAAAAAAATGTTTGTCTTCATCAAAAAATGTAATATCTTGATAATTGTCTTTTTGGCTGATGTTAAGTAGACTGTTCAGGATGTTAATATTAATTATCCATTTAAACATTTTCTTATTGAATTGATAGCGCAGTAATATAATGGCAGTTAAAGTTCATTTTAAAAAGGTTACAACAATAATAGCAATTGCAGAGTGTTATTGTTGGGATCCAACCCTTCCAACTATTTTTTTTACAGTAAATATCCTATTTTATTCAAAATGTCACATTACATTAGTAAAATAGTTTGTGAGTGCTGTTTCATGTTGACTTTAACCCTAAACCGCAGGAGTCAACCAATTCATGCCATTCCATTCCTAATTCAACTTTATATCTCCAATGTGACCAGCATTGTCAGTTCATGTATTTCTTTTTTATAGAAAGTTCTCATTGGAAAGTGTACTTGAGCAAGAAACACATCTGATATGGACCTACAGTGTATGTTTAAGGACATCATGCTCTTGGTGGAACAGGTTTGATGTTTTTTCCCTCAGTAACTGATCAGTGAGCCGTTGGCACTCATGCGGTGAAGGTTTTTCACTTTAGTGCTATGATATGTGCACATCATAGTGTGATATTACTCGTGTTATGCACCCGGAGGGCTGAAGTTATGCTAGAATCTAACATGACTGAAATCTTATTTTTGTATTTTGAATAGCATGTACAAATGATTTAATTTCAAGACTGTTTTAGTCTAGACATACATTATTTATACATTATACTATTATAATGTTTTTGGAGCTGTTTTTTTTCTTTCTTTGACTGCTTACTTTTTACTGTATGTGAATATTAATTAGTATATTATAATAATCAGGTATAGGGGAGATGTCCAGAGACATGCATCGAATAAGACATCCCCCTGCTCTGCGATGATGAATGCTGACAAACCATGTACAGCGCCATGCAAAAATATTCTGACTTTTGACCAACTCTGCTATTATACTGTATTAGAAATATGACATTGGTGATACTTGTATTTAGAGGTAATTTTTAATTCGACATGGTTTTATGTTGGAGAATATAAATAAAAAGTGGTGACAGGACGAATATTATCAAAAAAATAGCTTAAATAATCAGTTTGAAAATATTTAACAATATGGTACTTAAATAAAAAAAAATGTTCAACAAAAAGATTATTGTCCTAAAGTCATTATTTTAACATTTCTGAGTGATGCTGTCAGCTTCCAAAATATTAAACTGCAGGGGCTGAATGTAACAAAACAATGTCACATTTTAGGAGCTTTGTTTCAGTGCTTTCAAATGAAACGGACACAATTTCAATGTGGGACTGTGTAATCCAGTAACATCACAGAATTGGTCAAGGCCTGATTACTTTTGGCAAGGCGCTGTTAATGCTTATGTAAACACTTGAATGAAATACATGCTCCTCTTGTATGATTCTTACCACTTTCTACATTTTCCTTGGTAATGTGTGAACATACGATGAAGATAAAAAGTAGTTCTGACAGCCAGAAACTGAACTCAAGGGAATGCCGAATATGCAGATTCAATAAAGCTGAATAACCCTGGAGTTGTCTTTGATTTCTTGCCATTTCTCAACAAGATATAAATGTAGATATGTGCTCTACTCTTTCCTGGCTGCAGCTCTACTGTAGGATGTACAGTAAAGTAAGTAAGTCCCAGATTTTTGGCAGTAACAAAAAAGTACCTTAAAATACTCTACAATGTTATCATGGGGGACATTTGTAATGCCAGCACCATCGTACAATAGTTTTGTCAAATTGGCACTATGATGTCTTGCATGGTACAATGATTTATGTACTATATTATATATGTTAGAATGATTTCTGAAGGATTATGTGACTCTAAAGACTGAAGTAGTGGCTAAAAGAAATACATTTTAAAATATATTCAAATAGAAAAGTTACTTTAACTAGTAAAAAAATATTTTGCACTATTTCTTACTCAACTTTTCATCAAATAAAGATTTGGAGAGCATAAGAGACTTTTTTTCATGGTACATGAATCATGTTGTATGGTATTTTCCTGAGTACTGTATCCACTGTAAAAATGGGCAGACTTTACCAGGGTTGGGAATAATTGATTTATATTGAATTGTTAATTACTTAACTGCAAATTGTAATGGTGTTTTAGACTATTTCTTAACAAATGCAAGTCATGTTGCCAACGAAAACTATTTTCCTGTGCCCTTGGAAGTGCTGACTAATAGTTGTCAGGTTAAACTTCAGCATACTGTCCAAAGAACGCATCCAATTTCATTTCCTCCATCGTTTGAAATAATGCTGTTGAAGACAGGAGCTGCATATAAATTAGTTTGTTTGGGTAAATTCAGATAAACGTGGTGACTTCTGCACTGCATTTCAATGACATTTCTTATTAAAATGTATATTTGGTCGAGATGAGTAGAACATTTGTATGCATGTAAAATGTGCTTTAATGTACACAGTGGTTCTCAACTTTCAATTTGGGCTCATGAGTTTACATTACACGTCAAGTGGTGACCCAGTAAAATAGTCAAATTGTTTATCTTAGAAAGGTAAATAAAAATGTTCTTTGATAGTACAATTTTATTACTATTACGGAATTATTAAAAATGCCTCTGCAAACCAGAGGGAAATTTGTGAATGACAGAGAAAATATTCCTGAGGGTATTTGGTAGGCTAAGATTAGCCAACCTGTAGTAATTGGTAAACATGACATGCTAATTTATGAGTGCAATTTTCAAGTCCTGGAGAGAACCTAATTATGTGGATTGTAATGCCCTCTGGTGGTTGCACAAAAGCTCCACTATTTAAAACACTTTCTTTGGTACATTTTATTTGCATTGACCTACTTTCAAAACGAAAACATATTCTAGAACCGGATACACTTATTCTACAATATTCAAGAAAGCGTACCTTTTCTTTCTACATTTAAATTAAATGCGCTGTCAAAAATACACCAAAGCGTTCTTTCATAAACATCTCTAGTGCAGGATGTTTTGGATCCCGCCCACGTTTTTCATTGGCTCCGTCATGCCACTTCGGCGTTCGTGATTGGTCCACTCCGCGCAGCGTCTGCGTCAACCTGCCACAGCGGAAGTGAAAGCTTCAGAAGAAATAGTGGCTAGATAAATAAGCATGTTCGGTATTTTAGTATAGCACATTGTAAATATTTCCTACTAACGAAAATGAATGCTTTTATCTGCGTCGTGTTGTTTTTCGTAAGTGCCGCAGCTGCTAAGAAAAGCGGGGACGATGACTGGGTGAATCTGCCAAATAAATGTGAAGGTAGACTTTGCTAATTTATAATGAATCAATGTTTTGCTTTAAATGCACCATAATCGCTTGTGCATTTCCACACTTATTTTCAGCGCTTGATAAAATTATTTAATGCAATCGCAGACACATATTTTACACGATATAATAGGTCTTATCATACTCGGTGCAGATGTCCGTGTGTATCAATAGCAATCTGCTTTTTTGTTTCATAACAGTTGTAAATCGAAAGAGACCATTTGTTTTCATTTTATTTTATTAATTATTTCTCGTTTTATTCATTAATTCTAATAATTATTAATTCAAAATGTTGCATTGACATACTGGGAAAAAACAAGGGCAGCAGATTTCCTCTTTTCAAAGGACCTCACTGGATGTGTCTCAAACCCTAGTGTGATGCCTACCTAGGGTGCATGTTTGGAACGTTGAATGGGTCTGTAATGACAAACAATGCTGTCTATGTAGGCAGCACACTAGGATTTGTGGCACAGCTGCTTTCTGTTCCTCTTCTGGTGCTGAATATGTTCTGTATGTTTTTATAGTGTGCAAATTTCTTAGTATTGAAATGAAGTCTGCATTTGAAGAGACTGGCAAAACAAAAGAAGTGATTGAAACCAACTACCGCTTCCTAGATGGCAAAGGTGCACCACCAATCAAATATGTCAAATCGTAAGTCACTACTTTTTTTTTCTTAATGCAAACTTTGACCTTAAAAGGATCATTCATCCAAAAATGAAAATTCTGTCATTTACTCACCCTCAAGTTTTTCCAAATCTGTATGAATTTCTTTCTCCTGTTGAAAAAGAAGATATTTTGAAGAACGTTGTTAACCAAACAGTTGATGGTAGCCGTTGACTTCCATGGTATATATATTTTTTTCATACTATGGAAATGAATGGCTATTGTCAACTGTTTGGTTAACAACATTCTTCCACTAATTCTAGTCTAGAAATGCAGGAGTACCATAAAGTAACCATGTCATACTGTTTTTGGATGCAGTGTGACTTGTGCATTTTATTAAGCAATGTCCTTTGCTTTTCAGTGATATTCGTTTCATAGAGGTGGTGGAGAATGTTTGCTCAAGGATTATGCAGTACAATCTACACAAAGAGAGAGATGGAAGTAATCGCTTTGCAAAGGTCGGCTACCACTTTTCCTTTTCTTCTACCACATTTGTTTTTGCAGCACTACTTCAGTGATTTTACTTTTTTTGGTTTATGAGTGAATAAGACTTGGAATTGATTTTGTGAATGAATACCCCAAGTTGCAATGACAATTTCATATAATAAATGTAATGTGAAAAATAAGCTTTGAAATTCTAACTGATAATTAATCTTGTAGTAAATGTATGTATGTATGTAGTATGTACTGTATGCAATTTTGAATTTAAGTCTGATTTTTGTATGCTGTGATGTTATACTGCATTATAGCTGGTGAGATCTGATCATTTGTCTTTCTCTGCTCAGGGTATATCTGAGACATTCTCTACCTTACATAACCTGGTTAATAAAGGCGTGAAGGTGGTCATGGACATTCCTTATGAACTGTGGAACGAGACCAGTGCAGAAGTGGCAGATCTCAAAAAACAGGTATGTGAGTGACTGAAAAATCTTAGAATTTAGGGATGGCAGACGCGAAACTGACGTTTCGACACGGTGTCGAGATCCCGAAGCGCAGATGTTTCGAAACACTGCTCCGAAGCGTGATTCGAAACACCCATGTCACATGACTAAGGCGATTCGAAGCATCGGGGCGTGTCACAAGTGTTTCGAGACGTGGCATACTTGCCGATTCTGCATTTGATTGACAGGGTCGGAAACAAATCACACAATTGCACATCTGTCTCAACCTAACTCCCACAAAGTATAAAACTGGAGTTAACGCATCTTCACTTCGTGGGTTTTTGTGAGAGGAGAGAGATTTTGCAATATAGTGATATTTATAGTGTAATTTGGTTAATTATATTTAGGCTACATTAAAAGTTATTATTAAGATATTGATAGATAGGCTATAGACATTGACAGATAATTGTCTCTTGTGAGAGGATTTTTTCAAAGGCTGGAGATATTCTATGTAAAAAAAGTAGGCTAAGTCCATCAACAGCAGAACAATTAATTTTTTTTAAATAAAAATCTGTAGCCTATATGTAAAAAAAATAAAAAAAATACATTGTGGCTTGATGTATTTTATTGTCTATTTTTCATTACCAAAATAACACTTATTTATTCACAAAGAGTTCATTCAGATGTCAGACCGATGTTTCAACATTACAAGAACAGAACAATAAAAACACACATTTTAATTCTTTATTATAATTTTGTGAAGATGACTGCTTCACCCAGGATTCGAACCCAAGGAGACAGCATTCCAGTTGAGCACACTAACCACTCCCCCAAATCACTTTGTGGATCGATTAACACAACATACGTTATAATTCGTCAATTCGCTTAACTGTTTCTTTGTCGACGCTGTTTCAGAGCAATACTTGAAAATGACCACTAAGTGTCACCGTAGAGACGGGTGTTGAAATGTTTCGAAGCCTCGACACATTTGCTTCGACTGCTTCAGTGTTTCACGAAGCCTCGCTCTGCCCACCACTATTAGAATTAAAGGCCCGTTTACACCAAGGATGATAACTATAAAGATAACGATAAAGATATAGTTCTAAAAATCGTTCTCAATATTAAAGAATAGGAGAGTCCACACTTCAGCTATAACGATAAAGGCACAGAGAAACGATATCGTTGGAATCACATCCAGAACGATTTTTTCCAGCTGATGAACAATACAAACATTGACATCCAATCAGAATCCATCCTGCTATAACGAGCTCGAGAATTTAAAGTGGCAGACGCACGTGCGCTTAGACAGATGATGACCGTTTCTCAAACGGAAGGCTGCATCCTCCGGAGGTCGCATTTGTAGGCTGCATACGTCATCAAGCCTGGTTTATTTCAGTTAACTGAGCATTACATTCGCGAGTCATTAGAATATTACAACAATTTACACTTAACTAAGAATAATGGTAAAATGTATAACTGTTAATATTCTAAAATAAGATCTTCTTTATGACGTATGCAGCCTACAAATGCGACCTCCGGAGGATGCAGCCTTCCGTTTGAGAAACGGCCGATATCTGTTTATTCTAAGCGCACGCGCGTCTGCCGCTTAAAGCCCCATTCACACCAAGAACGATAACTATAAAGATAATGATATTAGCGTCCACACCAGCGAACGATATCGTCTGTTTATTCTAAGTGCACGCGCGTCTGCCGCTTTAAATTCTCGAGCTTCTTATAGCAGGATGGATTCTGATTGGACGTCAATGTTTGTATCGTTCATCAGATGGAAAAAAATCGTTCTGTAAGTGATTCCAACGATATCGTTCCTCTGAGCCTTTATCGTTATAGTTGTGGTGTGGACTTTGCTATTCTTTAATACTGAGAACGATTTTTAGAACTATATCTTTATCATTATTAAAAAAATGCATCAGTTTTCACAAAAATATTAATCAAAAAAACTATTTTCAGCATTGATAATAATTCTTCGTTTGTAATTTTTTAACAATATTGTTTAACTGGTATGCTGTTTTTTCTTGTATAAATCTTTGATTCTGTTTCTTTTTCAGGCTATAACTTTGATTAGCATAGATTAATGGGAGTGCATATAAAAACAATGAAAATTAGTGCTGTCAATGGATTAAAAAAAAAAACTAATTAATCGCACATTTTTCTAAAATTAATCACGATTAATCCCACCTAACATTAAAGTTTTTAAATATACTTTTATATTGCAATAATTTCACATTCAATCTTCAAATGTACAAACAACATAAAGACAGTATATTTTTAATATTTCTTTAATGGCATCTTTTTTATGATTGAAGGCCAGCATCACTGATATCAATACTACTGATGTCTCTATAAAATTGTTTTTCCCCCTTAATATTTAACCATTGACTGTAGCCATTCAGCATTACAGTATAATTGAGAGCTATCAATTTTAACATTTATTAGACTTAACTTCTAATTTAAGTGAACTTAAAACAATCTTCACACAAACCCATTATAATAAATGACATATTTAGCTACCTGTGCCCTTCAGCAGAAATATACAGAATATGAATAGTTACCAAACACTAAATTCTAAATTAAATCTAGATGAACTCCTTAAAGCTATAAAAGTTATTGATTTTCTTTTTTTTCTTTTGTTAAAGACTTGCATCTAAATAAACGATTAAGTTGTAGCCAACATGCGTTAATTGCGTTAAATATTTTTAACGCGTTAATCTGAAAAAAATAATCTCCCGCGTTAACGCGCTAATTTTGACACCACTAATGTAAATGCATGTTTGTGCAGTATATGTACAGGTACGTGGGAAGTATGAGATGTGTGTTTTGTTCCCTCAGTGTGATGTGATGTTAGAGCAGTATGAAGAAGTCATTGAAGACTGGTATAAAGGCAGCCAGGAGGAAGATCTCACCTCTTACCTGTGTGAAAAACACGTGCTGAAAGGACAAGACACCGGTAATGTGAAACTAACAGCTGTTTTACTCCATCACAACCTCTTTTATAACAGTTAAACCGCTCTAGACATAATATTATGACTACTCACTGACTAAACCTCTTGATCTCCTTTATCGGCACCAGCTTTAAGAGCTGTTGTTTCTGGGAAGACTTTACAGGAAGCTACTCAAGGCCACAGGAGCAGTAATAGTATAGGGACAAGGAATTAATACTTTTTGCTAAGCATATTTTTACTAAGCATATGCGAATGTGTTATTTAAGTAAAAACTGTACAAAATGTAAACATATTTATCAAATGTAATATAAAATAAGTAATGAATCCTCAGTAAAAATACTAGTTGGGTTGTAAATGAGCAAATACAAATTATTTGCATTCTGTCTTCATATGACCAGCTTGTTGCTTCCTGTTATAAAAGATTAATTTGGCATTGTACTGGCCTTTTTTGCTATTGCTATAGCAACCAATATAGATCTGCCAGAAAAAGACATCACTTCCTGAACACGCAGCTCTGATTTGATCACTTGTTGCTAATAACAGTGAGGACAGTCAGTATAAAGATCAGGACTGTGCAAACATGAACTTCTGATTCTCTCTGCAGCCTGTCTTAAAGAGAACTGGTCTGGGAAAAAGGGAGACACAGCAGCTATCGCAGAGGACGAGAAGAAAAAGAAGGGCAAAAAGAAGAAGGGTAAAGATAGCAAGGATGGGCAGAAAAAGGAGAAGAAGGTGAAGAAAAAGAAGAAAAAGTCCAAGCTGACTGACACTGAGACCAGCAAGCGGAAAACTGAAGAAGCTGGATACACCTCAGATGAGGAGGAGATCCAGAAGAAAGTTCCTCTTAATCAGGATAAAACTGAACTCTGATAGATTTCTTTTCTTTTTTCTGACTCTTATCTCCTTGATATCTAAATTTATGACTGATACTGAGATGTACATTGAGTTTTAGTCTATTAGAAGGTAACATTGAGGTCCTCATTCTAGATAACTTGTTACATTAACTCCATCCAGGAACAAGCTAAAGTCAAATTCCATTTCAAATCCAAAAATGGAAGCTAGACCAATCAAACTATACTGTAGCTTGGATGTTTGCTAGTGTTTGTTCTCATGCTGGCTTCATGTCGGTAACATTGTAAACAAGCTGAAATCTTCCTTTCAGGAAAATGTCGGTCTTGGAGGACTCTAGTGTTTTGAATCAATCAAGTTGGCAAGATGTTGGAATGGATTCTGGAAATCCTTGTGGTTCTCATTTCTATTACTCTGACTCATCTCACTGATTTTTTCCCCCCTAAAATTTAGTTTAGGTTATAGGTTATGAATTTAGTTAAGCTGTTATTTTTATTTGCCATTGATTTAATAGTTAAAGATCCTTCATAGATTCCCACTAAGGAAATACATACTGCTTTTTCAGTATTAATATAATTAAGTGGTACAAATTTTAAAAGATATATAAAAATATCAGATTTTTATCTTTTTTCTGTATAGGAAAATATTTTTAGGTTTACTTTTGTGATGCAACAAATGCATAAAAGATTGTGTTTTGTGATTCAACATAAACTGATTTATTTGTATTATTATTTTTAATTGTTTAATTGTTTTTTCTATTATTCTTTTTTTTTTAAAGCATGAAAAGTCTGAACTTTGCATCCTATAAAGTCTCTAAATTTCCCACATTTCTCATTTCAGTAATGCAGATAATGGGAGAAACCCTTGGGACCTATTCTTTCTTATCCAAATAAGGCTGTACCATTTTTCCTCGATCTGTTCATATTTGTTTTTGCATTTGCTGTTTATGTATGTGATGTCACTTACAGGGAATGTTTGAGTTACTTTATTTAATATTTTCTTCAGCAGTATTGTTTAATTGAAGCTGTTTATCTGATATCAGGCGTCGCTATTTCCAAAAGCGTTGTGTGTGTGTGAGAGGGAGCTCCTGCAGGTGTTTGTATGCCTATTCTGATTAGTGTTGTTTGGAGTGTGAAAGTTATTGACCTGAGGTTGAACTGTATATGCAAATGTTGTAATGGGAGGAACATGTGCAGGTTTTGTGTTTCTTGGCAGCAGCTCATTAGCTGAAGCTTTTGATAAGTGTTTGGTGAGGTGTAGATGACTGATGAATAAAAAGAAAACTGACAACAACTCTTGGGCTGATTTAAAAAAAAAAAAAAAAAAACGTCAGAATGAAATGTTTTTAACGGTAGTTTTCCAGGCTTCACCACAAGGGGGTGGTAACGCCAAGAAGGAAGAGCAAATCCTTGCTTGATGTGAGATTGTAGTCAAGTTTTATTCGAGTGTCACGTGTCGCTGGGACGTTCTGGATGATTTTTAGTTAGTTTGTTGCAACGGAGTATTTCTATATCATTAAAATTCTATATTAAAAATTGAAAATTAATTTAGGGTGTAAACATTGTATTTAAAACTAACTGTTGATAACTTGTTTTATTTGAACAGTGCTATGCCCTCAACAGAAAGAAAAGAAAAACAACACAAACGGAACTTATTGATATCCATTAACATTTCGTTCTCATTTTTATTAGAATGAACGTGGATAAACAACATGCTGCGAGTCTACCAGTGCTCTTCAGACGGATGTAAATGTTGTTATGAAGAGGCTTCAGCGTTGCTCCGTCTGTCACGAGGCCTGTTTATCAGTAAGTGACCCTGCTGCAGTGCAGAAGGCTTTGTCCGCATTTCCACTTCTCAATGTCACATTCCTCTTCTGTTATGTTTGAGCAATCTGTATTATTTGCCCTTCAGTATTGGAGCAAATGGCTATTCACTTGCACAAACACATCTCAATGAATAATTCACAAAAACAAACACCTTGCACCCAGGCTAAAACCTTTTTATTTTTGCTATCAGTAAGACTGGGAGATTCTTCCTATGGCAGATGGAGAAAATCGAGAATTTGATTGTTCTCTAATCTCTGAGAATAAAAATGCAGTCTGAAATTGAAATATTGATCTTTTACATTGCAATCACCTGGTATATTACACGAGAGACAGTAGCCTATGTGTGAGCAAGAATATGAATCTCTTCTCTGAGCCTTTGTCTTGTTTTTGTTTTTTTCTTTCAGTTTTCAGTGTTTGACCATGTCTGGCTATATGAAATCATTTATATGCCCCTGCATGGTTTCCCCTGGATATGGTGCCCAAATAACCACATAATTAATCTCTCTCTTTACCACATTTGAAATCATACAACATAAGTTTTTTTTAAAATATCTGTTTAACTGATATTCAGCTGATTGTAGAAAATAGGCCTATATTTTTTTTTTAATTTTGTTTATTGAACTAATTTAAATGTTTTTTAATGTTAGTTAACATTTAATTGTAAAGAATTGAGGGCCTTTTTACCCTATTCTTGCCAGAAGTTTATTAATATATTTAATGCAGATGTTTACTTAAAACGAATACATCATAAACACTACTGAATGATAAAGACATAATTTTATAATACAAATGAAAAATGTTTGCGTATGTACAGTCAGTAATATTTAATATATATACATACCATTCAATATATTAAAATAAAAAGTAAAAAAGAAAGAAATTAATATTTTATTCAGCAATGATGCATTAATCAAGAGACAATAAAAAAGTCACAAAAATGTATGTAATTAGGTGCCACAAAAACGGATTATTATAAAATAATATAAGAAATGTTTCTTGAGTATTAAATCATCATATTATAGTGATAGTGACTAGGCTGAAAATTCATCTTTGCCATCACAGGAATAAATGACAATTGAAAATATATTCAAAACTTTAAATTGTAATAATATTTCACAAGATTCTCTTTTTTTTCATGTATTTGTAATACATTAAATGCAGCCTTTATAAGGCTTAATTAAAAAACATTCAAAAATCATACCAACCCCAAACTTTGGAATGGTAGTGTAGGACTATAAATAAGTAAATATGTTAGTTAGGCCTAGTTCTTTCTTGGATCATCTGAAACCATCATTTAAAGAAACATTTAATCAAAAGAGTGAAACGTTGGTCATTTTAGATGAGGAAAAACATCCTCTGTTATCTTCAGATGTCAAGTAAAAAGTTGTTCACAAGTTCAATGACTTAATCACGGTTTAATAATTTCCTTTCAAAGCGCTGCCTCCCTTTCCATCCCATCATGCCCTAATATGGGTAATCTAGTTAAACAAACATTTTTTCATGTCTTATTTAAGCCTTCTCCTCAAAATGTGTCTTTATTTGAAGGCTGTGGTGCATGAAATGGGTCTATAACTCACTGAAGACAAGCTTCTTCAAATCACATTAAAAAAATCTGGGCTGCCTTTTTTATGAAACAAAATAAACTCATGTTTCTATTGTGAATATTATGGGCAAATCAGTCAATCGGTGCGTATGACTATCTATAGTCATAGTCGCACCACCCTGAGAAAACAGCAGCCACCCTCAATGCATCCTGGGAATAATCTGACATATCAGGCACATTTCTGTTTACCCCGCACGAGGGAATTGAAAGACCCCACAGCTTGTCTCATAATTTTAAAGAAAATATCAAAACAATTTTCTGTATTGGTTTGCAGTTGTACACTGTAAACTATTTTTTTTTAAGTTTATTATTAGTGTTTCACAAAAAAAAAAAAAAAGTATTTCAGTTTTTTGCTTCAGAATTTAATGTTTAATTCACTGTTGCATGCCATATTATTTCAAAGCTTTTTTTTTTATGTATTGGATCATGTTTTTGATTCATAAGGTTTCACTTTTTCTTTAGTTTTTTTGTTTCCAGTCTGCTTAATGCTCGCACAATATCCTGTAAGCAGTTCCTTTATCACAGAGACTCAAAACTTGTGTACAGCTAAAATAATATATTTTCCAGGATGTTGAACTGAACTGAATACACAAACAAACGCAACAGTCCTCTTCAAGTTTACAAGTACTGATATATTTCTCACTAAACAATCATAGCAAAACAGATGCCATTTCTGTATCCTAAACACATATGTTTATCTTCCGCTCCTATCTTTTGCTAGCTGTAGTTTTGAAACCACACTTTTCCCACGTTCCCAAATGGTCATTTCCCATTTTTAGGGAGCAATTCCAAATCAGAGTAAATTGTTTTCAAATCTATTTATGGTCCCCACAGATTTATGGTCTCGGGTGATATTCCTAAAGTATGCAAAAGGAAAATATTTCAAATCCATGTTACAGTACTGTACTTTGAGTCATGATACCCTTGTTTGGATATCATACAGCTGGAGCTGTTGGAGTGCCGTTTTAGACTAGAAATATCAGAACAATACTTAGCTTGTGTCTGGCCACGAGAAGACCACAAACTGAATGTTAATGAGGACTTTGATATGTGTCAATAAAGGCTGATATGTAGCAGCGGAGGCATTTAAGCACTAATGGGGTCTCATTTGCATGACCTGAATCAATAGGATTGTTTGATGGCTTTAGCTTCATCAGGAACGCTATTGACGACAAGGTGACACCGGTGACATGAGCATCGCTTTGTTTATTTGTGTTGTCGGTTCATTCTGGTGCACAAAGTGGTGACAGACATCGATCTAGACCTTTCAAGACATCATTTAGCATTCGAATGACTATAGGATGGATGGCTCATCCTGACAACACCAGCAGGGAATTCTGTTCTGCGGGAAGTCTGTTTTCCTCTTTAAGTAACTCACAGACTATATAAAGACTTGTGTGTTGGGGAAAATGCCAAATGCATAAGAAAATATCCTCGTGTCTAGTTTTAGCTTATGCTAAAATGGTTAGTGAATCAAATCGCTGTAAATGCTTGAGAACATGAAACCACATCTACAGTATCCACAGGTTCTCCTTAGAATAATGAGGGTGAACTTTTCTTTGAAACATACCTTTGACTTTGAAACTTTTGAATGAGTGAGGCGGTGGTAATACTGTATTTCTCATTAGGAAAGATTCAAATACATTCAGTAGTTTTTCTTTCTGAAAGCCAATAAAATAACGGAAGGTCTTACAAAGAAAACTCCCACATAAGGTTGCTCAAACTGAAGAACAGGTGAACATTTTAAACAGTATTAAGAAGCTAAACTGACCTACAAAGAGAGATAAATGGACTGTAGAACCAGAAGATGGACCTACAAGAGAAAATCAACAAAATGTAAGATTCCACACTCTTTAGAGTCTTTAAACAAGTATGAAACAAGCCAGATGCATCTCTTTTCTTCCTTTTTTTTATACATTTTCCTCAGCCTGTCCTGAGGGCATTAGACTGAAGGTCACTGTCCTGAAGGGATAATGCCAAAACAGCATCCAGTTGCTTCAAAACAAGTAACAGTACACCAACAATGCTCTCCACAGAGCTAAAACAGGGAATTAAGCACAATGTATGTAAATAAAACAACAGTCGAGGATTCTGGAATGTTGTGTGGATGGAGCATTTGATTGGGTCAAAGAGAAGATGTTCTCCAATGTAGCTCACTGCATAAAACCTTGAAGTCCTGTCTTCAGCATTCAGAAAGTGTGTGATGTGGAGAACATCCTTGTCCACCTCTTCTTAGTACATTATTGGATTTTTTGTGTATGTTCTGCTTTCTGTAAGAAAGAAGAACAACAGGAAGGTTTGAGAGCACTAAACCACAGGTTGAATTACATCAGGCTGGGAAAATTTTTTACCTATCTACTGTAAATTTAAAGACTGATAAATATATATCTGATAATATAAATATGTCTTTCGGATGAGACGTTAAACCGAGGTCCTGACTCTCTGTGGTCATTAAAAATCCCATGACACTTCTCGTAAAGAGTAGGGGTGTAACCCCGGTGTCCTGGACAAATTCCCTCCACTGGCCCTTGTCTATCATGGCCTCCTAATAATCCCCATCCACTTGATTGGCTCTATGACTCTCTCTCCTCTCCACCTGTAGCTGGTGTGTGGTGAGCGCACTGGCGCCGTTGTCCTGTGGCTGCCGTCGCATCATCCAAGTGGATGCTGCACACTGGTGGTGGTTGAGGAGTGACCCCCCACATGATTGTAAAGCGCTTTGGGTGTATGGCAATACACAATAAAGTGCTATATAAATGCATCATTCATTCATATAAAAATGAAAAGACTGAAACCTTGACAACTTTCAATATTAATTCAACAATTATTTAAGTATGTGTAATAGTTTTAAACTTCTCTGGGCCATCTAATGGGACTTATATATTTAATAAAGGTTTTACATTTCATAAAAGTTTAGGGTCAGTAAGATATTGATTGACTGATTAGTGGATTGATTGTTGTTTGTAAAATAAATGGATACTTTTATTCAGTAAGGACGCATTAAATTGAAGAAAAGTGACAATAAAGACAAATGTATTCATTTCAAATAAATGCTGTTCTTTTGAAATTTCTATTCATCAAAGAATCCTGAAAAGAAATGTATGATGGTTTCCACATATTCCACAAATTACTGAAGGAGTAATGGCTGCTGAAAATTCAGCTTTTCCATCACAGGAATTAATTACATTTTATAATATAATAAAATAGAACACAAAATAATATTTGACAATATTACGGTTTTACTGTATTTTTATCAAATAAGTACAGCCTTGGTGAGCATAAGAGACTTTTCAAAAACAGTAAAAAAAAAAAAAATACCAACCCCAAACTTTTAAACAGTAACAAAATAATTAAAAATAAAATTAACTCATGTTTTTTTTAGTAAGTTTAGAGACATGAAAATGTATTTATGAAAATGTGCCTAGCGTTTGATCAACATGATCTACATAACTGAAATATAAGACAAAGATAATAATATAAATAAATAAATACTTTAAAAAATATATATATTTCTCTAAAATAGTCAATTTTTGCACGTCATGGAAAAAAGACATTAGACAGTAAATGAACACCTCCAGTCCAGTGCTGTGCCAACGTGTAGCAGATTTTCTCGACATTAGGGAGCCATTTCAATAAAATTAACACAAGGTGTAATTCAAGTAATTTATCATGTAGCTTTAGCTGTCTCACGGAGGGGGAGAGAGCGAGAACAGCCAGCTGCAGAAACAGATAAACGAGTGGAAGGGCGGCGCTGGAATATTCATGCGGCGAGGCTTTGCTTACACAGGAAACTTGCAATTAGTCCCCAGTCTTTTGATTCATCTATGTGTTTATTTGCTAATGGTTTCACTCTGAGACCGAGGGAGCCGGTGATCTCATCTGTTTGGAGGACACGGGCGAGTGACACACGGTGTTGCTGAGAAAGACTGATGGAAGGGGAAGTGAGGTCAAGACAACAAATCTGAATAAGCCACAGCTGAAACTGTGCACATCCATATACATACATACTGTATACATGAGTGTGTTGATAGGCATGTTTTGTGCAAGAACCATTTTTTTTTTTAGGTTAATACTTTCATTCAGCAAGAATGCATTATATTGATTAAAAATTACAGTAAGACAAAAAAACCTTTACATATTTACAAAAACTAAATTTTTGTTCTTTTGATCTGTCTATTTATCAAAGAATGCTGAAAAAAATGTATCACAGTTTCCACAAAAATATTAAGCAGAACAACTGTTTTCAACATTGTCAATAATAATAAAAAAGTTTCTTGAGCATATCATGTGACACTGAAGTAATGATGCTGAAAATTCAGCTTTGCCATCACAGGAATAAACTACACTTTATTGTTTTTATTTTACATTTTATTGTTTGTATTTCAGTCTTTTAACTGTTTATTTAATCAAATAAATGCAGCCTTGGCAAGCAGAGGAGATTTCTTTAAAAACATAACATTTTGTGAATACTAATGTATCAAAAATTAAAACTAAAATTAGTTCAGTCATACTATTTCAGTTTTATTTGTATATATGTTAATGAAACAGACATATTGTTAACGTTTAATATGTTTAAAATACTACATAATTAAAATAATAAAATAAATGTAATTAATACTAAATTCATAGTATTACTGTTTTTACTGTATTTTCGATCAAATAAATGCAGGTTTTTTTTACTGTTCTTTTGCTCTCTATATATTATGTTTTTCATTGTGTGTGTGTGTGTGTGTGTGTGTGTGCGTGTGCGCGCGTATATATAAGTATATACTTAATATACAAACCCGATTCCAAAAAAGTTGGGACACTGTACAAATTGTGAATAAAAACAGAATGCAATGATGTGGAAGTTTCAAATTTCAATATTTTATTCAGAATACAACATAGATGACATATCAAATGTTTAAACTGAGAAAATGTATCATTTTATGGGAAAAATAAGTTGATTTTAAATTTCATGGCATCGACACATCTCAAAAAAGTTTGGACAAGGCCATGTTTACCACTGTGTGGCATCCCCTCTTCTTTTTATAACAGTCTGCAAACGTCTGGGGACTGAGGAGACAAGTTGCTCAAGTTTAGGAATAGGAATGTTGTCCCATTCTTGTCTAATACAGGCTTCTAGTTGCTCAACTGTCTTAGGTCTTCTTTGTCGCATCTTCCTCTTTATGATGCGCCAAATGTTTTCTATGGGTGAAAGATCTGGACTGCAGGCTGGCCATTTCAGTACCTGGATCCTTCTTCTACGCAGCCATGATGTTGTAATTGATGCAGTATGTGGTCTGGCATTGTCATGTTGGAAAATGCAAGGTCTTCCCTGAAAGAGACGACGTCTGGATGGGAGCATATGTTGTTCTAGAACTTGGATATACCTTTCAGCATTGATGGTGCCTTTCCAGATGTGTAAGCTGCCCATGCCACACGCACTCATGCAACCCATACCATCAGAGATGCAGGCTTCTGAACTGAGCGCTGATAACAACTTGGGTTGTCCTTGTCCTCTTTAGTCTGGATGACATGGCGTCCCAGTTTTCCAAAAAGAACTTCAAATTTTGATTCGTCTGACCACAGAACAGTTTTCCACTTTGCCACAGTCCATTTTAAATGAGCCTTGGCCCAGAGAAAACGCCTGCGCTTCTGGATCATGTTTAGATATGGCTTCTTTTTTGACCTATAGAGTTTTAGCCGGCAACGGCGAATGGCACGGTGGATTGTGTTCACCGACAATGTTTTCTGGAAGTATTCCTGAGCCCATGTTGTGATTCCCATTACAGTAGCATTCCTGTATGTGATGCAGTGCCGTCTAAGGGCCCGAAGATCACGGGCATCCAGTATGGTTTTCCGGCCTTGACCCTTACGCACAGAGATTGTTCCAGATTCTCTGAATCTTTGGATGATATTATGCACTGTAGATGATGATAACTTCAAACTCTTTGCAATTTTTCTCTGAGAAACTCCTTTCTGATATTGCTCCACTATTTTTCGCCGCAGCATTGGGGGAATTGGTGATCCTCTTTCCATCTTGACTTCTGAGAGACACTGCCACTCTGAGAGGCTCTTTTTATACCCAATCATGTTGCCAATTGACCTAATAAGTTGCAAATTGGTCCTCCAGCTGTTCCTTATATGTACATTTAACTTTTCCGGCCTCTTATTGCTACCTGTCCCAACTTTTTTGGAATGTGTAGCTCTCATGAAATCCAAAATGAGCCAATATTTGGCATGACATTTCAAAATGTCTCACTTTCAACATTTGATATGTTATCTATATTCTATTGTGAATAAAATATAAGTTTGAGATTTGTAAATTATTGCATTCCTTTTTTATTCACAATTTGTACAGTGTCCCAACTTTTTTGGAATCGGGTTTGTATATTTCTATGAAAAGGGGCCAGTTCATCTAGGTTTCTATTAAATGTAATACCTTGTAACAAGCGGTTGTCCTCCGGGCTTCTGCATCGCTCCATCTCCATGTCCAGACTGATTGGATCTGTGTTAACAGACAGCGACAGCTGACAAAGCCTGCTGAAAGACTATCGGCCTGAATGAAACTCTCTGAGTGTGTGTGAGTGCGTCTCACCATGTGTGAGAGCGTCTGACGAGGTGGCCTGCTGTAAGGCCTGCTCGATCTGCCCTCTCCGCTTGGACTCATATTCCAGTGCCTCCTGTAACCTCCTCTTTGCTTTCTTCTCCTTCTTTAGACGTCTCTGAATGGTGGCTGGAAGAGAAAATATCCATGTGTAAACATAAAATGGAAATAGACGATTTCTGTTTTTTCCGTTTTCCAATATGTATTAGAACGCAACATTTTACCTCGACTGTGTAGCTCAGAGGTGAGCTGTCTCTCTAGACTCTCTCTCATCTCTCTCTCTCTGTACAGCTCCATCTTGAGCTCTCTCCTCTCCTGCTGAAGCTGTTTCTCCTGCAGACGGCATTCTCCAAAGCCACCTTTAGCAGACCCTGCAACACATGTCCACATGTTATTGATGCTGAACATGAGTGAGTGAGCGAGTGAGTGAGTGAGTGTGTGTGTGTGTGTGTGTGTGTGGGGGGGGGGTGTTTGAGTGTGTTTGAGTGTGTGTGTCTGTTGCATTTCTTCATGGCCATACCTGGACATTAGTGAGCAGTGTCTCGACGGAGGAGAGGCCGTCTGTGAAAAGAAGGGTAGCAGGGAAGCCAGAGGACAATGATTGAGCTGGGACCTTCTCAAAGATTGTTGGTTTCAATGCATTTTGTTCAACTGTAGAATAATAAACACAAAGGGATGAATTCAACTGATCAAATGACTATTAAAAGAATAGTTTAGCTATAAATTCAAATTCTGTCATTTACTCAGTCTTATACAGGGTTATTAGTTAACCAAAACTAAAATCATAAAAAATTACTTGAAATAAAGTAAACGTTACATAAAATTGCAGCTAGTTGGCAAGGCAACAGTTCTCATTATCATTTAGTTTAAAAAACTGATGTATTAGAATTTAAACTTAAACTGATATAAAATTAATAAAAACTATATAGACATTTTAAAAATATATTAAAATTATAAGAAAATATTAAAATAAAAATCAATAATTTTTTTTAACAAAAACTATACTAGCATGTCAATGATACTAAAATAACACTGGCCTCAGATGTGATTTATAAGCTACAAAGGAGGGTAAGATTTTCAGGAAAAAATAACTTATTTTTTTCTTTTTGAAGAATATGCTTAATATATAGTTATAATTTAAATAACATCAGTTAATAAATCTACAGAAAACCCCGGTTCTTTAGCGTTTGGTTGTTCTTTTTTTGAGTGAGGGCATTTGTTTTTTTTTTATGTTTTTGAAAGTTTATTGTTTATGCTCACCAAGGCAGCATTCATTTGATTAACAATACAATAAAAACAGTAATGTTATGAAATATTATGATTTATAATAACTGTTTTAATATAATATATAGCAATTTAATTTATTCCTGTGATGGCAGAGCTGAATTTCCAACCGCCATTATTCCAGTCTTCAGAAAGTTCAAAAGAACAGCATTTATTTATAATAGAATTTATTGTAACATTAAAAAAATATATCTTTACTGACACTTTTGGTCAATTTAGTACATCCTTGTTGAATAAAATTATTCATTTAATTTAATTTATAAAAAAAATCTCACTGAACCTAAATTTTACAACAGTAGAATCTGTATGTCGATTTATGCTTTTTATACATTTGCTAGTAGAGGATGAAGCAAGGCATGAGCATATTATTTTAATTTTGAGATTACTTGTATATAAAAAATAGAATATCCCATTACAACATACAACATACCATTACATCACCCAACTAAACGCAATGCAATATAGTGGCTCTGTGCAATAATTGAACTATAATGAGAGCAGAAGAGGTCAGAGGAGAGGCTTTTATGGAATGTTATGTTATATTAAATTAGATTTTTTTTTATGAAATTTCGTGTATGTTGAGGAAACTCACCCCTGTCGTTGGAAAGTCTGCTCATATGCAGAGTTGAGTCTGTCTCATTTTGTTCATCATGAACATCATATGCTACAGAGAGAGAAAGAGAGATATAAAGACAGCAGATAAATGAAACAAGAAGTTTCAGAGTAGCACAGACTATTGTCAACATATATTGCTTTGTGCTGTTATTGTGTATGCAGCAGAGTCATCGCAAGCCTCGTTGATTAGTTTAACATTTTTTCCTCAATGTAAATCATATAATGCTGTTTTCTATGGACATTGTATGTAAGATATTATGAAACAACAGTAATATCACACTTCAAGATGAAGATGCTAACCACAGTAACTGGGTCTCTGTAAATACACTAACATTCAGAAACCACATTTATATATATGGATTGATATAGCACATTGTGTTTGATAAGGTGTTCCAACTGGACTACAGGCCAATGACAGGCGTATGTTCAATTATATGGAAATAAAATAAACAATTGGCTATGATTGATGGCTTCTAATGCTACTGTCTGTAATGTTTTTTTTATTTATTTATTTATGTTTTACTCATATGCCACAATAATGCATTTGAATTACACTACTGTCTAAAAGTTTGGGGTAAGATTTTTTATGCTTTTTGTGCAAAACATTTTTAGGATTCTTTGATTCCAACACTATTTACTTGAAATAGAAACGGAGTGTGTATTTACACTAAGTGCAAATATCCCGCCTTGTTGGCAGAGGCTCCGCTCACCAACGTGTGCTTGGGCTAGACAACATTACAAAAGACTGCTGTCAAGGACAAGGTCCAGTGGCGTAAGTGGTAAAACGCATAGTGTAGACTTTTTGACATGATTGACCCGAATTCAAATGTCCCTTTTAACATCTCATATCACACGGAAAGGCATTTATTTTCAATAAAAATTAAGGAAAATAATCAAAAAGTTCAAAATGAAATATTGGGTAGGGTTAGGGTTAGGTGTAGGGAGGGCTTTATTGTCCCAATAAGTCAGCATCCATTTAATAATTTGAATAAAACTTATAATTTACACAATATATTTACACAATAAAACTTATAATTTATAATAAGTTATTATTGCATACTGTTTTATAATGTACTACAATAATGAGGTGCAGATATTTGCCACTATTTGCAATAAGTGGTATAAATAGCAGAAAATGCTGCTATTTTTACATAATGTAAATAAAAGCTATGGCTATTTCCACTTAGTGTAAATAGAATCTGTTGCTAAGAAAATATGCTATTTGCACTTAGTGTAAGCATCTATCGCTATTTACACGTAGTGCAAATAGCTGCTGCCAAACAGAAATATTTTGTATCCATTTAAATATCTTTACTGTCAATTTTGGTCAACTTAATGCATCCTTGCTGAAAAAAGTATTCATCTCTAAAAAAATAAAAATATTATAATTTTTTAATCACCCCAAACTTTTAGTGCATATTCATTTGTGTGATTCGCTCAGCAGATTATCATGTCATTAATTCAACTGACAGCCTGAATATGTGAACTTACCTGTTTTTTGAGGAGAGTGTGTGTAAGGTTGTGTGGGGCTGCTGGGAACTGAACTGGTTTGTTGAGGTGAGGGTTCAGTTTTCTGAAGAACATTCCTGTCTATGGATGGTGTCAGAGAGGGGCTCTCATCAAAACACTCCTGCTGAAATGAAAAAGAGAGATTTCAGTCTTGCAAACCTATATAAACACATGACAACATCTTCATTGGCCCAGTTCATCTGAAAACCAACAGAGACAGGTTGCTTTGAGGTTCATATCATCATTATGGTTTTTCAAATTCAGATTTGTGGCAAGGCTAGTAAGTTATGAAAGCTTGTTTCTGCCACAGGATGAATTGTCTTTTTTTTTCTGAGAAGAAAAGTCAAAACAAAATTGAATTGTGAGATAACAAGCTTCCATACTAAGCTGTGATGTGGAACATGGTTAACAACCTAAAACAGGTCTCAAGCTACCTGACCTTACCTAAAGCAGTTTACACCCCTTTGGATCAAGTGGACCAGCAAATTGCCTTAAATGACTCGAAATAAATAAACTCAAGCTAGAATTGTGTGAACAGTCCCTGATGACCTTGCAGCAAAAGAGCTGTGTGTTTTAGTATCTGGTGTGTACAGTATGTCCTACCTTGATGGCAGATGTTGGCCTGGAGACGGGGCTGTGCACCTGTGCACTGGCAACCATGTTGGCAATTGTATTAAGGTGGTTCATCTGGTTCATTGCCATGGCAACAGAGGCAGGAGGAAGTCCAACAGGAAGCAGGGGATGGGGCATCATCATGAAGGGCAGGTCCAGTCCTACGAGAAGAAGAAAGAATCATGGAATAACTGCTTAAATTTAGGCCTGTTTATCACACAAATCTATATGGCTTCAGATTAGACTTGAAATTTAGTCATATGGACTACTTTTACGATGCTTTTGCATAATAAGCATGAATGCTCTAGTCCTTATTAAATGGCCCAGTCATTGAAAATAGAAAGTCAAACAGGTTTGAAACAAAATAAGTGCGAGAAGCTACTGACAGAATTTTCATTGTATATTGAATGATCTCTTTAAACACATCAGGGTGTGAAAGTGAATGGTTAATTCTCACTGTTGGCCAGTAGATGGGTGTGTTGGAGAGAGTTGAGCTGAGAGTTGTTCAAGCTGTGCTGTGTTTTCTCTGAAGCAGGTGATGAATGCTTCTCTCTCGCCCAGGACAAAACGCTAAATCCTGTTATAAAATAGGGAAAAGAAATATTCGCAATATAGGTAGTCAGGTAGTTACTTTTTTTAACATAGCTAACATAGCTGTTTATTTTTTTACATATATTCATATTGTATTAATATATTTTTTTATATTTTGCAGTGTTTGTAGAGTCTAAGTTTTTGAAGTTACATATAGTTTTAATTATTATTGATTTCCATATTAATATATAGATTTGTATATGTACTGTATGTAACTTATCAATTCAGATTCACAGATTTAGTTTAGTTCATTGATTCTAACTGATTGAAGCTAGTCTAACTAGTATGACTAAGCAAAGCAAGATGTTTAAATCTATTAAAATACACAATTATAACAATATATAGAATTTAGTAACATGGGTAAAATATATACATAAACTGTATTTAGAAATATTTTTATGTTTTAATTTTTTTAAGTGACTTTAAACTTCATACTGACACCTACTGGTGTGGATGTTACTGTAGAACTATCCTACTCACAAGCATTCTTGAAACCAAAAATAACTATGACTAAAATTTGTTAAAAGCACTATTCAATGCTTTTGGTTAACCACATACTGTACACATTCACACACAAATATGCTTAGACAAATTAACTTAGAATGCCAAATAAGTGAGCAGAATGCTATAGAATAGGCATATCTCATTAGTTTTAATGAAAAAAGGAAACAATAAAATGTAAGTTGCCCAGCGACCAGCAGCAACAATGAACTGAAGTGATAATCTATCATCAGCATTCATGTCAGTGCCATTGGGAGCAGATGGTGTTTAGGTGGCAGATTTGTGGCGAAGGAATCAATGATAGCGCAGGATGAAGTCGGTCCCCCTAAGAATATCACATGCTCCAACCAATAAGGTCTTCACAAGACCGGACAAAAATAAACTGATTAAAAACAATAAGCTCCCTCATTACGACACAACCCAACACTGCAGATACATTACAACACCATGGCAGCTTCGCAACCTGGGCCCTTCACCATGACATAAATACTGTACAATAGAGCGGCCATCTGTGCGACAATCTGCACGTCCATGGAAATCAAGACTAGTGTCAACACAAGCTCACATATCTTGTGGGACTGGAGTTCTAACGTAAGTGAGAGGGCGCTAATTCACAGTAATCAGACAGATGAAGATGGATGAGAGGAGGGAAAGCAAGAGCAATCAGAGACAACAAGAGCTGCAGCTGTGCTGCGAAACACACTAAAACAAACAAACATGCACATGTACACACACGTGCATACGGTATATTCTCCCGTGTCAAGTACTCAAATAGAAACGGCTTTCAGCTTTTGGTTCGGATGTCTATAACAGCTTGCTTTGGATTACTGACATTCTGAAAGGAGCTGGTGTAAAGAGAAATACACTGTAAAATGGTTTTCGAAAAAACTTAAATTCAATGAATTACTTGCAGTTTTCTGTAATTATTTGTGAAATTTACTAGTCATTTCTGAGTAAAAGAAAACTGTCTGAGTTGCAGTTTTTCAGTGTATGATGGCAGATCTTTCTGCGAAATGTCAACATAAAATCAATATTTTCTTTTTTAATAAACATTCCTGGTCTTATTATGTGTGGTTCATAAGTGCATGTTATTCAAGATACCTTGAATAGTGCATGTTATTCAAGAATATTTTGTGCTTGTAATTTTAGACAGATCATTTTCATAATGAAATAGGCCAAAACTAAGGCGATGCCATAGAAGAACCATTTTTGGTTCCACAAAGAACCATTCAGTCAAAGGTTCTTTAAAGAACCATCTCTTTCTTACCTTTGTATAATATGAAGAACCTTTTTCGCCATAAAGAACCTTTTGTGAAACAGAAAGGTTCTTCAGATGTTAAAGGTTCTTTATGGAACCATTTAGACAAAAACGGTTCTTCTATGGCATCGTGAAGCACCTTTATCTTTAAGAGTGTAGGGGACAGATTAGTTATTAATGAAGATTTGTTTTATGTGGTTTCTTGCATACTACTATTTTATGACTTTTACCAAAAGCATGATTTGTAAACTAATACATTTTTATGTTTGTGTCACATAACCAGCTCCATGTGTATGGCTTTTTTTGATGTGGTAAACTTGCTCGGTAGCGCACCTGGTAAAGCACTGCATTTTTGATGTGGAGCAATCACGTATTAGTCCAATGAGCTACGAGACTCGATAAAACAGCTCAAAGATGCAAAGATTTGTTGAAGCAAGCTAAAATGGCATGGTTGCTTCAGGAAATGCAAATTTCTCTCACATTCATTTCATTAACACTATAGATTAGGTTTAGTGTATACGCTGTTATGAGAAAAAATGAGCCATGATGACAAGGTCAAAACTGTCTCATGAAAACGGTTATTGCTCACTTTTGAGTATTTTTGGCCAGTAATTAATTACAGTAATTTGTATCCCAGTAATTAATAAACACCAGATGGTCAGCTTGTCTAGACTGTTTGATCAAGTGAGAAATGCTTTAAAAGTCAACTAGAAGAGATTTGTGTGTTTCTACATGTTTGCTCTCACCAAAACAAACACACACATTGGCTGCACAAAAAAAAAACAAAAAAAACTACTGATTTAAACAGCATCTTAAAAATGAGGGCAACTTCAAACAGACAAGATGAGAGAGAAAGGAGGTAGATGGGTGAATATACAAAAATGCTGACCATATGCTCACAGGGAAAGAGAGGCAAACAGATAATGTGTGTGTTGCACTATACACGAGTTCCCTGCTAAGCGCACGCGGACGTGAAAACAAGCACACATGTGCTAACAAACACCCGTATGCACGCACACAGCGCACACCTGTTTCTGTTAACGCAGGCAATCACCCGTATGACAGGTTTCGGCCATCTTGTTAAATAATGCATGGAATTTTTCTTTCAACTTGTCAACGCAGGGGAAAAAAGTATCTCTCACTGCTTCACTCCGCTCTTCTGATGTCATCCTTGATGCTGATTTTCCTTGACTGCATTCCATCTTTCTGATGAAGGCCGTTTTTTCTTCTCTCCTAAATTCTGCTTGTCCACAGCTGTTCTCTCTAGGAATGCTGTGCTCTCTTCCTCCTAAACTCTTGTGAGAATGGCCTTTGAAGTCCACATTATCTGTGTTAGTTTTAGCCACAGTAAGTATATGGTTGCTGTGTTTGAAGACTAAAGATTTTATGTGATGCCTAAAAAATCTGTCTAGCAAATACTGCTGAGTGCAAACACTAACAGAAGTGAAATGTTCCTTTTTGTTGTTTGAAATATACACCAAACAAAATATAAAGCAGTAGCACACATTGACAATAACAATAAATATTTTTCAGCAGCAAATCAGCATATTAAAATGATTTCTGAAGGATCATGTGACAAAATATATTAAAATAGAAAACATTATTTTAAATTGTAATAATATTTAATAATATTACTGTTTTTAATGGTATATATATATATTATTTTATTATTTTGTGTATTATATTCTTTTATATTTTGTTTTATTTTTATATGTTTTATTTGCGATCATAAAAACATATATAATAAATATAAATATGAATATAAATAATATAAATATAGAGACAAAATATTTTTAAATATAAAATTAAATAATAAATAAGTTAAATCAGAAAAGCCACATAAGGCATATCAGTTGCACACTTTTGAAATACTTTGCATCATCCACAAATATTGTTTCTACTTATGCATGTACACACACAAATACTGTACAAATATAACGTTATCCATTTACACGTTTTCTAATTTTGCTTGGCTATGCACACACACAAACACATGCACCCCTGCAGCAAATGTCTTGTTTCATCTCTAGGGCTGGTGTACGATTAACTATTCATCTGTCTGTTGTTGGTCTTCTCTAAATGCACAGTCAGGCAGCAGTCATTAATGTCACCATTAGTCTCTGTAAACCAAGCACAACCCTGCAACATGGGCCCCCTAAGCGAGCTCCGTGATGGGGCTCATCTCACCCAAAAGGCCCAGGTTACTATTGCAAGGCCATCTGTCTGGCACATCTACAGATTAAATTAAACAAGCTGCCTTAAAGGAACACAAACACACATTAACAAACAAATCGTGTAAGTACAAGCCCTGTACCTGTATTAGTGTTGAGCTCATCTGAATCGAATTCTGAGCCGTTGTGGGTCTTGTGTAGATTCATCATCATCTTCATCTTCTGTATCTTCAAAGCTTCAGCCATGGCAGCTGTTGTTAGACCTGCAATACATTCAAGAACAATCACAAACACAAACAACTGTGTACATGCACAAAACACTCTATATCTCATTGGTTTCTCCCATTGGTTTCAACTCACATGTGTCTCCTCAACAGTTTTATTAGAGATATCAACAATCTCAAATCTCAATCCCAAACGGAGCTCAAATTTGCCATGATTTGCTCTAATCAAATGCTAAAAAAAATTCAAGATTAATTTTCCATCCAAATCTATTATGTAGACATAAACTATCGGTGAAAAGTTTGGGATAATAATGCTTTTGAAGGAAGTGTCTTATGTTCACCAAGACTGCATTTATTTGATCAAAAAATGTGATCATTTATTTGAAAAGAGTTTTTGTTGCTTAACATTTTTGTGGAAACTGTGATACACTACTACTCAAAAGTTTGACGGTAAGTAACTTAAAAAAAGAGGGTGTGTTAAGCTGATCAAAAGTGACAGTAAAAACAATTATGTTACAATTATTTATATTTCAAGTATTTCAAGTGCTTTTGAACTTTCTATTCATCGTATATCATGGTTATACGACATTGAAAACAGAACCATTACTAATATTTAAGCACTAATAATAATTAGTAATAAATGAGCACCAGAATATTAATCAGAATATTAGAATGATTTCTGAAAGATCATGTGACACTGATAACTTAAGCAATCACTGCTAAAAAATCAGCTTCACCATCACAGGAATAAATTACATTTTAATATATATTCAAATAGAAAGCAGTTCTTATATTTTTATACATATATATGAAGAGTTCATTTGCAAAAACAAATAACTCTGTTTTTAACTATTTTCAAAAATCATGCTTTTCATTGTGCATTCCAATTAATCTCAATCAAACTGCAGTTGGGTTATTTTGATTAGGTTAAAAAATAACTAAAATATACAGCTAACTAATACAAGAAAACACAATAAAAACTTAATAACATAATAAAAAAAACATGATTTTTGAAAATAAAAAACAGAGTTATCTGTTTTTGCAAATACACTCTTCACACACACACACACACACACACACACACACACATATATACTGTATATATATATATATATATATATATATATATATATATATATATATATATATATATATATATATATATATATATATATATATATATATATATATATATATAACAAATGCAGCATTGGAGAGCATAAGAGACTTCTTTCAAAAACATTTTTAAAAAAGCTTAATTATACCAAACATTTTACTAAGGGCATTACTGTAAGACAACAATGAAAAAAATGAAAAAAGCCTTTATTTTTTGGTTTTGAATACCTTAATGCACTGGTTTCAGGCTGCTAAGAGATGTGCTATTTATGAAGCACATTAGCCTAAAAGTTACAGCAATAAATTCCTTAGTTGACAGTAAATGGACGTTGTCATCAGCAGCAGGGTTTAGTCAGAGCAAGTGGAGGGTCACAGTGAGATAAGGGACCTGAATTAGCTCTCTGTTAGCTGGACTGCATTATTTATATAAGCATATCATGGAAGCAGTCCAGGAAATAGCCATCTGCCAATCAATCACTTTAAACTCCTCCCACCAGCAGCACAATTAGCCAGGCAAAGAGCTCTGGCCTTGGTTTCCCCTGGATGCCATCAAAAAAAAAAAGTATTGATTAGCAACAGACAGTCAATTCTCTGGAATAGTGATGGATGTTAAAATTGCTGCCTCTCTCATTATAATTCAGATTTTTCATTACACAACACTGTTACTCTAAAGATGTCCATTGTGTGTGTGTGTGTGTGTGTGTGTGTGTGTGTGTGTGTGTGTGTGTGTGTACTGGTTTTTGTGGTTTACGAGGACAAAATTTGTTTAATAACATGGGTATGACAGAGGTATTACAATTTGAAGGTGTTTTATGAGGACACTGCCTATGTCCCCGTAATTCAAAAGGCTTAAAAAACATACTAAATGGTGTTTTTTTGAAAATCTAAAAATGCACACAGTCTCCTGTGAGGGCTAAGTTTAGGTGTAGGGTAGGTGTAGGGCAATAGCACATACAGTTTGTACAGTATAAAAACCATTACGCCTATGGAGAGTCCCCGTAAACCAACAAACAAACATGCGTGTGTGTGTGTGTGTGTGTGTGTGTTTGTATGGTTTTGCATATGAGTTTGGGTGAGCGTGTGTATTGTATTTGACAAGGTCACGATTTTCCCTCACATTGTGACAAAGGAGAAGAAAAGTGCAGGTGAGGCTGACTGCTGATAAGGAGAAAAACAATGGACCATTAACACTTACACACACAAAGACACAAGTAAAGAGCGGCACATTCCCTCAGGAGAGCATTGGCTGCTTGGCTAATCATGACTTTAACATCTCTATGTAAATGCTGACTGTCTAAATCTAGTATACAGCTGTTGCATGAGCTTCGCTGTGGACTCATGGGAAAAAACAATCTTCAGAGACTTGAGGTGAGTTACATAAGCTGTATGAGAAGGAAAAGGATCGTTCATGTGAAGTGAGATTGTCCTGAGGGGGGAACTCTATTCTTAAACTCTTACGGTATAGCAGAAACAAAGTCACAGCCACACACAACCTGTGTGTTAAGATTATATCAACATTTATACACAAAACATGCTTTTTAAAAAATGAGCTGTGAAACTGAGCTGTTTGATGCAGCTCGCCAATATAGGAGTAGTTCCTCCAAAAAACATGTATTGTCTGTAACTCACAGTAACGATACAACTTAGAGCACCGCAACTTAAATTTATCTTTTTCTTATAGAAAGTTGTCAAATGGTTATGGAGGACTTAAAGCACACAAGTTACACAGACTACTTTATGGTACTTTTTTTGAGCTTGGAAATAATGCAAATCACAAGGTCAATTTTGTTATGGAAAAGAACAGCTTGGACATTCTGCTAAATATCTCCATTTGCATTCCATATTTAAGTTTGGAATGAAGAATTATCATTTTTGGGTGAAATATAGCAGGTGCAGAGAAAATGCTCAGCCATATACACAAACATATACTGTATTAAAAAGATTTGGGTCAGTACTTATTTTTTCTGTAAAGAAATGACTACTTTATTCAGCAAGGATGCATTAAATTGGTTAAAGTGACAATAAAGACATCTATCATGTTGGAAAAAATTTCTACGTCAAATAAATTCTGTTCAAGTGTTCCGTTTTCAATACTGATAATAAGACATGTTTTTTGAGCAGCAAATCAGCATATTAGAATGATTTCTGAAGGATCATGTGACACTGAAGACTAGAATAATGATGCTGAACATACCATCACGAATAAATTACATGTTGAAACATTCAAATAGGAAACAGTTATTTTAAATTGTAATACTATTTTACAATATTGCAATTTTTGTCTAGTTGCATGCATGATGAGCATAAGAGACTTTTCAAAAACATGTAAAAAAAAAAAATAATAATAATTATAATTATAATAATAATAATAAATGTAGCACTTTAGTATAGGGACCAATTCTCACTATTAACTAGTTACTTATTAGCATGTTTATTAATAAAATATTGGCTGTGTATTAGTAAAGCACATACTCTGCATGACCATATTCTACATCCCTAATCCTACCCAAAACCTGAATTTACCTTACTAACTATTAATGAGCAACAAATTAGGAGTTTATTGAGGCACAAGTTGTAGTTAATGGTTTGTTAATGGCCTTAAAATAAAGTATGGACAATAAATCTTACCAAACACAAACTATTGAGTGGTAGTGTGTATATAAAAGTATTTTTCTTTAAGGTAGCTTTGAGCTATTGCGTGTGTATAAACACATCTTAATAACCTATTAAATGAAACTTTAATACTTGTATCTCCCCCCTTTCCTCTCTTCTCCTCTCCTCGGCGTATTTTGGCACCACCCTCTGCTGTCTGTCATTGCTCGAAGTGACAAACAATCCAGAAAATTCCAAAACATGCCAACAAGGCCAGTTTGCTGCAGTTGTAGATTAAAGAATATGAAAATGAAAGATTTAAATGAATGTCAAAGTCAAATATTACTTACCTAATCTGAGAGAAAAAAAAAAGTATCATATTGAAATCTCTGACATTTGATTGCACTGTATCTTGGCCAATCTGAGCACAGTTTGAGACATTGTTCAGATCAATTCTGAAGCTCTAGAGAAACAGAGATTATTACACTTGTCTTTTTTCTTCTCTCTCAGGCAAACAGTCTGAAAAGCATTTGAGTTCCTGTCTAAGAGAAACAACTGAGATATTAAAAGCATTTCTGATGTTCTTTCTTCTCTAAGCAAACAAAATGCAAAGCAAAATACTGTCACGTCTCCATTGTGTTTTCTGGCCTGTTGTATGTTGCTGTTAGAATATAATCACTGATTCACTCACCATGTTTTATTTTTTTACCCAACTGTCATAGCCCCAAACAATGACTGAGCACTTGGCAAATCAAAGCAAACTGCCCTACTCTCATTCCTAACGAGTCCTGACATCTGGCACTTGACGATGCCAAGACTCTAAGTGACATCTCCACGGTAACTGCTCAAACACGGCAGAATATCACTGCACAGTCTAGCGCATCCTCCATGGTGACCCCACAACTTTGTGTGTGTGTGAGAGAGAGAGGCATATTCACTTCAAAGTCATTCATAGAGCATACATAACTCCTTACAAAAGATTCAAAATTAAACTACAACCAAATTTTAACTGCCATATATGTAATACTGCATCATCAGGTACTTTTCTTCATATGTTTTGGGAATGTCCTGTCGTCATCAGTTTATGGACTCATGTAAACCTGGTTTTATCATCCTTACTACAAATTGATTGGTCTGTTAACCCAAGTCTGTTAACCCAAGTTTTGTCTGTTAACAAAAGAGAATGTTGTTTGCTGGTTTTACAGCTGTGAAGAAGACAATAATACAGAACTGGTTTACACCGCACATGTGTGGAAAAACATATTGGATCCATAGCCTCCTGCAAATAGTGACTTATGAATGTACAACAGCACGAATTAATGGGGCTAAGCCTTCTACCATTGATGCTTGGCAGTGTTTTTTCTTTAACATACGTGACTATATAAAGGAATGACTTGTTTTGTGTTTTTCCTTGTCCTTCCCTCTCTCCCTCCCTTTTGACTGGACTTTTGAGATATTGAGTATATGTCTGTTGTTGTTTTTTTTTTTTTTTTGGATGTTATGTTATGATGTTGTGTGTGAAAAAGAAAAAAAAATGTTGATAACAAAAAAAAAGAGAGAGAGAGGCACCACAGTTTTGCAGTGCCATTACTGTACACATACACATATGCTGATAAGCATACAGTATATAGCAAATTATTTTTGCTAAGGTCTTAAAGTAAAGTCTTAAAAATGTTGATATCACTGACATCATATTTATGGGAGTGACCATTTTTTGACCACAGTGAAACAGGGATCATTATTATATTGTTTACAATTACACTGGCCTCATCAAGCTAAATAAAGAAAGAAAAAAATCATATTCATATCTTTTTTTACACAAAGCTGTGTAAATAATGTAATGTGTTATAAAACTAAAACTAGCACTATTAAAATCATTTTTGTTAATTGAAATGAAGCTGAAACATATCACGTAAATATAAATATTAGATGATAACCTTGATAAGAAATTAGATGAAGGTTAGAAATGTTGCCTTGGCAAATAGGTTCGATAAAATAGGTTGAAACTGAAGTGTTTAAAAAGAACTAAAAGTAAAAATGAAATAAATAAATAAAATATTTAAAAAACGTGTTAATAAATAAAATAAAAATAATTTAAAGCTAAGTAGAAATAAAACATTATAAAACTGCAAAAGCACACAAAATCACTCAAACTTAAAATAAAAACTATAAAATATAAAAATAAAACAGCAATATATATATATATGTGTGTGTGTGTGTGTGTGTGTATAAATACAGTAAGACTAACTGTACTTATTGTGATGGTTGAAACTATACATCTTAAGGCTAGTAATCATAAATAATTACTGGTATAACCGCATATAGGATAGAAAAAATAGGTCATAAAAACTATGTCTATGATGGTTAATGCCCAGGTATTTTGGATCTGAGGTGGGAAAATATGATTTCATGAAAGTTAAGTAGTTACTTTTTCGCATGATAAAAAAGTAAAAAATACAGTATTAAAAAAAAAGTTAATTATATTTTCCAGACATTATCTGGCAAAAAAGTAGCTGTTTCCTGAGAATTAGCCATATTTGTCTAAAAGTGGGAAGGACATGTCCCCTTCCAGGTATAATCATTGCTACACTCCTGATTCTGGCAGAAATAAGACATTTCTTGGGGCAGATTTCAGCACATTTTCAGCATCCGCCCTTCCCAATGTGATACAGTAGAGATGAGAAGCAAGGACGGGGGATGTGAGGCTTCTGGCCAGTGAGAGGAAGAGGGAAATAGAGAGGGATGAACAGATGGATGAGTGATCCCGCTGGGGTGTGTCATTCATCACTGTCACCCGTAAAAGAAGGTGCATGAAAGATGACCGAACTGAGCGGCAGAAAGGGAGAGAGAATGAAAGATGAGCAGAAGGACAGCAGAAGAGGGAGTGATTTAAGCATATACTTTTCATATGTGTTGAAGGGGCTGTGAGTGAGTAAATTGAGGCTCATCTAAATTTACAGCACACTGAACGTGGTGAAAAACGAGACGGGTGTGTGTACGCTTGCGTTTACCTGTGGGTGACAGCAGGGCTGGAGACAGAAGGCTGTTTGCTCTGTGGTGGAGGATTCTGGGGCTGTCTTGCACATAGGAACGCTTCGGTGGGCGACCTGGACGAGAGCTGTGAAGGGTGTAAACACACATTAGTATTGTGCCCATCGTTAAGGACAACACAGACATTGAAAATTAATATACATTTAAAGCCAATAAAAAAAAATAACACTTAATAACACTCTACAAATGATAATACTAATACAAAAAAAATAGTTTTAAAAAAATTAATAAAAAATAACAATAACAAAAGTTTGACAGGAAACATATTTAAAACTAAAATTTTCCATAATGCCAAAATTACATAACATGATCACTTCCAGTGGATCCCCCCCCCCCAACCCCAGCATGATTCAAAAAATTATACACTACAATTTAAACTTTTGTGGTTGGTAATATTTTTAAAAGTCTATTATGACTTTTATAAGTCTATTATGCTTACTAAGGCTGCTCTATATGATCAAAAATACAGTAAAAACAACAATATTGTTTAATATTATAACAATTAAAAAAATAAAAGTATTTATTTATAAAAAAATCTGTTGAACAGTAGTGTATTTACACTTAATGTAAACATGAGTTTCTAACTTCTGGAACTGGAAAGGCTTTATAAAGGTCAAAGCAAGAAAAGCTTTCTGAAGGTTCAGGTGCAGACTGTTCAAGATGCTTTTGTTTTTCCCAAAAGCTCTTCAGTTGCTCTGACATTGCACTTTGTCTGTCACCTGTCAATCGTGGGATATGAAACAGCGTTCATAACACAACCAACTACTGATGAAATAAAGACAAACCCTTCTGAATTCAGTTGAAATAGCCAAAACCAGTCAGTAAGGGTGATGGGAGGTAACAGGAGGAGAAAGAGAAAGGACAGCCGGTAGCTTTTCTTGCCTGTCTTGCTTTTGTTTATAACTCCAAAAGTTCATCTCAGGGGTAGAGACACAATCTCTGAGCAGTCAAAGGTTAAAAGACACTGAGGGGCTTTTGCCCTGGAAGAATGTGGAAGAAAAAAGAGAGGGACCTTTAAACAGAGGCCCGTGACTGACAGAGAAACAGACTGAGTTTAACATCCCTCCTTTGAATTATGTGGTAATGGCAGATGACGACAAGAATGTGATCTGTCCTCTGATACAGCAACAATCATGAACTCATATGTGAATAATAAATACATGACATTGACATACAGTGAGCTAAAGTTAAACAGTAGCATTTTTATTTAAAGCGGGATATTCTACACATTTTCTTTTTCATTTCTTCCTTAATATTGTGACTGATATCAAATTAAATCAAGGTTTATTTTAAAAAAAATTGTGAGTTGGTGGTGAATTAGTTTGAATACATTCAATCTGAAAATGTAGCTAATGAGACAAATTCATACGAATTCGTTACCAATTCAACAAAATGAAAATTTGCACCAATTTAGTCAAGGTTGCCTAATTCGGAGTGTCTATTTACACTAAGTGCAAATGGCCTGCCTTGTTGTAGAGTCTATTTACACTAACTCCACCCACCGACATGTGGTTGGGTTAGACAACATTACAAAAGATGGCTTTCAAAAAAATGTCCAGTGGCTTGCGTGGTAAAATGTGTAGTGCAGACTTTTTGATGCGATCGACACAAGTGCGAATGCGCCTTTTGCCGAACTCTTTCTTGTCCCTTTTCACATCTCATAACACATCGGAAAGGCATTTATTTTCAATAAAAATGAAGGAAAAAAATTGAAAAGTTGAAAATGAAGTATCGGGTAGGATTAGGTGTAGGGAGGGCTTTATTGTCCCAATAAATCAGCATCTTTAATTTACACTCAATACGTTATTATTGCATACTGTTTTATAATACAATACCACAATACTGAGGTGCAGATATATTTGCCACTATTTGCAATGAGTAGTATTAACAGCAGAAAATACTGCTATTTTTACATAGTGTAAATAGAAGCTATGGCTATTTGCACTTAGTGTAAACAGGATCCACTGCTATTTGCACTTAGTGTACCTATCTCTAAGAAAATATGCTATTTTCACAGTGTAAATAGAATCTATTGATATTTGCATTTAGTGTAAATAGCATCTACTGATATTTGCACTTAGAGTAAATAGAATCTATTGATATTTGCATTTAGTGTAAATAGCATCTACTGATATTTGCACTTAGAGTAAATATAATCTACTGCTATTTACACTTAGTGCAAATAGCCGCTGCCTTTTTAATTTGCTGCCTGGAAGATGTAAAAACAGGCTGATAACTAATTGGCTGAGTTTTTTTTTTTAAGTACATAAAAATTATTTTCCACACAATTTAAAATAGTGCTAAACTTACAAAATGTATAAACAACTTACCCAGGAAAATGTTTTACAATTAGGCTATTAATTAAAATAAATTAAAATAAATAAATAGAAAAGAATACAGACACACTCAAACTAAACTTCAAAGTAACACTCCAAATAACATAAATAAAACTAATTATAAAAAAAAAATGCTCCCAATTACAAATATTAAAAATTTTACAGGTGAAATTTTGAAATTTTTACTTAATCTTCTAGCTCTTGACTATCCCCGTTGATTAATGCCAAAAAAGAACTGCCAGCAATTAATCGATAAAACCAGTATTTTGCTATACCATATGTTTAATACTTCTATACATAAATGTGTCCTGTGTATGTTGTGGGTGTTTATGTATTGTCATTATTGTATGTACAGCGAGACCAAAGATTAATCTTCAGATAAGGCGCTAAGGCTAGACAATAAAGTTTAACTAAACTAAACTAAACTAAATTCCCTTTATGTTTGACTAACCTCCCTATATCAGCATATTCATACTGTCCTTCATCAAGATACTGAATGCTGAAAAGCAGTGTTGGGAAGGTTACTTTGGAAATGTAATAGGTTACAGATTACAAGTTGCCCTATTCAAAATGTAATAAGTAGTGTAACTATTTCAATTACATTATTAAAGTAATGTAACTGATTATATTCGATTACTTTCGGATTACTTTTTTTACTGATTACTAAATTAACATTTAAAGCAGGTAGGGTTAGCCTTAAGGTCTTTGCACACTGAGTCCGAAATTCTCGTCCGAAATTTTTGCTTGTTAAAAAATAAATACGACCAATCATGTTTACACACTGCGTCCGAAACAACTGTCTGTTCGATTTTCGCAGTTTTTGCATCTGTAGTAAGCATTTTGATAGGAAAGGATGAGGAATATGAAATAAGCGGGGGGGGGGGACGCATACAAAAATTTCAGACTGTGCAAGGACCTTTACTCAACACTAAAAGACTGTCAGAATTTCAAAATCCTTCATCACTGGAATTAAGATTATTATAATAATCACATTTTAAAGCACAGCCATCACAAAATCAGACATTAGCACCTCTTTTTACTTTGAGATCGTTCTGATTTCTGATTTTTACATTTCCAGCATTGGAACACAATCAACCAATCAAAAGCATCAGAATAGCTTCGCTTTACTAACCAGCCTTTAAATGGCCGGAGACATTGTGCACATCAAAAACAGGCAAAGCAACAAATTAACATTATTCAACATATCCTAACTTTTTGCAGAAAATATTCAGATGTAACCCCCTTTGTAATTGTTAACATTTTCATAAATAACTGTAATTTAATTACACGTTTTTTTCAGTAACTGTGCTGGATTACAGTTACATTTATTTTCTAATTAAATTACCTAATGCTGTTACATGTAGCCTAGTTACTCCCCAACACTGCTAAAAAGCCACTGATATGAAATAGTGAGCAGACTAATATGCTTGAGGTTCTGATGTCCCAACCCCAAACCTTGTGAATGAACTATTTAAACTAGACGTTTACATTTTCTGAAGGAAATATGAAAATAAATCTGTGCAAAACTGTCACGATTCAAAAGAGCACACATACAAGTCTGATTTGGGTCCCTCTTTCAAAAGTCTATGGGATCTTTAAAAATGTTTTATTGGCTTCCAGATCACTTTGAAAAGTAATAGCTCAGGCTCTCCTCAACAAGCCACACAATTTCACAATTTTGCAATTATTCATGTCTGTATGATAAACGGTGCAGGGCGAGTTAGGCACTTAAATGTAATACTCTAGTATTTTAAAAGAGCAAGAAAAATCCTGTTTTCTCTGATACGGCCCCTTTGAAATCTCAGAGTATTAACACAGGCTCAGCAGCAGTTTAGATTTTAAACAGAGTCAATTTAATAAGGCAATGCGATTTTGAAACAATAAGGATCGTGTATGCTTTTTGCACGCTTAATTAGTTCGATGCCTAAAAGAGCCCCAAGCATATGCGGATGAATCCCAACAGAGAGAAAGAAAGAGAAGGGGAATAAAAAACATTTCCACGGCAGTTCAGCTGCTCATATCTCTCTTTTCATCCCGGTGTGTAATGTTTATACATCCACTAACCTGCTGTGTCAGCCTAACAGGAATGTGTGCAGTGTGTGTGGGACGGTGTGTTGATGTACGGGGGTGTGAATGGTTTCCTCTTTCTTAAAAGCACAGACAAAAGGAAGAACGCTGTTTACAAAGCTTACAGTAATACAGCTCTTGGAGACGCTCATTCATTGATCTCTTGATACCACTTCTCTCTCCCTCTCTTTCTCTCGCTCTGTCTTTCTGTGCACACGCACGGAAACACAAAAAAGCTAATCCAGATCTACTGACAACAGCTCTTTTGTTCTGTATTATCAGAGAGAAAAGAATCCCTCTCTTTTAGTGAACGACAGGATGAGCCGCTGATGGAAGCGATGCAGTCATGCAGAGGTCACTGGCGCACACAAACTCTCAGAAAAATAACTGATTGTAGACACTGGAAACACACCGGCTAAACAAGCCTGTCATGCCAATATCATGGCGTCAGAGAAGACTGCATTTCTGTAGCTCAACAGGTAAAGCAAGATGCGGCAAATGCCAAGGTCACGGGTTTGATCCACAGGGAACAAAAAGACTTGCCGCATTTGCATTTATAATCTTATACGGATTATAATTGATAAACTGATTATGTCTAAAATCATGTAAACATTTATAACTGCACCATAGCACTTTTTGAAACTTTTTTGTTAGTGAATTAAACATTCTGCACATATACATTTTACAGATGTCACAAAAGTTCCACGGTGAGAAACAACAGTATGTTACAATATAACATTTTTATTTTAAACCTTTTTTATGCGATTTAAGTAAAGATTGACCAAGTATTTAATCTAACTGTGAGCATTGCAAATGTGAAAAATATATATATTTTTATTTAAAAAAATAATTATGTTTGAAAGTTGTTTTAGTAATTTCTCAATGAAAATACTACCGCAACTGAAGTGTTTTTAGTGCTGTTCATGTGAAAAAAATCCCACAAATGATTTACAGAATGGTATTGACATCTATTCTATTTATTTATTAAGAATATTGTGATTTTCTAATGTGATACTTTGCATTTTATTTGTGATACATTAGATAATGTTTCATTTGTTTGTATATAGTCTTCTTTGTGAAGCCAAATGACCACAGTAGTGGAGAATAAAGCATTATCTACTCTAATCTAATCTAATTAAACATGTTCGCTCATATACGTACAGCAGGGCTATTATATGAGATCTTGATGATATTTGCTGCATCACCGTGAACACAAAAATAACAATTTATTGTTTTGTTTACTCAGGTGAAAATATTATTACATTTTATCAAAGACAAGCTCTGCATATAACATATATCAGACCACACCCAAGAGTCTGTTACTATGGAAACCTGTTCTCAATCAATACTCTGTCATCGACTATGATTGGTGGCAGATGGAGGACAAGGGAGGATTCCCCCAGAGATCAAAGACATATTACTAAAGCTCAGGCTCACACACACACTAACACACAGTTCAACAACTATTCATTTTGTCAATCACACACACACATACAGAGAGGGTAGCGCTGCTATTTATTGCCGTGATAGATATCAAACAGCTGTCATAGGCGTTGACCACAGGTCTCACTGCAGTTCCTCTTTACATCCATAAATGTTTACTATCTGTAACTGTTAAAGTGGATCTGTCAGAAACATGGCACAAAATTGGTTCACATTTCACTGCAAAATTAAAAGGAAAAAATTCTGAATTGTCTTATATCAAATAAATAAAATAAGCATATTTGTCCAATTTTAGGACCATTAAAAATGTGTTTAGGACCATTAAAAATATTTTAGCCATTTGCTTGTTGATTTCCCTGAAAAGCATAAACATTGTGGGTCTATGAAGGTTTCAAAACGTATCTTTTTTGAGTGTTCAGGAAATTACACGTCATCTTAAACATTGCTTTCCATCACATTTAAGCATGCATGTATTGAAGTAAAAAAGCTGTTGTTTTATAACAAATCTTATTATAATATAGCAAAAATTATTATATTATAGTAAATTTTATTTTAATATAGCAATTTTTGTTTATTTTTTATTCAATCTGAGTGAGTTACTTAATTGTCTTGTAAATAATGTTGCAAAAAAGAACCTAAATATCCCAAGAATATCACTTTCTTGTTATTATAGCAAATATTGTTTTATTATAGCAATTTTTATTTTATTATATTTTATTTTATTAAATCAAAAAATATAAAATTAAAAGAAATCACAACAATCAAAATAAAACACTTACTAAAAAGATGAAATATTTGTTTACCTGCATATCATGAGGACTATTGTGACCATTAACCAACATCAGAGAACCGTGAACATGCACTTAATGTGTTACTTAACATGTGTTACTTAATTAAATTATTACTTTAAAATGTAAGAGGGTACTTCAAGTAAATATATTAGGTGAAAGAGGTATGGCTGACAAAAAAAAAAAAAAAAAAACCTTTGGGAATCCCTGCTTTGCATGTAAAGTACTTAATTTTTGGAATCTGATTACATAATCCAGATTACATGTAATCCGTTACTACCCAACACTACTAACAACCTATACAAAACAATATCTCCCTGAACTACAGTAGATACTATATTGCAATTATATTTAAAGTTATATTTATATTTTGTTGCTTTGCTTTGTTGCATGATACACCTGAACTGACATGCTTTGATAAGACAAAGCATCTGTTTCTTTGTTTTTTCTACTATGAAGTCATAGTGCTCAGGTCTGGAGGGAATCCCTCCCTTTATTGATTGGTCAAGGTTGTCGTCTTTACTTTCTTTCTTTCCATTTGAGCTTGGTATTGAATTTATGTAGCCCTTTGCCTCTTTTCTTTGCTATTATCAAGTATGATAATAAGGATAGACAGGCAGCACATATATAAACAAATGCTCTCTCTCTCTCTCTCTCTCTCTCTCTCACACACACACACACACACACAATCTTAATCACACCTTCACACACCCATTTATACACACATACACAATGACATCTATTGACTTTCTTCTGAGAAATACAATAGCCCCATCTTTCTCTGGCTGGTTTTGTGTAGACCACAGACGAGCTAATTACAGTCTTTCATTTTCAATTGAGTGAGAAGAGCAGGAGAGGAAGGAGATGGCAGAGAAAACATGCAAAAGGAAAGAAAAAATGGCCATAACAAAAAACAACAAAGAGGAAAGTAAGGGAGAGAATAAATTAGAAGATCACAGTGAGACAATTTGAGACTTATTCAGTGTTCCAAACCAATATCATTTACAGCCCCTGACACTTTATATTTGTACAGAATATTATGAAAAGAACACAATGCTCAGGCAATGAAGTCTGACTGTTACTTACTAATACAAGCACACACAACACACAAGAATGGTGGTGGCGATGGGCAAGAACAACTCAGAATATTTAAAATAATATATATATATATATATGATTATTATTATTAATATTATAGATACCAATACGGTATCTATAACAGGTGTATATTTTTTTTTCCCCAAAACATATATAATTGTACATTTAAATGACAGTAAGTGCATTTTGAAGGCTGAGTATGAAAGCAGAGGAGGAAATGGACATAGCGAGAGAGAGAGAGAGAGAGAGAGAGAGAGAGAGAGAGAGAGAGAGAGAAAGAGGCACAGTTTATCTGCTGCTCTGTTGCTTCACCACACAAAGACTTCATTCATTCTCTTTCTAAAAAGAATCACAGAGGCAAACAGAAAACATAAATGCTGATTTCTATTCATAGAGTGGAAGAGGAAAGGGGGCACAACAACTGGTGGCTTAAAGCATTTTTTATTAATGCTTGAGTAAATATAGAAATGTCTTTAAAAGACAAAATGACCAAGTGAATATAGTTTATGAGTGTTATTTGCTTTCATAACACACTTATGATCTGTTTTAAAATAGTGAACTGTGTAAACATATGTTGGAACTTTAGATTTAATTCCATTACGAAAAATATAAATAAAATTGTGTAATTGTGTCAACTGTGATTCAAGTCTCTGGTGCAGATAGGTGGTTGCTAGGGTGTTCTGTGTGTTGCTAGGTGGTCAGGTGGGCCAAGGCTCCCTGACTCACTGTAAGCCTTCAGGGTTTTGCAGCTTGTTTTTATCATTTTGCCAGGTGAAAACTTACACATCTGATCACTTAAAGAAATAGAACTTCCAATTTAAGCTAGTTATTCATGCTACAGATATGGATAAAAGCAAGTTAAATAAAATGTGTTACACACCAAAGTTCAATACTCACAGTTTTTGCAGTTTGTTTAAATCACAAAAGTATGAGAAATAGTAAAGGTAATGCTTACAGTACGTTAGCAAGCGTCACTAATGACCACAATTCTGCATTGACTGCTTGCCAGTTTCTGCCTCTACCTCATGAATACTTCTCCTTCTCTCTCTTCCTCTCTTCCTGTCTTTCTTTTCCTCTTTGCCTCCTGCATATTAAAACATTTACTTATTCAATTCTCTCTACTTTCCTCCCTCTCTGTCCTTTTTAGATAGAGGACATATTTGCAAGCCAATAAACAATCCTCTGTGTGTATGTGTGTTGGGAAAGTGTCAAGTCAGCACAGTCAGGGATGACACCTTGTGATCGGTCAGAGAGACGCGAGCAGCATTCTCAAAGGTGCTACAGGGCGAGAATGGAAAAACTGGGAGAATGAGTTACAACACAACAGACAGAACTGAAATAAAGCAATAGGACATGAGAAACATGCATTACAGCGATTTTAACATGATTAAAGTTTTTTTTTTTTTTTTTTCACAACAAGAAGAAATAAATACTAAACTTATGCCAGGAGCACATGCATGAAGTGAGGATCGCTGTTCTTCTCACACTACACGACTGTCTGTTGTGTGCATACTACACGACGGATCAGCAACAGGGGCTCACACGTTACACAACTTTTCAACAGAAAGAATCACAGACAACTCTGTCTGGTCTACAAACTATATTTCACAACCAAACACATGTAAGAGGCGATACAGGAAAAAATTAAGATCACGTGTGAGACAGGAGTTCTCGCGCAAGACTGGATGTATTCCTGTTAAAAATTGCAGTCCACAGGAACTTGTGATGCAAGTTGTTTTTATGCTGATTAGCAGCGAAAAAGAAAAAGGAAAAAAGAAGAATATGAAGGAGAGGATGGTTGCTTGCAGAAGCCATGCTTGCTGATGTTCTGTTGCAAGACTTTCACCTAATAGCTGGTTGGTTTCCTTTGTGGTTTATAACTCTTGGCAGCGGCTATTTGCACTAAGTGTAAATAGCGATAGAGGCTATTTACACCAAGTAAAAATAGCATATTTTATTCGGAGTGTCTATTTACATTAAGTGCAAATAGCCCGCCTTGTTGGCAGAGGCTATTTACACTAACTCCGCCCACCAACGTGCGATTGGGCAAGTCAACATTACAAAAGACGGTTATCAGTTGGCAGCTCCAGTGGCGCAGATGGTAAAGTGTGTGTCATACTCCTTTTGACGCGATCGACCCAGGTTTGAATCAGCCTTTTGGCGAACTTTTTTTCTCCCTTTTAAAATTTCAAATCACATCAGAAAAGCATTTATTTTTAATAAAAATGAAGGAAATAGTCAAAAAGTTGAAAATAAAGTATAGGGTAGGTTTAGGGTGTAGGGAGGGATTTTGTCCCAATAAGGTGGCATCCATTTAATAATTTGAATTAAAATTAAAATTTACACTCAAGTTATTATTGCACTGTTTTATAATGTATTACAATACTGAGGTGGAGATAATTGCCACTATTTGCAATAAGTAGTATAAATAGCAGAAAACCCTGCTATTTTAACAGTGTAAGTAGAATCTATAGCTATTTGCACTTAGTATAAATAGCATATCACTAAAAAATACTGCTATTTTCACTTAGTGTAAATAGAATCTATCGCTATTTACACTTAGTGCAAATAGCCCCTGCCATTTCATTAGTGATAGATGCTATTTACACTAAGTGCAAATAACATTGGATTCTATTTACACTAAGTATAGCAGCATATTCTGCTATTTCACGAGTTCACCTGCCCATCCAGTCCTGATGGTTAATGGTAAACGAACTTGGCTTGCTGTCCTTAATGGAGGCTCGAACCCGAGGCTCAGCTTGAGCACCAAGTTCAACCCCCCCTTTCGGTACAACCTACAGGAAGAAAGACAGGAACAGAGGTGGAGATGGGGAGGTGGAGGGATGTCGGAAGAATTGACGCTGGGATGGTGCAATAAGAGCTGCTTATATAGGCTCATAATGATGATTGACAGGACTGAATGATCAGGCTCCTCCCAAACCTACGTTTGGAACTTCAATTATACTACTTATTGCAAATAGTGGCAATTATCAGCACCTCAGTATTGTAGTACATTATAAAACAGTAAGCAATACGTATTGAGTGTAACTTATCATTTTAATTCAAATTATTAAATAGATGCCACCTTATAATAGGCAATATAAGCCCTCCCTACACCTACTCTAACCCTACACAAAACTTTATTTTCAACTTTTCAATTTCCTTCATTTTTATTGAAAATAAATGCCTTTTCGATGTGATATGAGATTTGAAAAGGGAGAAAAAAGGCGATTCGAACTCGGGTCGATCACGCCCTTTACCATCTACACCACTGGAGCTGTTGTTACACGATCATCTTTTGTAATGTTGACTAGCCCAGTCACACGTTGGTTGGCAGAGTTAGTGTAAATAGGCTCTGCCAACAAGATGGACTATTTGCACTTAGTGTAAATAGACACTGTTTTTTTTTAATTCCTTAAAAAAGTGGGCGGGCACTGTTATAATCTAAAGGGTAAATAAAGTATCACCTTATGTGATGTTTGCTAAACAACACTTCCCTCAAGTAATTTAATACATTTTGGCTTGATCAATTCGATTTCAGATTTTTTTTTGAAGATTTTAGATTTTACGAGTGTGGAAAAAATCGGGTAAAAGAATACAGAAAAATGAGAGACTTTTCATTCACTTTTCCCTACAATGACAATAAATGAGGAATGAACATTCATAAAGCACAACTCTTATGCTTATATTGTAAGTCCTCTGAAGATTTGGGCAAGAAAAACGTCAAAATGTAAACAGTTATTTAAATAAATACTTGATTTTCAGCTGATTTCTGAAGTCAAATCTTTTCAATAAATCAATTCATCTGGTTCACAAAAACTGTCTAAATAATAATAAATAAATAAAAACATTTTACAATATATTAATATATATTTGAAAAAACTATTTATATTTTATTCTTTCAAACACATGAAAAAAACAATTAATTATTCAAAAATTTTGACCAGTTTATTTTTTTTTTTAACCTTTATTTAACCAGAAAAGACTCTCTGAGATTAAAAACTCTTCCACAGGAGTGTCCTGGCCAAAATGGGCAGAAATACAATCAGGTTCATCACAAATTTACACAACAAAAACTAAGAACACTTAAAACAATTACATATGTGTGTGTACATATAAAAAATACTATAGTGCATGTGTCACATAGACTACCATTATGATAACTTTATAATGCTTTTGCATCCTTTTTAAAGTCTGAAATCTTTTACTCTAATTGCATCAAAACAAGTGATGAAAAAATGTCTCCATTTTGGCCATACGTTAGACATGGAAAGATATGATGATAAGTAAATGATCAGACTTTCTTCATTTTTGGGTGAGCTGCTCCTTTAAAAGGAAGGCAAAATAAAAAAACAGGCTTTGAAAGATATACTGTCAAGCTCCACTTTGTCATTTTTGTTTTCTTCAAGCCTCTAATGGAGAGGTGAGTAGGAAGAGAGGGCTTATCATGTGTCTAACATCCATCCATAACATCCACACCTCAACAGGAAAAAGCGTGGGGAGGGAGTGTGCGTTTGTCTGCTCGACTGTCTTAAGGGGAAACTGACTGTTTTACAGCAGCTTATCTCCTTCACTCAGATAAGAGAGCCGAACAGAAGTCTGGTTGATTTTTTTCAGAGAAACATTATCACAACACATCTATCCATCCGCATGTTACCCGTCTACACGACCACAATGCAAACACCGAGGCATGACACACTCAACAGAAGTCATAAACAGGCCGTGATGCTAAGGCTAAAACAAGTGAGGTGGAGGATTCGTTTGTCTGAAAACAAGCTGACTCTTGTTGCGTCTAGACGAGATCATTCATTTATGCGTCTGTGAACCGCACAAGAGTCAGGTCATGAAAAAAAGATGCCAGAGTCCTCCTGTTTCATTCAGTATCTCGAGCACTTGTGCTAACCTGTCACTTAGCGCCTCACAATCAGCTAATCGCTTGGCGTAACATACAGAACTTCTCTTTGTGATCCCACTGCTAAATAAAGCTCTTGTCTCACCACAAACAGTAAAAAGCTCTTAACGCTTTTATTATCTGTTTGGTTTCACCTACGTCCATAAAAGATTATACACAATCTTTGAAACCAACTGTAACTGAAAACAAAAGAAAGAGGAAGGTTTATATACCAATCAATATAATACCAGTCAAAATTTGGGGTTTGGTATAAGATTCTGTTTTTGTCAGAAGTCTCTTATGTTCACCAAGGCTGCATTTATTTGATAAAAAAATATAAAACAGTAATATTATGAAATATTACTTCAATTTAAAATAGCTTTTTTTATATATGTATATTTTAAAAAGTCATTTATTCCTGTGATGAAAATCTGAATATTCAGCATCATTACTCCAGTCTTCAGTGTCACATGATCCTTCAGAAATCATTCTAATATGCTGATTTGGTGCTCAAAAAACATTATTATCAAAGCTGAAAACTTGTGTGGCTTATTATTGAAACCGTGATACATGTTTTTAAGATTCTTTGATGAATAGAATGAATAGAATTTATTTGAAATAGATTTTTCCTTAAATTTTACTGTAACTTTTGATCAATTTAATGAATCCTTGATTGAATAAAAGTGTTAATTTCTTAAAAAAAAAAAAACACACTAGCCCCAAACTTTCTAACGGTAGAGTACTACATGCAATTAAAATATTTTTTTTCATGATTAAGACTAAATACTCAAAGGAGTTTTCTATCATTTCTAATCAGGAACCAAATCTTCTAATGATCGCAGTCTGAGCATAAATGGGCTACATGTTCCTGATATTCACCTGGTTTGTACAATAACTTCCTAAAGAGGAAGTTTGTAATATTTACAGCCTGATTCTTCACAAAGAGGCACAAAGCAGTGACGCAGAAGTCGTACCATCCAACATCCGCCTCTGATGTGGACAAATGTAATTAAGTGTTATCAAAATGTCCACTTCACGCTACACATTAACCTCGCTGAGTGCAACTGCACCCCCAGTGCAGCTCATTAGTACTGAATGTACTGAATGACCTCAGTTGAGACACAACTCAATAAGGAATCAAATGAATGACTGCTGCTCTCATAGTCGTTCACACTCACTGCTTGAAGCAGCACATAATGCCATGTTTGGTCTATTTTACACTGCATGCATTTGCAGTGCCCCCCCCCCCCCCCATTAACAGGTTACTGGATTCACACAGTGCCTACAGAAATAGAGAAATGTACAGAAGATTATTTCCACCATGGAATAAAAAAATAAAAAAGGCAATTGTGACTTTTTAATCTCATAATTCTGACTTTTTTTTCTTACAATTCTGAGTTTATATCTCAAAATTTTTATTTTCTCAAAATTAAAGAATTGCCAGTTATAAGCAATTACCTTTTAATTTTTTTTGTTCAGTGGCAAAAACAGTGTTATTTTAGTATCACTTAGATACTATTATAGTTTTTATTATTTTATAGTTTTAATTTTTATGAATTATAATTTATTCTTATATTTTCCATTTTCTTTTTGATTTCAATAAGTTTTAGTAATTTTGTTGTGTTTCATTGTCATTTTTTTATATGTCTATAGTTGTTATTATTATTATTACTATTTCTGTTTTAATTAGTTATTTTAGTACATCAAGGTAAACTAAATGAAAATGAAAAATGTTGCCTTGGCAAAAAAAAAAAAAAAAAATTAATTTTTATATATTTTATTTCAGTTATATAGCATTTATTTTATTTCAAGCAATTAAAATGCATATGGTTTTAGTTTTAGGTTTAGTTTAGTTAACCTGCGTGAGTGGAAACAAGCTTGACATTTTCTCACAATTGTTTAATAATAGTTTATGTCTGGCAATTCTGAGGTTAAATCTGGTTTGTTTCTTGAGGAAAAGGCAGAATTGCATTTAAAAAGCCAGAATTGTATAAGATAAAAAGCCACAACCACAAATAAGCTTCCATTAAAATGGCGTCACTACAGAGTCAAAAGCTGAATATTAGTATGATCCTAGAGGCTATTCTACATTCATATTATAGCAGACATAGTAGTCATCCACAGCAGACTCACTATTACATCATGCATTACTTCATACTGACTCAATCATGATTCAAAAACGTCTGAGGCATAGGCTTAATGTTTTATTGTGCTTAATGTTAATGGTTTCCAAATTCTTAATAAATGGTAATGTTTAATGCATGGCATGCTAGGCAATCAATCAAGCCACCCTTTGAGCCTTTGTATTCTTGGGATAACATATGGTGAGACATCACTGTTTATACAGAGAAATAAAATCATGAGTGTATGTGTGTGTTCGCCACAATATATGTCACAGGTGAATAAGCAGTTCACTCACAGCAGTGTAAACCATCTGCTAGGAAACACAATCCAGACAACACAAAGGTGAAATGTGACCAATACTAAATTCTTAATACAATTAAAAATTATATTGTTTTTCCTGGATTCATTCCATTTTTATTGTATATTCTCATAAATAACTAATTATGAATGAATGATCAATTTCTTTTAGCAGTACAATAGCAAACATATGGCCTCAAAATTAGCAGACATGAACAAAAAGCTATTAAACAGTGGGTTTCTACATAATTATCTACAAGCAAAAAACACTACTAGATGAACTTTTCTCTATCATTTCCTAAAAGAGTCATAGCTTTAAATTTCAAAACTTTTTTTTAAATGACTACAGTTTCCTAATCTCACCAGAGGCAATAGTTTTGACTTTCACACGCCATAAAAATATTTCCTGCAAACCTCTGAAAGTATCCAAAAGGCCCTTTGAAACCTGATGACAGGCTTTCTTCAAAACACATGACCTAATATGACAATATATCTCCCCTCTATTCAGTTATGGTCCCTGCACAAACAGACCGCAACAAAGAGAAGGATTAAGACATCACGTTCAAAGCGCCAAATGTTAACCTATTGTCTGCTGTGAATAAAGCGAGACCGTAACTTGACTCTGTAGAGGCTACATGATCCCAGTGTTTTCATAGCACTATACAAAACATGCTAAAATATATACAGTTATGTAGTTAATCACTAAGAGATAAACAGAAGCTATTACTCAAATTAAATGTTTAAATTCATTACATTATTAGGCTCCAAGCAAATATTGTCTTTGTTAGGTCGAAATGCAATCTAGTTGGTTCTCTCTCTCTCTGTTTAGAAGAAGTCTGTTATTATTGATGTTAGTAATGAAACTTAACACAGGATGCTCAAAACGCACTTAATGAAAAACAAGCAGAGAGGTCGGAAAGCGAGTAAACAGCTTCCTATCTTGACCAATGCATATGCGTTTACATAACGGAGAGAACTGGAAAATTGATCTGTGTCACGTACATGAGGATCTAAGGGGATTGAACAGGACAGGCATGCACTGGGCTTCAAAGAATGGCAATTACTCTTTGGCCACAAAAAAATCCACAAGCTGACGCATAACGTGTATTCACAGAACTAATGGTTCCTGACGGAACTATTCCATCTAATTAGAGCCAGGGTTTTCATTCAGGGGACTGTGGACCCCTGGGGGTCCCTGAAAGTACTTCACAGTGTCCATGGAGAAGATAAGCACATTGTGATGTATTAAATGCTAGCAAATTTTCACTAAATGTTTTACCAAGAAAATACCTTTTTCATATTAGCAGTTGCAGGACTTTGCATTGGTGCTGTACATTTCTAAAATAACTTGGAAAAAAAATCTCTCTTTGTGTTTTCACTTTCTGGGTTAAAGTCATTTACCTTTTGTGGGGCTTAAAGTGGGTCACATTAAAAGGCTTACTTTTGTAATTATTTTTTTTTTGCAATTTACTTTAATATTTGAAAAACTTTTGGCTGCCAAATCAATGTCAGTGTGGCGTAACCAACATGCAGGAAGCCCCAAGAAAACTATAAAACAAAAACAAAAAAAGCAAATCATAGTTAATCAATACCAAGTTTTAGGTTGCATAAACTTCTATTCAAGGTACGGGTACTTTTAACTAAGGATATTTAATTTTTACTAGGTTATACCTTTTGACATTTTTGCAGAAATTAAATATTCTTGTATGAAAGGAGCAGGAACACAAAAGTTCCATTGCTAAGAACTTTCTTTGAGCTTGGGTTTTAAACTAGATTTAAAAACTAGTCAAAACTGGGGCTCCACTTGTTGCTTTCTGTTGACTGCCATTTGAAATGACTTATAAGCAGCATAACGGGACACTATGTTCCTCCACCCAGCCATAGTGTAAAATACAGTCTGCCTCTGTTTTTTCACACATCTCTGCTTCACTGCGGTGCGTTTTGCGTTTAGGAATAAGAAATTAGGAATTTCTGTTTTTCTGAAAAAGTTCTAAAAAATATTTATTTCTGAGTCTATATGCAATTCAAAGTCTAATGCACAATCACCAGTTATTTAAACTGTAAACAGAAAAAAAGTTATTGACCGAACGAACCTTGCGTTGGTACAGTCGTTGTACAACGCTTCGAAATCCTTTATGGAAATGAGTTTGCAGCGGTTCACTCCGGGCTGGATGGCACCGAGTCCGCGCAACACGCGCACCTGCTCCACGGTGCACACCACCGGGTTTATATCCAAACGCTTGAGTTTCGTGTACACAGTGTGCAGTCCGCCGACAAGGTGCTTCAAGAAAAGGTCGAAGACTTGCGGGAGACAAATAAGCTCCTGTCCATCAACGCTGAAAGAAGCGACTTTCACTCCGTGCACCTCCACGATTTTGCATTCGTTCGTCGCTGCGCCGCTCGGAAGCGTCGCGTTCAGTGCGTTGATCAGTCGCGGAGAGTCCGCGGGACTCGACAAGAACGGGTCGGTTCTGAAGAGTTTACCGGACATCGCAGAAGTCCCAGAGTGAACCGGAAGAGTCGCAGGAACGGCCATAGTGGTCATTACAATTATTATTATGTTTAATATGTTCTTTTGGGTCTTCTACTTTCTCATCACTCTCCTTTATATGCCTTCCTCTTTTGAACTGCGTCCACAGAGCAAACCTGGCAGCACCGAGCCGAGCGCCTCTCTTTACCCGTGTGAAAATTCAGATCAGCGGAGCGCTTCTCGGTCCGGTTAACTCCGCCTCTCGCTGGAAGAATGATGCTCCATTTTGCCAACCACATGTGCTCCAATTTATGGGTAAAGACTTCACTGGAGGTCGAGAAATTACAGCCCTCCTCCTCTATTGAGCGAGTGCCCAGCTTCTCTCAAGCTGTTAAATGTTATATCCCAGATCTATTTCTGACCATCCATCCGTCAATCGCAAAATTATTCTGAACATTTTTAATGTTTTTTTCCCCCCAGCACATGCATAATTATTAATAAGCAGTGTTTATTTAAAGTGAGTGCAAATAGCCAAATTTATTGGGAAACGTTGTTTGCACTAACTCCTCCCACTTTGCTCAGACAATTTACCATGGTATAAACAGCATTTTACTTGTAGCCTATTTACATTTAGTGTGAATAGCTTCATTCACTATTTGAACTTAGAAAAGTACAAACATAGAGATGCTATTAGTTGCTATTTACACATGGTCAAAACATTACTATTTACACTAAATAACATTCTACATGGAATATTTTATATAGCCTATTTAAAAAAAAAACACGTCATACCACAGGACCATTTCAGTGCAGTGTTATTCTATCTCTCTCTCTCTCTCTCTCTCTCTCTCTATCTATCTATCTATCTATCTATCTATCTATCTATCTATCTATCTATCGCTATCTATCATCTAGGGATATAAAGTACTCTTGATCCACTTTTTTCCATGACCCTCTGGCCAAAAAATACAATCTTCACAGAAATTTCCACTCACACATGTACCGTGTAATACACTCTAAATTGTTCATGCACACTAAATTGTGCACAATAGATCTGGTCAAGAAAATAAAGCGTGAAATAAGAAGCATGATCTTTAGGCAACAGAAGAATCAGCTTTGTCTTTTATAGGCCAGGCTAAGTCAGGTACTCAAGCGTTTGAATGCCATCTGTTCAGCATCATTGGGAAAACACGCTCACACATCTGGATGTGTCTGTGGAAAGACTTCTGTGCACCCCTCTCCTGGGACTCACGAGGAATCCTTTGAGAAAAATGCCATAAAAATATCCCACACGTCCTTTTAACCACATGTGTGTTCCCATCAGGCATGCCATCTCTTTATTCACATTAATAAAGCAGTTTTGTAAAGTATCTGAGGTATTCTGTAATGGTAAATGAATAGTTGAAATGAAAATTCTATCATTATTTACTCACCCTCATGTCCTTTCAAACATGACTTGACTTGAATCTGTGAAACCTTTTCAATGAAAAACAATGAAAAAGTCAATTTTGTTTGCAGGAAAAAAATTGAATGCATACAGGTTGGAATGACATGAGAGTGAGTAAATAATTGCAGAATATTAATTTTAGGTGAACTATGCCCTAAATCTATTTTCCTGGGTATCATTATAAGAGACAGCTTTATTGTTGTAGAATCTATAGCAGATTTAATTGTATGTTAATAGGACACAAGTACTATTAAATCCGAAAAACAGAAAACATCTACAAGTTGCCTCAGACTGTATGCAGTTTTGTTATAGAGCTTTCATTCTATTCATTTTCAGTTTGTTTTGTAGTTTAGAGATTTGAAAGACTGGTACAACTGACTTAACTCATGAGCTTTTGATATATATACAAATGTACAATACTAGATGACTCAGACTGCAGGTGAAGAGTAAGAAGAGGTTTTTTTAAGTAGAGTGAGTCATGAAACCATTATAAAACAGTGACATAATACAGATTTAGTTGCATTTAGTTAACAATTTATCAACATTATGAACACATGAAAACTAATTTTGGGTATCGAGAAGCACAATTTCATAGTAGAAACTTCAAGCATCGCTGACCAAAGTCAATAAAGAGATAAAGTGTCAGGAAGATGTGGATGACCTCAATGACACTTTGACCTGAATTTGCATTTCAGTGTAAAATGTAATTATGAACAGTAGGAATGAGGCTTTCTGGGAAACAAGGCTGGAGTTAATCCATTCAAATCCAATTTAAAGGAGAGAGTGTATAACTAGTCTTAGACTGACATGCTTCTCTTTAAATGGTTAATGGACAGTAAATTAATGGTGCGAGAGCTGTAGAAACACACTGAACACTCAGTCATTTAGAGGCGAAGGAACGATTTGAAAAGTGAGGGGTATTAAAATAAGGGTATTAATATGAACAAAAAAGTGTTATGATGAATTGTAAATAATGTGCTACATTACTGCTGTCTAAAACTTTTTTATTTTGAGTTTTATGACATTACAATGAAATAAACAGTTTTCTTGTTGTTCATTTGATTTTAAAATGCATATGTGACATCACAAATTGATTTTTTTGGTTTGACATTGACACTAAGGTGTCTTTAATCACGTGTACGGTTTTCACATTTAGTTTGCTATAGTTTCTCTATATTAAAGGGGGTTTGTAATATCCACAGGTTATATAAGGTTAGTTTCCAAGCTGGTCTTTTATTTTATTAATATTTTTAATATTGTACAATATTTAGTTATATAGACAAATGTGTTCGATTTATTTTATAAAGTAAAATATATTTTTTATCCATAGTGATTAACAATATGCTTAATTCATGTAACCTGTACCTTTTTTATATTCAGAGGTAAAGTTAACCATAATGCATTTGAAGTTCATTCTATTTTACATGATTAATGTTCAGGAATAGTTCACCCAAAAAATGGCCATCTAAGATGTAGATGAGTTTGTTCCTTCATCAGAACAGATTTGGAGAAATTTAGCATTACATCACTTGTTCACCAATGGATGCTCTGCAGTGAATGGGTGCCGTCAGAATGAGAGTCCAAACAGCTGATAAAAACATCACAATAATCCACACAACTCCAGTCCATCAGTTAACATCCAGATTTCTCCAAATCTGTTCTGATGAATAAACAAACTCATATCTTGGATGTCCTGAGGCTATATGATTAGCAAATTTTCATTTTTGAGTGAACTATTCCTTTAAGATAACAAAAAGAGTTATGACAGAATTTTTCCATGACATCTTACCTTTGTTTGTATATCACTGACAATAAATCATTTGCTCACAGGATCAAAGCTAAATATCTCTAAAACAAATATGTTTTATTTGCATGTATTTTAAAGATTTTGAAGTGCAACCATCAAAATGGACTTAAAAACACAACTAACAAAATAAATTCAACATTTAAAATTATAACATTTAAAATGCAACTTAAACTCATTAAAATAGGAAATATTACATACGTTGATACCATCTCTCAGTACATGGATGCATTATCATTGTTTGAGGGATTTGATTACACACACATACGCACAAAATTGAAAAAAGGCAAGGACAGTCGGTCAGAGTTTTGGCTATGCATCAGATCACTTGAAGGGCTCAAGGAATGAGAGAATAAAGCAAGAGTACGGACCATATTTCTATATAATATGCATTTCTATATATTTCTATATATCATGTATAAACATGATAGCCTTTATATATATATATATATATATATATATACACACACATACACACACAGTGTTGGGAAGTAACTAGTTACATGTAACTGAATTATGGAATTTAATTACAAAATAAAAGTAATTGTAATCAGTTACAGTTACTGAAAAAAATGTGTAATTAAATTACAGTTGCTTATGAAAATGTTAAGGATTATAAAGGGGGTAACAATTTTTTTTCACTCCCCCACATACAGATTTAATTGATTTCTTTCATAAATTGCAGTGACTGCTCTAAAATATGAAACACCAATGTTTCAGGAGTTTAGAACATGCTTATTCGATAAGTCTTTTATTTCCTTTATGGGTTTATGTATAGCTATGCTTCATTTTTTAAATTAACAGTTTTTTTACAAGGCATTGTTAGAGTCAAGTGTTTCCTGTCATAGCTATGCAAAGATCTGATTTCAAAAACAGTATCATAGCTAATAAAATATGTATTGTTATTATTTTAAATATGTATTTAACCTCAGAATGATCTCAAAGTAAGTCTGATTTTGTGGTGGCTGTGATTCAAAGGGGACAGGATGCCCATCTTCCACAAGTTGGTATGATTTTTTAGGGTTTTCATTTAAGGTCTGCAACACACTTTGGTTAAAATTCCTCAGTGGTGAGTAAAACAGCACCCTTTTTACTTTGCTCTGTTCACAGAAACTCGTTTTGGGGCATGTCCCTTTAAATGCTAATGAGCTCTGTTCACCCCACCCCTCTCTTCCGTGAAAGAACAATCATAAAAAATATAAACACTTACTAATATAGACTTAATATAGACTTACTTCTTCTAGAGATGCAGCTGGATCACGAATAATGGGCACTGATCTATCCTTGAGTTTTAACTTTTTAACAAAACCTGAATTGTCCCTCATTCAGAAAGCAGTCTGGAGTAAAATTATTTGCGCAGACATACACAAATTTTGGTGTATTCGGTGGTGCATTACCATCAAAAACAAAACTAATGCACTACGTCCTCAGTTGCTCTGATGTCGGGAGAAAATTAACACTCTTATGTTCTTCTACATCACAAAACTACAAAACACCTGCATTGCTTACAAGACATTGTGGCTACAGCTGCTCAAGCGCGGAGAGAATGATGGACTTCATACAACTGGCTGAGGGTGAAAATATGCTAATAGTGGTACTTTAGCTGTTGTGGGCGGGGCCTGAGCAAATATTACATCATACTGCTCAGAAAATCAAAGGGGCATGATAATTGAGACTGTTTAGGTTTTTGGGGGATTAAATAAAAGGAGTAAATGGATTTTTATCATTGTGGGGTGGTTGTGTCCACACACTGCTAAGGTACATTTATATGCAAACACCATGTAAAAGTGAATTTTGCATCCAATGTCTCCTTTAAAATTAAATTATAATGATCTTAATTCAAGTGATGAAAGATTTTGAAAGCCTGACTGTAATCATTGTTCAGTACTAACTGTAAGGTTAACCCTGGTTTACATGGTTGAAAATGATTAGCAGTTGAAAACATAATACATTTAGAAAAGTAATCAAATGTAATCAGTTACATTACTTTAATAAAGTAATTGAAAAGTTACACTGCTTATTACATTTTAACCTTCCCAACACTGTATGTATGTATGTATATATATATATATATATATACATACACACACTATATTGCCAAAAGTATTGGGTCGCCCTCTTCTAATGAACAGGTTTGACTACTTTAGTAATTTCTATGAGTACAAATCTTAATGTTAAAGCATATAATGATATTCTAGGAAATTGTGTGCTTCTAATATTATAGCAACAGTTTGGACAGGACCCTTTTCTATTCTAACATGACAATGCCTCTGTGTATAAGGCAGGGTTCAAAAAGAAAATGATTGATTCAGTCAGTGTGGAAGAACTTGACTGGTCTGCATAAAACCAAGTCCTAATCCCAGTTTAACACCTCTGGTGTGACTGTAAATGCAGACCTTGAGCCAAAAACTCATCACCAAACACCAATGACTTGTACATACACTATATAGACAAAAGTATTGGGACACCCCCTTCTTTAGAACAGAAAAATGCACTTCCAAATCTGTGGCAACAACGATGGGAACATAATTCATGTATTTAAAAATTGTATTTCCATCTCTGTTGCAACAGTTCTGGAAGTGTCTAAAATGACTGTACCCATATGTACAAGTCATTGGTGTTTGGTGATGAGTTTTTGGCTCAAGGTCTGCATTTACAGTCACACCAGAGGTGTTAAACTGGGATTAGGACTTGGTTTTATGCAGACCAGTCAAGTTCTTCCACACTGACTGAATCAATCATTTTCTTTTTGAACCTTGTCTTATACACAGAGGCATTGTCATGTTAGAATAGAAAAGGGTCCTCTCCAAACTGCTGCTATAATATTAGAAGCACACAATTTCCTAGAATATCATTATATGCTTTAACATTAAGATTTGTACTCATAGAAATGACTAAAGTAGTCAAACCTGTTCATTAGAAGGGGGCGACCCAATACTTTTGGCAATATAGTGTATATACTGTATATATACTGTATATACAGGTGCATCTAAAAAAAACTGAATATTGTGAAAAAGTTAATTTTTTCTTGTAACATTTTAAAAAGTGAAACTTTCATATATTTTAGATTCAATACATGTAAAGTAAAATGTTTCAAAAGTTTTTTATTTTAATTTTGATGATTAGAGCTTACAGCTCATGAAAGTCAAAAATCCAGTATCTCAAAATATTAGAATATTTACATTTGAGTTTCATTAAATGACCATCCCTACAGTATACATTTTGTTCTTTGAAACCACAATAACGGGGAAGACTGCTGACTTGGCAATGGTCCAGAAGACAATCATTGACACCCTCCACAAAGAGGGTAAGTCACAGAAGGTTATTACTGAAAGGGTTGGCTGTTCACAGAGTGCTGTATCAAAGCATATTCAATTCAAGTTTATTTGTATAGCGCTTTTTACGATACAATCGTTGCAAAGCGCTTTACAGGAAATTAAGTTTCTACAATATATTTATACATTGTAGAAACTTAATATATTAACTTATGGCAAAATTTGTTAATTCTGCATGTTGTTGGGTAGAGGTATATTAAATGCAAAGTTGACTGGAAGGAAGAAATTGGGTAGGAAAAGGTGCACAAGCTTGAGAATACTGTCAAGCAAAGCTGATTCAAACACTTGTGAGAGCTTCACAAGGAGTGGACTGAAGCTGGAGTCAGTGCATCAAGAGTCACCACGCGCAGACGTCTTCAGGAAAAGGGCTACCAAGCCACTTCTGAAACAGAAACATCGTCAGAAGCATCTTACCTGGGCTAAGGGGAAAAAGAACTGGACTGTTGCTCAGTGGTCCAAAGTCCTCTTTTCAGATAAAAGTAAATTTTGCATTTCATTTGGAAATCAAGGTCTGGAGTCTGGAAGAAGACTGGAGTGGCACAGAATCCAAGCTGCTTGAAGTCCAGTGTGAAGTTTCCAAAGTCAGTGATGATTTGGGGTGCCGTGACGTCTGCTGTTGTTGGTCCATTGTGTTTTATCAAGTCCAAAGTCAATGCAGCCGATGTCTACCACAAGATTTTGGAGCACTTTATGCTTCCATCTGCTGACAACCTTTATGGAGATGCTGATTTCCTTTTCCAGCAGGACTTTAGCACCTGTCCACAGTGCCCAAACCACCTCCAAGTGGTTTGCTGACCATGATATTACTGTGCTTGATTGGCCAGCCAACATGCCTGACCTGAACCCCATATGGAATCTATGGGATATTTTCAAGAGAAAGATGAGAAACAGTCGATCCAACAATCCAGACGAGCTGAAGACTCAATAGTGCCTCAGCAGTGCCACAGGCTGATCACTTCCATGCCACACCTCACTGATGCTGGAGTTTGTGCTAAAGGAGCCCCGGCCAAGTATTGAGTGCATAAATGAACATACTTTAAAGAACTTGAACTTTTCTGCTTTGCAAATCCCTTTTTTGATTGATCTTAGGAAATATTCTAATATTCTGAGATACTGGATTTTTGACTTTCACGAGCTGTAAGCTCTAATCATCAAAATTAAAACAAAAAAAACTTTTGAAATGTTTTACTTTACATGTAATGAATCTAAAATATATGAAAGTTTTGAAATAAGTTACAAGGAAAAATGAACTTTTTCACAATATAATTTTTTTTTAGATGCACCTGTATATATATATATATATATATATATATATATATATATAAGAAAAGATCAGACAAGTGACCAAACGTCTTCAGTAAATGGAAAAACAAATCCAGATGCTCTGAAATAAACCTTGCAGGATGGACTATGATAACCTTGTGGATGAAGAAGCTTGATAAATCTGATATATACAGTAAACATACACATGTTAATTATCTGCCATTTAGAACTGGATGTGCATCTGTTGAAAGAATGATTTGCCAAAGTTAAGCGTATCACAAGCTGTCACGTCCAAAAAGAAATGACTGGCACATGTTTGAAAAAACAGCTCAGTCTTAGACACACGCTCCCTTTATTTTCGGCAGCTCTTTGTCACTGTGTGCAAATGAGAACAGATGCGTTGCTTATCTGACAGATGCTAAAAACACTTACATGAATTTTCCTCTTGGTTAAATGAGTCTGAGGTGACAGCAGCCTGACGTGACACTGATGAAAGGTGAAGTCTCCTCTAGCTCAATTTTACTGCTGTTATTATACGCCTGAGCTGAATTCAGACATTGGTTAGGCAGAGTTTAGTACTAGTTATTTAACAAAGCTCTCTGGACTTTCTCTGAGTCAAATATATATATATATCAGTATGACAATAATGATCACATAAACAGCAGATTCTTTTCCTACTAATATTTGTGCTTGTCAGATTAAATGAGAGTAGCACTGTGTTTGCTCTGTAAAGTATTGCCAGGTGTTTACAAGCTTTAACAGTATAGATCTTAAGAAAAAAATAATGAATGAATGTAGGACAGATAATTTTCTGAACTGCGTTGAATTATATGATTGTGCATTTGTATTTGAAGTCACTATAATGGCAAATAATGTTCCCTTTGGTCGAAAATGTGAACCTTTTAAATAGATTTTCCCCCAGGTATACTGTTACAGTAGGTAGAGAAAATTTGCTTAATTATTAAGTAACTTGAAAGACAGCAACTAGATTTTTTACTATACAGTATGTGCAAATATTGTATATTATACTACAAAAATAATTAAATATTTTATAAATGTATTAAACAATTAAATATTTTATACATTACATTATATTGTACTTTTTATAAAATGTAAATATGAAATACGCTTAATATAAAATGGTTGAATTAATTATAAAAAAATATATTTTTTAATAATAATATTTTTTAAAATAGTTAAATATTTTATAAAAGGAGACTGGGGTTGTAATGCTAAATTTCAGTAGTCATCTACCAGTCATGCACAGATTCTAAGGGTGTACAAAAACACTTAGTATATATATATATATATATATATATATATATATATATATATATATATATATATATATATACACACACACACACACACACATATATATATATATATATATACTAAGTGTTTTAATAATATTAATTATTAAATTATAACTATATATATATATATATATATATATATATATATATATGTATATACTAAGTGTTTTAATAATAATAATTATTAAATTATAAATTATAACTATTAAATTAAATATATATATATATATATATATATATATATACTAAGTGTTTTAATAATAATAATTATTAAATTATAACTATTAAATTATAAATATAATATATATATATATATTAAAAATTGTTTGCAGACATATATAAGAAATAAAAAAGAAACAAACAAACAAACACTTTTTTGTTTGTTTCTTACTTTTTTCTTCTTTCTCTCTCTCTCTCTCTCTATATATATATATATAAAAAGAAAGAAGAAAAAAGAAACAAACAAACAAAAAGATGCAATCAAATCAATCAATAAACAAATTATTTATTAAACAATAAACAAATATTACATTCAAAATGAAAATTTGCTCATCCTTAGGCCATCCTAGATGTTTCTTTCTTGTATGATATAATTGATGTATGCTGGATTTGTTTCTTACAAACACGCAGCTTTTTGCTTCACAAGATGTTAATTTTGGGGGCAGTGGTGGCCTAATGGTTAGAGTCGGACTTGTAACCCGAAGGTTGCAGGTTCGAATCTCAGGTCCGGCAGGGATTGTAGGTGGGGGGAGTGAATGTCCAGCGGTTTCTCCACCCTCAATACCACAACTGAGGTGAGACCCTTGAGCAAGGCACCAAACCCCCAACTGCTCCCCGGGCGCCGCAGCATTGGCTGCCCACTGCTCCGGTGTGTGTGTGTGTGTGTGTGTGTTTGTTCACTACTCACTGCTGTGTGTGTGCACTTGGATGGGTTAAATGCAGAGCACACATTCCAAGTATGGGACACCATACTTGGCCACACATCACGTCCTTTCCTTCCTTTCCTAATTGATGGACTGGAGAGGTGTGTGATGTTTTTATCAGCGGTTTGGACTCTTATTCTGACACCACCCATTCACTGCAGAGGATCCATTGGTGAAGTGGTGTAAGAAGAAGAAGAAATTTTCAGCATTTTTTTTTTTTTGGATAACCTATTTTTAAAAATAGTTTTAAAAATTACCTTTCCTCTTGTCTTACATTGTCTCTGACACGTATTCTTTCTTCTTCTCCACATGTTGGCCCTTGTTTACTTTCCACCATAATATTTCCACCCCTCCACTCTCTTTTATATCTCCCTGGTGCAGAAGAGATTCTCTCAGTTATTGTTAGACTTCATCTGACAGAACATATCATTCCTTCACTGATTCCTCTCGTCCCATCAGTTTTCCTGGCAGAGGAGAGGAGTTTCCTCCGGGCTCCCTGAACGCTATAGCCACGGCAAGGCTCTAAATCATCTATGTATCGCTTTTGACTCATCTTTCTGCTTCAAGTTCATCTCGGGGTTTGGAAGGCCAGGTAAGATCTGGCACCAGGTTTTACAACTTTCCGTTCACTCTCCATAAAGGCAGAGGGAAAAATGCCTGGCCAGGTTTTTTTCCACCAAGTTGTAGATATCACTGCCTTGGTAAAAGATGAGAAAAACATTGAGATCTGGAGAAACTGATACAACCCCATACAGTCTCGTCAGAAACAAACATGTTGTTAACCATTGCGGTATGCAGAGTATGTATAGATGAGTTATTTGACCAAGTTGTTGCATGTTCTTACTACATGTACTCCATAAGCACGATCATGATCATTTTCTGATTTATTGTGTTGTTAAGGCCTGCTTAAATTTCAAATCTCAATATTAAGTCCTTGTGCACTGCAATGTTTAGCATTTTTCATTTCAATCAATAAAATATTTGAATACTTTTTTCCCAATTTGTTTGCAGTTTCAGAATATTACCTTTACATTTAAATTAAATACTTAAAATGCTTTGTAGCTGATAATATTCCCTGCAAATTTTAGCAAAAATGGAAAAAGTATCTTCTTGTAAAATGTATTCCAATTATTTATTTGGGAACATTTGATCAAAATTGGAAAAACATAGTAGTAGATAAATAAAGAAAGAAAATGGTTATTAAAAAACACAATGAGCAAACGTTTTAATTTTCTTTTTTTTTTAATTGTCAGCCCATGTTTTACATATTTAATGCTTTTTACGTTACAAACGTTAAAGGGATCCTCTGTTCCTCCATCCTCTGTCTTTGTTGGTGTAAAGTGTTTACTTATTTTTTCACGTTGGCAAAACTGTGTAAAAGGTTAATTGAATTTGCTTTCAAGTGTCATTAAGTCTAAGGATAGCATTAGTATGTGTGAAGGAAACCTGCTGATATAAAATCTCACAAATTTAAGCATTGATTAAACACTAAAAACCTTTTTAGTTACAATCTTCGACAGACCAATGCCATCAGTGCTATCGCCTTAATTAAAAAGGAGCAAAAAGTGCTAGAGGTTTTAATTCTGACTATAAATATTAGTTACTCCTGCATCAAACTAAATCCAAATGAAACTCTAATGCAGTATGAAGAAATTATCTTACTAAACAGAGAACAGGATGTGATTTTGAGCTAAATAAATGTGTGATGCATACAAGCATCTATTTTCAGCATAGTGCAGGCACAAGGCCAAAAATGCTGAAATCCACCCAGATAAGGTGAAGAAATGAAAAAGTCAACTTGAAGGAAAAAGTTGATCCATGAGATAATGGAGAAAACACCTACAGTTTCAGCCTCTTTCATCTGTATTCAACCTCAAATTCCCCAAAAGATCAATCATAGGACAGATCTAAAAAACCTTGTCTTGTCTTGTTTTAATCTAGAGTGTCTATCAAGTATATACCTGGATTTATGGGTACCTTATGAAAGCAGTTATTTTTGCTTGATCCAACAGTAGCACAATCAATCAATTGTGATGGTGCTGTCATTGACATGTGCTAATACTTTTAGTTTTTAAAATACACCCCATTCAAAGGTTTAGGGTCAGTAGGATACTTTTATTTGGTAACATGCATAAATTGACCAAAACTGACAGTAAAGAAATGGATAATGTAAATGTATAAATATATATAGCAGCACAATTGTTTCTCAATCATAAAATCAGCATATTAGAATAATTTCTGAAGAATCGTGTGTCACTGAAGACTGGAGTAATGATGCTGAAATTCAGCTTTGCATCACTGGAATAAATGACCTTTTAAAATATATTCAAATAGAAACAGTTATTTTAGTTATTCTAATAATTTTTAGTGTATATTGTATTTTTGATCAAATAAATGCAGACTTGGTGAGCATAAGAAAAATGACCCCAATTTTTTGGGTGGTATTGCTGTACATAGCCAAAAAATTGTGTTGTGAATTTATTAAGTTCAAATTGCAAACTGGATCCATCTGATCAAACTATTCACACTGGCTTTTGTGAACTGGATCAACCATTCATTGAGAAGATCAGACAATTTCTTTAAAAGCATTCTTTCTAGCCATTTCTCTTGCCTCTCTTTGCAGACCTTTCTGAAGCTCAGAGGTTTGGCTTGAGGGGTTAATGAGTGTCCAGATTTATTCTGACACTGACCTTCTCTCTCTGCAGCAGAAAACTTATTAGTGGTATTAATAGATTAATGAAATCATAAGCAAAGCCATTAATCATCTCAGGAGTATCCTGTCACAAGTTTAGCTTTCAGCAGGTACTCGACTCTCTGTTTCTTGTTGGCATTAATTCAAATAAAACAACACAGACCTGCACTTCAGATAAGTGCGAGACTGACTGAGACAGATCTTATGCAAATACAACCCACATCCTCGAGGCAGATTATAGTGTCCTCCATATAATGGACAACTTCATACATTACCAATAACCACAAATGGAAATGGAACTGTTTTCTAAGTTTTAAAATGTTTTTTTTTTTAAATAAAAGTATAAATTTCTTTTTAAAAACAAAATCTTACTGACCCCAAGCATTTGAACAGTAGTGTACTATGTTGTCTGCAATGTTTATAGGAGTAAGTTGTTTCCAGAGTTTTGACCAAGAACCCTTTTCTTCTGTAGTCTTGATACTGCAGAAGTACATGTGTATTATGTTGATGACAATGCATTTTCTTGAACTTCTGCTTGAGACAGCATACCTATTTAAACATTTTCTTCAAAGTCACCAAGTGCTGCTGTTACATGGCTGAGTTTTGAGGAAACAAACCATTAAACATCCCAATTAACATACAAAGTGACCATTGAACAGATTCTGTTTCTCCATATAAATTCCTCTGTCTAGTCGTTTAAGCTGTGACATGTAATCTCATTTAAAACACAAGAGAAGAAGGAGATTTAAAAATCAAAAGAGAATGAATCCACATTAACGGTCGTTCCATGGTATAAAGCAGTAGGGGTTTAAATTTCATTTCAGTGTGGATAAAGGGATTGCTCTCCCTATCTCTCCCTCTCCACCTACTTCATTTATGAAGCAAAGACGGAGTCTGGTCCAGCAGTGTGGACGATTTTAATAAGCTGTGACATTGTCCTTGGTCATGACATCAGCTGGAGAGTGAAGACACAGGAAGACTTCTCATGAGACATGGACCCCAGAGGGGTGAGTGGGTTGGAAAAGGATTGGTATTGTCTCGTGAGACAAGTGAACAAGTTATCAAGTCTTTTTGTTGTTGTTAGACGTACCATACCTGAGGGCTGCATATACATTAGCTGGAAATTTTCTTGTGAACTTATTCATACATAGATGAGGTTTCTTTCTTCAGGGAAGGACATTGAGAGATATGTAACATGATTCACTCATAAATCACTTATTTAAAGGGATAGTTCACGCAAAAATGAAAATTCTGTCATTAAATGACACCCTCGTGTCATTCCAAACCCATAAGTCTGTTGTTCTTCTTTGGAATGCAGATGAAGATATTTCAGCAATGCAACTACCATGTTCAAGGCCCTGAAATGTAGTAAAGACATCGTTAAAAAAGTCCATGTGACATTAGTGGTTCAACCGTAATGTTATGAAGCTATGAGAATACTTTTTGTGCAAAAAAAACAAAGAAAACAAAAATAACGTGTGGTACACTCATGAACGTGCGTCGAAGACTGACAGGAAAGAGATGAAATTGTTGAATGAAGTTGTTATTTTTGTTTTCTTTGCACACAAAAAGTATTCTTGTAGCTTCATAACATTACGGTTGAACCACTAATGTCACATGGACTATTTTAACGATGTCTTTACACCTTTCTGGGCCTTGAACGTGGTAGTTGCATTGCTGTCTATGCAGGGTCAGAAAGCTCTCGAATTTCATCAAAAATATCTTCATTTGTGTTCCGAAGATTAACGAAGGTCTTGTGGTGTGTGAATAAAAGGTGTAAAATCTAATGTTTTTGAAAAAAAAGTATCTCATGCTCACCAAGGCTGCATTTATTTAATCAAAATACAATAAAAATAGTGTTACGTTAAATATTATTACAATTTAAAATAACTGTCTTTAACTGTATTTTACAATGTAATTTATTCCCATGATGGTAAAGCTGAATTTTCAGCAGAAATCCTTCAGAAATCTAATATGCTGATTCGAAGCTCAAAAAAAATATTTATTATCAACATTTGTGCTGCTTAATATTTTTCTGGAAACCGAGATAAAAAAAACCAAACTTTAGAATGGTAGTGAATGTTTCTTGCAAGAAAAAAGAAATATCATTAAAATACAGGTACTTTTGAATGACTGTAAATGGAAAAATATGCTTTTATGCATCTACTGTACAACATTACCTACAAGCAAAGGGTAACTGTTGACTTTAACATAAAAATTATTATTGTCCAGTACCCTTAGATGCAAAATATCCATTACAAATTTGAGAAGCAGAATGATAAAACACACAAACTGAACCACCAGAAGCAAAAGAAAATGCAGGTCTTAAACTTTAAACGACATCTGTGCAAACGGGGGGGAAAAGCAACCATAGGGGATTAGCTAATGGGAAGACGGTTTAAGGCAGATGTTTGGCTAAATACATGGATTTGAGTGTGTAGGTGAATGAATCATCAAGGGCAAAGTGGCTGGAATGGTTTAGACCTTTTCCAGTGTCTATTTTTTCTTAGACCCCCAGGGTGAGATGAACCAGAGGACCACTGACTGCTTACTAAATTAACAGAAGAGCTTTAAAATATAATCACCCTTCTCATGCCAGGCGATGTATGACATTTTCCAAATGACACCCTTGACATTTTGTAGTAACTCTTTCTGGGCATTTGTGCTTTTATATCTTTCAAGTGGAAAATGAGTAATAACAAGAAATAAAAAGTTTAAGGTGGGAGAAACAAATGGATGAGACAATTTGCCATTTACACACATCAATAGATAGCTATAGGTGAAGCACTCACATTTTTAGGATAGGGTTATTCTTAAAACCCTATGTCATGCACTTCTATTACAGATATTATTCACATCTTGCATGAGTCTTGGAGGGCATTTACACTTGGTCAGCAATCTGATAAAAAAAATAATGTCAAGTCATCACGTGTAAATAGGCTACCCCTTTAAAATCTTGACTACGAACAGAGATTTAAAATTTCCACCATTTCTGTCCAGGAAAAAAAAAACTACAAAATGTTTGTGAAAACATGCCCCAGAGACAGGGCATGTGAAATAGGTGTTTGAAACTAACATACAAAACTGCTAAATTTAAGAATGAGAATGAGAATGAATGAGAATGAGAATGAGCTTTATTGGCCAGGTATGTTTACACACACAAGGAATTTGTTATAGTGACAGAAGCTCCACAGTGCAACAGAATGACAGCAACAGGACAGGACACAGATAATAAAATAATAATATACAAAATACACAAATAGGCAATGTACAAAATAGCAAAAACATAATATATAATATAGACAATTATATGTGTACTGGTCTGATATGTGCAAATTTAAATGAAAAATAAGTATGTTGATGAATAAATAATGTAGATAGTGTTGTGTGTTCCATGTTTAATGTCAAGTGTTCATGAGATGGATTGATTGGGGGAAGAAACTGTTCCTGTGTCTGGTTCTGGTGCTCAGAGCTCTGTAGCGTCAACCAGTCGGTAACAGTGCAAAGAGGGAGTGTGCTGGATGTGAGGGGTCCAGAGTGATTTTGCCAGGCCTTTTGCTCACTCTGGATAAGTACAGTTCTTGGAGAGTGGGGAGGGTTGTACCAATGATTCGCTCAGCAGTCCGGACTACCCTCCGTAGTCTTCTAAAGTCATATTTGGTAGCTGAGCTGAACCAGACAGATATTGATGTGCAGAGGACGGATTTAATGATGGCAGAGTAGAACTGTATCAGCAGCTCCTGTGGCAGGTTGAACTTCCTCAGCTGACGAAGGAAGTACAACCTCTGCTGGGCCTTTTTAACAATGGACTCAATGTGATTGTTCCACTTCAGGTCCTGAGAAATTATGGTGCCCAGGAATCTGGATGACTCCACTGCAGTCACAGTGCTGTTCATGATGGCGAGTGGGGGGAGAGCAGGGGGGGTTCTCCTGAAGTCCACGATCATCTCCACGGTTTTGAGCGTGTTAAGCTCCAGGCTATTAAGACTGCACCAGACAGCCAGCTCCTTAACCTCCTGTTTGTAAGCAGACTCGTCACCGTCCTGGATGAGGCCGATCTGTGTGGTGTCGTCTGCAAACTTCAGGAGCTTGACAGAGGGGTCTTTAGATGTGCAGTCGTTCATGTAGAGAGAGAAGAGCAGTGGGGAGCGAACACAGCCCTGAGGAGCTCCAGTGCTGATGGTGCGGGTGCTGGATGAGAATTTTCCCAGCCTCACTATCTGCTGCCTGTCTGTCAGGAAGCTGGTGATCCACTGACAGATGGAGGTGGGGACGGAGAGCTGTGTCAGTTTATTCTGAAGGGTGTCCGGGATGATGGTGTTAAAAGCGGAGCTGAAGTCTGCAAACAGGATCCTCACATAAGTCCCTGGTCTGTCCAGATGCTGCAGGATGAAGTGCAGTCCCATGTTGACTGCATCATCCACAGACCTGTTTGCTCTGTAGGCAAACTGCAGGGGGTCCAGTAAGGGTCCATTGGAGGCCTTCAGATAAGCCAAAACCAGTCTTTCAAATGATTTCATGCCCACAGACGTTAGAGCCACAGGTCTGTAGTCATTAAGTCCAGTAATTTTGGGTTTCTTAGGGACGGGGATGATGGTGGAGCGTTTGAAGCATGAGGGGACTTCGCACAGCTCCAGTGATCTGTTGAAGATCTGTGTGAAGATGGGGGCCAGCTGGTCAGCACAGGTTTTTAGGCAGGCTGGTGACACACTGTCTGGGCCTGGTGCTTTCCTTCTTTTGTTCTTTTTGAAGACCTGGTGCACGTCATCTTCTCTTATCTGCAGTGTAGGTGTGGGGGAGAGGGGGGTTGCAGGAGGTGTGAATGGTGTTTTTTCAAACCTGCAATAGAACTCATTCAGATCGTCTGCCATTTGTTGATTCTCCAGAGTGCTGGGGGATGGTGTCTTGTAACTGGTGATGTCTTTCATGCCTTTCCACACTGAAGCAGAATCACTGGAAGAGAATTTGTTCCTTAGCTTGCCAGAATAATTCCTCTTTGCCACTCTGATCTCCTTTTCCAGTGTGTATTTGGCCTGTTTATACAAGACTTTATCCCCCTTTCTGTAAGCATCTTCTTTGGCCTGACGGACCTGTCTGAGTTTTGCAGTGAACCATGGTTTGTCGTTGTTGTAGGTTAAATGAGTCCTGGTAGGAATACACATATCTTCACAGAAACTGATATATGATGTTACAGTCTCTGTGAGCTCGTCCAGATCGGTGGCAGCAGCTTCAAAAACAGTCCAATCAGTGAGGTCAAAACAAGCTTTTAAATCTTGCTCTGCTTCATTAGTCCATCTTTTTTTATATCAACATTTTTTTATTTCTTTTTACACACAACATCACAACATAACATCCACTCAAACAAACAAAACAAAACAACAGACACATACTCAATATTTTAAAAGTCCAGTCAAAAGGAAGAGAGAGAGGGAGGGAAAAAGAAAAAACAAAACAAGTCATTCCTTTATATAATCATGTATGTTAAAGAAAAAACACTGCGAAGCATCAATAGTAGAAGGCTTGGCCCCATTAATTCTTACTGTTGTACATTCACAAGTCACTATTTGCAGGAGGCTATGGATCCACTATGTTTTCCCACACATGTGTGGCGTAAACCAGTTCAGTATTATTGTCCTCTTCGCAGCCACAAAACCAGCAAACAACATTCGCTTTTGTATTAACCTTACAAAGATTCCAGAATCACCATCACCATCAAGAAGACACAAAACTGGTCCAGCAAAGCAACCAACTTGCAGCAAGGAGTACAAAACTAGGCCCACATGTGTCCATAGATTAATGACAATAGGACACTCCCAAAACATATGAAGAAAAGTCCCTGATGATGCAGTGTTACAAACAGATAGCCGACCAGAACATGGCACAATCCAGTCCCACATATTAAATATGTCTCTTGTATCAGGGCACAGGAAATAGATTTACGGTGTAAATATTCTAACACACGGGTTCGTTTAATGGCAGAATTTAAACCATTCACATTCAGTGATAAAATATTTAGAGTATGCATTGAATATTTATAAACCCAAAACTGTATTCAGTAAATGAAGAAAAGCAAAAGCACTCCCATTCTGTAAATGACATGTAACCGCTGATGTGCATTTTAGATACCAAACCACCTAGATGAAAAATCCTTTTAAAAATAAGGTAAAGTAAATAAAAGTATGAATGTCTGTTGTAAAAAATAAAAATAACACATAGACTGGAACAATGACAACTATAAACAATAAACAGCTCAGGCCGCACATTACTGAGAACGTAGATCTGAGTAAGCAACAAAAAATATTGATGATCCGTGACCGATCCACCCCAACGCAAGACGAGCCTCCCAAAAGGCCCACATAGCCAAAAAACAAACAAACACTGCAATCAAGCCCACTCTCCACTAGTCCCCTCCAGAAAAAAAGAAAAAAAGGGGGGAGTTAGTCTCACCAGTAAAGAAACAGTTGCACCGGACAAATAGGAATAACATCCCAGGAGGAGAGAGAAAAAAAAAAAGAGATTCAACAGGTATCCACGTCCACCCTGCCACCATCTTCTCCCGGGCAGCAGGAATCGTCTCCATCCCGGCCATCAAGCCCCTCCCGCCGGGCCGAAGAGATGGTGGCCGCCGTTCTCCCGTTGCCTTATGGAGCCACAGTATACTGTATGTTTTCTTCTGTGACGGAGCTGATAAAATCATCCGCTTTCTGAGGAGAGTCGAAACTTCTCTGCTCACCCTTGTGACATAGTTTAATTACCGCCGGATAAGTGAGGAAGGGCTGGAGCCCAAGCGCAGTCATCTTCTTCAAAACCGGAATAAAGCTTTTTCTCCTGGCGGCTGTGGCTGGACTAAAGTCGGGAAAAAATAGCAGTGTAACATTGTCCTGCGTGCATTTCACCGGATAAGCCTGCCGCGCACCTTTCAGGATCTCCAATCTGTCATGCCATCTTAGTACACGGAAGATGAGAGTACGTGGCCGATCAGAGTTTTTCCTTCCGTCATACACGTGATGCGCCCGGTCAATCTCGATGTCACGGCCCCCCAGGGAAGGGATCCACCTGGAAAGATTAACTCTGAGGAAACCAGCCGCGTCAGAGCCCTCCGTCCCCTCTGGCAACCCCACCAGCCACACGTTATTCCTCCTGCTCCTATCCTCAATATCCGTCATCTTCTCGGTGAGTCGCTCCAGCTGATTTCTTAAGACCGTGACTGTCCTCCTATCCTCACGTGCAGCTGCTTGAACGGAATCGACCCGGTCACGTGTCTGCTTCGCCGCGCTAGCTAGCGCCTCAAGCTCCACTCTTAGCTCTTTAACAGAATTGTTGGTTGCTTGTATGTCCGCATGCAGTTCACGCAATGCTGGGGTCAGCACAGAGTCCACCACATCTCTTAAGCCCCTTTCACACTGCACGTTGGTCCCGGAAAATTTCCGGAGTGCCTTCTGTGTGAACGCAAACACATCCCGGGATTAATTCCGGGATCGGTCCCAGGTTGGGGACCTAGTAACATTGCCGGGTTCAGTCCCGGAACGAGCGCTGTGTGAACAAAAGCCGGATCAATGCCGTAAAGGGTGTGTCGTAGTGATGACGCACTTTATCGTGCGACTGTTTTACCGGTTGTTTTGAAGGCAGATCAACGTTTACACAACAAAAAATGTGTAAACTGGAATGAAGCAGCGATCAGGGAGCTCCTCACTATTCGCGCTGAAGCTGAAATCGTTCGGCAGTTTAGTGAAATGGTGCGTGGCGCATTATACACGTCACATGAAATGTCAAGTGTCTTTACGGGATCTTTACGGGTTGTGTGTGAATGCACGCACAGATTCCGGAAAATCACAGGCAGTGTGAATGAACCAAAATCAAACGATCCCGGGATGATTCCGGAGCACATTACCCGTGTATTTTCCGGAATCTCTGTGTGAAAGAGGCTTTACTGTCAAAGCCACAACCGAATCCCAGGTGCTTTGCTGCTCTTTAAGTGCTAGCTTGATACCGTTAGCGATAGCACCGTCGAGATCCTCTCTGGAGATGGTGGAATCTTTGAACCTCTTCTTTATTGGCGATTGCTCAATCTCTCTTTTCCGATCGCCCTTGACTGTTGAAGCACTCATGATGGGTCCAATGCAGAGTGGTTCGAAATTTACTGACAGGATAATAAAATATTTGACAGAGTGTGCAGAGTGAAAGACTACGCGTGCATCGCCGTCGAAGGGTCACGTGATCTCATTAGTCCATCTTTTAACAGTTCTTAATACAGGTTTTGCAGATTTAAGTTTCTGCCTGTAGGTCGGTATAAGATAAACCAAACAGTGATCAGAGAGTCCTAAAGCTGCCCATTGGACAGAGTGATATGCCTCCTTTATCGCTGTGTAACAGTGATCCAATATATTACTGTCTCTGGTGGGACATGTGATGTGCTGTCTGTATTTTGGCAGTTCACGGGAGAGATTTGCTTTATTAAAGTCCCCTAGAATGATTAAAACAGAGTCCAGGTGTTGTTGTTCTGTCTCTGTGATCTGATCTGATCAGCGAGTTTCTGTAAAGCTGAGCTCACGTGCGCTTGCGGTGGAATGTAGACACTCACGAGAATGAATGAACAAAACTCCCGTGGCGAATAGAACGGCTTGCAGTTAATGAGGAGCGTTTCTAGATCAGAACAGCACATTTTCTTTAACACAGTTACATATGTACACCACCTCTCATTGATGTAAAAGCACATCCCGCTGTCGCGCGATTTCCTCATTGATTCTGCGTCGCGATCTGCTCTGATCAGCTGGAAGTTAGGCAGATGTAGCACGCTGTCCAGTATGGCGTCATTCAGCCAGGTTTCCGTGAAACACAGAGCAGCAGAGTTTGAAAAATCCTTGTTTGTCCGGGAGAGCAGAAGAAGTTTTGTCCGTTTTGTTGGGTAGAGAGCAGAGATTCGCTAGATGGATGCTAGGCAACGGCGTTCTTAGTTGTCATTCATAGTTGTCATCTGAGTCAACCTCCCAGGTCCCAGCTAACAAAAATTTGTTTTGCAAAGGTTCCCATTAGGAAAATGTTATTTCTGATCGTTATCTGAACGTTTCAAACACCTTTTTTTGTTTTGTTTTTTAAAAACTTAAGTTATGTGAACATTAGAGACAAGAGTATGGGAATGTTCTATTTTATACACTGACCAAAATTATAAACGCAACACTTTTGTTTTTGCCCCCATTTTTCATGAGCTGAACTCAAAGATCTAAGACTTTTTCTATGTAGGCTACACAAAAGGCCTGTTTCTCTCAAATATTGTTCACAAATCTGTCTAAATCTGTGTTAGTGAGCCCTTCTCCTTTGCTGAGATAATCCATCCACCTCACAGGTGTGGCATATCAAGATGCTGATTAGACAGCATGATTATTGCACAGGTGTGCCTTAGGCTGGCCACAATAAAAGGCCACTCTAAAATGTGCAGTTTTATCACACAGCACTGTAACCGAACTCATTCTGTTACATTTAGATAGTATGTTCTGCCTCGCCATTAGGGGGCGCTAAGCTATTATTTAGACTATTTATTCAGGTAGATGGGATGAAGAAGTCAGCTTGTGTTTGGGAGAGGAAGCAATGGTTTCCTCATGCTCGCATTTCAGAAGCCGATGGTCCTAAGATTGAGGGTTTGTTTCCCTGTGTCAATCTGTAAGTGTTTACTGTTCATTTTGTAATGTGTTATGTTTGTTGGCATGCAATTAGTTTGTAACGGTGTGTATAGATTGGTTGAGTTGCATGCTAACTGTAGCACGGTATCTTTTTCTATAGATGGACCTTTTATGACTAATAGACTTTTATAGTCACGAAACGGAGTCATGCAGAGCTGTAACCAGTGCGGCCTATGGAGTTGTGAACGTTTTGCGTATTAAGCACATGCTTATATGCAGTGGACTCTCACTTGTGCTTCAGGGAAACTTTGTGGATATCACAGATTTGGATTATCATTATTTTTCCTTTGACTGACATCACTGGGAACTTTGTCACGTAAACGGACATTATCAGTGATCAGTATTATCTTCATCTTCATCTACTTTCAGCTAAGTTTTTTCATGTTGTGCTAACTCAGCATGCCTAGCTTAAAGACAAAAACCTTTAAGTCTCATTGAAATTCATCCCTTGGTTGTTGTTTTTTTTTGCTTTGCTTATTTTTAAATAGTCTTTTCTTTTGTTTATTTTGAGCTTTGTAAATATTCATCTGTGTGAGGTAAACTGCATCCATATAAAGGATATTCTTTCGTTCTGCATTTTGGTGCCTAAACAGTTCGTGATTTCTCTAAAACCTTCTTATACCAAAGTGTAAATCATATTAAGGAACTTTTTTTGGATTCCCCTTTTTTAATGTATAACTTAAGCCTAAGTTGGGTAGCGGTTATAGCACAATGCCACAGATATCGCAAGTTTTGAGGGAGCGTGCAATTGGCATGCTGACTGCAGGAATGTCCACCAGAGCTGTTGCCCGTGAATTGAATGTTCATTTCTCTACCATAAGCCATCTCCAAAGGCGTTTCAGAGAATTTGGCAGTACATCCAACCGGCCTCACAACCGCAGACCACATGCAACCACACCAGCCCAGGACGTCCACATCCAGCATCTTCACCTCCAAGATCGCCTGAGACCAGCCACCCGGACAGCTGCTGCAACAATCGGTTTGCATAACCAAAGAATTTCTGCACAAACTGTCAGAAACCGTCTCAAGGAAGCTCATCTGCATGCTCGTCGTCCTCATCGGGGTCTCGACCTGACTGCAGTTCGTCATCGTAACCAACTTGAGTGGGCAAATGCTCACATTCGATGGCGTCTGGGACTTTGGAGAGGTGTTCTCTTCACGGATGAATCCCGGTTGTCACTGTACAGGGCAGATGGCAGACAGCGTGCATGGCGTCGTGTGGGTGAGCGGTTTGCTGAAGTCAACGTTGTGGATCGAGTGGCCCATGGTGGCGGTGGGGTTATGGTATGGGCAGGCGTATGTTATGGACAACGAACACAGGTGCATTTTATTGATGGCATTTTGAATGCACAGAGATACCGTGATGAGATCCTTAGGCCCATTGTTGTGCCATTCATCCATGACCATCACCTCATGTTGCAGCATGATAATGCACGGCCCCATGTTGCAAGGATCTGTACACAATTCCTGGAAGCTGAAAACATCCCAGTTCTTGCATGGCCAGCATACTCACCGGACATGTCACCCATTGAGCATGTTTGGGGTTTGGGATGCTCTGGATCGGCGTATACGACAGCGTGTTCCAGTTCCTGCCAGTATCCAGCAACTTCGCACAGCCATTGAAGAGGAGTGGACCAACATTCCACAGGCCACAATCAACAACCTGATCAACTCTATGCGAAGGAGATGTGTTGCACTGCGTGAGGCAAATGGTGGTCACACCAGATACTGACTGGTTTTCGGACCCCCCCCAATACAGTAAAACTGCACATTTTAGAGTGGCCTTTTATTGTGGCCAGCCTAAGGCACACCTGTGCAATAATCATGCTGTCTAATCATAGGGCTGTGTATTGGCAAGAATCTGGCGACACGATACGTATCACGATACAGGGGTTGCGATACGATATATTGCGATACTGTAAGCAAGGCGATATATTGGGATATTTCTTATTTTAGGAATAGGATATATTTTTAGGAAAGCTGTCATTAAGAGCACACCACTATATGCAAACCTTAGCAATAAATAAATAAAAATTGTTTAACCAGAACACACTGGGATCTGCATTTGCAATAATCAGTCCCTGTAACATTCAACATTATTGAACCACTTTTTGTGCAGTACGCGTCAAGGGGGGAAAATTAAAGTGCTTGCAGGATTCTTTAGTTAAATGTATGTATAAAATGTATTTTATAAAAAAGACCATATATATTTTTAGACCCTGCTTTAAAGGTTCACAGTTTAAGTTTACAATTGTAATATACAATGTCATAACATTTTGATCTGAACAAAAAATTACATCTGCTTAGTATTGAAAAATAAAGTGCTTGCTGGATTCCTAATGAAAACAAAACAAATGTAAAACAATAAAATAAATACAGATGTTGAACATTCTCAGAACCTTTCAACTTGGATTTCACAGGTTTTTCAGTTTGTATTTATGCTCTGCGTGGAATCGCCGAGACCGCGACGCGAGCACCGCCCCAACTGCACAAAATGCCCCCAACACGAGAGAAAGCTGCAGCCGCGGTCCCGGGGCGGACATTACCACAAAAGCCCAAATGACGCCACACTTCAGCTTTGTACACCGAAACGAGAGCTGGAACAATTCTTTCATCCTCCATTACTGGCAGAGAACTATATTAACGCTAACATTAGTGGTGTGCTCTAATGCTAGTATTCCCTGTCACTGTTTAAGTTCAGAGATGAAGACTGCTCTCTAGCGGTCGGGATATGAACTCAAAACGAAACAACTGCCATGAATCCTGTATGATTTTTTTTTTTTTTTTTTTATATCGATATTCCGTTTTTGAGAATCGATACAGTATCGCCAAACAAAATATTGTGATACTCACGTGTATCGATATTTTCTTACACCCCTATCTAATCAGCATCTTGATAATCCATCCACATCACAGGTGTGGCATATCTCGGCAAAGGAGAAGTGCTCACTAACACAGATTTAGACAGATTTGTGAACAATATTTGAGAGAAATAGGCCTTTTGTGTACATAGAAAAAGTCTTAGATCTTTGAGTTCAGCTCATGAAAAATGGGGGCAAAAACAAAAGTGTTGCATTTATAATTTTGGTCAGTGTAATTTTGCAAACCGTATGGGAATATTACTTTTGAAAGTTCTCTAAGACATCTAAAACTAATACATAACAACATAAAAAAAGAAGAAAAAAAAGAAAATAGTCCAACTAAAATATTTCAGAAAAAAGTTCCAAAAACAATGAATAAAAATGTTTTTGTGCTAATATTTTGAGAACATTATAGACCATGTAACTTTTTCATAACGTTGAGAGAAGCCTGCCAGAAAGTTCTGAGAACGTTCTTGTGGCCTACTGTTAGGTTTAGCTGTTCAGCTTTAGGGGTTAATTTGTAAACCTATAACTTATTCAACAACTTTATATAAACTTTTTTTTTTTAACTGATTGTTTTAGGCTGCAGTTCCGTCACCGTGACAAAATGTCTGTGTAAGTAGAAAAAAAAAATGTGTGTAAAAATCATAGCAGAAATCAGCATTTCTCCAGATGTTGAACTTGTAGCACACAGGTTAAGGTGGTCGTAGAGACAGATTACCTCTCAGCCGCCGTACATGAGCCTCAGAATACACGGTGGAAAACACACAGACCGACAGGTGCTCGGAAAATCAAACAGGGCCGGTGGTGATGATGATGATGTGCGATGGAACAGTAGCAGCTGGTCAGCAGAGCTCCGGCTTCAGCTCCCCTTACAGGTTCCGCTCCGCCGTTTCAAAACAAGAGATTATACATTCACCTGCCCAGGACTACAGAGCACAATAGGTGAGGACGAGAGAAACACTTCTGATGTGTGCCGTTTTTTGAGAGGCTGACATGTTATAATTAATTGTTTACACTCTCGCTATTTGCAGACATGAAACTACACAGGTACAGTAGGCCATGTTTTTACCCGAGTCGTTGCTTTGGAATTCACTAGGAAATACTGCCACCTCCTGGCATATATTAGGAGTTGCAGCTGACGTGATTTCTCTGAACTAGAGTTTCACCATTAGAGATCTATACTCCTGTTGTACAGTAGCTTCTCGTAATCGGAGAAGTTAATAGATTTTACTGTCATGTTTACATGCTACAAATATTATAGCCTTTATACAATGCACGGAAGACTATGTTAGTTATTGTCACATTTTACTCCACTGAATATTCCTTAAGGTAGACATATTTTAAAAAGTTTCTGTATAGAGACAAATGTGAAAGTCTTGACTACAAAAAAAAAAAGTTGACCGAGGAAAAGTCAAGAAAAAAAAACTTTATATATTTTTTTGAACAGTTTGACTTGTTTGACCACAGCTTTTAGCAAAAATTAAATGCAAAACAATTAATGCAAACGGTACAATTTTAAGCAACAAATACGTAATTAATAAAATGCACATATATTTGTTTATATATACGGGGAAAATAAGTAGTAGCTTCTCTAAGTGGGTAATCGGAGAAGTTACAAAGAAATAGATTTTACATAATAAATGTAAAATGACACAGGGAATAAGTATGAACACTTTATTTAATACTTTTAGAAAACTTTGTTGGTGATGCTACTTGTATGGAGAAAGTCGTCTATTCAGGAGTATTCTGGCCTTTCCACACAAATGGTCTTTACAATGCACGATCTTCAGTTCTCTCCAAGATTTTCTATGTTAGTTATTGCCATTCAAGCACATTTTCTTTCTTTGAAACCACTTATTGTGTCCTCCATTGTCTTGCTGAAATGACCCTCTTTTCATAGCTTTCCTTAAGGATTTTTATCCAGAATGTGCCGGATTTCTCCATTCATCCTGCCTTTAAAAGTCTGCCAGTTTGAAAAGCAGCCCCAAACCATGATGCTTCAACCCCCAAACTTATAGAGACAAATGTGAAAGTCTTGACTACAAAAAAAAAATACCTTGACCGAGGAAAAGTCCAAGAAAAAAAAATCTTTATATATTTTTTTGAACAGTTTGACTTGTTGTGACCACATGCCCCGCTTTTAGGCAAAAATTAAACTGCAAAACAATTAATGCAAACGGTAACATAATTTTAGGCAACAAATATCGTAATTAATAAAATGCACATATATTGTATACTCAAATGTTCTACTTTGTAGAACAATATTTGGCTTGACACACTGGTGGAAATTTTGTGTCAATAGCCCACTTAGAAATCCCCTTACTATAAAAATATGTGTCAAATATATTTTCCCCGCTGTATATAAACACCCCATTTTGTTTTGCTTTTTTTTTTCCCATATACAAAATATATTATCGTAATATACTGTATAATGATGTGGTGCATTTTTCGTCGGCTTCTCTACGACTTTATTCTGCATCTGCAACGATGAATACATTGACAAAACTAAATATTTTACGACAGCAATTTTGTTAACAACATAAAAACCGTTGATTCTGCGCGTTGCAGAGTTAGAGACTTGTGTTTATTGTGTAGCGTGATCTGGGTTGAGATCAGATCCAGTAGTTGCTGCTGATGCTGCTCAGTTTAAGAACAGGATGCGTGAACACTCGTCACGAGACCGCCGCGCGCAACTCCCTCACTACAGCATCAAACGGATAATATCACACATTATGGACCCTCTGTCCTTAATTTAAAAGAAAAGTGTGGCGCTTAAACCCTAAACAGACGCACAGAAGATGGGGGATAAGTTCGAGCTGCTGAAGACACCTGTCAATAGGACAGATGTGCGGAAGAAGAACAAGAATGAGAAACTGCGATTACGCGTCATCTTTTTAGACGACAGCGAGAGAGTTTTCGAGGTGGAGGTGAGAAATCATATATATATATATATATATATATATAGGCCGGGGCAAGTTGTCACAGGGGGCTATGGGTAACTACAAGGTTCACAAACGCTTGTTTTATAGCAGTGGTTTTCATAAATGCCAGGTTGAGGCAAGTTGTCATATACATATTTACTTGTTGCCCAAATATGTATGTTGCCTTTTTCACTTGTGTATGATAGATTGTTCAATATATATATATATATATATATATATATATGCATTTTTAAAGTTTCTTTAAAATGTATGGTGTAGCTGATAACAAGATAACATAATTGTGACGTTTAATCACTTATTTCTACATTGTACACTTATTTACATTAAATCAAAGTTTCCACATTTAAAAAGTAGTTAATTAAAAAAGAAAAAAAAGAAAAATATATACTATGTCACCACATCACTGGCCTAGTGTGTGTGTTGTTTGGGGGTGGGGGGGGGGCTGTCTTACTTTTGGTCCAGCTGTGTTTTGCTTGTAAAGGAGCATCATTTCATGTCCCATTATCCGCTTGCTGCTTCTGCTTCATGGGGGATGCTGTGTGTATGTGTGTGTACATGCCTTGGGGTTTTCACTGCTTTTACACAGCACAGCCTTGTCCTACCAGTCAGAAAAAGCAGGTGAGATATAAAATCAGGGGGATGGGGAGACAGACAGAGAGTGAGTTAGTTAGTAGCCGTGAGGCATATGTGTGTCTGAATAGGGGTAAATATCGTGGCCAGCACTGAACAGAAGCTTGTCCTGGCCTCATTCCAGAGAGCACACCAGCATTCCCCTACATCCTCAGGCAAAACAGGCAATTAGTAAAGAGGCAGTGAAAAATACAAGAAATCAGAGAGAAAGAGGTTGTAGAGAGATGATCTTTTTTTCGATCAATACTTGATTCATTTCGGCATATTTAGTGGTGCTTGCTATTATTATTTTTAAGGTTAGGTGAGTTTTTAAAAAAAAAAAAATCCTACACCTAGTATATATCAAAATTAACGACATTGTGTGGTTTGTGGAGAAGAGCAGTATTATTAGGCTACTTGTTTAAGCCTAAGCAATACCTGCTAAAAGAACCAGGGTAAACCAGTTTGATTTCATGGTTGGCTGGTTTTAGATGGTCTTCCAGCCAGATCAGGCTGGTTTCAGAGGGGGCTTGGCTCAATCAGCTGACCAATTAAGTAAAACCAACTGAACACCAGCTTAAACCAACTAAGACCAGCCAACCAGCACAGGCTGTGTTTAGCTTTTTTTCCCTCATCAGCAGGGATTAACTCAAAAACAGGTGGAAAATGTAATTAATTTACATTAAAAGAGAAAAATATCTAGTGACTATTTTCATTTGTTTTAATTGGCAATTAAAACAAAGAAACAAATCAGAATTTTAGAAGATAAAACTTACACTTAAAAAACTTAGAAATGTTGCCTTGCAATAAAATACAGTAAGTCAAAGTATTAAAATCACTAAAAAAATTAAATAAGGCATATTTAGTCTATTTAAACCAATAAAAATGCCAAAAACACATAACAAAAAGACAAATTAAACAAAATGAAAACTGAAAATATAACAATAAGAGCTAATTCAAACTATTAATAAATACTATAATGGTATATAAGTAATACTAAAATAATGCTGCTACCTGGCATCGTGGTGTCAGCTTTTGCACAGACAAGCACCACTCACATTTTCTGTAAAAAATAATGTTGAGTATTTTAATGTAGATTGTATTCCCTGGACTCAAAGTAAAGCTAGCACTGAATTAAAGTGCATAATCAATGATGATTCGCTGTTAAAGATCCTATTTGTTCTGAATAAACAGTGCAAGAAAGCATCCATTATGTCCTCACAAGTATTTACAAAGTCTGTATATTTTGGCATAAATTTACCCTGCCATGAGAGTCACAGATCTATCTTTGTACTGTGATATGTGTTTCAACCTCTCTATCTCATGCTTGTTCCAGACTTTATCCCTCTATCTTCTTCTCAAGTTCCTTGTCTTTGACAAGATAATGGGGAGGTTCTATGTCCCGCTGTCACAGTAAATACAGGGTTCAAGAACACATCCTCACACACATATGTGCCCACAAGCACACTCATCAGATAGCAACCCTGTATTTTGAGGCTGACTCAGTGAGCATCTGACTTTACCATAATTCTGTTTGAGGAGTTCAGTTGCTGCAATTCAATTACCAGAGAAAGTTGCTCTAAGAGTCACATTCTGCTCAAATCACATCACCATCTCATTACCACCAAGTAATAGAGATGGAAGAAAAAAGTAAATCTGAGGAGTAATTTCACAGTGACACTGCAGTCACATCACTCAAAATTAACATTGATACAAGCAGCACTGAGAGAAGTATCAATTATGAAAATGACATGCAAGATGTTTAAAGCGGTTCTGTCTCTGACTGTGCTGTGATTTATTCTTCATCTTCCCACAGAGAAAGATTCTGGGCTCTGATTTCTTCAATAAGGTGTGTGGTCATCTAAAGCTGCTGGAGAAAGAGTACTTTAGCCTGGAGTTCCGTCACCATACTGGCAGCTATGTGAGTCAAAACCTTTGACCTGTCAATGACGTCAATATCAGAGTTTGATCATAAACAGCAGAGTCCAGCCCAAAAATGAACATTTTGTCATCATTTACTCATCCTCGTGTTGCTCCAAACCTGACTTTCTTTCTTTTGTGGAACACAAAAGAAGAAATTTTCTATAATGTAGATGGTCACTCTTTTACATGCAATTATTACGGATTGAGTCTAGAATTTTCAAGCCTTAAAAAAGATGCAAAAGCACCATAAAGGTGACATTAAATGGTCCATTTGACTTGTGTGATGTTCCAATTCGAATTTATAGTCACTGACACCCATCAAACTCTTTGCAATGACTTCACAAGAGTAGTGATCGTCTTTTGAGTGAGATTTTTTTAGTCGGTTCATCCAGTTCAAGAAACTGATCTGAATGATTTGTTCACAGTTCGGACTGATTTGATCAGTTCACTGAGTCACTGATCTTGTCGCAGCTTGGGTTAATAGCTCATTGCATGGCAAGATAATGAATAATGACTTCAAATTTGATCTGAAGAAAATATGGTTTGGAACAGTTGAACAATAAATAATAGAATTTTAATTTCTTGGTGAACTGTCCCTTGAAATAGCTGCTATTTCAACGCTTGTCAAATAGCTAGTTGTTTGCTGCACCCATACAGTGGAAAATTAAATCAGATACTGTTTCTTCTATACAGGTTTGGCTTGAACTCCTGAAACCAGTGGCTAAGCAAATCAAAAGTGAGTTTTGTTGTCATATTTGTTTTGTTGTGACAAGGTCCACTTGGTTAATTTTTTAGGTCACACTTTAGTTTGGGGACCTTCTCACTATTAATTATTAATTACGACTTTTGTCTAATAAACTCCTAATTTGCTGCTTATTAATAGTTAGCAAGGAAGTTAAGTTTAGGTTATAGGTAGGATTACATGATTTAAAATATTGTCATGCAGAATAAGGCATTAATATGTGCTTTATAAGTACTAATAAACAGCCAATATGCTAGCAATAAGCATGCTAATAAGCAACTAGTTGATAAAGAGAATTTGTCCCTGAACTAAAATGTTACATTTTTTTTATTATTATTTGTTCAGCAAATGCTTTTTATGGTGAATGGGGAGTGATGCATCAGTTTTGCTTAAGTTTTACTATTGACAAGGAGAAAGGTTTAAGATGGAAGGATTAAAATAGGGTTTCCATAAAAAGCGATTCAATAATTTATTGATCCAACTTGCACCCAAACTCTTTGACATAACACTCATTATACTGGCCTTGTAGAAAACTACATGAACAGCTAGAAATGCTGCTGACATGCTTTTTTGCAAGTCAGCAGCATTTTTTGCAAATGAACATACTTTTAAAAATACATAAAAATACTGTATCTTGAGAACATATCCCCTGGCACACCTTACCCCACTTTCCCTATACCCTAGATGCTTACTGTAGAATATGTAATCTCAGAAGTCAGTATTCACCAATTATTGATTCAGTTCTTTCCTGGATTAAACCTTTTAAACCTCAAGAATTTCACTCACCAAGGCACATGTGTTGTGATGATGTGACAATAAAAGTGATTTTATGTTATTTTATTTACCATCACAGATGCTTAACCATTAGACCACGGCTATCCACTTGATCTGTTGCCTTTAGTAAATGTTAAGCTTATTAATAAAGTAGACTTAATGCCAGTTTGAAGGGTCTAATAAGATAGTGTGCTCCTCACCCATAGATATCAGTGATGTGGCGTTCCATTTTATAGTGAAGTTTTTCCCTCCTGACCCAGGACAATTGCAGAGAGGCTTAACCAGGTAAACCACACACACATGATAATCATATATATATATATATATATATGAGGCAGAAAAATAGATGGTGATAGGTGATATGCGTTCAGTCTGACTGCTGCCTCTTTTATACAGGTATCTGTTTGCCCTTCAGATTAAACAGGATCTGTCAAATGGTAGCCTTACCTGTAACGATAACAGCGCCGCCCTGCTTGTCTCTCATATACTGCAAGGTAGCTCCTCTTACCTCGTTGAATGTTTACATAACATCAAAATACAACGCTTTCAAAGCTTACCTTTTGATTATCATATGCACATTGTACTTTTCCCTCTCTGTCCCCATTTGTAGCAGAAATCGGGGATTATGAAGACGAATTAGATGCTCATCATCTTGAAAATAAGCAATATGTGCCAAACCAAGAATACTTGGATCACAAAATCATTCGCTTTCACAAAAAGCACAGGTAACATACAGATACACACCATAAAAGTATACAAGAATTATAATAATCCCACTGACATGCATATATAATGTAAATGTACAATGTCCTAGTGTACACAGTGCTTGGTAGATTACTTACAAATTGCAATCTGTTACTGATTACAAATGACATGACAAAAAGTGTAGTTAGTAACAATCTATTACAATGCACATTTTAGGTAATATAATCAGACTATTTTTTTTTATTTTTTTTTTTATTAATTTCTGACTTTATCACATTCATTTAAATAGGATAATCTTGTACCATATTGATATAAAAATAAAGTTATAATAAAATAAAGGGGTTCATAAATTGATGAAAAGGTAATAGTTAATTAAATCATAAAAATATTAAATTAAAATAAGTCCAATGGTCAAAATCTGTGTTTCCATGTAATCATAGTGGCTGGTCTGTGAGTTCAATTTTATGTTTATGGGGTCAGAGGTCACACTCCTGCTGAATCAGATGTGCATTTGCTGGAGGTTGCCCGGAAAATGGACATGTACGGGATCCGTCCTCACCCTGCCCATGATGGAGAAGGCATGAGGATCAACCTTGCTGTCACACATATGGGAGTACTAGTCTTTCAGGTACTGTACAAAAATATATGCTTACTCTTTAGCCTTCTAATTGGAAAAAGCATAAAAACAAATATGCACAGCAACCTTAAATGCAGCTTAGAAATTTAAACTCTCTCTTCCATGTTTATACCAATATCAGGGAAACACAAAGATCAATACCTTCAGCTGGGCCAAGATCCGAAAGCTGAGCTTCAAGAGGAAACATTTCCTCATCAAACTCCACACTGAGACTGGGGTGAGACACAAACGATCCCTCCATAGCAACAGCTGTTTTTACATTGGAATCTGTGGGGAAAAGAATACAATAGTTCCTAAGCAACACTTGAAATAATCTTTCTCATTATATATTATATCTGCAACGTTTGTGCTGACTTCTAGATTTACATTTAGTCATTTAGCACACACTTTTCTACAAAGCTGGCAGACTTACAAATGAGGAACAGCATAAGCAATTTATCATGAGAGACACCAGTATGATAGAAAATAAAAGAAAGATAAACAACATAAAATGCAAGATGCAACACTTTTGTTTATCATCTTAAATCCACACCAATGAAGTGGTAAAATTCCAGATATTTTATATTGATGATTTCCATAAATATAGGAATGTATTTCTAATAAGCTAGCATAAGGATGAAAGCATTTAATTTGAGGCTGAAAATGCTTTAACGAAAATGAAATAGAATTTTACATGGAATGTTTAGTAATATCCTCATCTGTCATTCACTCAACTCTTACTGTGTTAGCCTTCAAGGAGAGACACTGTTGAGTTTTCCATGGCCAGCAGAGATGTGTGTAAGGCATTCTGGAAGATGTGTGTGGAGTATCATGCTTTCTTCAGACTCGCCGAAGAGCCCAAGTCACATCAAAAGTCCATTCTGTCCAGTAAAGGATCCAGTTTTAGATACAGGTATGTGACAGAGAGACTTTAGATTTTGTGGAATGCAATGAGAAGCCCCAGTTGTCTAATACTTTATGCTATGATCCTTCCCAGTGGCGCCTGCAGGTGTACGGCTGTACGCAATGTGCGTACTATGAGCGCTCAGACTGACCTGAGATTTGCCTCGCAAACATTTCAGCAGTCCCGTATCCCTGTCGACTGAACCTGCCATGCCATTAATTACGAAATCAGTCATTTGCACACCAAAGTCAATTTATGTGTATAAATATTATGCCAAATAGAAACATAAAATTGTGCTTTCAGGCTACAACAATTAATTTGTAGCCTATTTTACAAATGGGAATACAACGAATTCATGACAATGTTTTACATAAGCTACCCGTAAAATTTATAGTAAAGTTCTTTACAATCATCTGGAATGCAATAAAGTATTTTTTTAAAGCTGTTTTTTTTTAAAGCATTTGCTGCATGTATTACAAAATAGGCCAATAAATAATTCACATATCAGACAAAATTGCCTTGCAGAAAATAATTTTAATTGTAAGGTATTCAGAGCAGAGCAGCATAAAAATCAGAAAAAAATATAATCGGGCCTGTTTTAGGCTTTTCCAAATTTTTAAGCTATTTTAGACGGTGATAAAAAAAATGACTCGCCATCGCCTCATTGGACGTGCCTTTAAAGAGAAATGCATCTTTACGGATTACATAATGAAAGTTTTTGTTTTCTATTTGAATTATTTCGTTTTAAAGTAGTAATTTAAAGCTTTCTATGGATATATTTATCATATCTGTGACTCAATTCGTTGAGTTTCGGTTCATCATTGTGAAGCGCTCCTGCTCAAGACAGACGGCAAGCGTATGTATTACTCTTACCTTTATGAGCAAAAAGAAGCGCATTTTAGCGTAGTTTCAGTATCAAGAAAAAAATGCAAGTGACTGCTCTGGTGTTTCCATGTCCTGCAAAATGCGCTTCAGCTTCCACTCTTCACACAAACGATTAGATATGCGCCTAGCGCACATTTATATAGTTTAAACATTTAAACTAACATTGTGATATGCTTGAACTGGTTTATATCTATAGATTTTATTTTAGGCAAATCGTGATGATTTGAGAAGGCTAAATTGATCAAACATAGGCTATCATCAGCTCATTGTCAGCCGCTGGTCGCTTGGTCGTTACTTTAAAAAGAAAAGAAAAAAAACGTACATTTAACGAACAAAAAAATGCTCCAAACGTTTTTCTAAATTAACTTTATCCCCCCCCCCCAAAAAAAAGAAAACTGTGCGTACCCTCGGAAGAAATCCTGCAGGCGCCCCTGATCCTTCCTAATCATCTTCCATAAACCCTCTGAGAGATTGTAATGAGGATATTAAACAGAGTAGTTCTAATCTTCTTTGCTAAACACACAAGAGACTTTATTCATTGGTTTATATGTATGAAAGTGCTTTCACTCTGACAGCAACTTTATTGAGAGCTGATGATAACTGGCAAAATCAGTGACGTAATCATTGGCAACACAAAGTGGGTGTGTCTAGCGATATGACAAAGTTGAGAAAAGCACCGATGTGGCAATATGATCAGATACTATAGTTGAGTGTAGGCAAGATGCAGAAGTTAATGTCACTGTGAGTGATTTCAGTCTTCTGTATAATATATCTCTGCCCACATACAGCAGTATAATAAAAATATGTGGGAAAGTGTGTCAGAAACCGTCAGCATTCTGAGTGAGTTTGATTCATGTATTGGCAATCATTGATCTTGATGCACAGCTGGATTTTATATACAAATGAGAATATTAATTTTTAACTGCACAAAAACCGATTAATTATCAAAATAAAATAGCATCTTGTTTTTACAGTAATATACACTACAGTTCGAAAGTTTCATACTTCTGTTCAACAAGGTTGCTTTAAATTGGTCAAAAAATAACAGTAAGGACATTAACATTGTTTTAAAAAAAAAAAAAAAAAAATCCTGTTCTTTTGAACTTTCTATTCATCAAAGAATCCCGGAAAAAAAAATGTTGCATTGTTTCCACTAAAAAAAAATAATTAAGAAGTGTTGTTGATAATTATTGCTAATAATGTTTCTTAAGCAACAAATCAGCTTAATAGAACCATTTTTGAAGGATCACATGACATTGAAGACCGGAGTAAACAATGCTGAAAATCCAGCTTAATGACATGAATAAATAAAAATAGAAAAGTTATTTCAAACTGCAATAATGATACACAATATTGCTTCTTTTACTATATTTGATCAAATAAACACAGCCTTTGTGAGCATAAAAGACTTCTTTCAAAAACTTAAACCCAATACCAGCCCATCTGTAATCAAATTTTTAAAAGCTCTGGCCAGTTATGCAGCCCACAAATAACGTTAGGGCATCCAATGGCAGAAAATTCAAATGTTCTATAAAATCACTGTCAGTGTGAACAAGGCTTGATGATATATTTTTTGATCAGTAACAGTTGTCTCTTTTTATTGTTACGATTGTGGTATTGTAGTGGCAGGACACAGAAGCAACTTCTTGAGTGTGTAGGCTCTGGACACAAGAAATATTTGCCTTTTGAAAGGTAAGATGTTACGCTGGGTATTGTGTTATGGGAATACATTTGTTCATAAATTGTTCATGTAGTTTCTAAGCCACTATTGGGAATAATCAGAATAGCAAAAATTATACAATTGTCTTCTGTTGGCTTAGACAATTAGGTAGTCCTGACCTAACACCAATGGTTGAGTCAACATTACTGTGTTGAGCCACTCAAACAAAGGCCCTCATGAGCACACATCTGAAACATAAAACGTCAAATCACCCTACAGTGTAATGATCGGACAAGTGATGACCATTTCAAGTACACAAGAACACATCAAGTGCACCATTTGGGACAGAAACCAACAGAACAATAACAAATGCACCACAGATTTTACAACTTTGCACCCTTTCAAAAGGCACTAATATGTAACATTTACATACTAATTTGTACACTTTATGTACAAATCTGTACCTTTAAGGTACTAAAATGCACCTTTTATGGGTAAATAAGGAACAACGGTGTACCCTTTGAAAGGGTGCCGTCCCAGTGACAGCTTTTGTACCTTTTTTTTATGAGAGTGTAGGGCATATCAACCTACAAATGGTTTAAAGTTGTCTTTGAACATTAAACTGCAATGTGTTTTAACATTTTAGTTGCAAGAACAGAGCCTTTAGGGAATTGGACAGTGCTGTAGGGGTTTGTTTTTCACTGCATCTACAGCCTGTTTTTGCACTTTTTTTCAGAAGTTACTGCAAGTCTCAATATGACACTCGACAGTGCAGATCCTCTCCTGACATACTGACTGACGTCTCCAAGCAGGTATTGTACTAGTTACTTACATTTCGGATGTGTTTTTGGATCATGTTTCTCACATTTGTTTCTTCCTCGCATAGCTGTACGAGCATCTACCTCCCGACCCAACCGTTGCTGGGCAACACAGCGAACAGACAGGCGTAGCAAAGCGCAGCCTCTCCGCTGTGGAAGTCATGTTCGCTAATGAGCTGGAACGATCCAGGCCCTTGTCACGAAATCCTGCCTTCTCAAGCAACTCTGCCTCGCCCAAGCTCCGTTCCCTTTCCACATCAGGAGCGGAACATCATGGTAGAGGAGCTCAGAGACAGAAGGCAAAGAGGCGATTGTCTCCTAGCGCCCAGCATCTTGTGCTCCTCTATCCTAACACGCCCCATCTACAGTTCCACCCAGTGCTGCCAACCTTTCCACTCGCGACTCACCCGTACCTACTGCAAGACCACACGTCCTCATCCCTAGACCGCCTCCCTCAAACTCATCACAATCATGTGCCTCTGCAATACTTGCCCAGACAATTTGCTCATTCGTCCTTGCCGTCCTCTTGCTTATCGCCACAACTACAAAAGCAGCAGGAAAGGCTCCGTCCTGCCGGCCGGGGGCAATCGAGATTGTACCCCAGAGAAGGACTAGGACTAAGGGTTGGGTTGAATAGGAAACTGGACTTGAGTGGAGTGGAAGCGGGCCATTACAGCGACGACTCCACCTTTCAAACCGGTTTGCCGCGTCGAGCCTCAAGCCAACCAGACTTCAAATTCCAGCGACCTACACTTGCCTCCAACGCCGCTGCCTATGCCTCCGAGTATCGCCCTCTGGGATATTATCCACACCTTTCTCGACAACAGGTTCCTACCAGGCCCACCTACCTTCCGCTAAGTCCCGCCCCACTCCCAGAAAGACCCACTTCTTTATGTGTACTCGGCACAGGTAGTTATAGTGATTCAGATTCAGACACTTTCTACCCCTACTTTCCTGCGCTGGGTAAAGTGGTGCGTTCTGGTCCGCTGGCACGCATGCGCTTTTCTTCTGGGAGCCTCCAACTTGATGAAGAAGATGGAGAGGAAGAGGACTTGGACTGCCCGATTGATGAGGAGAACACAACTCTCACCACTGTTAAGGTGTTTAAGTTGTAGCCATGGGCAGAATCTTGAACCTTGGCAGTGACTGATGAGGCTTTATAATATAAAAAGTTGGGGCCTGCAGACCTTGCACTCTTAGAAGTAATGTTACAAAAAGTGTACACTTTCCAAATGTACACCTTTGTACCTCATTTAATCCTAAAGGATTAGAAGTGTGAAGAACATTTTAATCATCTGAAGACTATTTTTCAAACTGTAAAGAACCATTTGTACAATGGAAAGTTTCCATGGATATTAAAGGTTCTTCGTGGAACCACAGATGCTAATAGGACTAGAAGCTTCCAGGCAGGAAAGGTGTTGGAGCTAAACTCCACAGGAAAGTGGCCCTCCAGGAGGATTGGACACCTCTGACCTAAATTATACATATTAGAACTTCTTAAAAGGGTGCTGCCACAGTGATAGGTTTTGTACAATTTTTTCTGAGTGTGCGGTTGTAACAAAAACAAAGGGGCACAATATTAGTCAGGTGACATGAGGTAATATTACTGTAAATAAGAAAAAATTAGAAAGATTTCAACTCAATTTGCATCTTTGATCTAAAGTTATATTTTGTCGTAAACTGCTTTGAAATTATGTAAAGGGATAGATTACCCCAAAATGAAAATTCTGTTATCATTTACTCACCCACATGTCGTTGCAAACCTGTATGACTTTCTTTCTTCTGTGGAATACAAAAGGAAAAGGATGAGCTCCAGAACTGGATCAATCAGATGCGTGAATGCATCATTTTTTAACTGGATAGACCAAATGAAAAGACTCAACACATGAATCAGGCATGATAGGATATTCTTTCAATCTGTGTTCCACAGAAGTTGAAAACATGGGGGGTGTAAATGATGAGTAAAATGTCATTCTTTGGTAAACTATACTTTTAATTAGTTATATTACATAAAATGTACTAGATATGTACTGAGTAAATAATCATTCTGTGGTGATTCAAAGTAAATATTCATTTTCAGGAAAAGTAATACAAGTTATTACTTTTTCCAAGTCCATAATGTAACTAATTATAACAACTCAGTTAGCTGAAAATTAAAACTTTTAAAAGATTTTCAGATGTCTGTGTGGCTGGAAAATATTAGCAATTATTCCTTTGACATTTGTGCTACCGTAGTGACATTTACTAAAAACATTTTTGCAAGGATGTTAAATTTTGTCTATAAAAGAGGTGTCATTTATTAAAACGTCATGCTCATATACCACTACAATGTTCAGTTGAATGTCTGCATATTTTATATTTATTTATATTTTATACTTCATATTTTTCTTAATAAGCAACTTCTCTCTGGCTACTAAGATAATCACTTGCATACTTTTTATGCCAAAATCACATCACAGATTTCACAATGACTTTTTTTTCCCCAGTATCATTCCTGTAGCTCAAACAGAAGCACATGAACTGATCAAATGTATAGGCATACCTTGAATGCACTACAGGTTGCTTTGGATAAAACAAATTAATTTAGCCAAAAAGAGCTTCCGTGTTTGTCTTATTAAAAGGATTGTTCACCCAAAAATGATTGTTCATTTACTTTGACAGTATTTTTTTGGAAGTCAATGTCACCCTTCAACAGTTTGGTTACCCAGATACTTCAAAATATCTTCTGTGTTCAGCAGAAAAAAGAAATTCATACAGATTTAGAACAACTTCAGGGTGAGTGAATGACAGAATTTTCATTTTTGGGTGAACTATCTCTTTAACATTAGCATTTGACTTGGAAACTTACCAAACAGATGAGTTTTCTTTTTTTTTTATCCTCACTATAGTATTTCATTACATTTGTCATAATTAGGCAAATAGTCAGAATCCCCAACACATACACACAAATACTCAGGAGACTGTTAAAACATTTTAGTCACAAAGGAAAATACAAAAATGATCAACGATAAAATCATCTATGACAAGGTTGTTAGCGAAATTGCTAATATGTAGTGCAACAATATATATAGATATAGATCTCTAACATTTTCAACAAAAAAATTAAGAGTAAATGCACAGTACAACTGCACACTCGTGTAAACAAATCAAACTCTGCAAAAATAAAAACATACTGGTCACTTCTGCATTTCACAGAGTAGGTACAGGTACAAGTACTATATCTATTAGTAACTGTATCTTCATTAAGAGTGCAGTGCAAGAAGTTCATTTCAGCTGGAAACGAGCCTATATGATTGGTCCGCTGGTACATTTACATCTGATTACACTTTCCAAAATAATGTGCAAAAAATTACAACAGCTTGTCACTTGTACAACTTTGTACCTTATTTACCCCCAAATGGTTCTAGTAGTAGCTTAAGGGTACATAATATAGGCCTATTATTACTCTAAACTACTATTGATTATTTTATTTTTTTACAGTTAGATAAGGTATAAAGTTGCCTCAGTGAAAAAGTGTTGTGCAATTTTTGCACACTTTTTTCAGACAATGTAGATATTAAGTTAATCACAGCAATTTTCTTTGATGAATATTTACAGTCACTAACATTTGACAGTTTTTATGTGCAGATTGTGCCAAAGAGAGAAAAGAAAAAAATTGTCTTCCCATACTACTTTACTAGGCAATGTTGAAGGTCTTCATAGCATATAAGGGAGAAGATTTTAATGCAGCTATATACGTATATAACCACAGACAGGTACAAATTATGAGCAGCAATGCCTGATTTAAAAACAGCATCAACAAAAGTAACAAGGATCATTAGAAATCTCAAAATGATCTGTAATATTGCATTGTGTTGGATGTTTGAAAATTGTTAGTTAGTAAGCAAAGCATCATTTGGTGCCTAAGCTGAATTTGAGGGTGCAGATACACAGTAAGACATGCTGAATGCTGTAGAAGGAAGAAAAGGAAGGTAAAGGTTTAGTCTAAACCTGGGCCACAGAAGAGAAGAAACCCCTACAGGTCCACTGAATAATATCTACGGAAAAGCAATAAACTACACTGAAAGTATAATCAATTCATCTTTGCCTATGATTCAATCTATAGCACATTCCAATAATAGGTGACATGCACTAAAATGCACTGTCTAAAATAAAAACAGTTTCGCTTTTGCATTTCCTCTTTTCTAAACCTTCCAAATGTTTCAGTGTGTTTTCATTTCCTTTTTCTTGCTCATACCCTTCATTTGATGTGCCAGGTCAGGGTACAATTTTCAATAAAGCTAAAAGTTGCAGTTCCTTCATATATGAAAAAAATGCTTTATAAGTTATAACAACAGAGCACATTGTCACATGAGGCACTTACACTTTGTGTCAGCAATTCAGCCACAATCTCTCATTCTAACTGTAATGTTTCAATGAAGAGTCAATTCATGGAGCAAAAATAGCCTGTTGCAGCAGTTACTGATTGTGCAACTAAACTAGAAGTTATTATCCTACTGACAAGGCTGAGATATTTGTTTTTCTATGCTTTTTCTAATTCTGCAGTGTTTAGGAAGCAGATTCCCGTTAGGAATGTGTGCAAATTGGATTTGAAATCAGTTCAGAGAAGAGCAGGGTTCAAAAGCAGAGCACTGTAAAAATAAAAAAGGGGAAAAAACTATTATTTGGGTGAAAAGTAGTCCCATTTCACCCCCAAATCAAAATGATATTATTAGTATTATTATTATTCAGAATAATTATTATTTTTTGTGAAATTGAACTTTTTTTTTTTTTTTTGCATTGACTTTGGGGTGAAATATGACTTGGATATTTTCCTGACAGAGCATCACTTTATTAACATCTTTTTGCTCTGTTTTCATCTTGTTCTTGTCTCTTACACTTCATTTCTACCTCCTCCTCCTCCTCCACATTCATCACTCCTATGAGGAGTAGTTGTGCAGCGGGTCACTAATTTTCATGCAGGCCCAGTGTAGAGCTCTGATCAAAGTGATCAGCACCAGGAGAATGAAAAATACCCAGGAGGCATAAATCCCCCTATATGTCCGTGCCCTCCACCACGTGCCAGCCTACAAAGAGAGAGAAGAGGATTCCTGGTATTCTGAAACGATGAGGCATTTTGAAATAATGAACTCTAAAAAGCTTTTATTCTTACAATCAATCCTGCAGTCGTTATAATGAAGATCAAGCACAGCAGGAAACATATCAAACTCCGCTTTCTAGGGTACCTCTGGCCAATCGATGAGCTATATGGATGAAAAGAATGGGATTACATGCTATTATTTTATTTGCAGTGAATGTAACGGTTGGTACTAAATAGAGGAAGGTCGATGGATAATATTTAACATACACTTTTCTGCAGTGTGGACAGCGAGCCAGTGTCCGATCTGTAAATTCTGTCCACTAAATCAACAACAGAGAGACATTAAGTCGTGGATATATTAAGGCTATTATTAGGGCAAATGAAATGATAAAGAGCTTTAAAATATGCACATGAATTTGAAAATTTCTTACTAGAAAAGTGTTTCCACAGTGGCCACAGGAAACTCTGGCACCACTAGGCTGAGGATTCGGACTACCGGCACCAGGATGAACTGGACCTAAATTAATAATTCGCTTACTGATCCCCATAAAAAAAAAAAAAAAAAAAATTAAATAAAAGAATTTCTGTAAACTCATAATTAAAAAACACTATCAACATCATTGCACAACAACCTCTGGCCATCCAATCATATCTAATTACATTGTTTGATAAATCTTTAATATCTTTAAATCTTTTAATATCTTTAAAATCTTAATTATCTCCCGACTTATATACTAAAGTCCACTAATTAAAAATAATAATAAAAAAAAAAGTATTCGCTACTGTTCAAACTTCTGTGGTGATAACATTTTTGTTTTTAAATTTTTGAAAGAAATCTATTTTCCCCACCAAGTCTGCATTTATTTGATCACAAATACAGCAAAATCAGCAACATAATCTACTTTGACATTTTCATTCATTTCTGTGATAGCAAAGCTGAACTGCATCCATTATTACTATTCAAAATAACTGTTTATAACTGGTTTACATAACTGGTAATATGCTGATTTGGTGCTCAAGTCTTATTATCATCAATGAATAATTGATATATTTAGTGGAAACCTAGATGCATTTTTCATATTTTCAGGATCTTTGATGAAGAAAAAGTTTAAAAGTACAGCATTTATTTGTCATATACTGACCACCAACTTTTGAACAGTTGTGTAGTAATAACTCAGCTTCATAGTATATATCTGATACCATGTTCCATGGTGTGTTCCGAACACAATGCTTTGTTGTAAGGCTCATGAAGGATGGTACTGTCTCTCACCAGTAAGGTCGAGGGCAGGCAATCCTCTGTGAGGTGACTTTGCAGATGAGAAGACAATTACACGGACACCTCACATACTTCTTTCCTGCTGGAGCATTCTTTATGGGCTAGATAAAACAGGAAGTGATGTCACAGTCATTTTAAATCTAGTACAATTTGCAAACAAATATTTCACATAATATTAGGCAGGTTTGCTGACTGGAATCCTAAATGAATGTGCTTGTTAACTCACTGTAGCCTCATTGCAGACACCGCATTTGACCACATGCTGGTGGATTTTGCCCTCCACGCTAATAGGCGACTGACACACTCTGCAGCTGATGACAGAAGCACTGCCGCTCTCCGGAGAGCCCAGCGGGGAGTACGGTGGAGGAGCCTCTCCCAGCATCAACACGGGAGGAGCTGACGGGAACGCTGGGAAATCTGGGACGGAGAGATGATGTAAGGAGGAGGCGGCAGAGAGAGAAAGAGAGGAAAAAGAAAATGATGATTGTACTACATTTAACAACTGACATGCAAATGAAATATAAAGAAATATAAAGTTTCCTTTCCAATATTATTACAATAATTATTATTATTATTATTATTGATGGCATGCAATATACAAAAAAATTATTTTTTTTTTGCATCAAATAGAACTCATTACTAATAATATTATTTAAATAAATATTTGTAGGTTGTCTGTAACAGTGAAACGAAATTAAAATTAATTAATTGATCAAATAAATTTATTTTTTATTTAAATATTTGCATTGAAACAGAGGGACTTTTTTTTTAACCAATATCAAAATGCAAAGTACGAAAGCACATTTCCGCCAGTCTTTTTCTTACAATTCTGAACTCACAATTGTGAGAAAAAGAGTCAGAATTGTAAGATAAAAAGATAAAATGTTGTAAGAGAACCTTTTTTACTTTTTCTTTCATGGCAGAATCAACATTCCATGCAAACGGGTAAAAACACTGCTTTAAAACCTTGATTTTTTACTTTAATGAATCACTTACGCTAATAGATTTACACTAACATCTAACAAATATGGCCTCCAAACGTTTTACTTAAATTATAAATTAAGTTTATATAAATTATAAATATACATAAATAAGTACAATACTAAGAAAGAAAGATACTTTTACAATTGATAATACAAAAAATAGTATTATCTAAATAAACATTACAAAAATATTATGTAAATAAACACATTAAAATAATAAATATAAAAAATATATTCAACATCAATAAAAACCCTAACCTAACATTATCCCTTCATTACTAACCATATTTTTAATTTTTAATTGCCTTTTATATGAACTGTTTTAACAAAGCGAAGAAACAGATTTGTTACCCAGAGCAATATTGTGTGTAGATAGTTAGGTACTCAACATTTTTACAAATGGTCAATAATTTTAACTTGTATTATTGCTCAGTCTGAGCCAGAGTCAATAGTACATAAACTGATAAGTGTGAGGGCAAAAATCATGATTCCTTAAGTCACGTGATTCAGGTGCGCTGTCTAATCTGACACTAATCTATTTGTAGAGTGCTCAGGATCTGCAGATTACAGATTACGGAAAATTAAATCACATGGTCTAAATATGCACACACTGTGCTCTAAATAAATCAAAAGTAATAAATAATAAAAGCCTAGCTAGTCAGCATGTGAGCGTGGGCATCGCAGGCGCGTTCGAACGCTCCAATCGAACTGAAACGAATCGAGTCGTACATTCGAATTCGCCTAGGATGCCCAAACATGCTGTGGAGGTAGACAGCTCCAAAAGCTCTCTGTCAATCCGGGTCAGGTTTGACTCACTCTGTGGTTTGCTCGGAGGTCGGTAGGTCTCATCTCCCGGTGACAGCCCGTTCATTACATTGTGACTGTCCGACAGCAAAGGCGATCGCTCACCGTCAGCCATGCCGTAAACGAGCGCAAAATCCCGCGGTGGATTTAGGCTTTGCTGCTGGTAAATGTTGTTGCGGAGAGCAAAACTGACGCGTGAAAGTAAAGCTCCAGGAAGCGTCACATGATCACATGATTTTTTTTTTGCTACCAGGAAGTCGACATCAAAAATAACAACACAAACACGTGATTGGATTGGGCCAGTAAGCGACGAGCTCAGAAGGATTGAAAAATTAATGATCCCTTTTTAATTGGCTCTTACTCATTTAGGTGTGCTGTGCATCCAGTGAAATATTAATGTTCACTACTCCTTATACATGCCTTTATAAAAGCTGCCTAATTTAGAGAATGTTATACATTTTTGGCTAAACTAAATCCTATTGGTCACGTTATTTAATTACTCTATTATAACAACTACAAATAATAACACACATTATATATATGTATGTGTGTGTGTGGATAGATAAATAAATAGACAGACAGACAGATTTCCTGAATAATAAAACAGAAAGAAATGTAGGCTATATTTACCACTACTGGTTTATTCCCACTCAAATTTGTAATTTTCAAGCGAAAAGGCCAGAATATGAAAAGATGTCTTTTACTTCACATAAGTCAGAGCAGCATTTAGACACAAAAATCCACAGACAAATTACAATAAATATCAATGTAAACGTTATCAATATACATGTTCATCTGTTATGTACACACATCCCTCAAGCTGTCTATAAAACAGCAAAAAACATTAACATTTCAATCAAAACAAAAACCAAGCACTTCAACAAAAGTAGTCCAGTACCCTGAAAATGCAGCAACACTTTTGTCAGAAATTAAAGTTATAAAATACATCTTTATTTACAATCCTTATGTAAAATGGAGTACAGTCCATGTACTCAAACACACACAATAATTACAAAATGAATGATGGTGCATCCTATTGCATTTACCTGAAATAAAGTCAACACAGCTGACATTTCGAGTGTGTCCTCATGTCTCTTAAAGCCAATCAATGGTTAAGTAACAAAATATATACTGGTTCAGGTTAAGATACTGCTTTAGTAACTTCAAACAAGACACTAATGAGAGAAAACTGACTAATCCTCATAATTAATATTATATTAAAAAATTAAAAACCAATAAATGTCCTGGGTTATATGAAGAGAAACCATTTAGATGAACAGAGAAAGGAAACAGATCCAGGTTTGTAGAGGAAGTATCTTGTATTTGTATCTGTGTGTGTGAGAAGCAGCAAGCAGAAGCCACACTCACACAGCAGCACTCTTCCTTCATCATAGCTGAAATATGCACCTCAGTGACATAATATTCACAGTGTACTACACATGATGTGATACTGATGAAACGTTCAAAGGAACCGATGGAAAACTGGTTAGCGTTACACATCGTAATCAGGAAGTGCTGAATAACTGATGCCGGCAACAGAAGGAGGGGAGGAATGGAGTGGGAACAACCAACATATTACAGAACCTGTAAATATGAGAGAAATACAAGCAGAAAAACAATTATCATTCTGTACACAGCTGTTCAAAAGTGTTGGGTCACTAAAATTACTTAAAAAAAATCATTCTGAGTCAGCAAGGATGCATTAAATTGATCAAAAGTGACAGTAAAGACATTTATAATGTTACAAAACATTTCTATTTCAAATGAATTGTTATGTTGAACTTTCTATTCACTAAAGAATCCTGAAAAAAAAAGTTTTCCACAATAATACTGTATTAAGCAGCAGAAATGCGTTCAACATTGATATTAATGAGAACTGTTTCTTGAGCAGCAAATCAGCATATTAGAATGATTTCTGATTAAACATTTGACACAGAAGACTGGAGTAATGATGCTAAAAAAAAAATCAGCTTTGCATCACAGGAATAAATAACATCTTAAAATATAAAACGGTTATTTTAAAATTTAAATGATAGAAATATTTCACAAAATGACTGATTTTACTGTATTTTTTTCTCAAATAAATGCAGCCTTATTGAATATAAGAGACTTTGGAAAAAAAAAAAATGTTTTGTTTTAATAATCAGGAATGCAATGTAAAACATCATTTCTCAATGCTTTGGATTTGTAACAGTGCTAGTGATGCAATTCTAACAGCAGGCTTGCAGGATCAAAACAGACACTGTAAATAAACAGCATTAAACTCACCACGTCCGAAAACCTCCCTCAGCAATGCAATTTTGGGCTTTCTTGTGTGTGTAATGTGTGATGGATGGGTGTTGTTGGGTTTATCTTTCATTAGTCTGTTCCTCATCTGTTCAAGGGGTGTCTCATCTGTTATAATGGACACCAGCTTGGGACAAAAACATCAGAGAGACAGGAGATGACAGATCAACGCATGCAAAAAACATTCAAATCTCAACAATTCATTACATAAATAAGATTAGCATTTTCTGAAGAAAATACTAGTGTTTAGAAAGCCAAAAAAGAATAGTGTTAAAGTTTTATGCATGATTAAGTTTAGACTTTAGTTTAAAAAGAGACACTTTGCATTAATCACAGTATTCATTCTATCATCTGTGAATGACGATCCACACACAACACATCATCTGCAATTTAAAGGTGGCAAAAGATGTTGAAATTAATTAAATGATCCAGATAAATGCAAAATGACAAGCAGTAGCAATTCAATATGAAATATTACAATTATGGCATTGCTGTTTATTATAATGTTAACAATTATGAACAATATAATGTTGAAGCATACCTGGTCATAAAATATCACCAAGACAAAAACTCCAAAAAGTATCGACTCCACAAGCAAAATGATATAATGTGCCCTGTGGAACAAATGACCAAGAACAGTGTGAGAGAAGTGAAAAGCTAACAAAAGAAAATTAATCTTAAACAATATTGATAATCGAACATATACAGGACCTATACAGGTATTGGTGACTTACACAATGAGATGTTTGCTGGGAGCTTCTTCTTCTTCTTTATCTCCATCTCCCTCTCTTTCGCTCCTTATTCTCCACACCCATGCTGACACCACCAGCGCCATGGAATATAAGCTGGCCATGCCTACAATGACATACACAAACAAAAGGGCATTAGAGGACAGGAATGGAAAACATGAAATCCAACACTGAATTTCTTTTCATGTGTTCTTTAAGGGAAAGTAAACCCAAAAATGAAAATTCTATCATCATTTCATGTTGTTCCAAACAGTTCTGGGTCCTACTGACTTCCATAGTAAGTATAAAAATACAATGGAAGTTAAAGGGAACCCTGAAACTATTTGGTTACTAATATTCTTCAAAATATCATATCTTGTATTCCACAGAAGAAAACAAAAGGTATACAGGTTTGGAGTGGCTTTTTTGGATGAACTATCCTTTAAAAACATACCTGTGTAGAAGAGGAACTGAATGAAGTATTTCTGATTGAGTTCTCCAACACAGTTATTGATCCTATAAAAGAGCAAGCACATATGCACACACATTTATCAGAAAAATGTATATTGCAAACACTTATTCTACTTTAAATACACCCAGTTACATGAAAATATATTCAATTTGACAACACTAGCTAATGGAAAATGATGAGAGATTCACCATGGGCAGTGATGGTCCATTCTCCTAATGCAGCGCTGACAAACTCTGCAGTGATGGGCTCGAGGAGGCCGATACGTCTCACAGCGACTGCACACTGTCCAGCCCTCACAGCAACACAAAGATTAAAGACATGTCAGAGAGCAAATGCACTGTGAAATAAGATCCAAAGCCAGTAAATAGAATATACACACTATGTGAACCGCTATTAAATCAACATAATAACTACATTATAAATACTGTTAAAGGAGTACTGTACACAGACCAGCAACACTCACTCTGTCATTCAGACGGTTGGACTGGGACCTCAAGTCTGAGAAGTCAATGGCTGTCTCAGGTAGAGGAACCATACCTGTAATAATAAATGGTACAAATTTACATTGATAGCCTTTTTGACCCTGTAAAGCCTGACATATGAAATGACAGTCAGAGAAATCAATTTCTAACATAATTAAACAAGACAAATTCTAACATAAAATATAAAAGTTTGCATGTGTGTGTTATGTTTTGTATTATATTTAATACCAGGAAATGATGTCCATATAGTATAACACATTGAGATTAGAGCTCATACATAACATAACATAACATGCATATCATTATGAGTTGTCACTTTATATCTCCCAATAATCTTAGTATGATGAAATATAAATGTTTTGTTTTATGATCAAAGCTCTGTAGTTTTTATTGTGGGGGGCAAAACATATAATGCAAAGCAACACAACATTCCTCAAAAGCCTGTTGTATGATATTTAATACTTGCATTTTAACATGATTTCATCTTAAAATACTCACAATATAAAAGTATTCTTACTTTTACTTTATAAAAATCATTAAGTATTTCGCAGCAAGAAGACATGTGAAGGTGGACAATTACTAAAAAGCCATTTATTTCCAAAAAAAAAGTATAAACTATCAAGCAGAGGACAGAAGGCATGTAGTAGATTGTGAACATTGTGAAGTTTTGATTATGCTGATAATTTGGAGGATTTGAAAATTCATGTATCAAATATGACACAGTAGACTTCATAGGGTTAAAACACGATCAGTCTACAATATGAAACCCAGAGAAAACGAGATTGATCCATTAAATAAGAGCACTCACCAGGATCAGAGAACACTGCTTTTGAATGGCACGCCAGCAACAGTAATAAAATAATATTAAACACAGATCCATGGAGAGTGCACCATACACTAAACACAAACAGAGAAAATAGATAAGCATTACATTTTGCATATCACATATGTATTCAGTGCAGTAGTAATTTTGTTGCCAGCTACTTAACAGGACTTAAATTAAAGAAAATTACCAATAAACCCCAAATAATTTCTTTAAATTATGTGGGATAGAGTTGCCATACTGGTTATAATAACAGATAATAAAAGCAAAAGCGTTTTTTTTTCCATAAAAACTTTTCCTAGTGCCTGACAAATATATAAGAGGTTGCTATTTTAAAAGCTAATGTCCAAATAAAGTTGTGAGACATGTTACAGTTTCAAGGAGAACGGAATGATATAAACTCACATTTTACTGCCTAGAGACCTTCGGTGCTTCAAACAATAACACAGTACACGTCCAAAAAAATCATTAAGAGAGAGAGAGAGCGGTATATAATGATATATCACAGTATACGGTATGATAGCTTGTTAATTCCATGTGAGATACCCTGAAACCTTAGACCACAGTGTAACAGACTGAAAGTGTAGTAAACACGCTGAATGCTGTTCTACCGCAGTGACAACGATGCTGGTACTAGTTGCGAAAACAGTTCGCGGGAAAACACATCAGAACGCTGATAACATTCGGAACGCAGTCTGCTTTTGAACGGCTGTTGCTATGGGTGATTCTAAAAAGGAACAGTTATAAAGCGATGATCTCGTGAGATCATGGGTGCTGTTACGTGAACCAAACGCTGGCTCTTTAAAGCTTCGTTCATACGGTACTCACCTTCCAGAATACGCGGGGATCAGGACATACTGAATCACAACATAGTCGGCGTAAAAGACGCTGAAATAAGTTAAAATGATACAAATAAAGCCGCACGGGTCTCGCCGACAGCGAAACGCAGCCATCTTTCCATCTGCGGTCTTCCTGATGACGTCATAAAAGGACGAGCGTTACGTATCTCGTCGTGTCCGTCGACCGCATTCAGTCCTGACCACCTGTGAACGTGTCTGATAATAATACTTCTTGTAAAACATAGAATTAAAAATCTAGCACAAACTTGAGTACCTCTTTTTTGTTGTTGTTTAAAGGAATGTTCTCACAAGCACACTGTTTAAAATAAAATAAATCACACAGATTGTTGGAATGACAAACATATTTATTTATTTAATTTCTGATCACAGAACAACTAGCTTCTCATTAAGCGCGATCTGAGCTTGAGTGAGATTTGCCAGGTAGGTCACCATCAACAGATCCTGCAAAGAAACAGAAGAGTATGAGCACTTCAGAGAACACAGCTATGATTCAATCTGAGACATTACAGGGTTCCTACGGTTTCAGCATTTTACAGCTTTTGTGATTTCTTGGATAAAGATTTTTATAAATCATTTTGGCTACAGTACCATTAAATATAATTTTAGTAGTACATAAAACTAGTTTTACCAATTCACTGAAAAGAAGTCAATGCACTCACAAATCACAATGGCTAACATGTTTTATTCAACATATGAGCAATAACTAGCCACTGAAATATTGAAAAGCAGAAGAAGAAGAAAAAAAAAAACTATTCAGCTACCTCACTTTCATTCTAAAAACTTTCATGATGTTTTCAGACATGGAAAGCAAAACTGTGATATTTCCAGTTTTTCATGACTGTGGGAACCCTGAAAGAATGTAAAATATGTAGTATATCAAATTGCACAGAATGTCACTTACATTAATGTTAGAGTTCAGCATGCTCTCAAAGTCTTCTGCTGTGATCTTGGGCACTTTGTTCACAAGATCCATCAGGAAACGACCAACACTGTTATCTGCAGTCACTTTACCAGACTAGGAAAAAATAAATAATTCAGTCATTAAACAAAAATGGATTTTGAGAGATCACCCTACAAGACAATTGTTGATTTCTCTTGGGGATTCTTGCATTTTCTATAAAATAACTTATTTTTTAATATAACTGCACATATATATATATATATATATATATACACATATATATATATATATATATATATATATATATACACACAAATTATTCATACACTTCTTTTTATAATATAATTTATAACTTAATAAAATAAAAAAACGGAAAGTCTTCTGTGCAGCAAAGCAGTTAATAAAGTATGAAAAAAAAAAAACTCTTTGGATAGATATTTTGATAAATTGCCTCTGAAACCAAATAGGTCACCAAAAAGAATTAACATTATGTCCCAAAGAGACACTCACCAGTACATCTTCTATATATGAGAGCACTGTGGACAGCATTTCTTGTACGCGTCCTGCTGCACCGGCTACCTGGGCCAGGTCTGTGGTCAGTCCATTGGTACGACTGGGAGATGCACGAGTCCTCTGTAGAAGGTCAACTATAGAAAGAGGTGATCACTCCATTATAAGAATGTACTCAAAATAAAATATGCTATTCTTAAAATATGCAACTGTAACATTCCAATCCAAAATATTTTGTAAACCAGTAGTGCCATTCAATTTAGAATGAATAATGTTTATAAGTGGAAAAAAGTCTGACCTCCAATGCGCTCTGTGTCGTAGTAAAGGTACTTGACTGTCAATGGGGTGAACATGACACCAACCGTCTTGCCCGGAACGCCCATCTGGGAACTAACAACACAAACAACAAATACACTGCTAGTGCGGCAGAGGAGAGCAGATCAGCAGCAAGAAACAATCTACCTTTGTCTAGATGACTTTACCTGACATAGGCACGGATGTTCATTTTGTTGCTCTGCAGTGCCGTGTCCACAGTCAGGTGAATGGGGTTCGGCGCCTCTCGGCTGTAGTACTCGTGGATCAGAACGGAGTGCTCTGTGATGTCAAATCCTGTGGCATACCTGAAAAACAAAAGATTGTGCTAGTTATGTTTGCATTTTAAAAGAATTTGTCCGCAAAAACTGAAAATGTATTCACTTTCAGACCATCCAAGATGTAGATAAGTTTGTTTCTTCATTGGAACAGATTTGGTTAAATTTAGCATTAAACCACTTTCTGCAGTGAATGGGTGCCGCCAGAATGAAAGTCTAAACAGAAGATATTAACATCAAAATAATTCACACGACTCCAGTCCATCAATTAACATCTTGTGAAGTGGAAAACTGCTTCTAAACATATTTGTTTAGAACTGTTTTTCACTGTTTCCCTTGATCCATGCATATTTCTCTTTACATAAGCAAAAACAGTAATACAGAGAAAGGACTCTTTAAATTAATTGGAAGCAACTATTTTAAGCTAAAATGCCTTCATGATGGATTTATTACAAACACACAGCTTTTCACTTCACAAGATGTTAATTGATGGGCTGGAGTGTTTACTGTGACGTTTTATCAGCTGTTTGGACTCATTTTGACAGCACCCATTCACTGCAGAGGATCCTTTGGTGAGCAACTAATATAATATAATCTAAAAAAAGAAACAAACTCATCTACATCTTGGATGGCCTGCTGAGGGCGATTCAATTTTAAATTTTAACTTTTAAAACAACTGTATCGCCATAATGACTGGCAAAATACTTAAAGCCTTTCTACCGTTAAATAATTATTTTAGTATCATTGGGACATTATTGCAGTTTTGATAAATATTTTGAATTTGTTTTTATTTTCATTTTAGTTTAAGTTTGAGCTAGTTTAAGTTTTGTTTTTGTCAATTCTATTAATTCTTTGTATCTTTATTCTTTTTACTAATTCATATTTCAGTTTGAGTTATGTTAGTATATCAAGTTCTATGAAATGAAAATGAAAACATTCACTTGAAAACTGTTTGAAATCATTTTTATTTCAGTTAATGTTTATTTTAAGTAACAATGTATTTTATGGTTTTAATTCACTACATTATCAATGCTGTGAAATTAATCTGAGTCAAACTAAATGAACTGAATTGAATTCATTAGCATGAGTGGCCACATACCATCCAATAATGACTTCACTTGGCGAAACCTTCTTATGAAGCTCGTACATGTTCTTGGCGAACTCCATGTCAACCGCCACCTATGATATAGACATTGTAAACAAGGATGAGGTTACTTTTGTGTGTTGTTCACTTTGTCTTTGAAAGATCATGTTTTTGAAATTCATGTACTGTGATATTTACAAGGTGGAACTCCAAAGTACATCCAATAATTTGGTACTAGGCCTACATATCCAAAAATATGGTGGTCCCATGGTAATTTCTAGAAATGTTTAGTAAGTGTAAGGTAATCATTCAGGTAAATGGCATATACCACAGATACCATGGTATACCACGAATACATCATAGTACTTTAACGGGTAAATGAGATGATGCTGTTGGTCTCACCTCATCTTCAGACTCATTGTGAGGAACAGAGAAGCAGTTGGTGACTTCAACTGAATGTTTGTCTGTTGTTCCTGTGTGACACACAAATTAAACCAGTTAACGTAAGTGGTGCTCTTTAAATTTAGTGCGGATGCGCTTTCTCATCCTCTTCAGCCATCCTGCTCGACTACAACACATGCTTCGTAAGACAAAACGACTCTTCTGTTGTCTTTATGAAACGCGACTGTCTCGGACTTCACTCAGAGAAAATAAAGGACCCACCTAATAATGTGCCGATCACGCGACTCGCTCCCTCATTTCTGCGCTCGTATGAGTCCACAATCGATGCCAAAACCACCGGGTGGATTTTCACGAACGGGCCGTGGACCGCCATGATTTCGTAGAGGAAGTGAAGGATGATGATAAACAGAGAAGAAGAGAGAGAGCGCGGGTCTCCGTGGGATTCGTGCTGCTGCCCCCTAGCGGATGTAGATGGCTGACAAATACAGTTTGAGACCACATTGGCCAGATTGGGAATATTTATTTCTAGAGAAAAAAGAAAAGAAAGAAAGAAAAGAAAAAAAAAGTTTACATTTCTAAAACAATTTCCACTATTTCTAGCTCACAAATCAAACACAATCATTATCATGTGAACTCCTTCAAAGGTCCTTGACTGCAGTGAAGCGCAAGATTCTCATTGGAACATGATGCTGCATAACATGGATCATCTGGTTTGGCATAAACTTGCTCAATTCAAGTCAGCATAAGAGCTGCTGTCATTGCAAAAGAGGCAACGATCAAATACTAAGACAACGGTACATTGAATTCAGCTTTTCACTGAAACTTCAAGGCAAAAGGAAGACAAACAGTGACAGGTGAATTATTACAGTAAAACAATGCCAATGTTCACAGCCTATCCCAAAACTTAAAAGGTATTTACATTAGTCTATCGGTGAGGTGGTGGTTAATGTTTGACTGCACAACATGCCCAGCAGGTGGCGAAAGTTCATTCATTTTCTGCCCAGTTTTCCTAGCTTGATCAGACTTGATCAGAACAAAAAGTCATTTTTTAAAATGTATCGTTTGTAATGATCTGTCTATCTTTTTTATTGCCCCCCCCCATTCATATTCATTCGTTGTGCATATTTTCATCATACACCATCAAAGTGACAAATATGACATGTCCTTTTATACAGGATCATGTAGATGAGGAGGCTGCATTAATTAGGTTTGTTTTCCTTTTGCAATATCCACATGCATAGACCTATTTATTTGAGCAGTACCCTTTTTAAATGGTAGTTCTCTTTTGAATGATCTCTCCCATTGTGTAGCATGCTACGGGAAACTCCTGTTTACTCTGAATACTGAAGCCTGATTTGTTCATGATCGTGAAGCTGCACGAAAAAAATGCTGCTTCAGCCCACCAAAGTGTGGCAGACTGCCATATATGTTGGCTTTGAGCACCATTTCATCAGAATTTTCTCCTTCAGTGTGAAGATCATCTCCTCGCTGGACTCTGAAGAAGCATCAACAGCAAGAAGGTCGAAGCCTGCTCGCTGTAGAAGAACCCCAGCAACAGAAGATCACCTCTCTCAGCGCTTCCCCTGTGGCCATCTGGTGACCTTTAAAAAGGGCATTTCCTGAGCAAATTTCTGTGCGATGTTGTTTCAAATGTTGCGCCACGAGTGTGGCTCATACAGGGAACCCCCTGCCTGACGCAGACGGGCACGGTGAGTGTACCGCTTGCCTGGGCAGTGCTCACGCTGAGAAATCTGGAGAAATCAGACATGGTTCCCCGAGTTGATCCAGCTGGTAGCTCCTTGGCCAATTTCATTGAGGAAGGACCTCCTCTCTCAAGTGAGAGGCATGATCTGGCATCAACTTTGAGCCACTCCAGTCAGCCGAATTGCGGCCCCTGTCACTTAAGATGGCCCTTCTTTATAACTTTAGCATTGGTCAAGCGAGTGGGCCATTTACAAGCACTGTCACTCAATGCTTCATGTCTTGAGTTTGGGCCTAACGACTGTAGGGTCGTCCTCAAACCAAGACACGGCTATATCACCTTCCGAAAATCAAGCTGATTACTGTATGTCAGTATAGGTCCTATATTCATCTCTATATTCATCTGTGGCTATCTCCTCTTCATCTGTCAGTGGTGCTGGTGCAGGTCCTCCCCCCATTTTGTGAGCCTCTGACTTCTTGCTGTTGGCTGTGTAGAAGTCAAATGTTAATTTCATTACCCTAATTAAGAATTATACTTATGAGTTGACTCGGAAGTACAGTATGTGGTGAATCGTAATTTAGGCACTCCATTGATCATGACTTTTTATAATCAGCAGAGTTGAATGAACTAACTCAAATCAGCTGTTCTTAAACCAAAAACCCAGAGTTTCCCATCTCAGGGTAAGTCAACTCAGAGTTCAGTTTTTAACTCAGAGTTGGTTGAACCTCCTTATTGAAACAGGACCCTTGTCTCTGTGACTGCAGCCACACGTATTAGCCAATCAGAAATTCTAGAGGAGGCTCTCTGCCAATTGCGTAAGTTTGGGGCGGGACTCCTGGTCGAAGAATTTAAGGAGCTGTTTTGAATTTTTGTACGGGCTACCTGTTTGTGAACACTCATTATTTTATTCAAATTCCTTTTTTTTTGCCACCAATGGGGCAGAAATGCTTACAGCAGCTTTTAATATGAAGCTATGCTAATTTTGCCGCCTCTGGGCAGTCAAATGTAAATGTACTTAAATTATGCCACAAGGCAGCAGACATACACGACTGAGCAATGAAAACTCCCTTTTGGTTCTCAACAAAATGTGTTCATTCCCCAAATCAGTGTCAAATCACTCATACAGAAACATGCATAATGTAAAAACTTCAAATCTAGCTTGCAGTGCCTTTGGTTAATACCTGCCAGTCACATTGGTTAATTTGATGGTTAGTTTAGCTCACTATTGGCTGAAGTCACCTAGGGGCATCATCATATTGCATATCATTTAAATATGTATTCCCATTTTTTTAATTTTAGCCCTAAATTCAAATAAGAAGTGATTTGGTTTGGTTGTTTGAAAACATTTTTAATACTCGATTGACCTGAATCTGGAGAATTTTGGCAATTATTTTTAGCATGCATTATTTTTTATTTATAGCTGTGAGTGTCCATGGGTTTATTAGTAAAATGATTCAGTTCCCAGTATTTCATTATACATGCTATCTTAAATAATAGAACTGAAATTAAACTTCCATCAAAAATGCATAAACATCAGAACAATTTATTCCAGTGGTTAAACAATGTCAGTTGATGAAAACCTTGAAACCACCGCACTCTATAAATAATATTAACTTTGTAATTAGAGCTACTGTTTACAAAGCACACGGTATAGTGACCATATTTATGTTCCATAAAGGTTAATCTTTTTATTTCAAAGGGTTAAAATGCCTCATAATTAATGATCTTTTTATTTTATTGTCACTGTTTCAAACTACAGTCCTTAACTCATTTGTTTCTCTCAACTGGACAGCAACACCTTAAATGTGGCACAGCCTCTATCCTGCATTTAGCAGTGTGTCTTTATGCATTGTCAGCTGCCAGTTATTCTACAGTTTCAGCTACTTGGGTCATATCACGTCTCAGAAGATATGTGTTCTTGTGGGATCTGATAAATCACGCAGTTATGTCAGTCTGATGACTGCTGATCCAATCATCTGTCTCCAGATTTCACACATCACAGCTCAGCTCATTTCCAAAAATATCTTAAAAACTTTTTTAAGTAGAAGAAACACAGAAACTTCATCATCGTCTCTCTGCTAGTGTGAAGTCGTTGCTGCATTCTTAAACAATTTATTATTATCTTGGAAACATTAGGCTATATAGTTATTAATTTAACAGTTCAATTAATTCAATCTAACAGTACTAATTTTGTTAAAAAATATGCAATGTATTTTAGAATGTTTTGTTGTATCTCTTCATGCCTGCAGTATATAGATCAATACTTTGTTAAAAATATATTTAGTCTTTTTCCAGTGATTTATTTTCACATTACAGTAGTTTTCCTAATTAGTAAAGTTTTACACAAGAAGAGAATTACTTTTGAAAAATATGTTTTTGAAAAATATGTTGCCAGCGCAATATAAATGAAAAACAAGAAACTCCATATAGCGCATACACACTTCACACCTCTTTTCACACAAAACAGTGTTGCTGTCTGTTAATGTGCTTCACTCCATACTGTCGTCTCTTTTTCTCATTTAGCTGAGTCATCCTCTTAATGTCTGAGAGCCATAATAGTGGCAAACGTGTGTTGAAAGTTAAGTGTGTGTCAAACATCACAGTCTAGGATGGACAAAATGTATTGGCAATAAAGGGCAATTGAGCCCAAACAGACATCACCTCCATACTGTGATTTTGTGAGTACACTGATCAAACTTTCCCCATCAAAAGCCAAAGATATTACAGTTGTGCATTCGGTAACTTAAAGCGATAGTTCACTCAAAACTAAAATTCTGTCATCATACTCTCCCTCATCTTTCTGAATGAAAATTGTTTCAAAGGAAATCCTAAATCATTCAGTTTCAATGCAGAATATGGACTTTTGTGTTGGTGATTATAACTTTATGACACCCGCCAACTTCAAACAATTTCAAACTCATTGCGATCAGCAAAGCTTACAGGAAGTACGCCCCATGTTGTCACGGTTACGCTGCAGGAAACACTTTGGAACATTTTTGATGTACGCAATAAACATCACTTTATAAACGCATTGCACTGTTATCACTATCACCGCTGTAAGTCTGAAAAGGGCAATCTGCCGATCACCAAGCCAAAAAAACTGATAAGAATGGTCATTGTCACTCACGTCAGAGCCAATTATCGATTTTCATTTTCATGCACTAAGTGCCTGGCTACCTCTACTATACTGGCTCTTATTGGCAGCCTAGAGACAGTCCAGCAAATCCCTGCTGGTTCATAGATTGCCCCTAATGTATTTTTAATGGCACTGAATGTCTCATTCATGCTTTAGATCAGTGCCTTAGCTCTTATTGGCACATTGATTCTGTGGAACAAATTGCTGTCTCCTTCTCAGGCCACAACAAACGTACATTTTCTCCACAAGAGAACTATTTAAGGATGCATAGCCACTTAAAACATTTCCCCTGCTCTCAAGGACAACACTGATGAGTGAGTGAATGTGGTCGCACAGTCTAATTTTCTAAGCAGGGAAGGCTTGCAGCTTTGATTAGTATAATAATAAGGCCATCGCAGACCGCCTACTGATAAGTGTCTAGGGAAAATATCATAGTAAATTATGCAAAGATGTGTTTTGCAGAGACCAGCATCCAAACAAATGACAGAATAATAAGAAGTCCAGCTGGTCAAAATCCATATCAGACCGTTTTACTGTTATCTTGTTTTAAGCCAATGTTCTCATCATGCTCCATTGCTTCATTAGCTGAATGCTTATCTATAGCTTTACCTGAGTCATGACAGATGTGAATATTTGAGCAGGTAGATTGTGTTGTTGTTGTAGACTAGATGTTTTTTTAATCATTACTGGTCTGCTATTAACATATTATGATAGCAGGAACCTCAAATGAATATGTTGTTGTAGGGCAGTCCCAGATAACAAAAATATGTTTTAAGAAAATTTTTCTAAAGTTCCCGTTAAGTTATGAAAACATTATTCCTGAATGTTCTATCAACATGCAAAACATCCAGCTTTTAAAAAAAAAAAAAAAATGTTCTTGGTTATGTGGATGTTTCATTTTACCATTTTGCAAACATTATGGGAAAGTTACCTTTGAAAGTATTTTAAGTATTAATGTTTATAAAAAAGTTAACCAATGTCCAACTAAAGTGTTTCAGAAAAAAAAGTTCCATTATTGATTTTTAAATAATATAGAATGTTATTAAAGAACATAAACTTTGAACAATCATTCTATTAACATTACTGGAAGAATGCTTATTTCTTTGAGAGAACCTTGTTAGCCAAATTTCTGAGAATGTTCCCTGCTAGCTGAGATATTGTGCCAAATTACATTCATCTGTAATATCGTTTCCTGTTTTACAGTTTTCTTTTCACAAAATGGCATGTTGGTTATATTCAAGTTAGTCCTTAATTTCTGGTGAAAGTTATACATTAGCATTCCCATTTATCTTATCGCAGTTGCTTGGCTGGCAAAACACATTTATTAAATTAACAATATTTTATTAATAACGAAAAATGTAATTTACAATTATTTTTTGAAAAAAATGACATTATTGCAAGAAAAAATATTATGGCAAACCACTTTTTTTGAATGATTTTCTCACTTTTATTGAACCTGTAGTTACTTTAAGCCACAAAATGTCTGATTTGGTTCAGAAATGTCAAGCATATTCATCATATAAGAGATAATTTGTCTGAATGATGAAATGCATTTAACTCAATAAATAAATCCATGCAAGTGAATGTCATGCCAAATGAAAATCGAAAATTAAATAATTTCAGAAATTTAAAACATGTTCATCATATAGTCTGAAAGTAGTAGTCATATTCAAGTCTGAAATGTATTTAAAACGTTTTTGATTGTTAAATATAGAAATGTATAGAAACATGAGTGTCGTGTCATTGACCCTAAAAATCTTTTGGTCTTTATGAATGTGGGAAAAGGACAATGATCAAGACGTGTACATGTACATCAGTAAGAGTCACAGAGATCACCGAGCACAAGGTTTCATTTGTGTGGGTTCACATAACTGCTTAATTTATGAGTGTTCATTGAGTTTCCAGCCAGGTCGAGATTAAAAACATGTTTAAGTGATGATTCATGTTAAAAATTCAATATTTGAGTTGAAGCTGTTGCTTAGTGATAAATGCTTATGCTCCAGGGCAAGTTGAACTGTGTCATTTCTTTCTGTGTCATTTTTCTTTCCAATAAAAGTGAACTGTTTTAGAGGGATGCATCTTGGAATCTCCAATCTGTTCATCTGCAAACAAAATCAGATTTAATGCTGTTTTGGTGCACAAGGAGAAGCAACACAACCTCCCAAGGTCTCACTTCAGTCTGTTTTCTTGCAAGCTGCGTTGGTAGTGGCCATCTGCCATCCTGTAACATTACCCAGGAGAATCTGTTGTACAAGCTTCCGAGAAAAGCTTTGTTTTCTTGCCCTACCCAGCAATGCGGATTGTATGATAGTGCCTCTGGAGGCATTTATTCCATCTGTCCAGAGGACAGATGGCACACTTCAGTCCACTGCGGTCACCCTCTGTTGAATAGACTAGAGCAAGTGTACACACAAGGCGGGTTAGTATAAAGTGCTGTGGGTACAAATAAAACATGCAATGAAAGCTGAAGTCACACAGATACATTATAATATATTATGTTTTAAACTATGGCAAAAGGGAAATGCTGAACCCTTATATGCATGAAATACTGTTCACAAACTATTGCCAAATGTACACTGCAAAGGTGGCACAGAAGTGCTTCCGAAGTGACATTTAGGTGTCTTTACACAGATTGTCAGCAATTACAACTGTATACTTTGATACTAGGGGCTGGGAGGGAATTTATGTAGCATTGCACCTTTACACTGAATTTTGAGCAGGCACAGAGCAATCTTAACTCAGCTGTGTAAAGACACCTATATATTTTATTTCTGTAATTTGACACATTTTGTGTAAACAGCTTATTCAATGAAAAAAATAAAAATAAACATGGTGTGGAACTTGACTGAATTGTGATAAGTGTGATAAAGAGGGATTTGTGAGTCAAGGAAGGTTTTTTTTTTTACCATTTTGAACTATCATTCAAAAGTTTGAGATCAGTAAGGTTTTTATTTTATTTTAATTTTTTTATTAAATTAATGGTTTTATTCAGCAAGAAATTGCATTAAATTGATCAAAAGTGACAGTAAATAATTTTACATTGTTACAAAAATATCATATTTTAAATAAATTATGTTCTTTTGAACTTTTTATTCATCAAGGATTCTTGAAGAAAAAGTATCAGCACAAAACATTTAGGCAACACAACTGTTTTCAGAAATGAATAACAATAAGAGTGTTTCTTGAGCATCAAATCAGCATATTAAAATGATTTCTGGGATCAAGAATCACGTGACACTGAAGAGTGGAGTAACGATGCTGAAAATTCAGCTTTGCCGTCACAAGAATAAACTACTTTTTAAAATACATTCAAATTTAAATTGTAATAATATTTCACAATATTTTTACTACATTTTTATCAAATAAATGCAGCCTTGGTGAGCAGGAGAAAAATCTCACCGATCCCAAACTTTTATTCAGTATGTATGTTGATGAAAGACTGACTGAACTTTCACAATCAGTGTGACATAGTGACTCACCTATAGTTCTGATTACAGCTGTTAGTTAACGCCAGATGTAGAGGCGTTTCCTCATAATGACTGGAAGACATTCGAGTGCCTGAGATGCTTACGATTGTCATGTTGTTCCCATGCTGGATCCTATAGGGATGGTTTTATGACTCAACAAACTGCCTGCTGGTGATGACCTTCATAAGGATACAGGTAAACAATTACTGCCTGCTGCAATGAATTAGCAACATGCTATTCCCAGCAGACAACGGGGGAGTTACGAGCTAAAGGATGAGTCTTATCATTATGGTGGATGACAAAAACCAGTGCCAAATGGGTTGGTGGCCACCAAAGGTGATTGTATTGTGCAGAAAGAGGAGTTGACTGAATTTTTAATTTACACAATGCAAAATGCAATGGGTAATTTTGTTTTATGTATTGTATCTAGGGATTGCATTTCACAAACAACCATCAAAGCTCAATCCTGCAATAGTTTGAAGGTAAATAATTAAACATTAAGAAAAGTGGCTCTACATTCTAATGTTTTTATAGTTCAGTATATTGTTTTCCACATCTTAGCACAGTACACAGAAATCCATTATGTTAGTGAATTTAGTCTGCCTAAGGTTTAGAATTAGTTTAGGGCTAGTAAGATTTTTATTCTTTTTTGGAAATAAATTAATATTTTTATTCAGCAAGGACACAATAAACTGATAGAAAAGTGACGGTAAGACTTTTACATTGTATACAATAAATACTGCTCTTTTGAACTGTTTTTATTCATTAAAGAAAGTAAAATGTATCTCGGATTTATTAATATTAAGCAGCACAAATGTTTTCAACACTGTGATAAATGATTCTTGAGCACCAGTTTCATGATTTCTGAAGTATCATGTGACACTGAAGATTGGAGTAATTGCTACTGAAAATTCAGTATAGGAATAAATTACATTTTAAATATATATTTAAAAAGAAAAAAGTTTTTGTATATATATATAAAAATATATATATATAATTTCACATTATTGCTGTTTACCTTTTTTATTCTTGTTTAAATAAATGCAGCATTGAGGAGCATAGAGGATACTTATTTTAAAAAACAACTATTTTTTTTTACAATTAATATTGTTATAAATACTATTCATATTTATATTATAATAAGCAATATTCATATTAATATTACTATACATAAACACATAAAAGTATATAAACCAAAATTAAAATGATTACAATACTGAATTTAAGCTGCTCCATTACTTATGCAGGAAGTTTACTGTGGTTTCATGTTGGACACGGTATATAGACCTTTGTGAAAGGGCTTAAATATTCAGCCATTATTTGTAGTTTTGTTGACTTTGTTGTCATAGAGAGAACAAAACATTACTAGACATAATTCACATGTCTTTGAAGTGTGAAATGGACACAAAACCAAAGCAAAACTATGAAAAAACACTGTTAAATTGTCATTTTGAGCCATTTGTTGGGTGCTTTGGGATTTTGGAGACAGGGCAAAAGGAAAGAAATAAAGTTCATAAAGACAGAGGAATAAAACAGAGTACTAACTTGTAAATTAAATGAAGATGTAATTTCCCACATAATGTCATTAAAAAACACCACCACATAGCACGGTTTAATTGCATGCACAGGTTTAGCACCTGTTTCAGTAAAGAAATTATGCAAAAATTCTATTCTATTCTATTCTATTCTATTCTATTCTATTCTATTCTAGCGTACTAGTATATGTTGTGTTGAAGCAGAGAGCATGCACAGATGCACTGAGCATGAGTCCTGATGTATCTCCTCACCTCTTAACTCTCCATCAGCAGGACAAAACCAGATGATTATGTATTTTTTATGCGAATAGAATGTCAGTCAGGCAAGAGCGCTGTGTGTGTACACATACATGTGTGCATGTTTGCACATTTGTAAATCCATATCTGTGTGTGCACAAGCATGTTTGCGTGAGAGTGATTGAGTGTGTGTCTGGCAGGGTGACTAAGGGTGGTTTACCTTCAGGCTGCTGCAGTCGAGCTCGTTCACTGACCCAGCACTGACAGACCATGTCTGCACACACTACCCCGTCTCTACTGTCAGCCCAACACCTGCTGAACACTCACTTTAACAAACCTCTTGCACCTCACTGCATATTAACTTCGGGCTCAAAGTGCATTACAATGCATAATACATTGCATAAACTATCAGTTGCTCAGTATTAAACTTGCCTTGCATGTGCTGTTTATGAAATATAAATTTATATACACTACGTTCAAAAGTTTGATGGGCGGGAAGACTTCTTCATTTTTTTGAAAGAAGTCTCTTAAGCTCACCAAGGCTTATCAAAATAAAAATATTATTGTGAGATATTATTGTAATTTAAAATAACTGTTTTCTATTTGAGTATATATATATATATATATATGTGTGCTGATTTGTTGCTAAAAAAAACTTTCTTATTATTATCAATGTTGTTGTGCTGCTTAACATTTTTGTGGAAACCATGATGCTTTGTTTTTCAGTATTCTTTGATAAATAGAAAGTTCAAAAGACAGCATTTATTTGAAATAAATTTAATTTACATAGAATTTAAAGCATTCTTGCTGAATAAAAGTGTAACGTTCTCTCAAAAATAACCTTACTGATGCCAAACTTTTGAACTGCAATGTAAATCATCTAGCTTGATGAGAATAAGTGAGCTATTTTATTTTGAGTGATCATTAAGCATAATTTGTGTATCATATAAATAAATAAATGATGAGTAAAAAAAATATCATATAGACTTACCTATAATTTTACTACTAATAGCATGAAAAAACATGCATGAATATAGGGTGTTGAAAGATATAGTATCTGTACTGTACTCAAATATAATCTTTCAAATGTGGAGAGATATTAAAACATCTTGTGAAATTCATCTGATGTTACCTTTGTCTCAGAAAAGTAATTCAATGTGCAAAGTTTGTTAGCTACTTAGAAAAATAAGCTAGAAAAAATAAGTTAGTTAAGTTAGAAAAATAAAAGAAACTTAGATAGGAGCTTATTGCTAATCAAAAATATGTATTTTAATATATTTGTATGTCTGCACTATAATAATATATAAATATATATACAGTATATATATATATTTAAAAAAATGTCTGAAAAGTTTTTGGAACAGTTTTTTACAGTACATTTTCCTCAAAACATATCTTTATTATTTTAAATATATATACAAATATACACACACATTGAGTTACATTGAGTTACACTAAAAGAAAATGAGAAATGCTACCTTGGCAACTTGCTGAAACAAAATAGATTTAAGTTTTATATATATATATTATATATTATATTATATATTTATATATATATATATATATATATATATATATATATATTATTTCAGTTAAAGTTATTTCATTTAATTTCAGGAAACAATAAAGTTTGTAGTCTTAATTTTAGTTAACTATAATAATCCTGCTGAAAATGCCATCACAGGAATAAATTACATTTTAATGTTATTTTAATAATATAATTTGTAATAATATTTTACAATAAGAGAACACAATACGTTCACAACAAAATAATTGTTTTTTTCATTTTGTAAATGAATTTCAAAATGTGTTTCTGGGTCAAAACGATTTAAAATGATGGAGCTGGTCACATATATGAGACCTGGCCACCCACCCACAACTTCTGGACAGATGATTCCTGTCAGGAAGAGCTATTGAATTCTATCATGGCTTGATTGAAGACCACATCAGTCATCAGTGTGTCCTCATATATATAGTGTGTGTAAGTGTGGGTGAGGGGATGCTTTTTAAATCAACACACTGAGGGAGTGTGGCGGTGGGTTTGTATAATTTCTCTCCTTTAAGAGAAAGGGCCTGCTGAGATCATCATAACATATACACAATCAAAGGGAGGAAACTGTGCTCTGCTGGGAGTGTAAAGTTAGATGAAAAGCAAATTGACTTGAAGCCTAAAATACAGAATTAATTAATCTCTAGGGTGGCTTTTGATTGGGGAATGAGCCTTTGTTGCCACCTGATCAAGATCGGCCTTTGTGGGGCAATTGTCATCATTGTGAATGTGGCATAAACACATTTCCATCCTCAGGAAACGTCAGGACATTTGAGAATAATAAAAAAAAAAAAAAAAGATCTAGTGACAAAACAGGATAAAAATAAAGACATGATGGACGCAGGTTTGACGATTCTGGCAGCTAATGGTCTGTGCAGTTCTGTTTGTTTTGATGCTCTCTTATCAAGTCCTTCCGTTGGGACGTGTTTATTTCCATTTATGCATGTATTACATTTCACAATCCCCCCCCCCCCCCCATGCATCCACTCCTAATTAGAATGATGTATCGTTGTTATCTAATGATCTGTGTTGCTTCAGTTCAAAATAATGGCTGGGCAGATTGCTTTTCTGACAGACTCACAGTATAACATTCATTTCTCACCTTTAGTGACCTTTTCTTTTATACCCATTATCTACAATTTATCATTGTCTTTGCTAAGACAATCATCACTATTACTGTTGCTCATACTGAGGTTGGTTAGTTTGAACAAGCCCATAACCTTAAGTATTAAACTTTGGTGCATAATTCTCACACTATTTTTAGAGGAAAAGAATGATACATCTAATCATTCAGCTTTTTGAGGAGATGTGTGCTGTTATATTTCTAAGCAATCAGACTTGCAATTTTCCTTTGGCAGATGAAAAAGAAGACAAAAATGCCATAGATTTACACAGGAGGAATGTGAGCCCTATCTTAGTACAAGAATGTCACTGAATATCACAGAATTTGTGATCAAATTCGGTATGATCAAAATCTTAAAACATGGTATGAATATTTTTTAATTCTTGACAATAATTTTTTGCTGGAAATTACAAACAAACAAATAAACATATAGACAGAGAGCGAGAGAGAGAGAGAGAGAGAGAGAGCTGGGTTGTAACTGATTACATGTCATCTGGAATATGTTATCAGATTCTATAAATTAAGTACTTGTAATTAGATTACATTTTAAAATACTCATAATCAGATTACAGTTATTTTTGATTGATTACATGATTAAATATTATGTTCACAAAATAGAAATATTTTATTCGCAATTTATTAATTCTCCCTAATTCATCTTTTTCATCTTTTAAATGTTCCTTTTTAAAATAATCTACTGCTTACACTCAGAAAGTCTTCTAGTTTTGTGGACATTCACACACACACACACACACACACACACACACACACACACACACACACACACACACACACACACACACACACACACACACACACACACACACACACACACACACACACTTATTTAAGCATGTATTAGGTCTTTGGAGGGCTTTTATCTTTCAAACATATTAAATGCACAAATTTGTGTTATTTATTATTTACATGTAATGCAGGCATTCCAAGACTTGTTTGTCATCTGAACCTCTTTCACCTAATCTATTTACTTGAAGTTCCCCTTTGATTTTAAAATAAGTATTTTAATAAATAATTATCAAATTTGCATGTTCATGGTTCTCTGACGTTGGTTAATGGTCACATGACATGCAGGGCAACAATTTATTTTTATTTTTTTCATTTTTTTTAGAAGGTTTTTTGTTTTGACAGATTTTATTTTAAAATTATTCATTTTAATTTTACATTTTTATTATTTAATTAATTATTACCTTTTCATATGGTGACCCATACTCGGAATTTGTGGTCTGCATTTGACCCATCCAAAGTGCACACACACACACACACACACACCATGAACACATACCCAGAGCAGTGGGCAGCCATTTATGCTGCGGCGCCCGGGGAAAAGTTGGGTGTTCGGTGCCTTGCAAGGGCACCTCAGTCGTGGTATTGAAGGAGGAGAGAGCGCTGTACATTCACTCCCCCCACCTACAATTCCTGCTGGCCCGAGACTTGAACTCACAACCTTTGGATTACGAGTCTGACTCTCTAACCATTAGGCCACGACTTCCCCAAAAGTAATCAATGTAAAATGTGTAATGTAATGGATTACATTACTAACTACAATTTTTGCCATGTAATTTGGAATCGGTAACGGATACAGTTTATAAGTAATCAACCCAGCTCTGTGTATATGTATGTATGTATGATTTCTGCAGCGATATTTGGATGGTAGGGTCAGAATTTGGCATAAACAACATGAAAGCATGGATCCATCCTGCATCTTGGGCCCTTTAGTAAGAAACTGAGCATCGAGTAAAGGCTACCTAAATGCCACAACCCACAACCACACAACCTATTGTTGCTGACCACATCTATCCCTTCAGAACCACAGTCTACATATCTCGTGATGACTACTTCCAGCAGGATATTGTGCCATGTCATGAAGCTCAAATCATCTCAAACTGGTTTCTTGAACATGACAGTGAGTTCACTATAATCTAATGGCCTCCACAGTCACCAGATCTCAATCCAGTAGCACGTTTGGGATATGGTGGAACTGGAGATTCACATCAGGATGTGCAGCTCATTCTCTTTGGAAAATGTAAATGTCTACTTCTCTTTTTTTTCTCTCCCCTGATCCTAATTATAAAAGAAAAAAAAAAAAAAACATGACATGCTTTTGTTCTGATCCGGTAAGGTCCATGGTGGCTAACTGTCACCATAATTCTTTTGCAGAGAGGAGAGTAGTGTTGATGACTGCAGCAGAGTTCAGCTTTCCTGAGGCTGCTTGGCAAACATTACAGTGCACAGTCATCTATAACATTTACAGGGTTCATCGCTCATGAAAAACCAATCAAAAAATTGCCATATTTCTGGCGGCAGAAGTCATTTTCACCCCCTCTGATGGAATCAATGAGGTTTGTATTTACATTTTCAGGGAAGTGTGATTCTTCGGGTGAGACAGCTCAAAGTGACCTGGTGGCAGTCGAAATAATAATAATAATAATAATAATAATAAAAAACAGCTTTAGTAAACACTTTCATTTCAATGATATATTAGAATTTTGTCCATATAAACTGACCATAACTGTATTGACCCGTAAGTCTTTTGTTTTTGTGATAAGGTTTCCTCTATCGCTGCTCTCTCTCTCTCTCTCTCTCTCTCTCTCTCTATGGTAAATGTAACAACACCACCACAGGGCATTATATTACAGTTTTTTTACTATTGCTATGACAATTTTTTCAATACTTTTAACAATTTTCCTAAACTCTTAACGCAGTTAGCACAACATCCGTTTGTATAAGCTATACAATTAATGCATTTCTTGTTGCTTTGACACAAAATGCATGCAGTTAACACAAATTTAAAATGCTTGAACTTCTTTTACACACAAGCTCAACCAAGACCAAAACAATGGATTTTTACTGCCAAATTTACAAATGCTTAACAAATGCTATATAAATTACAGCTGATTCCCATCTAGGAAACACACTCAGGTGTTGAGGTTCTTTCAGTCACATGACCATAAAGTATACAGTAAAAGAGGACCTCTTTGGGCTGATCTTGTGTGGAAAAGTGCACTCCTGCATAAATGTGAGATTTTAGAAGACCTGCATGAAAGACTGGTGCCAGAGGTAGAAAGAGGACAGGTGGGAGACCACTTGTCAATATATGTGATCACATGGAACAATGTGGCATTCCACCATTCCCAGTGCAGTCACAGACTGGTTTGACACCCATCCGAGAATGATGTCCATTTTATTTTGCCCCTTACTCCACTTTCCTCAACCTCATTGAGGAGTTTTTCTCATCCTGGAGATGGAAGGTTTTTGACCAAATGTCCCTCCTGGATGCAATGGATGCTGCATGCCAAGACATCACAGCTGAACACTGCCAGGGGTGGATAAGGCATACCAAAAGACACCTTGCCAGAGAAGAAGATATCAGGTGTGATGTGGATGAGAACATGTGGCCAAATGCAGAAGACCGGGCAGATTAGAAAATTACTTTTTTTATATTTTATTCTTCTGTGGCTTTTTCTGTTTGTATATTTTGTACTTTCATATAATAAATGGCAACTGTATTGCATATTTTTGTTATCTTGCAGTAATGTCCTGTTGCAAATAAAGCCTTAACTTCAGTAATTCTGTCTCTATCTTCTTTTTTCACAAACTGTATATTCTATAAAGCTACTCTGAGATGGGTCATTCATTTTTTGTATTGAATTTTTGTAGCAAAAGAAGAAAAAAGCATGGATTTACCAAACCCAATGAAACAAAAATGTAGAGAGGCTTCAAAAAAACAGCAAAACACAATTTATGATCAATACAATATAGTATTGTATAAGGGCAGATCTGACACATATAAAATAATGCAGTTTCTGTAATTCCGTCTGATGTTAGTGTTTTTATGATATTGCGCTTGACTAAATGTTCCTGTTGGAAGAGAACATGTGTTAGTGTTTTGGAATAATTATTTGATTTTGAAACATGTTTGCAGTGTTTTGATAAACATAGTGTATTGTGTTAGTGTATTATTGTATTTTGAAAATTACTGTTGGAGTTTAGTTTACAATGTGTGATTTTGAGAATGAAATTAACCGTTTTGCGAATTGTGTGTTGTAGGTGTGTTGGTGCGTTAAGAGTTTAGAAAAATTGTTAGGAGAATTGAAAAACTGTCATAGCGATTGTAAAAAACTGTAGTAGCAGGAAGTTGGCATGGCTCTGCTTTAAATTAATCACATTAGTGCTAAGAACAGATGGATTTCTTTTACAGCGCAGACAGATAGAAAATCTGATTCTTGATTGTGTGGCATCTTATGTAATGTTCTTCTTAAGTCATTTCAAATTGTGAATTATATCTTGATGGCAAATAGCCAGAGATTCTGAGCTTGAGTTATGCTGACAGCATCCTGCAACATCCTCTAATTTCAGAAGGATATGCTCATCAAAATGTGATCTAATGTATCCCAACTAACCAAAATAGCCTGAGAAAAAATGGTGGCTGAGAAATGAACATCTGATACTCTCTGGATTGAAAATTTGAGCATTAGCATTTTCATGTGATTAATGTGACATGCTGAGTTCAAGAATATCTTCAGATGGTAATAAATCCACTCTTTAAAAGTATGTTTAACATAAATAACATTTAAATACCTTATTTGAGAGTGTTTAAGGCCTTTAGATTAATTTAGATTATGCTGTGACATTGTCAAACATTCTCAATGATGAAAAAGTCACTGTAAAAGAACTTTACTGAATCAAATTAATATACTTATCCAGTTTTGTGCATATCATTTTCAGATAATAGACAAGACAACTGAGACATATAGGACATGTTCCTGGACCAACATCCTTTTTAGTCTTGTATAGCCAGACTTTTGACTCAACTTTGCAACTTATTTGGATCTAAAACTGCCTATTTAGGCAGGAAAAAAACGATATCACATTTGCAACTAAGGGGCTGATTCACAATGAATGTGTGTGTGTGTGTGTGTGTGTGTGTGTGTGTGTGTGCACGCGCGCATTTTTGTGACAAAGGGGGCATTTTGTGAGGACATAAATTTAAATAATGACATGGGTATGACATTTTTCAAAATGCTTATAAATCATACAAAGTTAGTTTTTTTGAGAAAGTAAGAAATGCACAAAGTTTCCTGTGAGGGGTAGGTTTAGGTGTAGGGTTGGTGTAGGGCAATAGCACATACAGTTTGTACAGTATAAAAACCATTACGCCTATATGGGATGTCCCCACTTTTCACAAAAACAAACGTGTGTGTGTGTGTGTGTGTGTGTGTGTGTGTGTGTGTGTGTGTGTGTGTGTGTGTGTGTGTGTGTGTGTGTGTGTGTGTGTTTAAAAACACAAGATGCTGGGTAGTGGAATATTTACAAACAAAAACAATTAAAAAAACAGCACAGTGGAAAACATGTTCATTGTGAACAGCCTACCATTTGCGAGTGTGATATTGCTTTTAAACAACAATGTAATAAATAAGAAGTTAACAGTGATTAACTTATTTTAGACACAAATTTTATTTTAGCTCCAGCAAATAAAACCGTTCTAGAAAGTGGAAGCAGAATGAACCAGCTCTCCACACTCACAAATAGTGGTGTTTCTGGGACTGTCCCAGTACCCACACTTGCGATCTTTGCACTTGTCCAAATGTTCAAATGAGCGTGAAGACCACAAGTGTGTGTAGAACTTTTGACAACCTGATGGGAGACATTTATAACATAGTATATTAAAAATCAAAATGACAAATTTTGTAAATAAAAATAAAAATTGAAATGTCAGTCCAGCAGTTCGTATGTAACATGTAAGATGACAGTTTAATCATTGTGATGCTTCTAATCAAGTGCTGAAAAGTATTTGCAAACATTTTACAAAAGAAACATACTCACATTATTGCACCAATAAACTGTTTTACTACCGAATTCTATGTAATATCAACCTAATTTAACTTAAACTGGAAAGTTTTCCTCACATTTGTGTGATACTGGGGCACATGAGTTCCTGAACGCTTAGCTTCAAATACCACGGCACTCTGAAGCGACATTAGGGATTTCTTGTGCACTAAAGGCACTGAGCTTTGGCATTTTTCTGATCTGGGACAGTCTTGTACACTTACTTCCTGATGCATGAACATGCTCTCAAGGGGCCAAGACCACAAGTGTGGATTTTGGGACAGGCCCTCTATTTGTTCCAAAATAAATCTGTGTTGTTGAACAATTTAATTAAATAGAATGATTCAATGACAAAAGGACGTGAACTTGTGAATGAATCAGTGTGTTTGAATGAATCGGTTAAGTTAATGACTCAATGGCTGCATCTGAATTCACATAGGCTACTTCCCTACTAAATAGTTGGCGAAAGACAGTATATGAAAACAGTAGTACCATATGTCTGAATTCATAGTGTTCATAAAACAACAGCCGAAAAGTACCTGGATGACACTAAAGTGTATCTGGACACTACTTACTCATCTTATTTATTTATACTTAGCACTTACAGTCTATGGGAGATCATTTGTGAATGGCAGTGGAGAGATGCAATTGAAGCTGGTAGATCACATGACAATGACAAATGTAGTATGTCTGGATTATGCTCATAATGCGCACATATAGAATGAACTTTTTAATAGTCATTAAGTGATTACTTATCTGAATAAAGTTTGTGATGTAGGCAGTTTTGTGTACAATATGTATCTTAACTCTACCTACACTTAAAATTAGACCTAACCGTAAACCTGACTATAAAATCCTGTTGGTTGATGGGAATGCTGTTTCACATCCAACAAGGATGTTGATCCAGGAAAATGTCCAACTTGAGTAAATAACATTTAACACTAAGCGAATTCATGTCTTCAGTTTATGTAGTCATTTTTATCAGCAGGCTGATTTACGAACCTCTGCAGCCTTCTGCAGTGGTTGTAGATCACCTCCCTTGCCTGGATATATTACACAAAACTGTGCGTAACAGCTTGTGGATTGTCTGACCTCCAGCCTATCAATGTCTGGTGGGGCCCGACTCCCTGATTTATCTGTTACTGCTGATGAATCTTCAGCTGTAAACAATGAGGTACACCATGTCCTTTGTTCATATAAATAAAACCTCTGTTTTGGAAAAATGGTTTTGTTTTGGAGGTTGTGCAGGCAGATTCTTGTTCTCTCCACAGAACTGAGCGAAATCGTCATATTTCATGGTGAAGGAGACCATGTGTCCATTGTACAATCATTTTAAGTTTGTGATTCAGCTGTTTAGAGATGAAAGAATGTGTGCTTCCTTAAAAGGCGTCTTACTGGGTAGAAACAAATGAGTCAGGATCTTCTATCATCTTCTGTTGGTCCTGAAACAATATTTCAGTTGAACAAATCCAAACCCAATTCTTAACCTCAGCCATATAAATCAGAAGAAAATAATCTGCTGATAAGATCGTTGTTCAAGCCACAACAAGGATGTTGATCCAGGAACATCATGGTAAACAAGGAAAATATACTTTCAAATGCAGTTAATACTAGATATTTTCTGCTCTTTTTTTTTGCTTCTGGTTTGCCTGAGGCTGAACTAAACTCATATTACCACTATTGTTATATGAGATATGAATTGAGGAGATACGAAATTAATCTTTAGTAATTAAATTAATTAATCAGTCATTGTTGATTTCATCATTCTTGAGTCGTGATTAAATATATCCATCAGTCAACATTAAATATTTCTGTTCATAATAACCGTTCACTTTCCAGCTTTCAGAGAGGCAGCAGAGAAATCCTGTTAAAGCCAAGTTAATTTGATTATGTCTAATTCTCGTGTATTTAAACTGGAATAATTAACAAAATTAAACTGATAAATTGGCAGTATAGGTCATTATAAATTCAAGTCTCATAATGTAATAGCAATTATAATAGAACAACACAGATGCTGAAAACATTCATTAAGACTAACAAAAATCAAACAGCAGAGTATTTTATCATTTCACTGACAATCAATAACTAATTAATTCCATCTCAAAGGTTAGCTGTTATGTCTGATTAAAGTCTGCTTGATTATTTTCAGTGCTTGTGTACATACACAGTCAGTCACCTCAGTCTGTGTTTATCAGCTGAGGACAAGTTTTCATTTATGGCTTTCCAAGTTATTTTCAACATCTGCATTGATTTTATATTTTAAGCAAGTGCAAATGTACAAACAAGTTTATCACTGAATACATAGCAAATTCTGGTTCAACTATAGTTTCATCTTGCACATCATATTCAAGCCATGAAATAATGGCTATTCTTTAGCAATATTGATTTGATGAAATTTGAATAGCAATTACCATTCTGTGGAGATCTTGAGAGATGTTTCTGTGTGTGAAATGACAGATAAAGAGAGAGAGAGAAAGCTTGGTTCAAGGCAGTCACGACTTGGACGCTGTTATCTTTGATTCATTGCCTCTCAGAGACATTGTCCATTCTGAGGACAATTTTTGAGTCAATCACCTGAGCCGCAAATGCTGTGAGACTGATCACACTATATTAGAACTCCTTCCAGCAGAGAAGGGAACAAAACTATTTCTCCCTGTTACAAGGTCTTCAAAAATTGGGTACTCGTAAAGCATTAGCTTTTGCAATTTGTCATTCCAAGCCCTTCTGTGAAAGACAAAATTAGAAAGTCTAAAGAAAAGTTTCACACTGCTCTCTCCCATACAACCAGCAGAAATAACAGAAATATACTCTTCAACATTCAGCTATTCCTCTAGAGTTCCATAACAATAATAAGAACAGTTCATTCAAAAATGAGACTTGTATTAGTAGTATATGTAAATAAACAATGTGTACTCTTTCTCTGTGCTACCTGCACCCAGATATTGCCAGATAATGCAAAATACGTCAAGTTTGCGGAACCCACTTTTCCAGTGTTTTACTCCCTAGACGGCCATGATTTATTAAGTGAATTCCCCCTGCTGGAGAGCACTGTACTTCGGGCTTATCCGATAACAATGAAGATGACTGATTATGTTAGCGTCTACCAACGGATGATAACAGTCTGTTTATCATAAGTGTGCGCTACAGGTTTGTTAATTGCCGCTTTATGCTTGGGTGGATTCTGATTGGCTGTCAATTTTTTTTTATCATTCATCAGATGGGAAAAAATATTCTGAAATTTGATTGCACCAATACTCTTCATGTTTTGTTTATCTGCATCTTAATAGTTAAAATAGAAATAGAACAATTATTAATAAAGTTATAAAATAAAATTAAATATAAGATATTATATTTATAAAATATAAATAAAATAAAATTAGAACAATTATTAAAACTTTATAGTAAGTTTATGGTAAACATTACAGTTATCATCCTTAAAGGTATCGTTCACCCAAAAGTAAAACTTTGCAGTTCATTTACTCACTCTCAGGTCATCCAAGATGTAGGGGACTTTTTTTCCTCAGTAGAACAGTAAAGAAGATTTTTAGATAAAACCATGGTCTTTGGTGATTCATAAAATGCAAAGGTATTAATTTTGTGTTCTCTGGTATGCTTTTTTTTACTCTCAAAGTGACGGTGACCTCTGACTTGGATTTTATGAATCCCCAAAAGACATTTATTCAGCTAAAAATATTCTTTACTGTTCGAATGAAGAAAAAAAGTCACCTATATCTTGGATGGCCTGAAGGTGAGTAAATTAACAGCATATTTTCATTTTAGGGTGAACTATCCCTTTAATTTATTTAGGCATAGCTGCTTGTCTCTGACTAAACTGCATCTGGAGAGCGGCTCACATTGTTTGAATCCTTGCAAAACATTGAAATACAGTGGACAGAAACAAGTGATGTTCTGTGTATAAAGTTCAAGTGATAAATCAGAAGGGACAAATACTTAATTTAAAACAGCTAGAACATCCCCTGCTCCTCCAGTCATTGTCTAGTTACAGTAGTAAACATCTGCAGCTAGCATACTGAGATGCTCACGTTGAGGACATAATCATACTGCAAATTTGGATCCAAAAGGGAGGGAGTATGATTGAATTTGGGTTTGGACCAAGCAATCAAGAAAACAGCTTCATTCAGTGTCTGTGAAAAGACCATGAGCGTGAAAGAAAAAGGCCTGTCGTCCTCATATTGTGTGTGACATAAACAGATATAATGGATGACCCATATAGTTTATTTGAAAACACATTTTTGCTTTGGTTTTTTGATCAGTCAAGATACAATAACCAGATGAAATACAAGTGCAAAAGCAGATAAGGATAGAGACAGCAAGAAAAAGTGCATGTGTGAGTGGGTAGGTGTGTGTCAACATACCTCTGCACCTCAGAGTGACAGCTAGGATTTATCGTTTCACTGAATCAAATCATTTAGTTTCTGCAAGGCCGTTGTTTCATGCAAATCGCCGGAAGAGGGGCTTAGAGAGGGATTGCTTGATGTCTGTGTATATTAGAATGGCATGAACTGTCATCTAAAGCACCGTGTGAAAACAAAATCCTGAGATAAGGACAATCAGCAATAGTTAAACAGCTAGCTTCAATTTTATTGTGAGATTCAATTCAAATAAGTTAATTTACAAAGACCCTTTGAGCCATTATCTTTGTCTTTCATCCTCTATATCGCAAATATATAAATAAAATGTGAATTATACATTAAAAAATAATTTTAATGTATCACAGCACAATTTGGTCAGTATCAACCAAAGTTTTGGTACATAATGTTTTTAAATGTAAACACATCTGTTAATACAAACAGGTATAACATTTCACAAAAACAGATCCAAAAATATACATGTTCATAAGTAATGTGTGTTACATTGTAAATGGTTTGCAGAGTGAAAGTCTGTTTTCAGTGTTTTCTTAAAAGCATTCATGCTCATGTAAATATAATAATTAAAAACTATAAAGAGGGCTGGCTGATCAACACTAGTGGCTGTTTTTGTAACACCCTCACACAGACAAACAGATTTTGATGTGTGAACTGAGATCCCTGAAGAAAAACTGGACTGGTGATTTTGTTGGCTGTGTTTGTGCTGCATGTGGAAAATAAAATAAAAAAATCAACTAAATAATTAGGCACCACTTGAATATTTGGCATTCTGACTCACTCGTCTACCCTTGTAAAGAAAAGTTCTGCGTTCAAAACAAGTTTCAGTATCTGCAGGCTGTTGCCACAGACAATAATTTTGAAATAAATAATACAGTCATGCTGTCAACCCTGCCCACCGTGAACTCTTGGTCAAAAATCTTGCTCAGATACGTTCTAGCTGGGATTTTGCATTCTGTGTAGTGGACAAATTGCTTGTTGCAATAAACAACTGCACTTTAATGTAATTTCAAAGGGGTGTAAAAATGGAAATGCAAATTTAACGTTGTTAAAGTTGTTAAAAAATTTGTGTCCTAGCAATGGAACTATTTTTCTTGGCAGATGAATTTCTGGTTATGCATTACAGATGTAATTCCAATGAGTGACTCTTAATATAAACAGTCCCTTCTGGTACATATCATGTTAATGGCTTTTACATGATTTTCATAAGAATATACACAGTGCTTTTCAACATTTATGCCTTTTAGACTTCCATCATTAATGTATTATTGTTTGTTTTTATACGCTGAAGAACTGGTCAAAATTATTCTCTATTGCAAGAGAGAACATGTATTGAATCCAGAATATTCCTTTAACAAAAACAACACTATCGCAGTTGAATGCGGTTATATTTTACAAATAATTCTCAATTCTCATCCTAAATTCAAGCAGGATCCACACAGAAGCGCATAGTACTAATTAAACGTGGCATTCTCATTTCCTGCAGACAATTTAGGTTAAAAGGAGTCATTTAGTTCTACAGTGGACAGGCATATACTTTCCATGTCAATAGAAATACATCAGCAAACCCATAACTTGTGTGAGTCATCACTTTTTAAAGCAGCATTGCGTTCGATTTTCCTTCAGGAAATTGGAGAACATGGGGGAATAAGAGAATGTTTTCATGTTGATATGACCTCTAATGTGTTGGCTGTAATTCTACAAGTGACATTTTCAAAGGCAGATGGATTTACTCTGTGTAATATATATATATATACATCATGTGTGTCAGGTATTTTTCTTTCATAGAAGAATACTGATTTTTCTTGAAATTACATTCATCTGGCATGGTGATTGCAAATGTGACAGCTTTACAGATGACAACAATATACAGTAGAAAGCACATTTACATTACTGTGTTTTTTTCATTTTTTTTTTTTCACGTACACATCTATGTTGTCATATTTGCACATGCCAACCCATTACTAGGGTCAAGTTTATACAAAGTGAACCACAGCAAGTGAACAATCCACTTTGATCCATCAAGTCCTGTCAACGATAATTCTTTGTTATGTATTTTAGATGAAGCACATTCATAATATTTTCTAAGTATTGGACTGACGGAACATCCCGCAAGGTTTAATGGAGGAGATAATACAGATCTTTGTGTTGAAACATTCATACCGCAGGGGTAGAAACACCTCCCTGTCTTCATGCTGTTGTTAGTCTGAAGGAGTGCCACCACACTGTTCCTCTGTGCAAATTACTTTCAGATGAAAGGAGAAGCAATTTGCTGTTAACACTTTCCAGCGCCATTTGAGTGCACGACCCGCCTTTAAGTTCACACGAGATGATGGCTGCTTAAAGATTAGAGAGCACAAATTTGTCATATGGTAACATCTGAAACTTTTTCATGATGAAGAATCTTCTGCCAGCATAGATGGGAGACGCACCTTGATGACAAGCAGATCGGACATGGCAAGGTGTGCCAAGGTGTGCCATGAAGAAATCGGTGATGGTATGAAGTGTCTTAAATTTGGAAAGCACACAAATCACCAGGAAGTTCCCACTACGATAAATCCTCCATAGTTTTGAACTGGCATTAGGAATCCATTCAGTATGCTCACCTAAACCATAAAAACAGAGAGAAGGGCAATTTAGATAGATAGATAGATAGATAGATAGATAGATAGATAGATAGATAGATAGATAGATAGATAGATAGATAGATAGATAGTGTGTGAGAGAGTGAGCTTGACAGACGGATAGATAGATAGTGAGAGAGAGTGAGTTTGACAGACAGACAGACAGAGACAGACAGACAGACAGATAGATAGATAGATAGATAGATAGATAGATAGATAGATAGATAGATAGATAGATAGATAGACAGATAGACAGATAGATCGATAGATAGATAGATAGATAGATAGATAGTGTGTGAGAGAGTGAGCTTGACAGACAGACAGACAGAAAAACAGACGGATAGATAGATAGTGAGAGAGAGAGAGTTTGAGACAGATAGACAGACAGACAGACAGATAGATAGATAGATAGATAGATAGATAGATAGATAGATAGATAGATAGATAGATAGATAGATAGATAGATAGATAGATAGATAGATAGATAGATAGATAGATAGATAGATAGTGAGAGAGAGTGAGTTTGACACAGACAGACAGACAGATAGATAGATAGCTAGATAGTGTGTGAGAGAGTGATTTTGGCACACACACACACACACACACACACACACACAGAGAGAGACAGACAGACAGACAGATAGATAGTGTGAGAGAGAGTGAGTTTGAGACAGACAGACAGACAGATAGTGTGAGAGAGAGTGAGTTTGACACATACAGACAGACAGACAGACAGACAGACAGACAGACAGACAGATAGATAGATAGTGTGAGAGAGTGAGTTTGACACAGACAGACAGACAGACAGATATATAGATAGATAGATAGATAGATAGATAGATAGATAGATAGATAGATAGATAGATAGATAGATAGATCACCTCAGACATCTGTTGCATTGAGATGTGTCGTCACTATATCTTGGGCTTCTAAAGCCTTTTTGGGTTTGCTGCGAACCGCTGTGGCAGCCTGGCCCTCGGCGTTCAACAAATCAAGCCGTTCCTTGCAACTGAAGACCGCAACAAAGGCGCTGCGGTAGTTCCGGTTCATCCAACCATACACCAGTGGGTTGGCAAACGTTGAGCACATGGCCACAATGTGGAAAACAGTGTAAAGAAGCCTGAAGTCCTTCATGTCCAACACGTTGTGGTCAATGTCAATGGCGAGCTGGAAGGCGTGGAAAGGCAACCAGCTGACCGCAAACACCACGACCTGCAACAGACACGGTGAGATGTTACTTCTGCACACATGCTGCATCAGTACTGGTCAAGCTGCAATTAAAGCCTGATCTACATTCTGGTCTAGTTCTCTGTTTATATTATTGGCAACTATAACATCTTTCAAAATAACTGTGGAGAAAATAGCTCTAAAATATTTGGGTTACAGAAGACTGCTTCTTATGTGGAAATGCTCTTGGGAAAGATGCATGCTGTTCTAGCAGTCCTGGCTCTAAACAATAAAAAAAAAATAGAAAGTACAAAGTAAAAATGTGCAAAATCCTTGATGTGAATATCAGAAATATCAACTGTAGAAGTCTAGGTTTTAAGTCTATCTATCTATCTATCTATCTATCTATCTATCTATCTATCTATCTATCTATCTATCTATCTATCTAACTATCTATCTATCAATCAATCAATCAATCAATCAAACAATCAATCATGTGTGTGTGTGTATACACCTTCCAAAAGTTCAGTTAGCTATTTTCAGGAAGTTATTTAACACTGTTATTATGTAAGGATGCATTAAATTGATAAAAAGCGACAGGAAAGACTTTTGAATTCTGTTTCAATAAATGCTCTTTTGAATTATCTATTCATCAAAGAATCCCGAAACAAATGCTATAATTGTTTTCAACACTGATAATAGTAAGAAATGTGTCTTGAGCACCAAATCAGCATATTAGAATGATTTCTGAAGGAGTCATGGCTGCTGAAAATTCAGCTTTGGGTCACAGGAATAAATTACACTCTAAAATATATTGAAGTAGAAAATGGTTATTTTAAATTATAATAACATTTCACAATATTTCTGTTTTTACTGGCATTGAGAGCCATTATAAAAACCCATTTTGGTCAACCACTAGATGTTAGTCATCGTTTTCATTATCAGGCTTCTTGCTGTTGTCTACATGTGAACGCCTATAATAATATGAAGATACAGGAACACTGCGATATAATATTTGCTCAGGAAAGCTGGGAATTGTACACACCATGGTAACCAGCATCTTGGTGGTCTTGCGGCGGCGATGATGCCTGTTGTTGCGACCAACTGGGCTGACGTGACTGCGGAGTTTACTCCAGATACGGATGTAGGCAAAAGAGATGATTGCCAGAGGCAACACATATTGCAACAGCAGCGTGGAGATTCTGAAGAAAGAAAACAGCCATCGTCGGCATAAGTGCAGCTGAAGAGTGTCATTGTGTCATTGTTAAAGATGCTTTCACAAAACATGCTCCAAAATTAAACAAGCTAAAATAAAGGTGCTTCATGATGCCATAGAAGAACCTTTTTGTCTAAATGGTTCCATAAAGAACCTTTAACATCTGAAGAACCTTTCTGTTTCACAAAAGGTTCTTTGTGTTGAAAGAAGGTTCTTCAGATTATAAAAAGGTAAGGAAGAGATGGTGATTTAAAGAACCTTTGACTGAATGGTTCTTTGTGGAACCAAAAATGGTTCTTCTATGGCATCGCTGTGTTTAAGCACCTTTATTTCAAGAGTGGACTCATTTTTGCTGTAATTTATCTGTTACAGAACAAACAAGCTTTCAAAGATGAAATAGATTGTAATAATAATCTTGAATCTAAATCGAAATGATTCACAGTAATCGACCTCTTTGAAAATTGTTTCAGAAATTTGTCAAAATATAGATGATATCGGTTTACATAAATATCAACATTTAATCTTCATAAATTTGTATATTTATCTATAAAATATACAGATCTTTGTGCTTTCAGTGCAATTGGAAGACAGTGACATTCGATAAATGAACACAGCATACATTTGTGTCTCCTTGAAGGCCTGAGGAAGCTGTAATAATGCAGTTCATTAAAATATGCATGTCTGGTACTCACGAGTATAGAGTGCTGTCTGTACTACTGTCAGGCCACTTCTCTCCACAAACCTCAATGGAGTTATCTGGAGAAAGATCGACGATTCCATACTCCCTGAATATGGCCAGTGGGCTTGCCAGAATGGCGCTTACCACCCAGGTGATGGCAATGACCAGAAAGCAGGTGTCCTTTGACATTCGAGTGTCTAGGTGATAAACGATGCATCTATGCCGATCCAATGCAATTACGTTTAATGTAATTGTAGAGACGTGGACGGCGAGACCTTGAGAGTATGGCAGAGTGAAACAAAGCACTTGTCCAAACTTCCATTCCCTAAGGAGAGTGTAAGCCAGCGTGAACGGGAGACACAACGTGTTGATGAGCAGATCGGCCACGGCTAGGTTTGCAATGAAGAAGTTGGTGACGGTACGGAGTGTCTTAAATTTGTAAACCACATAAATCACCAGGGAGTTCCCCACAACGCCCAAAAGGATGATGGTAGAGTATGCCAAGATCAGGACCACCTGCACCCCAAGAAACTTGGTGCTGTCTCCCAGCTCTAACAGTGGATGATTCAGAGTCACGTCGGATGAATCCTCCCCGATGGCCAGCTCTTTGCTCCCAGAGGAGCCATTGATTAAGCTGAGGGAATCCATTTATCACATGGCCAAGTCAGATTTTAGAGAAAGACCAAGCTGCCCTTAGGTTTGACAACCTGAAAACACAGGGTTGATTTGACATTATGAATCTGGTCAATATACAATCACACAAACACAGATAGATAGATAGAAAACATAATATAACATAATTCATAAAAATATGAAATGGACATGCATTACTCAGAGGGAACATGGACTGTATATCATGAACCTGATACCGTTTATTATCAGACTTAAAGAACTAGTCGTTTTTTTCTGGAAATATTTCCTTAAATAATTTCTAACCTCACCATATATTAATGCAAATACATTAAATATTAGTCTATTTCCAATTCACATGCATATCTTACAAGGGACTACCGGATTGTACGGCTCTCCATTCCAGAGTATAAATATTTTATATCTTTTCAGAGAGAGTCTGTCAGAGAACATCTCGGCGAGACCATATTGTTTTATTTCCACCAGCGAAAGAAGGCGTATCGATTTCTTCTGAGGTAACTTGTCAGGTCACTTTCATTAAGGTAAAATGTAGGCTACTCTGCGCGTTAAGAGCTCGTTACGCACGGCTTGCCTGCGCTCGAGCACACTCCATCGTCTTTTTCTGAGAGACGAATAGGTACATGGTGAAACCATTATCACTAGGAGACATAAACACACACTGGAGTCCGTGGAAACTTCATGGCACACTTCCCAATTCACGGACACTGACGGCGCAATGGTCCGTGAAGGAGCGCACGAGGCGCACCAATTAAACGAAGAAACTGAGAGGCGTATAAAAGATCGTAGCCGGTTTTATTAATGCCCTTTTCAGAGGAATGATGGAAATGTGGGTTTGGACTTAAAATTAACTATATTAGAATGACTTACCGATTCCCACGCAGCGTTTTCACCTCGCCGTTTCAAACAATTCGTCGTGCGCCTCAGGATACATCACCATCAGTTAAACAGATCTTTAGAAATGTTATGTAGCTATATTTATAAACTGACATACAATAAACAAGTACATGTTCTTCTGTTTCCTTTTTCAATCCATATGTTTTCCTGAAGGAAAGGTTGAGGTTCAGGTGAGGTGGGCTGTGGAGCTCCACCGTCTCTGACGCTCGCGACTGAATTACATCCATCCACACAAGCCAAACCCACAAGTTCAGACTTCTCGAAAGAGAAGAGAGGGAGAGAGATGAATCACGATGGCTAGGCTCAGACAAAAATCATAAAGCAAATATATATATATATATATATATTTTTTTTTTTAATGAATTTTAAAGCTTGATGTCTTATGGTCACTATGCATGTAAGCTTTTTTCTTCAAAATATCTTGTTTTGAAAATCAAATAGTTTGGAAAGGGTAAGCAAATGATTCATGATTTTTAGATGAACTACTCTTATAACCCAGTCAGTGTGAAACATTTGTAAATCTCCCTTTGTTCAAGCAGCATAAAATCGTATTTGCATAAATCATTTTGCATATTCAAATATATACCTATTTATGTACACAGTTGTTAAATAAGTGGACAAACACAACACTGTGAGGGAGTCAATAAAATGCATGCTTTCACTTTTGTGACTGAGCCTCTCGTGTTTGTTGTAACTAACAGATGAAGCCCTCAAGTCAGAAACAGTGACTCTAATGGCGTGGTTACAGCTAATAAAGTCTGTCCATCACACTGTGTTTGTACTTTTTTGCCTAAATGAATTTTTGTAAACTGCTGTCATACCAATAAATCATATCTACTCCTAATATGATATATATCCTAAAAAAAGCAGGCAGATTATACATTAAATTATTAAAAAATATATCAGATTTGTTTCATTTCATATCATACCTTATTATGTGTGTGTGTGTGTGTGTGCCTCAAGAAAGTGTGTGCTTCATATGCATATTTGCGTGAGTTTGTATTTTATGCAGCAACAGGGTCACAGTTGGCCGAGGGCATAAGGCTGTGTGATATATATTGGCATATATAGTGTGTGTGTGTGTGTTTGTGTTTTGCCATGTTTCTGTGCTTTAGTCTTAGAAAATGTGTTTTTAATATATTAACCTAGCAGCAGGGTAAAAGACCGGCCTTTTGCACAGCCTTTAACAAAACTGAGCTGCTCTCCAATTCCTCTTATCGCTGCACCATCAGATGTGTGATAAAGAAAAGTAGAGAAATTGAAAATGCTGTTCTGTTCATCTTAAACTTGCTAGTAGTTGCAGTCCTTTCAAAATAAACTTTTAGCCTTTATGTGTGGCCTAAAATGATCTGCATACTAATGCATTTCTGCCTAAAATTTTGGTGTTTATGCTGATGTCACTGTTATAACACTAGATATTCTGGTGTCAATAATATGAATAATAAAAATGATTCAGACACCAGATATAATTTTTGATATTTTTTTTACTAGTGGGTGCAGGACAATATAGTTAGTTTGTGTAAGTGAGGATAGCAAGATAAAGTAAACTGTGACATATTATACCCAAAATTTCATACAGTGTAAAACTGATAAAAAATTTGGGATCAAACATGATTCAGACACTTTGACCTGACCATGTTTTGCTTAAGTGTTTTTTCTTTAATTGCTAATGTGACCTTTTTACACCACAGACTGAACAAAATTAAGCATTGCTTGGAAATTGATTGACCTAAATTGGTTTTTATCTAATTGTGTACTAAAATTTACCAGCTGACAGCTATTCAACCTAATTCATTACATTTCTATCAAAGTTTTTTTTTTATTATTATCATTATCAAGAAGAATTTGTCCTGACACAGTTTAACTCTGAGTTTGTGTCATATTTTATTACCATTTTCTAAATTATAACGAATAAACTGTGATAATATGAGAAATGTTGAAGGTGTCTGAATAAATTTTGGTTTGACTGTGTGTGTGTGTGTGTGTGTGTGTGTGCGTATATGTATATATATATATATAGAACAAGTATTTCATTATTATTATATAAATTCAGATTTTCTATAAACTATATAAAAGAATTCACATAAAATACCAATTCCACCAACCTCATCTGTGCATGTAGATGTAAACACTTCTGTATTAGATGTTAATTTATGCAAACTGTCTGTCACAATTATCATTTTAAGTTGATGTCAACTGTTCAGGTCCACCTCATTTAAAATGCCCTTATTACTTTGCATAATATAGCCTAACAATACCACTGGGCTTAGTTTTTTAGTGTAGTGATATTTGTTCAATCAGTACAACTCACATACATATGAAGAGTTCATTTGCAAAAACCGATAAACGCCACTTTCAACAAAATGATTGCCGCGCATTATTCTCCACATATAGCGCGATCTGAACCCTAAACACATTTAGTCAAAAAAAGCCTGTATTGTCCACTTTCAAGGCATCGCGAGTTCACGTTTTACTGCAGAAGCCGACAAGCGCTCTTGTTGTTTTTGAACAGAAGCCGACAAGTCCATTTTAGCGAATCAGCGCGCTGTATTCAGGTCAGGTGACAAGGCTACTTTCACTTTGAAAAGACGTGCTAGCTGAGAGGAGTTTTGTCAAAGCTGACTAAAAGTGATCGAGGATGGATAATTTTGATGAACTTGATGAACCTGTGATGTCTTCTTCAGGGCATTAAAGGAAAATAAAAGCTGAAACGTGTTCACGGAGCACTGCAAAAGCAGCGCGTATGGTGTATTGCGTGTAATCACATCCATGTATAAATCTATGATCACAACAACAACAACGTTTGTCAGGCATCTACATTGTCATCCGAGGAGATTACAAAGATTAAACAAGTGTTTTTTAAACTCTAAAACATGAAATATGGCGTTTTACCATCAGTTCAAGCCGAAGAGGGGAACAGAGTCGCGTGACAGACACAGTGATGAAGCTCCTATGTGTTTGCATAAGACATGCTGTGATGTGACCCTGTCTCTCTCTCTCTCTCTTTCACACACACACGCACGCGCGCGCACACACACACGCACACAAGCCGCGATTAAGATAGCTGATGTGCCCTGTCTCTCTCTCTCCCTCTCTCTCTCTCTCTCTCTCTCACACACACACACACATGATGTGCAAAACGACGCGCATTTGAACAGTCAATAGCAAATATTTAAACTAATAACAAAACATACTTACAGTAACTGATTCAGAAGCGCCAGATTGTCATAGCAAAGTCAGAATTACCTCCTCTCCTAGGAGTCCATAAAATGCGTTGTGATAACATCTGGGTTGTGCTGTTCTGTTGTAAGTAATCTTAATGATTCCTAAATGCATCTACTTTCTGAAGGCCAAATAAAGTGATTTTGCTTTAGCCTAGAAACACAGCTTCTCCCTGACACGGCTGCTTCAACACTACTGCTGTTACTGAAACCACGCCTTACAAATATTTCCACATCCTGACATAGACATGTGGGGGCGTGTTTGAATGAGCTGTTTTAGGAGGGCGTGGCAGAATCTTAACTTTGATAAAGAATATATTTTTGGTTTTGAGACTTTAGTCTTTGCAACTTCAGGGATCTTATCTATGCACAATCAGATTGTAACACTCCAAAGAGAAAGCAAAACTTGAAATCGCATCATATGACCCCTTTAAAATAATGCAAAAATTTGACCCTCATTTTGTTACAAACTAATGTTACTATTTTCTGTGGAATACATAAAAATAGCCTTTAAATATTTTTTTTATCTATCAAATATTTTATATTTTCTATCAAACTCCAAAAAACCATAAAAGTAGTCCATATGACCATTATATTCGTCCGATATGTGCATTATATTCCATTTTCTGAAGTCAAATTTGATTTGAAAACTGCAGTGCTAAAGATAATCAGTGAATAATAACTTACATTTTCAACATTTTTCTCACATAAAGCTGTCATCTGACTTCAGAAGACTTATAATATAGTACATAAGTCATATAGACCACTTTTATGTTGCTTTTATAGTTTGACCTTTTATCTGATCTCTGTGTGTTAGTCCCACTCTCTCTGCTTCTCCTCATTTGCCCTTTGTACGAGTTCAGAAACAAAGCCTGGAGCCCAGTTACTTCCAGCCCACCTCTCTCTCTCCCTTGCAAGTACAGATGAAGGAGCGCAAGATAAATATGCAACTATATTTGGGAGGGATGTACTGTATATCCGCTATACTCACAGATTGCGACGCTATCCGTCATTTGCCATTTAGATGTGCTGGCACAGCAAGTCCACTATCATGATGCATGCCCGTATACAGAAGATGCATTGCTCAGTTCCACAGAGTAATGAAATCCTGATGGACATATGAAGATTTCTGCAATAGAAGGACTTTGGACCAAAGGCTAAAATTGTGTATGATGCAAAATTTCAAGGGAGGCAGTTTGGCTAAATTATGTGACAAATTTCACTTGGTGGGAATGATGACAGTGAGCGATAATTTTTGATATACTTGTGACAAATCCTCGTGTATTTCTCTTGGTATCACTGGATGGGGCAAATATGACTCGGAATGGGACTGCAATTTTTGATTTAGCATCCTTGAGTTTTCGCACATAACAGCTGTAGCTATAATGGTTGAAAATAAAATGGAAAAAGGTCTTTGACTGTGTTTACGTCAATTGATCAAAAGCATTATCGAGTACCCTTACCTTCACAACACCTTCAACTCCATCTATTCAGACCCTGCTGACTAGAAAACTGATTTGAATCACTTCTGACATGACCGTGGCTGTGTGTGTGTGTATATATTTGTTCACAGGTTAGTGGAGTTCAAGCATGTGTGAGCACTGACACATCTGATGTGACCCATACTAGCAACACAGACGCACATGCACATGCATATACATATATATATATATATATATATATCCTAGTTTCAATGGAAAAAATGTGCCTCCACCAAAACTTAAATAATTTACCTATACATAAAATTAACCAGTTTCCTGCCGAAAGGAACATTAGTATCAGTAAAACATAACTTATATTCCTGTTGACACAAATTATGATTACAGGACATATTATCAATTGCGAATATTTTATGACTTAAAAACACTTTTACCATATACATTATTTGTAAACTACCTTTTCCCACTACAAATAACTTTTTGTAGAAAGGCTTCATGTTAAAGATTCTTCATGGAACCATAGAAGCTAATAAAGAACTTTCATTTGTATAATATAATTTTGCAGAAATGTCACCACAGGCTTGTTTTTTCCAATAAGCCTGGGCTGAGTTTATCATAATTGTGAACATCATTGTAATAAAATAGCTTGTCACTTTATTGAGTTGTGCCTGGTTAGGAAACAGTGTTCATATTAAGGGTTTTGAAAAATCTCTAACCACAACTATGAGCAATAATAGTGATTCTCGCCTTAGCAAGCACTGCTAATTAATACATTCATAAACCCATCATTTTGGACAATGTGTACAAAAATAACTGTAAAAAGTCTCAGAGTGCAACAGTAATTTATTCAGCAGTTGCGCCTGACAGCTAATAGTTTCAATCAATCTAACCAACAGAATGCAGTGTGCTGGGCTGAATCAAGAAAAGCAAAAGAAAATGATGTTATGACTTAATCGAAATGAGCTACATGCAATGACATTCCTATTATCTGTCTGTCGGGAGACACTCTGTGTTTATGCCATAGTGTGTGTGATTACTCTAGACCTCTTGTGGATTCATATCAAAGCATTGGCAGTTATGTTTGTGCCATCTAAATGACAGACAGGCTTGCTGGCGTGACAGGAGCGTGGGATGAGTGCGCAGGCACAAATAAACAGGCAGACAAAATTACTACTTTTAATGAAATGTAAATTTAGAAAAGATCTTGCCTCTTTGAGTTGCATGAAGAGTTACAAAAAAAGTGAAAATGAATATTCACAAGTTTGGGGCTGCATTTATTTGATCAAAAATAAAGTAAAAACAGTAATATTATGAAATATTATTGCAATTTAAAATAACTGTTTTCTGTTTTTAACATGCTTTAAAATGTAATTTATTTCTGTGATGCAAAGCTGAATTTTCAGCATTATTACTCCAGTCTTCAGTGTCACATGATCCTTCAGAAATCAATCTAATACGCTGATTTGGTGCTTAAAACATATATTATAACTATTAAAGACAGTTGTGCTGCTTAATATTTTTATGGACACGATACATTTTTTTGAGGATTCTTTGATGAATAGAAAGTTTAAAAAAAACAGCATTTATTTGAAACAGAAATCTTTTGTAACACAATAAATGTATTTACTGTCACTTTTAGTCAAATTAATATAATTATTAATTTTACTTTAAAATAAACAAATAAATAAATAACCGCAGCTTATATATACTTAAAGGGTGAAGGGTGTGATTTCCACACTACTATGATGAAATGAAATTACAAATTACAAATGATTGTTTCCAAACAGATTTGGACAGGTTTAGTGGCATAAATCTGTTTTGGTCTCAAAATGGAAAATAGTTGACATCAATAACCAGTACAGGAAACCAGAATAAGAAATTGCTACTGGTGATCAACCAGTGAATAGTGACATAAAACACATATTGTGTGAATGAGGCTTATAGTTGTCCGTTAAATTATTTTAACATTGAAAAAAATTACACACTTTATCTTTAAGAAATTAGAAATACCCCCAAAAATTAAGATTTGGAATAAAATTCAAGAATAAAATTCTACAATCCCTGTGGACTGGATGCGTACATCAGCTTACAAATGAATAGTTTTGAGATCAATATCAAGGACATTTTCTGCGTTTAGTCCCCTACGGAGTGGCAGCAGCCTTTCTGAGAAAGAAAAGTTGGTAATGAAGCAGTTGAAGGGAAAGTGCGGGTGCTGAGAAAGAGTGTGTTAGTATCCAGACAGCTGGAAAGAATAATCAAAGCTCCAAACTGGATTGCCTTCACCCAACAAATAGACAGCTCTGGGAGTGCTAAAGGCAGTGCTAAGATCAAAATGATTGAGATTAGTGCGCTTGGTTGGTGAAGGTAATGAGACTGGCCAATGCCCAACGGCTTAGTCGACTTCACAAACACATAATTAGTTACTGAATGTCAATCATAGGTAACATTCAGCCACGCTGTAATTTACGCCACACATAATGAAAACATAGTTTACTGTCGTTGCCACTATTGCCTTTCTTCCTTTTGAACCCTGAATGACTTTTTTTTCTTTCCTGGAACACAAAAGGAGTTATTTATAGCAGAATGTTCAATGTCTTTTGTATACAATGAAAGTGAATAGTGACCACAGCTGTCAAAACAAGATTTTCATTGAATAATTTTCATCTTTTTCTCTTAAAAAGCTGACATAAGGCTTCAGAAGATATAAAGTTCAATGCACAAGTTGTATGAACTACTTTTACTATACCTTAGTCACTGTCCATTTTCACTGAATGGAAGAGAGCAGCTTGGGCATTCTACTAAACATCTCCTTTTAAGTTATATGGAAGAAAGTCATACAGGTTCAAACTAAAACATGCATACATACTTATCAGCACATATGCTAAATTTGCACATATATACTTTTTTCATTGCTGTTCAACTAATTCAGTTGAATTCCTTCCACTGCTTAGTTGTTGTTTTTTTAATGGTAATACATTTATTTTTAAAAGCTACATATACGCAGTCTCTTCCCATCCATCACTCCTATTTAATTTTCTCATGTGAACTGCTGACAATAAAAATGCTCCAGACTGTAACTAAAAAAGGATGACAGAGAGTAATCTTGGAGATAAAATATACACAAGCAATTCAGCATTATGAAACATATTTAGTCTAACTGTTTGATTCTACCATTATAAAGCATCAAAGATGTGTTCAGCTTTGTGGCGACTGCTTGTGTTGTAGCTTATATTGTTTCATTCCTCAATTGTGGTGAGTTGCTTTTGATAAAAGCGTCTGCTAAATAAAAAAAATATATATAAGTGTGAAGAGCATCTTCTGTGCTTGTATGCACACAAGCCCAACAAATAGCAATCATGAACAGATTAATGTAATGATTAAAAGAAATAACAAATCTCTTCTCAGGCTGCTGCTCTTAATTTGGCTCAATGGTTTCCTCTTGCGTGTCCTGCATGAGTCATTGGCACTCATTAACAGAGATAAATATGGATGTTTGGTTTGATGGATCACTTATCTTTCACAGCAGGGAATACAGCTGGTGGAACAACCCTAGAGGTCACTCAAAGACAAATGCATGTAGAAAACTATAGACCTGCATTAACACATTTTGGCTTTTTCTTCCAATTAACATGAATTGGAACTAACAAATGTTAATATAAAAGTGCAGAAAGGTCTAAAACAGAATAACAACACTATGGCAAATCTAATGAAGAAACAGCTCACTACTGACATAACTGTAAAAGCTCGTCAAACTTACACACATAGTGTAGAATGTTGAAATGCTGCTTTCAGCTTTCTGAACTGTGGTGTTTTCTGCTACCTTTCCAGAATGTCATCCAATGTCCTTTTTTATGTGCCGTTTGAGGAAAATAGATGATACTACAATAATAGAAAAGCCTTCAACAAAGAAGTATAGGTCAAACAAATAATAGTGCAGCACAAACTCTTGTACAGATGAAAATGATAGTAGGATTTGTGGTTATATGTTCCCTTTGACCAGAAGATTGTTTTACACAGAGATAACTCTGAAAACAAAACTAGAAACTTTTTCCATTTCATTTATTGGTATTGACCGGATTAACAGAAGAAAAAAAATATTTTATAAAAGTATCTTTTTAAAAAAAATCAAAGAATCCTGAAATATATTATCGCTGTTTCCACAAAAATATTAAGCAGCGCAACTGTTTTTAACACAGATAATAATATGTTTCTTATGCAGCAAATCATAAGATAGCTGATGTGCTGTGATGTGACCCTGTCTCTCTCTCTCTCTCTCTCTCTCTCTCTCACACACACACACACACACACACACACACACACACACACACGCATGCGCAACAGTCAATAGCAAATACTTAAACTAATAACAAAACATACAGTTGCTGATTCAGAAGTGCCAGATAGTCACAGCAAAGTCAGAATGACCTCCTCTCCTAGGTTCACAAAATGGTCATCCATAAAATGCTTGGCTGTTCACAGCTTCTCCCTGACACGGCTGCTTCAACACTACTGCTGTTACTGAAACCACGCCTTATGCAAATATTTCCACATCATGAATTAGACATGTGGGGGCGTGTTTGAATGAGCTGTTTTAGGGGGGCGTGGCAGAATCTTAACTTTGATAAAGAATATCTCTTTGGTTTTGAGACTTTAGTCTTTGCAACTTCAGGGATCTTATCTATGCACAATCAGATTGTGACACTCCAAAGAGAAAGCAAAACTTGAAATCGCATCATATGACCCCTTTAAAATAATGTAACCTTGATCATGAGAGACTTTAAAAAATCTTTTGTATTTAACATAACTCTACTTGCAATTATGTTGTGATACCAAATTTAACTTGTAGCATTTCAAATATTAGTTTTGGTGTATTATTTTTTAATTTTAGAAACCAGCTTGTTGGTATTGACCAAAATTTTAATATCAGTCCATCCCTAACTTCATGCCAAACACTTCAGATCGGAGCTTGTGGTTTTGAGAAAGTTCTCCTCAACTGTCTGAGGAAGAGATAATATTGACGCCTGCTGTACTTCAAAGTTTATGGCCATATTTGCACTGTGACATCTTAATTTCTGTTTAAGGCCTTATTACCTTTAAAGTGTTTTATGTTGGCCAACTCATCAGCAACCTCCCTCTTAACATCATCAAAATAATACAATGCTCCAGGCTAAATGTTCCCGTTAGACATAATCCACTGTTTGTGTGCGGTGCAGCTGGCAAGGTCTGAGTCCAGAGCAGCAGCTTAGAAAGCAAAACACATTCACAAATGTCAAGCTTTTATCTTTAATCTGAAAACTATTAAGCCTGCAAGCTGCTGCTATCTCATCCATTTCTTTCCATGTTTTTTTTTTTTTTTTTTTTTTTTTTTTTTTTGATGACATGCCAATGTTAAGCAAACTAAAATCCTCTGTTCATACTTGCTGCGAACAAACATCTGGACAACAGACAAAGGCCAGTTCAGGGTCACTAAACACACAAACCAAACACACATTTGCAACACACCATATCATGAATAATGCAAAAGACATTGACACAGCTGTAAACCACTGCTGAGAGCCACATCTAATGCAAAAATAGAGCGGTCGATACATATTTTCTCACTTTCATGTACTGCATATTGCTTCCAAAACACTCCCCGCCACGGACTTCATGCAAACATACACACACTCATACAAATACTGAGTGCTCTGACAGGATTATGACTGAATGCTATTCTACATGGGTGGTGCAAAGGCTAACAGCAGGGGATGGATTGCAGCTGCTTCTGTTGCCTGTATTTGTGAGATTTTGAGTGCATTTGCATGGGTGTACGGTAAAAGAAAATCAGTGATGCATACAAATGTCCGAGTGCTTTAGCTGCCACTTTGTCTTCCTCTCTTTAGTGTGCCATTTACCCTCAGACACACACGTTTAGGGTAGCGAACCCAGGAATATGAGTTTCAGATGAATTTCCTGCAGTGAAGCTACTTCCCAGCCCATTACACCAATGTTTCCATGTAATGGGCTCGGAGGTATCTCGCTGTCAAGAGTAGCAGCTACATCCCACTCGATAACCTCCATTTAACCTCCTTTTAGCAAATAAATAAGCACTATAAAACAAGTTAAATCAATCAAATCTCTCGCAAAACACAAGACAGTTGAATTAGCAATAAATGAAAGTATTCTTTAAAAAAGATGCTCTGCAATAGGTGTTGCAGTATCGATTCTTGAAAGTAACGCTACAGGCTGTCGAGGTGATAAACAGACTTTGAGTGAGGGAACATCTCTCAAAGCTTAATCAGAGAAAGCTGCTGAAATACAATTTGTCTGAGTGTTTGTGAAAAGGGAGGGGTGCGAGGAAGAATAAGCATCAGGGGAGCAAATGAAAAGAACAATCAGAGTTAATTCTTATGTGTTTGAACTCTTGTGTTCACAATGAAATGAGCTTCAATTCTTCTGAGGGGTAAAAACGGGTGCATTTTACTGTTTACTCACTCTGTTTTGTCTCTATTCAATTACTCTTGATCAGTCCTGTCTTTTTAGTTCAGACTGAATGAAAGTGATCATTCCAAAGTTCTATCAATAAATAGATTTGTTTTCCACCACAAGTTGATATTTTCACTACAACCACACTATTATTCATGCAGTTTTGCTTAAGTTATTTTAAATAATGTGTTTTAAATAAGTGTCTAAGTGTCTAAGAATCAGCAAAAGTATAAAAAAATTATCCCTTTAAATTCCTAAAGAATTTGCTCCAAATTATGAGAGAAATTCTATAGATATCCTGTACACATCTTTACATATTTGAAACTGTAAGTACCAGCTTAGAAAGAAAACTCAAGAAATCAATCAAGAAAGATCAAGGCAAATCATCTGCCCCAATTACTCTTAATATTTCATATCATTTGTCATATAATTTCATAACACAACATCTTAGTATATGAAATAATGATCCGCACTCACAAAAATGCACTGAAGAAGGCCTTGAGCTGGAACATTTGTTTTGTCCTGCTGGTGATAAATGTAAATAAATAATTAAAAGAAAACTATTTGACAATTAGATTAGATTAAATTTGATTGACGCACCAAAATAAAGTATTAATTAACAAAAACAAACAGCTTTACATAATGACATAACATCATAACATTACTTAACTGGTAACTTGTCTGGATGTTTTGTGACATCACACTGGTAAATATATTTGCATATGACTGTCTCCAGAGGAAGACATTAAAAATAGTTTTACATATTGCACCATAGGCCCCACCCACTGGTGTTCATTTGCTTTACGGCTGTCTACAATGACTATTGTGTCAAAAGCAAATAGAACCCATTATAATCACTGACGCAGTCTACACAGTACAGATGCCCGTTCAATTTCTGATGTACTCCACGTGCTTGAGCTACTCCCGACAACAGGACAAATGGAAAAGTACAGTCTGTACTGTTCAGATGGACACAAGTGTCAAGAACAAGTCGATGTTTTCTTATTTTTGAATGAAGTCCTAGATCACAATGGAGGGTTATGTTTGTTCACAGCATTTAATGGCCGTTTGTTTTGTAAATGAGGCTGTAATGTAGACTTCTCAAAGAAGCTTTTGTTAAACGATGAAGCAGCCAACTGGATTGGATCTGACAGCAGTTACATCACAAAGCATAAGTAAACAATTTCATAATGCTTAATGTAAATGATGGTTTTATATGGGCAATGTTTTCAAAACACTTACTCCCATGAAACACTGGGGGCATTGATACTTTTTTCCATGCAACTGCATTATAATCGCATTATCACAACAGTGGCTGCAAGCCTTAAGGGAGATGACTCCTAAAACAGATAATGTCAGACAACGTTTCAGAATGAGTGCTGAAAACTATCATATGATTGCGAATATATGACTTTTTGTGTGCGTGTGTGTGTGTGTGTGTGTGTGTGTGTGTGTGTGTGTGTGCAAAAAACTTTCAAGTATATAAGTGAACCTCATGGAACATATTAAAATAATAAAGAAAATCCATGACATAACCCCTTTAATGCCCAACAGGCAAGAGATCTCATCTCTCTTTGCAGCAAATGGCATGAACTCTTTAATATATTTTCAGGTTTAGAATGACTAGAGACCCCAAGCCCTGTTCCCTGCCTCCCCAAAGACCTCAGAGTCACACAATCTTAAAACCCCTGAGGGATCTGGGAAAAGGACATGCTTTAAATGTGACAGCTATTGAGAAGAGATTATATTCTCCTCTGCTGAGAATCTATATCTGAGTGGTTGACATCTAAGCAGGAAAAAAAAAATCTAAAATCATGATGATGTTATAATGCTGTCTATGAGTGTCTATCAAAGCCTCACAGAATGCATGGGGGTTGTGTTTTTGGGACAAAATTTAGATGAGAAAACGATACAAGATGATGGGGAGATGGAGAACATTACGAGTTTTCACTATTATGGCTTATAATTTAATGTCCTACTTTTTCATAAGGAGTAGCCTTGTTCTACAAAAGCTTCAGGTCGCTGCAAAAATAAATGTGCATCTAACACTAATACGCTAAAATCAGTGATGTGGCACTTATTTTCTGAAGACAAAATGTAGCCCCGGAAAGTATAAGTAGGAAATCATGATATATCATTATGATAAAGGTTAGTTTATATGATCAAATGGTAAAAATGATATTCATAACTCAGAATTGTTAATGATTTTTAATTAATAACAATTAAGACACATCCAATACCATTCAGAAATTTGGGTTAGCTAAGATTTTTTTTCATGTTTCTGAAAGAAGTTTCTGTGCTCACCAATGCTACATTAATTGATAGAAAATAATAGTAATAATAATAATAATAATAATAATAATATACATTTGGTGGTCAAGTAGCATTTCATATTATTAGCAATGTTGAAAACAGTTAGAACAATGATGCTTAATATTTTTGCAAAAAAACAATATTTTTTTTCAGTTTTTTTTTGAAAGTTTAAAATATCAGCATTTGTTTAAAATAACTTTTTTTCTAACTATTTATAAGGATTTTATTGTAATTTTAATCAATTGCCCATCTTTACTTCTGAGAGACTCTGCCTCTATAAGACATCCCTTTTATAGCTAATCATGCTACAGACCTGATGTCAATGAACTTAATTAGTTGCTAGATGTTCTCCCAGCTGAATCTTTTTAAAATGTATTGCTTTTTCAGCCCTTTGTTGCCCCCGTAGCAACATTTTTGAGACCTGTAGCAGGCATCACATTTGAAATGAGCTCATTTAGTGGATAAAAGTGTAAAATTTCTCCTTTTAAACATTTGTTATGTTCTCTATGTTCTATTGTGAATAAAATATTGGCTCATGTGATTTGAAAGTCTTTTAGTTTTAATTTTATTCAAATTTAAAAAACATCCCAACATTTCCGGAATTCAGGTTGTAATTCGTCACTGCGCGTCTTTAGTAAAACCTGAAAGTACAATTTTAACGCCAAAAGACGGTTTGCGCTGGCGCAAGCTGTTAGTAAATCTGGCCCTTAGTTTTTACTGTAAATTGTTAACCACTTGACTTTTTTAATCATTAAATCAACACCAGCATGAATACAAAAATGACATTTCTAAGAACTTGGCACATCAAATTTAAATGAAAAATTAATAAATAATTTAATAGCAGTAGATTTTTTCATCATCTACTAAATAAATGTTAAGACAAAAAATACCAGTTTCATGAAGAAAAATTGCTTACTCAGACAAAACATACTGTGGGACAAAACCTCTGTGACTTCAAACAACTAGGAAATGGTAAAACTTATTGAGGATTCAGAGACACGACTTAAGTGAAGCAAGATTTTGTCTGTTACATTTGAAAACCATGAGCTGAGACATCCTACTTCCTTCTGCCAACATTTCTGAAGCCATCAAAAGAAAATGGTGCCATGAAAGTATTCAAAGTGTTCGAAAGGCTGAGGCAGAATGGTTATTAGATCACATATCATAAAAGTCATGAAAGGGCATTTTGACAGACCTTTCAGCTTTCAACAATGAGTCTATGTATGTGGATGTGGCTGTATAAGAAAGCACATATATTAGCAGGAGAAAAAGATACAACATAAGAGCAACTCCACGTCATTCAGAACGTAATAGTCTGTTTTGAAAGATAGCAGAACAGCAAAAATATCTCAGCCTCACGCCCACGTTCGCTTACATAAAATATGGTTTTGAACTTGGTGTACAGTACGTGCTTGTGTCATTCAAGACCTGTGTGTCTCTGGTCTCCCCCGTAAGATAGTCTGGTCTTACATGTCTAATTTTAAGACCTCTCATCTCCCTTAACGTGGTTCGAAATGGTCGTCTATCACCATGACACCAGAGCAGTCAGTAACTTCAGTAAGACGTCCCTGTTCAAAGCTTCTCTCTCTTAACCCTGGGATAATTACATCACAGGAGATAGGACTACTACACAAACATTGACTTCTGCCCTTTAATAGTGATCTATCCTATATAGTGCTTGCATAAAGCAAGTAGTGCATACACTTGTAGCTGTTATGTATCTTTGTAAGTCATTGTAAGTCCACTTTTGAGGCACACGCAAGCGCACGGCACCCCCCCCCCCCCCCATTATATATTAAAAAAAAAAACAAGTGGGCTCCCCCAAAGTCCACGGTATAGTTCGAACACTGCTGTAGAGGAACAGAATCCAAGCTGCTTGAAGTCCAGTGTGAAGTTTCTGAAGTCAGTGTTGAT